>OW203732.1:20688278-21888278 GCA_934045075.1 Yponomeuta sedellus | reverse complement strand
GCACTAAGTCTGTTAAATGTGTAGTTTAACGCTGTGAAGCAATACAGGTTGGACTCTCAAGTCTGTGAAGCGCTCGTGGCCTAGCGGAACCGAGTGATTGGAATCAATCACTTGAGTTAAGCAACAACAGGCGCGGTCAGGTGCAGGATAAGTGACCGACCGTGACTACGTCAGGTAGCATTTTTCCGTGCGTTTCAGTGCTTCGCAAGGCACGTTAAGCCGTTGGTGCCGGCTGTCATGTAGTGGCAGTCGTTAAGTCACGTCAGAGGCCTTATGGGCGGCTTGATAACTTCTGAAAGTAAGGTCCACCACTGTCTTACAATCCTCCACCAACCCGGACTTGGCCTAACCTTCCTGCGATGCAGGAAGAGACCCGTCCCCCAGTAGTGGGGACAAGGGTTGATATCATGTTAGTGTCTGTCAATTTATTAACCCTTAAGTGAACAAGGGAAAAATTGTTCCCACGTTAAATTGAACTTTATCTAACCTTGAAATAGAGTCCAAATCCAATAAAAAAATCCTACATTAGTAAAGACACCGGGGCTCGAACCCACGGCCCGCTGAATGTGAGGCAAGAATTCTAGCGACCGCGTCACCACTGCTATTAAATAAAAACTGATATTAAAGGAATATTAATACGGATATTATTAATTGCACATTAGATAAATACAACCATTAATTTATTTCTATAATTTATATACTTTTTTACATGAAATAAATTATTTCACCACAAATAAAATAAATGTTGAACAAAGCTAGTAAAGCGGGTAATTCGAAAATATACATCAGCACGACACATTACTTTTATTCTCTGATGCGAAACAAATAAATTCCCGAAGGTACAAAAATACGACAATCTCATAGAAGAAAATAGTTCCCACGTTAAATTGAACTTTATCACCTTGAAATAGAGTCCAAAAACAATAAAATAATCATACTACCCATGCCTTATTAAGGGTTAAAACCACGAGAAGCTGAAGCTCTTTAGGCGCTTAGGGGCGCTAACTAGCGTCACCGATGGAGTAAAAATCATAAATGGTTTAATGATACGTTTTATCCAAAAAATATACATGGGAAATCTAAATATCTGTAGTAACTATTTTTAAAACTATTTTTATTTGAAGAAATACGCCAAAACAACCAGCGACGCAGAATCATACTTCACCATGACAATGCCAGCTGTCATACATCTCAGGAAACAACTACATTTTTGGATGGGCAAAAAATAGAATTGATGGGTCATCCACCGTACAGCCCTGATTTAGCTCCCAATGATTTCTATTTATTCCCAAATGTAAAGAATAAATTACGTGGTCAACGATTTTTAACCCGTGAAGACGCCGTAGATGCGTTCAAACAGCACGATTTGGAGATACCTCAATCAGAGTGGAAAAAGTGTTTTACAAATTGGTTTCATCGAATGCAAAAGTGCATCGATCATAGTGGAGAATACTTTGAAAACCACTAAAAGCATAATTAGCCATATACATTTGTTTATTTATTCTATACCGCATACATAAGTAGCAGCCCTCGTCGTATCTGTGGAGCCGCGTACATACAAACATAACTTCACGCCTGTATCCCAGAGGGGTAGAGACTGGGGACTGCCGCTTGCCAGGATCCTGACAGATCACCTTCTCTTCATCAACGTCATCAGTCGTTGCATGCATGCACGCCGGTTCCGGGTAATTTTTATCTTCCCCTTCCCTATCAGCCGCGTGCACTACCATGTAAACACGTTAGAACCTTGTCACATTAACCTTTTCAGGCTTCTTCTTCTTCAGGCTATATTTTGTAGTCCACTGCTGGACAAAGCCCTTTCCTAATGAGCGCCATTGCGTCTTCAGCTTGCAGCTTGTCTTCTAGCCTGATGTACGAGAAATTGACTATTGATAAATATACATTTAATAGATGTAGGAAAATACCGTGAGAAAGCCAGAATTGTTCAGGTGTCCCAATACCTCAGCGTTTGAAATGGCCCATCCGCGGTAGGCACGCGTGGTATTTAATAATAAATAAATATTCATGGACATACACAGAGCTCGTTAGCCCCATAATAAGTACAACTAAAACGATAGATTTAAAACAATAAATACATGAATACGTTACATCCAAGACACGAGACAAACTGGAAAAGTTCGTTTCCTAGTGTGACCCGGCCGGGGATCAAAACCGAGGCCTTCGGTTTTACAGCCAGCGTGCCAAACCGTTGCGCCACCGAGGCCGTCATTTTGTAAGTAAGTGAGTGAGTGAGTGAGTGAGTAATTTATTTCCAAGAAGACAATACAAATTGAAATAACTTATAACATAACATTAACATACTGGCACATACATTGCTTCAGGCTCCACATTAGGATACCCTGTATCGTGGGAACCAGAAACGACGTCACAAACATATAAACATCCAAGACCTGGGCTTCCATAACATAAAGGATTATTTAGATGACAATGAGGTCTGTAAGCCATTAAGATGCATGAGTTCTATGTTTTACAATAATTATGTAAACTCTGTTAAATAAGGACTTTGAAAAGACTATGTTTGAAGATTTTTGTCCCTTTTTTCTCCAAAATGATCTAGATTTTGAAATGGACACCTAATTTGAACTGTAACGTTCATTAAGCCGCAGTATCTGCGCTATTTTGAATATAGTATATTTCATTACAAGTGCGGAAAGGCTGTCATTGCAAAGAGTTCCAACAAATGTCTACCCGAGCCGAGGCGCAGCCGAACGCGAGGTTTGACAGTCGGAACAAGTTGCAATGACGGTTCCGCACGTGTACTGAACGACTATTTTTAATACAGTTGCGAAAAAAATAAGCAATTTAATAAAGAAAAAATATTTGGAAAATGGCGCCAACCGTAAAAGAACATAAACAGAGATTTTTTTTTCTTAAGTCATTCTGGTAGGCAAAGGGAACTATGCCCATACAGCCAAGTCTTCAGTAGAATTTTTTTATTGATGTAAAATGAAAATTAAATTTAATGAGATGAAACGAAATGAAATCTAACCTAACTCAATCAATCAAATCATTAAATCTAATATTGAAACAAATTGGTAGCTTCTTATTAGAAATATACGTATTTGCATGAATAATAAAAACTTCTATGATTTTTTTTAGTAAAAGCTTCATGGTTGGTTTTTCTTTTTAATAGAGATTATTTTGACAGTTGGAAAAGAGAACGCACGAGTTCGGGAAAGGTAAAAAAAAGCACGAGTGTGTAATAGCCCACATCCCGAACGCTATACGTCCCTGCAATACGCCACTTTTTGAGCAACTGTATTAAAAAAACCTTTTCATTTCATAAACCTATACAGTTTCTCTCAGAGAGAAGGAATGTGTCCTGCAGTTGGACGTATACTGGCTGCATTACTTGTGACCTATTTAAAAAAGGTTCCAACAGCGCATCGGCACAGCTACTCAAGTTAATTGAGCATCTTAGAACACACTCGGCACTAACTTGGTTCACGTAGTTTGAAGTCGGAACTCCGATGGAGTGTTCCCTGCTACATCCCCAAATGAATGCACATAGGTACAGTCAACAGATGGATGTGATTTGTCTTTAGAGTGTACTTACCTGTATCCCGGTCGGTTGTTTGTGTTGTTTTTATTTTTTTTTCTGATTTTAGTGTTTGTCTAGTTTAGAAAAGAGCTTAACATGATGTAAATTCATGTTACTTGTTTGTTTAATGCACATGCATTTCTCATACTGTGCCTATTATATTTTTATATTGTTAACTGTGACTAACCTTAATACTAACTTTAAGTTAAGCAAGTGTTTTTTGTATAACTGTTTGTTTTCTCTAATAAAATAAAAATAAAAACAACAAGTAGTCCTTCAAACGTGTGCACTCTCCATGATTTTTATTAATAAACCTTTGAGTACTTCCTAGATTAATTAATAAAAAACAAAAGGTAAACTTAACTTGCCACCCCTTCAGCTTAAGTGACATAAACTTTTCAACACCATAGGTTTACTAGAAGAATACTTCTTGCATTAAGCACGCCCTTGTACTAAATGTACACGTTATAAGTGCAGTAAAGAATTATAATAATAATCGATATTAACCTTTTTAATACAGTTGCTCAAAAAATGGCGTATTGCAGGGACGTATAGCCTGCGGGATGAGGGCTATTACACACTCGTGCTTTGATTTACCTTTCCCGCACTCGTGCGTTCTCTTTCCAAACTGTCAAAATAATGTCTATTAAAAAGAAAAACCAACCATGAAGTTTTTACTAAAGAAATCATAGAATTTTTTATGATTCATGCATATACCCTGACTCCTAAGATACAGGTTACCCTAGTTTAGGAGTCAGGACGCTACGAAGTATTATAAGAAAGCTGTGTACACATATTGAAAGTTACATTGTATGTTTTGTCAATAAATTACTTACTTACTTACTTACTTACTTACTTACTTACTTACTATATACGTATATTTCTAAAAAGAAGCTAACAATTTGTTTCAATATCAGATTTAATGATTTGATTGAATGCGTTAGGTTAGGTTTCATTTTATTTCATCTCATTAAATTTAATTTTCATTTCATATCAATAAAAAAATCCTACTGAAGACTGGCTGTATGGGCATGGTTCCCAGAATGGGTGAAGAAAAAAAAATCTCTGCTTATAGTCTTTTACGGTTGGCGCCAATTTCCAAATATTTTTTCTTTATTAAATTGCTTATTTTTTTCGCAACTGTACTAAAAATAGTCCTTCAGTACACGTGCGGAACCGTCATTGCAACTTGTTCCGACTTTCAACCCTCGCCTTCGGCTGCGCCTCGGCTCGGGTAGACATTTGTCAGAACTCTTTGCCATGACAGCCTTTCCGCACTTGTAATGAAATATACTATTGTATGTTCAAACTGCTGGGGCACGGGTCTCTTCCTGCATCACAGGAAGGTTAGATCATTAGATCATACTCAACCACGGGGGCCAAGTCCGGGTTGGTGGATTAATAATAATAAGAATAAATTTGAATTTAAATTTAATAATAATAAGTTTTTTTTATTATGTGGGACTGCTCACTTCACTTTGTTGTTACCTTATTTGAATGCTTTTTAGAATTTAATCTTTTATACTATAAAATTTTTGAGTAAAATATAAAATTTACATATAAAATAAATGTTATATATAAAATAAACTAAATCAATCTGTCTGGCCATCCAAAGGGGGAATGTTGCCAGCATTCTGGGCTCCCTGCCGAGGGACACCGACCTGGGGCAAGTGTTTTATTTGTAAATTATAGGTATTTATTTTTATTTCTTTATGTTAATTAGACTTTAGTTTAGTTATTATATTAGTTTTACTTTAGATGTTATGTTTATATAGATAATAATAACTAAATCATAAACTTATTTTATTATTATTATTTTTTTGAAATTAGATCGGCACAAGCTGGCCTGAATTTTGCCTGAATTGGAAGCTGCCGCGAACCACCGTCAGAAGTGGAAATCTGTGGTTGAGCCCCTATGCTCTCCTAGGAGACAGAGAACAGAAGTAGAGTTAACGGCCTCGGTGGTGCAGCGGTTTGGCTCGCTGACTGTAAAACCGAGGGTCTCGGGTTCGATCCCCGGCCAGGTCATATTAGGAAACGAACTTTTCTAGTTTGTCCCGGGTCTTGGATGTTATCTATGTACCTATTTATTGTATTAAATCTATCGTCGAGTTAGCACCTATAATACAAGTCATTTAGTTGTACTATAGTATAGGGCTAACGAGATCTGTGTAATATGTCCATGAATATAAAAAAAAAATCCAAAAAAAAGAAGAAATCAATTAAATAAATAAAATAATTAAAATATATATTTTTTTCTAATTAGCGCATTTAGTGTCCTACTGCTGAGCAAAGGTCTCCCCTTGAGCTCTCTACTCCTCCCTGTCACCCGGCAGAAAAAATATTTTATTTTTAAGTACGTATATCAATATTCAGAAGCGCTCGTGGCCTAGGCGAACCGAGTGATTGGAATCAATCACTTGGTTAAGCAACAACAGGCTCGGTCAGGTACGGGATGGGTGAGAGTCCCGTGACTACCGATAGTGGCATTTTTCCGAGCGCTTCCGTGCTTCGCAAGGCAAGTAAAGCCGTTGGTGCCGGCTGCCATATAATGGCAGTCGTTAAAGCCATGTCAGAGGCCTTATGGGCGGCTTGATAACTTCTGACAGTAAGGCCCGCCACTGTCTTACAATCCTCCACCAACCCGGACTTGGCCCCCGTGGTAGAGTATGGCCTAACCTTCCTGCGATGCAGGAAGAGACCCGTGCCTCAGCAGTGGGGACATACAAGGGTTGATAACGATATCAATATTCATTTTTGCACCAACTACCCGTCTCACTTTTCCTACAGCACCTCTCCATCTTTATCTTTGTAATTATTTTTTGTTTGTTTTTTCCTGGTGTACAATAAATAATATTCTTATCTTATCTCATCTCATCTCATCTCATCTCATCTCATCTCATCTCATCTCATCTCATCTCATCTCATCTCATCTCATCTCATCTCATCTCATCTCATCTCATCTCATCTCATCTCATCTCATCTCATCTCATCTCATCTCATCTCATCTCATCTCATCTCATCTCATCTCATCTCATCTCATCTCATCTCATCTCATCTCATCTTATCTTATCTTATCTTGTGAGGTCGTCCGGCCTTATCCGCATCTTTGAAATAAATAATTGAATAATAATTAAATAGGTTTTTAAATAATTGAAATAAAATTAATTTATTACGTGACGACGCAACGTATCTGACCAGCTGCCAATTGTACATTGTATCGATCGTTTTGAGTGTTCCGTCGAATCTTGACGGCAACGTTGCTTTACAATTAGGTAAGTGCTTTGCTCTGGGTGAGGACCACTTTACAAATATTTTAATAATTACTGTAAGTGAATACAGCCTCCTTGGCTTAGCGGTATGACGTCTGATTACCATGCTGGAGGTCGTGGTTCGATTCCCACTGGGGGGCGCCGTATTTTTGTACAAATGGTCACAGTCTGGTGTCCATGTTTGTGACGTCCTCGCCTGGTTACCATAGTAACACTTAAGGTATCCTAGTTTGGGACTTGGATAATTGATTTGATTGTGATAGATAGATAAAACATTTATTTAACGACACCATACCAAAAACACAATGTAAAAACAAACAACATAAAACATAACATATTCACAGATATACATTATATTCCCAAATATTTGGCGATCACAAAACCAAAAGAAAAAAGTTACACATTATAATCGTGATTTCATTTTTAAGACATGGTTCAAAGTATTGAGCCCCTAAAATGGCCCCGACTCTGCATGTGTTGCAGGAGCACCGACATACTACCTGCAACGCTGTTGTGTGGAAGTTATTAATTTGTTTGTAGCCTACAAACGTCCTGCTGCAGGGCACAGGCCTTATTATTATTATTAAATTATTTATTGTACCTGTAAAGATTGTACAATTGGCGGGCTTAATACTAAATAGTATTTTATTCTAGCCAACCAACAGGTGACGTGGAGAAGATGGGGGTAGTCACAAACGGTGAGGTGATATTTTATTGTCAAATATATATTTTTAAATTAAACTATGTATTAATATGTACAATAATTATAAACATAAACATATACAAATATAATAATTAAGCACATGTATAAAGATGAATAGATAGACTTTATAAACATATAAATAGACTTCATAACACTTATATTTTTACATACTTACGAATGGAATTACACTTTACTGTTCTGAATATGAAGATAGTGTTCCTGTACTCTACTCTTAAAGACGCCGACTGACGGAGCCTGGCGAATGGCCTTCTCTCACAGAGAGAGAGAGAGAACTAATAACTTTAGTTTGGATTTCAACGCTAACTCCTTCGTAAGCGCAATTGAACACCTTTTACAACATTATTAGAACCGATAGATAGATAGGTAGAATATTCTTTATTGTACACAGAAATTATAGTAACAGAAATTATATTAAAAAATATAGTACAAATGGCGGCCTTATTACTAAAAGCAATTTCTTCCAGGCAACCATAGACGCTAGTCGGTGCAATACAGAAATATTGAAATTAGGAATTCAACGAAATTCATACAAACTTACCTAAGCCACATACATAAATAATTAAATGAATAAATCATTAAGATATACATACTAATATTTACATTAAATATGGGAGGAGGAAATAATATAATATACCGTCATAATATTTAAGTAACTGCATTAAAATGAATAACAGAATTAAAATGTCATAGGCTTAAATTATAAAGGTCTCCTATAATTTGCGTGCCCTACAGGGTCCACAAAGATTCATATTTTTACAAATGTTATCTGTATAATACTTGTGGAATGCAATAAATTATTGAGTATTGAGTAATTTTATTTTTATATTCTTTTTTTAATGCACTAACCCGTGCTAAGGACCATTTTTAAAAACCTTTTTATAGGCAAAAATTCCACTTATGCCGGGATTCGAACCCGCGACCTCTGGCTAACAGTGCCACGGTTAGCTTCTAAATTTAGCCTCTAGATAGGTTTTTAAAAATATTTTTATTTTGGTTTATAATTTACAAGTGAGATCTTAATTCTGCAAGGTCTCACTTGTAAGTACTTCAAGAGGCGCACATCCATTTATATTTCCTAATCCACCGACAAATATTAATGAGGGCTTTGCAATTTCAAATTGTTTTTTTTTCTTTCCCTCTCTTTGTTCATCCTGCCAGCTCGTTGTTCGCTATTTAATAACTGGACTAACGATAGATTAATTATAAAACAGAAATCCTAAAAAACTATTTAGAGGTTAAAAATTCCACCCATGCCGGGATTCTAACCCGCGACCTCTGGCTATCCGTGCCAGCGCTCTTTCCAACTGAGCTAATGGGCGACTCACCGGCATCAGTGAAATTTCGAACCTCTTTACACTATTCTCTGTATTACGTACAGGCAGCGACAGAAAATCCTATTTACCGTTTTAGCAACCCTGTGTGGTTCAATATTAATCAACAATCAACAGTGCCTGCGCATATTATAAATTTACTTTATACAAAAAACTGTTATTAGTTTCTATATATGAATGTTACATTTCAGACCTAACAGCTTAAAAACTATTTACAGTATCGAAAAAGTTTAAAAACAGCATTAAAGAAAGCTCCGCCCGTCCCATATTACGAAATTTAAAAAAAAATACTTATTTTAAAAACAAAAGAACGCGCGATAATTAGGATTAGGTCTTTCACAGTTAGTCTTGGTTACAATTTAACAGAGCAGAATTTGTAAATTAAAGGCGAATGCATTTTTTTTTGTTCAAGTAAGTGTCGTTCAGTGTTGTCACGTCAACATTTAACATTAATTACACTTAATATTAATTACACTTCATTTCTCTGGAGTGTAATGAATATTCCACTAAAACAAATGTAACATAAAACAAAACTAAAGTTGGCCGTTTAACGGTAAACGAAATATTACGCAATGCATGCCAATTTTTTGCGTTTAGGTTTTGAAGGAATGTAAGACTTCTTGCGTCCCGCTAGAAAATACAAAAATGCCTATTTACGTTTTCTTCGGCAGTCGGATGAAAAGAAACGAAGTGGAAAGCCCCTGAATGGAATTCTAGGACAGCATAAGCGTCTCAGAAGGGGACTTGCCTTTGTCGACGCATCTGCGAAGTGGAGTGCGCTCAGAGGGAGACGGAACACAATTGCTTTAGAGTCCCGCTAGGAATCTCGGGGAATAACCTGCAGGCACGGAGAGATGATCAAAACAAAACAAAAATGGGGCTTGTAGGTGACTAATTAGCGCTCTAGGGTAATAATGTAGCCAGAGAAAACCTAGGGCGGTATGTAATAAAAAAAAAACACTTGCTTTTTCAAAAGTTCGCGCACATCTAACCATCATACTGGCAATAGACATCATGCATTCAGCCCAATGACTAAAGAGGTCGCTTTGATATTCAGCCTTGTCTTCTTGTGAGTACAATAGTCATCAACTTTAAATACCGAACGGCGAAGCTCAATTTCGTTCCTGAAAAACAAAATTAAAAAGTTCTTTCCTTCATTCTTATTAATGAAAAAAGGCGGGAATAGAAAACTTTTACTTTAAAATGTTTTATTCATGTAATGTCGGTTTTTTTCTACTTAACTCACAATCGAGATGTAAAGCATAGTTAACTCGGGTGTAAGCACCAATTGCACCCTCGAACTATAGGGCTGCAAATATCTCGGGCTGCAATTGATGCCTTACAGCCCTTGGCTACTAATCTACTATTACCTCCTAAATCTTGAGCTCCAAAATAATTTGGTTTCCGATGTTTATTTTCACTTAGTAGGTTTACCGACTTTAAAAAAGTTGGCGGTTGTTAGAATAGATTATTACTTTTTATTGTAGACCGTATATTTTGAGAGTACATGAAAAACTTAAAGGGCACATGAAAAACTTATCTAATCGAAATCATTATAATTCGTAATTTTTTATTATTATACAATTGGATTTTATTGAAGCGCGCTCAATGTTAAAAAGTACTATCTGATAAATTATGTTCAAAGTTTTAATAATGATATCAAAAATAATGACAACCTATCGTTGAGCATGTAAGTTTTATTAGGATGGCCTACTTCCTTTGCTGTGACGTACTTCTGGTTTATTAGACGCAGATTCTTAATTATCTCTTTAAAAATGAACAAAAGCAGCCTAAGCCAAGATATTCGGTACCTACAGGTTCTTAAAATTACCTCAAAATATAACTTGTTTATAAATTGATGGGTGGCTGAGGCATTTGTCAAGAAATTGACAAAAGAAGTCCAACGAACAAGAATCATATATTTCTTGGTTGTTGGGCTTCCTATGTTGTAAGTAGGTACTTCCAATACTTTGAAATTAACCATAGGTATTAAGTAAAAGCCTGTCATTACGAAACTGATCGAACTGATCCTCTGATGATGCGGAGCACGGAACCGTACGAATACCTACGCTTCCGTGCTTCGCATGAAGCGTTAAGCTGTTGGTGCCCGCTGTCTTGTCAAGGCAGTCGTTAAGTCATGTCTTATGTGTTATGGGCGGCTTGATAATTTTTGACGGTGAGGCTCGCCACAGTCTTATACTTCTCCACTATCCTGGACTTGGCCTCCGTGGTGGAGAAAGGCCTAACCTTCCTGCGACGCAGGAAAAGACCCGTGCCCCCCACTGCTGGGGCTTGATATCAAAGTATCTACCTACAAATTAGTACGAAACGTTCGGTGCGCGACAGTGCTTGGTAGGTTTTTTCAAGAGTTGAGCGAGTGCAAGCTATTAAGCGAGCAAGCCAGTAAGCGAGCGAGCCAGCAAGCGAGTAAGCGTGTGAGGCAGCAAGCGAGTAAGCGAGCGAACCAGCAAATGGGCGAGTGAGTAATAGAACAAGCACACAAGTCGGCAAGTGAGCAATCGAGCAAGCAAATGTCCTCGGCTCGCCCCGCATATATTTTTTATTTATGTAACCTACATACGCCCCACTGTAGGGCACAGGCCTTCGCTCAAAGGCCCATCGCGAATCAGCAATTTCAAGCTTTGAGGTAGTTGAACAACTCAGTCAAAGAGCGGTGGTAGCGGAGCGGTGTAGAACGCCGGCTACACCGCTCCGCTACTACCGCGCATCGGGAGGTCGTGGGTTCTAACCCCGGCATGTGCCAATGGCTTTGTTTTCTAAGTTATGTACATTTGTGAAATTATAGTAGCAATACTACGCGCTGACGGTGAAGGAAAACATCGTAAGAAAACCTTAGTGTCTGAGGTGTTAGCGTACCTCAGCCCTTGCTACGTACAATGGCCCATCTATGAGGCTAAGTGCGGAAATCTCAGGTCTAACTAACTAACTAACAAGTCAGTCAAGTTTCCTCACGATGTTTTCCTTCACAGTTAGCGAGTTGTATATGTGCCATGGTAACTAAGCCCATAATAGAGTATGGGCTTTATTACCATGCATGCCCACCGCGGATACGAATGCCTATACACGTAATTGATGAAAAGATTATGATGCAAAATATTGTGTCCACTAATAATTAAGCATTTGTCTATAAAAATTATGCATAACATTATTAAGCAAGCCAAACAACACTTTCCTCCGCACTTCAAAAGTAAAAGAAAATTTACAGAAAACGCTGTGTTTAAATTATCGTACATTTTCTAGGGCGCAGATGGTTTTTTTCAGCAAACGATGAATAAAGCCGAAAAAAGTGAAATATATTAAGCGTAGGTCGGCTTATTACTCAAGAAAGCCTAGTCGTTTCTCTTTAAGCGAAACAAAATAGCGTAACGCTCATTTTCCATTATTGTTAATGCGAACGCAGGGACGTACCGAGGGTTTTGTTTTGAGACGCTAAAGTTTCTTTGCACGAGCCCATTGTACGGTGCAACCGCACACTTTTGTACAGTCTGCATTTCCATCAATTCACCTAACTAGCGCGAAAACAGACTATAGTTCGCAACTGCCAATCAGCCGCGCCACGCGTACTCATTAGCGCATGAAATAATTTCAATCGTTATTAAGTATCAGTTTAATATAGTTAGTGTTAGTTTAACAGCAATTGAGTGATTTCATGTCTAGCAGATAGAACCCCAGCTAGCTACCCCATTTAGCTACCCGGTTACAAGACTATTGTTAATCTTGTAGCCAACTGTAAGAGCCGTACCTGATCATAGCGTGATTAGTAGGCGCTCTTACACCCATGTTCCAAGTCATTTTGGTGACGTCGATGACATATGGAAGTATTTCGAAAATTGTTATATATTTAACGGGTCTAATCGCGATTATTTATTAGGTAAAACGTAATTGCCTTATTTCCCGACGTTTCGGCAGCGTTACAGTTGCCGTTGTCTCGGGTAGACTGAAGTGGCGATTAATGATCGCGATTAGACCCGTTTATAATGAATATATAACTATGTATGAGTATCGCGAATCGTTAAGAAATACTCAATCAATATTACTGATCTATTTATTTTAAGCGGGAGCAGCTCAGCTGATAGAGTAATGGACTTGGAATCGAGAGACTCTGGTTAGATTCCCTGTGCGGGCATGCACCTATGACTTTGATGGTTTTCAAAGTTACGTGCATCTGTGAATTTGAAGTAGCAACACCAGACGCTCACGGTGAAGGAAAACATTGTGAGGAAACCGGCCGCACGGTTCATGCTGTTTGCTGCACTGCCAAAGTATTTGGTAATACCAAGGCGGTGCAGCGTGGTATTGCTGTTAGCGTGTTGCGATCTTTTGGTTCAGTTATTTTTCGGAGTGATTTATTCACTATTTTGTTTATTTTTAATGCACTAACCCGTGCTAAGGATTTGATTTATTCAGTTAGGTTTTTGTTTATGCTAAATTCATGTTTGTTTGTTTGACGATAGTTTTAGTGGATATTGTATTATAAGTGCATCTTTTGCATTAAATTGACCTCTTGTAATAAAATCTGGAGCAACATGTATCAGTAGTAACAGTTATTAGTTAGGTTCGGCTGTCATGTTAGTTAGTTAGACCTGAGATTTCCGCACTTAGCCTGATAATTGGGCCATTGTACGTAGCAAACGCTGAGATACGCTAACACCTCAGACACTAGGGTTTCCTTACGATGTTTTCCTTCACAGTCAGCGAGTAGTATTGCTACTATACTACTACTCGGCTGTAATGTAATGGCAGTCGTTAAGTTATGTCAGAGGCCTCATGAGCTGCTTGATACAATTGACAATAAGGCCCGCCACTGTATTACCATCCTCCGCCTACCCGGACTTGGCCCCCATGGTGGAGTATGGCCTAAATTTCCTGTGATGGAGGAAGAGGCCCGAGCCCCAGCAGTGGTGCAATACAAAGGGGTTGATGTCCGGTGTTCCGGGGCGTCTCTCCTGCGTCCATCCCTGTGGGCCGGTAAGAAACCGTTTATTTCTAGCAGAGAGCGCTGTCCCGCATTCCATTCAGGAGCGGCCGCCAGGAAAAATACAAGATGACAACCGACATAAAGGGAATGCCTTATGAAAAATATTAGCGAGCATACAAAAGTTTGTTCAACAAAATAGTGTTTTTTGTTACGTGGGTACTGTGAAAGCTTTTATGTCCGTCATTGGCTGTAATAATTTTAATTTCTTTTTTTATGTAAAAATTAGGACGTCGAAAAGGAATATATTTTGCGACCATTTCATTAGTGTTCCCTGCTTGTTATAGAACGTGTGCTCAAAATGTGGTTATGTGTGAAAACTTTTTGTTGGCTTTCTGTTGCTATGCATGTAATCTATTGTGTTAGTGATAAGCTGTTAGTTTTTCAAATAAAATAATAATATTAACAATAACTCTCTCCGGGCACTACCCGCACTACTATCCACGTAACCCAAGGTTAGCTGGAAGAAAATACTCATTAGTATTAAGCTGTACAAATATGCTTATTGTGCAATAAAGAATTTTCTAATCTAATGTAATATTGATAATATTAATAAATATTATATAAATACATTCTATTTTGAGATTTAAAAAGTATTGCATGTAATACTATTTTTTTATATTTAATGCACTAACCCGTGCTAAGGACAATTTTAAAAACCTATTTAGAGGCTAAAAATTCCACCCATGCCTGGATTCGAACCCGCGAACTCTGGCTATCCGTGTCAGCGCTCTATCCAACTGAGCTAACGGGCGACTTTATTAGCTTCACAAATGTACATTACTTAGAAAAGTCATAGGTACGGGCCGCACACGGAATTGAACCTGGCTTCCAAGTCCATTGTTCTAACCACTTGGCCACCAGCGCACCAAATAAATAAAAAAATATGGACAATAAAGTTTTCTCTATCTCTATCTATCTACTTTGAAATTCAAGGCGAGGTAGGATAACGTGTTTTAATTTTTTTATAATAATTAATTAGTGTTTCCGGAAGATGGATGGCCTCAAGATGAAAAAATGGCTTACCACGAGCCGCAATATTGATGAAGCACTTGAAGCTCTCTAACTACATATATTATGGTGAACCAGTTATGATTTGATTTGATGATACAAGTATATATTAAACGGGTCTATTTGCGATTATTTATTAAGTAAGACCTTAATCACAGACGTTTATTTAATAAACATTTGCAAAAGGCATTGTCATTATGCTATTGTTTGTTTTGACTTAAAATTAAAGAGTATATTTCATTACAAGTGCAGAAAGGCTGCCATTGCAAAGAGTTCCGACAAATGTCGACCCGAGCCTAGGCGCAGCCGAAGGCGAGGGTTGACAGTCGGAACAAGTTGCAATGACGGTTCCGCACGTGTACTGAACGATTTTTAACACAGTTGCGAAAAAATAAGCAATCTAATAAAGAAAAATTATTTGGAAAACGGCGCCAACCGTAAAAGATTAAAAGCAGAGATTTTTTCTTTATCCATTCTGGTGGGCAAAGAAAACTATGCCCATACAGCCAAGTCTTCAGTCACAGATAACATAGCTTCAGTAGATTTTTTTTAGTGATATGAAATGAAAATGAATTTTAATGAGATGAAATGAAATGAAACGTAACCTAATTAATTTAATCAAATAATTAAATCTGATATTGAAACAAATTAGTAGCTTCTTTTTAGAAATATACGTATTTGTATGACTTATAAAAACTTCTATGATTTTTTTTAGTAAATACTTCATGGTTGGTTTTTCTTTTTAATAGACATTATATTGACAGTTGGGTTGGCGATTGGTTCTCCCAATCGCACGAGTTCGGGAAAGGTAAAAAAAAGCACGAGTGTGTAATAGCCCACATCCCGAACGCTATACGTCCCTGCAATACGCCACTTTTTGAGCAACTGTATTAAAAAGTAACAAAGTACGCTCTGAAGACCTTTTTTATAGTTACTTACGTTTACGAATAGATGATTCTTAATCTTATTCAAAGTGCGATGATAGGTATCATGCTATCAAACGCCTTAATTATGTAACTTTTTACGTATATATCTGTGTGCAAAAAGAAATATCTACTGGACTTTATCTTATAATTTTGTGGCTCAATAATATATTATATACTATAACATGAAAGTAGCATACTCCTGTAAAGGGGTTTCACACTGAATTGTACATTAGATTAAGTAGTTTTTAAATGAAATGTGAAAATACTGTTGGAGTAGCTAATAAATAATAATAATAATCACTGTCACGTTTCATATATTATTATCCATTAAAATGCAGTATCCCCTATGTGTGACATGTGTGACACATATTACGCCTCCTATACAGAGTGCTTAGTGCGAGTTTGACAGATCCAATCGAATAACTTTACTACCGAGTTAATCGAGCAATGAGTAGTGAGTATGAGTAAGTTAACCGTTCGAACTGGCAAAACGCTGTCACAGTACAACTCGCACTCGCGTATATTCGTGTTTTGGCTGGTAAACGTGTTCACTTCTCAACGTAAACCACTACAACTCGCACTCAGCAATTTTAATTTCCATACTTGTCGCTAGGTGGCGCTTCCTCGATGCCATAGAAATATGAGTTTACGTTAACGCGATCGAGTAGTTAAAAAACTCGCACTAAGCACTCTGAGCTAAGTAAATATTACAATTTCGTATACAGACGTATACGTTAAAAATTACATAACCAAGGCGCTGCGAAGTAAACAGGCTTTATTCAGTACATGGCCCATAGAATACGTAAGAAGAGTTAGAAGTCAACCGTTTAGTTGTTAGCCTCCCAAGAATCTATCAATTTAAATGTCCGCTGATTTTTCCACAATTTTATTACAAAGCGATGACGTAGCATTTAAGAGAAATTGTAGGTACTAGTAACTCATCTTTTCGCGTACAGTCGACCGCTTTAGGCGGCTACAGGTCGCTACAAAGCCCTAGAAGCCTCTGCAAAGCCTTTGTCATATGTACAGCGTAACCGGCAAAGAGCGAGTAGGAATTTTGCATCGACGTTTCGGTAGCACCATAAATATATATGTATTTTTTTACCTAGCCTATATACGTGCTACTGCGGGGGACAGGTCTTTTTTCAGAGAGGAGTATGGGCTTATTTACCACGTGTTCCCACCACGGATTGGCAGTTTCAAGTGCTGAGGTATTTGAACACCTCAGAAACTCAGGTATCCTCACGCGTTTTTTCGCGCTAAAGCGTCAGAATTGAAAAGGTGAGGCTTTTGATGCTTAAAACGTGCGAGTACCTAGTGTCGTCGTTTTACCAATTCGATATCAACCTTTTATATGTCCCCACTGTTGGGGCACGGGTCTCTTCCTGTATTGCAGTAAGGTTAGGCCATACTCCATCACGGGGGTCAAGTCCGGGTTGGTGGAGGGTTGTAAGACAGTGGCGGGTCTTACTGTCAGCAGTTATCAAGCCGCCCATGAGGCCTCTGACCTGGCTTAACGACTGCCATTACATGACAGCCGAACAGCTTAGCGTGCCTTGCGAAGCACGGAAGCGCTCGGAAAAATGCCTCTAGCGGTAGTCTTGCATCCTTCACCTTACCGCGCCTGTTGTTGCTTAACTAAAGTGATTGATTCCAATCACTCGGTTTGACTAGGCCACGAGCGCTTCATTTCAGCGCAAATTTTGCTCAGCGCAGATTAATTTTGACAGCCGTATTCCGGTTCTTCTATGGCCTCGCCTGTAAGCGCCATCTATGATTGGCTTTGTGAATTTATGCTGAAAGCTGCCCATTACAATACAGACAGCACTTGTTTACGTCGCGTTGGGCCTCTAGACGGGCCATATTTTCACGAAAATGTGTAGCTACAAATGTGTGGCCGGTAGCATCAGCCATCATTTACGGCTAGACTATGAAATATTTAGCAACATTTTTGGTATGGCCGGGATATATTGTGACATATTTTTTGTGTATCCGATGAATTTTTAGTATCCCAGCTGCGAGTTTATGGCCGGAACGATCGCTTTGCAATCGAAAATACTGCAATATTTTCTCAGCCTGTCTCGCTTTACGGCCTAAGTGCGTCCCTTTTTCATGCTACGTGAAGTGAAGTTTGCTGCGATTTGTTCGGCTAGAGCTATGTTCGTGTTTGTTTTGTTTCTCTTTATTTTGGTTCGTTCGTGTTTATGTATGTAGCTCGCGTAAAGACAAAATATTGAGCCATATAACTGTTGTAGAAATGTTGCCGGGAATGGCCTGGATATACATTTTCCAGCCATGTGCTGCATTAAAATGTTTTTTGTATTTTCGGGATATAGTGTAGCCAAATATTTCACAAAAAGTGTAGCCCGTCTAGAGGCCCCTTTAGGACAGGCCTTAAAACTGTTCGACGCAGCCTCTTCGCGAGTGTACAACTTTTGGCACGCGCCCCCAGCCCATATTGGCGCCGCCACATTCTGCCACGTCATCAGATTAAGTTGGCAAATGGAGTGGAAGCGATTGATGGATGTTGACACTGATCGTTAATTTATGGTGCCCTGGTAACCAGAGTTTAAAGAGTTGCACCTACTCTTGCGATACTCTGCTCAACAAGGTAAGCTCTAACTACTGTTTGTGATATTAAATAGTTTATCAAAAAAAGCTAAACGGCGATAAGTATTTAAGTTAAGTTGTACGAAAAATCTTTAATAAGTTTTTCTACCCATAAAGAATTTGTAGAAAAATAGAGGTTATAATGACGGCCTCGGTGGCGCAGTGGTTTGCCACGCTGGCTGTAAAACCGAAGGTCTCGGGTTCCATCCCCGGCCGGATCAAACTAGGAAACGAACTTTTTTAGTTTGTCTCGGGTCTTGGATGTTATCGATGTATTTATTGTATAAATCTATCGTCGAATTAGCACCACTCACACAAGTCATTTAGTTGTAGTATGGGGCTAACGAGATCTGTGTAATATGTCCATGAATATTTATAATTTATTTAATATATTTTATCAATGGTATCTGTGACCGATTCAACCGACGTTTAGGTCCTAATTTGCCTGTTTTAAGAGTTATTTTATGGCTAGTTTAGCATTACCCTTATTGTAATTGTAAAACTGTCTTTCTCCTTCCTCCTGTCCTTGCTCCAAATTAATAAATTAAATTAGCAATTTATCCTTCACTTAGGCGTCTGATCCCTTCACACATCTAGTGTGAGTGAAGGTGCTACTGGGCGCTGTATGAATAAGGCAGCACTGCAGCGTCCGAGTGGTCCCTTCACACATCTAGTGTGAGTGAAGGTGCTACTAGACGCTGTATAAATAATGCAGCACTGCGGCGTCCGAGTGATCCCTTCACCCATCTAGAGTGAGTGAAGTTGCTACTGGACGCTGTATGAATAATGCATCACTGCAGCGTCCGAGTAATCTCTCCGCCCATTTAGTATAAATGAAGGTAGCACTGAACGCTGATAAGTCATCTGATTACGTAGGTGCAAAGGCCACAGTTTTTTAAGAGCACCATCGCTAAAAATGGCCGTTTTTTGGAAATACGAACGCACTTAGCCTCACTCGTAAGTAGCAAGCACTAAAGTAACACTTCAGATACTAAAGTTTCCTCACGGTGTTTTATTTCAGTGTGTACTTTAGTGAGTGATATTGCTTCTAAAACTTCACAAATGCACATAACTGGGGAATGCCTTTCTGTGTGTATAAATTGTTAATCTTTTTTTCTTTTTTTTGTAAATTTTTCATTGTGTTTTCTGTGTGTTATTTGCTTCTGCTACTGTCTAGTCTACTTAATGCTGGTCTTACTGTGTGTGAAAAAGTTGCAAAAAATGATTCTATTTAATATCTACTCGTATAACTACGATACAAATCGAGGTTTGATCGTACTTAGAATTGGAAATAAACTTATCAATTCTAAGCACAATCAACTTGACTTGTGTCCTCTAAAACGTAGTGATGAAGTTTCGTTGCGATCCGGTATGTCGTTGGTAAACAAAACAAAACTGTTTTTATTTACAAACTTAAATAACAGCAGTTTTGTTCGTATGGAAATTAATCCTTGAAGGAGACTGTTAATAGACTACTTACTAAAATAAGGGGCCAGTTTCTGAATTGAGAATTTCACTAAGTAAATACTTAATTAACGTTCTTTCACGCTTTTTACTGAGAAATTCGAAGATACAGCACTACAGTTAAGTACTAACTTAGCGAAATTCTCGATTCAGAAACTGGCTCTAGAACTCTTTGTATTTCTCGTGTATTAATCTCGCTTGGCTTTACAAGACAGCGGCAGCCTGCAAACAAACCCGCCAGCGCGCCGCACCTCATTACCAAAACACAGTTTACGCCCAAAAAACACGTCTTAACTTTATCACCTTCCCTTCATCTTAACCCCGCCTTAAAGCGAGCTGACATAATAAACGGCAACATTTGTGGTCGGAGGTGTTTCCCTGAAATATCCGCGTTAAATAAACCCCGGTATTTATGCCAGCGACGTGAGCTGTGCGCGGAATGGAGGCAATTCCTTAGCGGAGGCCGCCGTTGCCGATATTTTCGCCCGACTGCGCCGGAAGGAGGTTGTGCTTCAAGATTGGAATGGAATCGAACGGAACGGAACGGAGCGGAGCGGAGCAGAGCGGACCTGAGCGGAGCGGACTGGAGCGGAACGGAACGGAACAGAACGGAACGGAACGGAACGGAACGGAACGGAACGGAACGGAACGGAACGGAACGGAACGGAACGGAACGGAACGGAACGGAACGGAACGGAACGGAACGGAACGGAACGGAACGGAACGGAACGGAAGGGATCGGAACGGAACGGAACGGAACGGAACGGAACGGAACGGAACGGAACGGAACGGAACGGAACGGAACGGAACGGAACGGAACGGAACGGAACGGAACGGAACGGAACGGAACGGAACGTAAATATACTTAACGGAAATATAGGCTAAAACAAAAATTTTACATACCTACACGTTCAGAGTATGCTAGTTTGGGACCAGGACCAGGACAAGTGGTTGTGATGTGTGGAAGGTACTTACTTACGTGGTGGAGTATGGCCTAACCTTCCTGCGATGCAGGAAGGGACCCGTGCCCCAGCAGTGGGGACATGCAAGGGTTGATATTGAAGGTGGTATGAGGGAACATAGAATCGGACGTACTTACATACATACATACGAGCTTAACGTACTTACATTTTGAAGCGCTCGTGGCATAGGCGAACCGAGTGATTGGAATCAATCACATGGTTAAGCAACAACAGGCGCGGTCAGGTACAGGATGGGTGAGCGTCCCGTGACTACCGCTAGTGGCATTTTTCCGAGCGCTTCCGTGCTTCGCAAGGCACGCTAAGCCGGTGGTGCCGGCTGTCATATAATGACATTAGTTAAGCCATGTCAGAGGCCTTATGGGCGGCTTGATAACTTCAGACAGTAAGGCCCGCCACTGTCTTACAATCCTCCACCAACCCGGACTTGGCCCACGTCGTGGAGTATGGCCTAACCTTCCTGCGACGCAGGAAGAGACCCGTGCCCCAGCAGTGGGGACATACAAGGGTTGATAACGATACCAGCTTAATACATTACCCGCCTTTTGGGCATCGCCACAGTTGGTTAAAAAGTCGTGTTTCTGTGAATAGCCAGTGTCTTTTTTGCAAACAATATATAAAAAGCTCTAACTTTTCAAACAAAATAGATACCAATTCACGCTAGCTACTAGGCGGGCATAAGTCAAAACAACTAAACATAATTTGCAAAGTTACTCGAAACGTTGCGTCTCTGCAACCAGGGGCCCTATCCTCAAAGCTTTCCGTTTGAAATCACACGGTTTTGCTACTATCCCAATTTATATAACCAGACTTCAAAAATACAACATAAACTTTTGAAACATAGACATAGGCGCTTGAGACGGTTAAGCCAATAAGTAAATAAGCCCGTACTCTCTCTCTGAGAGAAGGCCTGTGCCCTGCAGTGAGACGTTTATAGGGTACATTAAAATAAACTCATGCCTATATCCCAGAGGGGTAGACGGAGATCAGAGTCTGCCACTTGCCACGATCCTGGCAGATCTCATTCACTTCATCAACATCAGTTGTATAGTCATTACACGTTGCCTGAATGTACACCCGTTTTGCATACTTTTTATCTTGCTCTTTAATAATAAATCCATTATTTGGTCGAAGTATTTTGACGTTCGCCTGGAGTGTTCCTTAACGGCCCTTTCACCAAATTACATTTTCACTAAATAATATTCGCTTATTATAATTAATAGCATTTTCTAAGGTTAACACGAGGACTAGACATAATTAAAACTGTTTTTATACGAACGAGCATAAATCCGTGTAAAAACAGTTTTAATTAGTATAATTAACTTTAAAATTTTACTAAGTATATTAAGATCTCTCATTCTTTTTGAGAAATCTGAAAAGTCGATTGATACTTAATCTTAGTGACAATCTCAATTCAAAAATCTGGATATTTTGGGATAATTAACGAAGTAGTAGAATGCTGGCTCCTCGTTCGGAAGGTCGTTAGTTTGAATCTCGGCATATACCAACTTCGAGAATCGCTCGTAGCCCTGAGTGGTCTTAAACGACCACGAAGGTTAAGCATCACAGTGCGCGTCCAGTGCATGGGCGCCGTCTATGACTAACGCTAGTGGCGTTTTTTCGAGCGGTTCCGTGCTTCGCAAGGCACGCTAAGCAGTTGGTGCCGGCTGTCACGTAATGGCAGTCGTCAAGCCATGTCAGAGGTCATGGCTTGACGACTGACGTTATGGGCGGCTTGATAACTTCTGACAGTAAGGCCCGCCACTGTTACCGCCACAATCCTCCACCAACCCGGACGGGGCGGTGGAGGCTTGCTAGACTTGTGGCAATCACTCGTTTCGACTAGGCCACGAGCGCACTTGGTCCGTTTATTTAATCCTAATCCGTTTCTTTTCTCTGCAGTTCGATGGGTTTAAAGACTAGGCTCCCAGAGCAGCTGCGCAACTTTCTGTGCAATTACATTGCAACTACTTTCTGCTGCCCCGGTCGTTCGGACGCGTGCACTTTGTTTCGAGCTGGATTAATACCTAACTGCTACAGCGCTCCTTCCACACGATTAGAACTATTCCTTTTCTCGTTCGCTAGTTCAGTAAAACAGTAATTAAGGTAGATTTGGACGGGTTAAAACTGGTGTTCGCTTCTCTTAACCAGAGTAGATCAGTAACCTAGGCCCTTTAGGACTGGGACTAAGGGGTTGTGTGGCATTTTGGCTTGAGGGGGCAGGCCTTAAAAGCCAAGCACGAAAGGTATCAAGAAAGTACCTAATTAATAAAGGGGTTTCTTATGGCTCGGTCCAAGATCAGATTGAGAAGTAAATTATCAACATCCTTTTTAATTTCGTTCAATGTTCTGATACGACGGGAACATCAATTGGGGGGGAGGGGGGGGGGGGGGGCTGCTCTGTACTAACAACATTCTTATGAATAGTCTTTTCCCGTCATTAATATCTAGCTGAAAATGGCAAAAAACTCGAGTTAGTTGTATGGGAGCCCCCATTAAATATTTTTTTTTGTTTCAATTTAATTATTTATTTTTGAAGCCAATAAATATTTCAACAAGCAACAAGTAAGGTCTTTCGTAATTTCGGGCAATAAACGGCATAATAATAACTTTTATTGTACGGGAGTCCCACATCATTTTCATATATTAATTTTTCTGTTTCTTCATCTGTATTCATTAAATCTGTTTTGTATTTGTTGTTATAGCGACCACAGAAATACATAATTTGTAAAAAAATCAACTTTCCAGCTATCACGGTTTGGAGACAGATACATAGAAAGACAGAAGGACAGAGGATTCTTCAGGCACGGAATCCTAAAAATTGTCAGCCGTTATTAGCAGTTTAAAAGTTTGTCAATGTACAAGAAATTGGGGGTAACAGGGTAATATAAAATAAATTTTCGAAGCGCAAAGTTCAAAGTTATGTTTACAAAATAATATTTACTATGGTAATTATAGAAAAACGTTTGTATAGTTTATTTATCGTGTAAAATTATTGATAAATAAAAAGAAAAATCGGACAATGAATATTAAAATTCTAAATAACATAGGTTGACTATGAATTAATTATTCTGATTCAACCGCAACATTTTTGCACCACCACTACAACTTCACTCGCGTATTTTTATTGGACGATATCGGAAAAATATAGATTAATAAATTGGATCCTGTGTCATCTTGGATATAAAACCTACAAATAACAATATCGCTGTTTCTCCTACTTCTACAGGGTGAATCTCAATTCGTTAGCGAAATTTCAACATCGGTTGATATGAATAATATGTATTGTACTAGCTTTTTATCATTGAAAGATAATATCAGTACGAAATGTATCTAACAAGTCTATGATTGTATTTCTTAATGATTCGCGATACTCATACACAGTTGTATATTAAACGGGTCGAGAGTATTATCGAAGAATCGTTCGGGAAGCAATTAAAATTAAAAAACACAAGAATTTCAACAGAGAGGATGGTCTCAAGCTTTCCAGTGCTATGTAAATACAAATCACACGCCTTATCACCGGACCTGTCCGTGTACATAGTGAGTGTTGTGTGTCGGCCAGCTGCGAATATCTAATAGTGACTACCCACAATAATTGACTGTACTCGCCACTTCAGTCTACCCGAGACCACGGCAACTGTAACGCTGCCGAAACGTCGGGAAATAAAGTAGTTACGTTTTACCTAATAAATAATCGCGATTAAACCCGTTTAATATATAACTAAGTCTATTATTGCCTGGAAGAATTTTGTTTTAGTAATATAGCCGTCAATTGTTCTATATTTTTATATAATATCTGTTATTATCTATCTATTCCAACTAAAGAATAATTAATCTATCTAAAAAAAAATTCGGGTTTTTTTATGGTCGGCACCGTCTCTCTTTTTTTTCACATTCCACGATCAAATATTAACGCTATTAATTATAAAATCTCTTATCAGATAAATATATGAATGGTGTTTTTTTTATTTAAGACCGTAAATGTTTAACATTGTAGAAACCTTTTTCTAATGCTGCAACACTTCCTTACACTTTGGGAAGAACAATTTTTAACCAAAGGAAGGTAATTATGAGCATTTACAAGCCTTATAAATAATTAATATTTTTGTTTAACATAATGTAAAAAACAACAACAAAACTTACCTATCTATAAATATACACACACACACACATCCTCACACACACACACACACATACACACTAACACACATAAACACACACACACTCTAACTATTACGTAGTGTAGAGTTTTAAATAATAATAATAACATTTACATACAGTCACATACATTGCTTCTGGCCCCACACTAGGATACCCTGTGTCGTGGGAACCAGAAACAATGACATCACAAACATGTAAACATCCAAGACCTGGGGTTTTTTTTTTTTTGTTCCCAGCTTTTGCTTACTTTAAATTCCTCTTTTCTACTTGGGACTGTCATAAGCAAATACTTATGAAATATGTGCTGGGAGGCTTGGGACCTTAAAATAGGGACCACTGATCTAGTGTAGGCTCCAGTCTTTCCAGAAATTGTACTATCGCATTTACCATTGTATTGACCAGAGGTCTTAAATACCACGATCCTGATAATCCTTTGAAGAGAAAATTCCATGAAAATATCGCTAACGATTTCAAAATCAGCCTGTAGAAACCAATTATAATGATAAAGCGAATCGCGCCCCCGACATTTTGCCGGACGATTTAATCTTTCATTCCGTCCCCAACTGGGTTTTCCTGTCGGTGTACGGATAAACCGCCTATCGATCCGGTAATTTCGGGAAAAGTTTATTGGAGGCAAATTGTAAATTTTTTATGGTAACAGCGGTTTCAGTTGAGAAGTTGGTCAGTTTTTGGCATTAAAAATAATAATAATAGTAATTTATTTCAGGCAAAGGGACACATATACAAATAATTATTACAAGTAACTAAAAACTAAATAATAATAAAGGTAAGACAAATTACCTTACGTCTCAAGCTACTTGTGGTTCGCGCTCATCTGCACTGAGATCCAGTGACTATAATATAGTAGAACTTGTGAGGTCGTCATAAACAGCTTGCAGGATTACATTATTAGTCCCCCGTAGCCTAGACCAGAAAGAGGCGATTCGTGACCGCAGGATAGCAAAGAAATCAGGAACCCTTACCTCCGCAAACATGCTCGACGCGCTACAGAATCTTGGCTTTTTCATGAGTATACGAAATAATATTATCAGTAATTGAGAAATTTGTGGTGATTGATGGACGATAATAACTTTTATGCCACACCTGGCCATAAAGTGGCTTTTTCCGCACGCTGCGCGTACGGAAAAAACCGCTTTCTGGCCAAGTGTAGACATAAAAAGATGTACACAACACAGGAGGTAATAAAGAAAGCTCTCGATCGCATATTGACGTCCCTCGCTTGCAGCTGGGGCCGCAAACTTCTGCGATCTCGGCGTTTCTTTGTATTACCACCCTAGTTGTGTAATGTACTATTATGCCACACCTGGCAATAAAGTAGCTTTTTTCGCACGCTGCGCGTACGGAAAAAGCCGCTTTCTGGCCAAGTGTAGACATAAAAAGATGTACACAACACGGGAGGTAATAAAGAAAGCTCTCGATCGCATATTGACGTCCCTCGCTTGCAGCTCGGGCCGCAAACTTCTGCGATCTCGGCCTTTCTTTGTATTACCACCCTAGTTGTGTAATGTACTAATTATATTTATAGGTGGCATCTAAGATCATCATCATTGTTGCGGACCTTTTTATCAATATCATTTTTTTAATGTCACATATGTCAACGGCATTGTCGCATACCATTTTCTGCCTACATTCTTCACCAAATCTATTATTAGCCTTTTCCTTAGTTTTTCTCCAGTTTTCTCATACAGTCCACCCGTAGCTAACAATCATCATCAACCCATTATGTCCCCATCGAAGGGAAGAGGTCTCTTCCCTGAGGAAGGTATAGGCCATACTCCACCACGGGGGCCAAGTCCAGATTGGTGGAGCCACTAGCGTTAGTCATCTAGGATAACATATGAATATTCATTATTGTACATTATATTATTCATCATAGTTCAACAAAATATTATAAAATATGTAATATGTATGTGATGTGTATGTATATATATATATATTTATATAGGTACTATTATTTTAATATAATATGTTTAGTGTATTACATGTGTAAGTATATAATTAATGTGTAAGGTTTTCTTTTTCCTTTTTTTTGCACGCCTGCCAAGTTTTCGTTATACCTCCTGCGGTTGACTGGTAGAAAATGCTTATGGCATTAAGTTCGCCGCATTGTACACAATAAAGTATTAATGATAATAACAATAAAATATGTACACAGAGTACAATTGGTAGCCTTATTGCTAAAGGAGTGGCAGCCCCTGGTCTCTGACTACCTCTCCGGGATACAGGCGTATTTTTATTTATTTATGTAGGTATGTGCCTGTTGTAAAATTAAAAATCAGTGTTTGCACGGCAAAATATCGTCACAGAAATCGCACAAAAAATGCTACATAAAACGTCGCGCCTTGTTTGACAAATGTTTCCAGAACATCCCTCGCGTTTGTACGGGTATAATAAATTGATGTGTGTTTGATGATAGAGCGTGTGTGCATTGGCAATTTCAATTCGTCAGAATTGGCTTTTAGATTGCTTTCGGGGAATTTATAACACTAGAAACATTCTATGACGTGATTACATTCTTTTTTTAATGCACCAACCCGTGCTAAGGACAATTTTAAAAACCTATTTTAGAGGCTAAAAATTCCACCCATGCCGGGATTCGCACACGCGACCTCTGGCTATCCGTGCCAGCGCTCTTTTCAACTGAACTAATGGGCGACTCACCGGCATCAGTGAAATTGCGAACCTCTTTACAATAACCTCTGTATTACGTACAGGCGGCGACATCTGACTGAAGTAATTTGCATCACTTGCAGCCCCGAGTACCTTACTTTACAGTTAGGTTTTACATTGGAATGATATCGCTGTACCCACATGATTATATTATTTTTTAATGCACTAACCCGTGCTATGGACAATTTTAAAAACCTATTTAGAGGCTAAAAATTCCACCCATGCTGGAACTCGAACCCGTGACCTCTGGCTAACCGTGCCAGCGCTCTCCCAACTGAGCAAATATTTCGAACCTCTTTACAACACTCCTCTGTATAACGTACAGGCAGCAACATCTGGCTGAAGTAATTTGCATCACTTGCAACCCCGAGCCCCTAACTTACTTCATCATCAGATGCAAATTATTACTGTATTTCGCTTCTTCATGCTGCATCCATGCACATGCTGAGTCAATATTATTTTACATTTGTCGCACCCATAGCTACTCACAAGGCTAGAATTTATTTTTGATAAGTTTATTACCTGGAGTGCTCGTGGCCTAGGCGAACCGAATTATTGGAATCAATCGCTTATGTTAAGCAACAATAGGCGCGGGCAGGTGCAGGATTAGTGACCGCCCCGAGACTACCGCTAATGGTTTTTTCCGAGCTCTTCCGTGCTTCGCAAAGCACGTCAATCTGTTGGTGTCGGCTGTCATGTAACGGCAGTCGTTAAGCCATGTCAGAGGCCTTGTGGGCGACTTGATAACTTCCGAGATTAAGACCCGCCACTGTCTTACAATCCTCCACCAACCCGGACTTAGCCCCCGTGGTGGAGTATGGACTAAGCGGGATGTACAAAGGTTTATATCGAAGTCTATCAACCATTCTAAGCATGATCAAAGCTCGCTTAGTGTACATACTGAACGTATTGGAAAAGCTTTATTGCGACCTGGCATGTCGTTTGTAAATAAAAATCAAACTTTTGTATGGTAATCCCCCAGTGAGGTAGCTTCTCAAGAAGAATTTCCCATACAATCGTTGTTTGGTTTGGTTTAATTGGAGGGAATAATCTAGATCCAAATCTAGGTATTTATGCAGATCACGATCTGCATACCTTTCATCGCAATTCATTAAGATTCTTCTGCGTGTACGACACAACCAAACATTCAAATTTTAATGGGATAAGAAGTTAATCATAAATTTATGCTAGAGCGTTAACTTTAATTACTAAACACGACACCCCCGATGACGATTACCTCTTCTGGCTACCCCTTCAACTCCCAAAGGGGTGTAAGTATAATATTAAAGCAGACTCCATTACCAAAAGGATGTACTTACATAGGAACAATAAATACCATGAAACAGAAGCGTAGATTATAAGCTTGTCGTCATGTGTAGGCAATGCAAATCGTTTTCGTTCTGTGATACCCTCTCTATGTAAGAGAAATACCTGATGAAGGTGCTCCATCCGCACTTTAGACCCGATACGCTCTGACACAATCCTTTGGAAGTCAGTCTCTCTCCAGACACCCATATTATTCTACATCCGTTTCTATATCCTTTGTTGTTGCAATACAAGTTCTAGTTTTAATCAAGTGTTTTTTATTTTAAAAGTGAAAATCCCAACTGCCAACAACATTTCGTTTTATGGAAATTGGGGAGGCCACTGAAAGACATAGGCCTCCCCAATGCTTTTCCAAGCTTCACGGTCTTGTGACTTTTGCATCCAGCGGCTCCTCGCCACCATAGCCAGGTCGTCAGACTATTTGTTGGAGGGCCTGCCGATGCTGCGTGGTCCAGTCCTTGGTCGCCAGGTCAGGGGCACATAGCTTCAATAACTGATGGCATTTCTCGCCCCAAACGCCATCAGCTATTCAAGCTATGTGCCAGAGTACAAATAAATGAAGTGTCAGGAAAACGTACATTGCCATACTAAGAGCAATGTCTGCTATTCAAGGAGAGAGTTTATAAAACATATTGTTACTATGCGTTTTATAAACTCGCCTCATGTTCTTGACTAATCCGCGGTGGGCATACCAACACGCAAATAACAGTAAGCTTCAAGAAGAAACATCATTATGCTCCATACAGGTGCATAGTATTTACGGAAGTTTAGTTGTGTCAGTTTATTTTATGTGAGTGTTGTGTCGTGCCTCATTTCGCTTGAAGAATAATAACTATTTTATTCTGTTCTATTCAAAACTACTGTACAATTATGTACATTTGTAAAGTTGTAGTATCAATACCAGTCGCTAACGGTATAGAAAAAAAATACCAAGGAAATCTGTGTGTTTCAGGTGTTCAACTAGCTCCACGCTAGAAATTGCCAATCCGCGGTGGGCAGGGTGGTAACTAAGGCCATACTCTCTTTCAGAGAGAGGGCCCGTGCCCTGCAGACGCCCTTCGGGATGTATTAGGCAGCTTAAAAAAAATCACAGCGTCTACGATAGACCAGAAATCACAAAGTTGGGACTTCTGTCTTATTTGGTTTGTGGCTCTATTGTTCAGCAAGTTCGTTACAACTTGAGTTTCGTCCCGTATGTTTGTATGTCATTAGGGGACCATTTTTCCCCCATGTTTGGGGATGAACCCTTTAACTTACATAAAACACCCTTAGGCTATTACTACGAAACTGCCTCGTATGTCGCAAAAATAACTGTAGGGCCAGTTTTTGAATTATGAATTCGCTAAGTAAATAGTTGACTGTATTGCTGTCTATTCGAATTTCTCAGAAAAGAGCGTGACAAAACGTTTGTTAAGTATATACTTAATGAAGTTCTCAATTAAGAAACCGGCCCTTAGATTAGAAAAAAAAATCTTACATTTTGGATTAATTTTATGGGCTTTGTAAAAGAATTAGCTGATTCTTTGGCATTTAAAGTTATTGATGGAAATTGTGGAATCTTAAAAAACCTATTTAGAGGCCAAAAATTCCACCCATGCCGGGATTCGAACCCGTGACCTCTGGCTATCCGTGCCAGCGCTCATCCAATTGAGCTAATGGGCGACTCGCCGACATCAGTGAAATTTAGAACGTCCTTACACTATTCTCTGTATTACGTACAGGCAGCGACATCTGGCTTAAGTAAATTGCATCACTTACAGCCCCGACTACCTACTTTGCAGTTAGGTTACTCTAAGTTTTTTAAATTGTCCTTAGCACGGGTTAGTGCCTTAAAAATAAAAATAGTATAATCTTGTGGAATCTTATCATACTCGTACTTATCGGTGGCAACGGATGTATTAGGTTAAAGACGACCTAAGAAAAGATGTTCGGAGTGGAGTTTTTTTTTCCGCTGCCTTTTCCTCCACTACACTATGGCGCAATGGCAGTGGATGTCATTCTACATTGACATTCAGCAAACAGAATAAAATTGATTTGGTTTCATTCTTTCTCTTAGTGCTTTTAAGGACGAAATTTTTCGCAAGTATTATTCGGAATATTTAAAAACCTATTTAGAGGCTAAAAATTTCACCCATGCCGGGATTCGAACCCGCAACCTCTGGCTATCCGTGCCAGCGCTCTACCAATTGAGACAGTGGGCGACTCACGGCATCAGTGAAATTTCGAACCTCTTTACACTATTCTCTGTATTACGTACAGGCAGCCACATCTGACTTAAGCAAATTGCATTACTTACAGCCCCGACTACCTACTTTGCAGTTAGGTTTAACATCGGAACGATATCACTGAACCCACATGATTACACTATTTTTATTTTTAATGCACTAACCCGTGCTAAGGAACAAATTTAAAAACCTATTTAGAGGCTAAAAATTTCACCCATGCCGGGATTCGAACCCGCAACCTCTGGCTATCCGTGCCAGCCAGGTTTTTAAATTTGTTCCTTAGCACGGGTTAGTGCATTAAAAATAAAAATAGTGTAATTATTCAGAATAGCTTACCTCATTTTTTGTCGAAGACGAGTAATGAACGACGCGAGCTCCATTTCTACTCGCCATGGTTAAGTTAAAGTAAAAGTAAAAAAAATTATTCACTACTAGCTGACCCAGCTACCTTCGTACCGCCTAACAGTCGGTTCTTTATTTTTTATCTTTTTCCTCGCCGTAAAAACCATCCTTGTACTTCAAGAAATATTCTAAAAAAATAATCAGCGGAATCGGTTCAGCTGATCTCGAGATTTGCGCTTACCAACACATTCAGCGATTCATTTTTATACTATAGATAAAAAACAAAATGTTAGCTTAATGAACGTCAAAGCTGTTAGTTTCACAATAAATACATTACGTGAAGAAGAAACTAACAAAGACTAACTAAGCTCTGCGAACCAGAGCAAAACCGTTTCTCACTGTTAACCTTTAGATCAACGAGGCTGTCCAATGTAATTTATTTCAAGATTTCATTTGTAACTAGTATATTTTGGTGTTCAAAATATACAGCTTCTATGTACGGTAACTGTATTTCAACCCCCGATTTCAGATGCACATAAGGCATTATAACAAATCAAATCGTCTATATTAAATAAATAAATAAATAAATACTCATGGACATATTACACAGATCTCGTTAGACCTATACTAAGTACAACTAAATGACTTGTGTTATAAGGTGCTAACTCAACGATAGATTTAATACAATAAATACATAGATAACATCCAAGACCCGAGACAAATTAGAAAAGTTCGTTTCCTAGTTTGACCCGGCCGGGGATCGAACCCGAGACCTTCGGTTTTACAGCAGCGTGCCAAACCGCTGCGCCACCGAGGCCGCGACATTGACAAAAACTTACATGACATGCTGGACATGTTGTACAGAGTATACCTATAACTAAATTACATTTTTACCAAGCACTAAAACGTCTAAATCACATGACTTATTGAGTTCTGGTATTGTTGTTGTCAAATGCCTTATTATACATATCTTTAATCATGGGGTACTTTAAGATTTATAAATATTTGCAACGGTAACTTGGTAACAGTCGAAGATTACCACTACCCTCCGCACTAGTTAGAAACTGTATTGCGGCAGAGTAGGTTCGTCATCAACGTGACCAGTTTAGATTGCTAACACTATGCATAACGATTTGGGTTTCCTTACAAGCTTGGATTTCTTAAGCATTGGCTTCAGGCACTTTATGTCCACGCAAATGTACCCTCAGCGAAGTATCTACGAGTGTGTGACATCAAAGAGGAGCTCAATATTGTCCTCAACTCAGGGACCCCAGTCACGTCGCTTCAAGTTGCTGGTGTCACATTTTTTCGGGTCCCTCTTCGGCCCACAAACTTGCAAGTTGCAAAAGAACCGCTTCGTAGCGGTTACTGCACGTATGTGAGTGTGTGTGTGAGTTAAGTGTCCACACTTAAAATTTTGAGTGAAATATATTTTTTACGGAATAATATAGCGCCACGAATCGGCCATTATGTTTTTTTATAATTTTAATATACGCGATCTCAAGATTAAGAAAACCTCATAACATCTCTCAATTTTAAAAACCTATTTAGAAACTAAAAATTTCACCCATGCCGGGATTCGAACCCGCAACCTCTGGCTATCCGTACCAGCGCTCTACCAATTGAGCCAATGGGCGACTCACGGCATCAGTGAAATTACGAACCTCTTTAAAATATTCTCTGTATTACGTACAGACAGCGACATCTGACTTAAGCAAATTGCATTACTTACAGCCCCGACTACCTACTTTGCAGTTAGGTTTAACATCGGAACGATATCACTGTACCCACATGATTACACTATTTTTATTTTTAATGCACTAACCCTCGAACCCGCAACCTCTGGCTATTCGAATAGCCAGAGGTCGGGATTCGAATCCCGGCATGGGTGAAATTTTCAGCCTCTAAATAGGTTTTTAAATTTGTTCCTTAGCACGGGTTAGTGCATTAAAAATAAAAATAGTGTAACATCTCTCAAGCTAAAATCCACATAGCCGTCTCATAACAAATCTGTTCCTCGTGGAGAAGTTAGATAAAGAATCGTAATGAATCCTGAATGTCTGAGTTGATCACATCCTTGTCATACCTGGCACATCAGTAATTGTGAGTTATCGATGTGCCAAGGGAAGTTATCAACTCCAGAAATTTAATGTTGTTATTCTTAGCAATCGAGAATCTATAAAACTGTCTAAGTGTGTAAATGTAAAACTGTTTTTGAATTAATAAGTTTGTTGTTTCAATCTTAACCCGGATTGTAATCTAGATGTACCTAGTTGTTTTTTGTTTGGTAATGATTTATTTTTATAAAAATCGGTAAAGTCGTTTCGGGGGAGTTCGGTAACAAACACTGTGCCACAAGACTTATATATTATATTCCATTACAGTCTCAAAGTTTTTCAAAAGATGGCGTGCGCCGCCCTATTTCATTACTTCATTACTATTTCATTGACTTTTCCCTTCTCAAGTACTAACAGGTATGTAGACATTATCTCAATACGTAAGTGTTTCACAAAAAAAGTAAATGTGCGAAGCTCTGAAGAAATTTTCAAAACGACAGATGAACTGTCCTTTTGTGGGTGGTCCTTTCGCGGGTACCTAGTCTATGCTCTAGCTTAGACAGACGCGTCCAGATTTATTGTCTTTGTGTCGTCGGAAAAGTAAGTGATTTTGGTGGGCCGGCCTGTTACGCCTTCCTTCGCTGTCTGTCTGATGTTCGGTACATTGGAGGGGGAGACCGTGATTTTTGGATATGTTGAGCTGCTTTAATTTTTTGTGCCACAGATTTTGCCTTTTTATTTATTTCAGTTTTATTAGAAGTGCTCCTGGCCTAGTAGATCCGAGTGATTGGAATTAATCACTAAGATTAAGCAACAACAGGCGCGTTCAGGTGCTGGATGCCGGCTGTCATGTAATGGCAGGCGTTAAGCCATGTCAGAGGCCGTATGGGCGGCTTGATATCTTCTCTAAGGCTAGTAAGGCCTGCCACTGTCTTGCAATTCAACCACTAACCCGGACTTGGCCCCCGTGGTTGACTACGGCGCAACCTCTCTGCGATGCAGGAAGAGATCCTTGCCCCAGCAGTGGAGACATGCAAAGGGTTGATACCTTATCATACCGCTTTTATTTACTACAATGGCCCAATCATGAAGTATCCTTTTTTAATGTAGTCTATAAACGTCCCATTGCAAGGCACAGGCCTTCTCTTAGAGAGCGAGTATGGGCTAAATCACCACGCGTGCCCACAGCGGATTGGCAATGGAGATAGTTGAACACTTCACTGATAATCACTGGTTGTCATACGCAACAAAGCACGGGTAAGTTTACCAATGTTAACCTAAGCGTGACGTCACACGATGTCATTGGTGTTTCAGTCCAAATGGCTTAAAGCAGTATTACAATCTTTTATTTTGTTGAAAATGTTGGTAATCTCTAATACTAAATCAGTATTTTAAATCGTTTAATATGTACATTCCCCAATATAGTTAAATCTTTGATTATTTGATGCTGTCGTCACGCCTATTGTATGAAAAATAAAACGAACCTTTACTTTGAAACTCACTGACGGTAGCTGTGGTGCAGCTATAGTGCATCTGCCTACCATGCGAGAGGTCCCGGGTTCGAACCCCGGCTGGGAACAAAAAAATCCCATACGTTTAAATGTTTGTGACGTCGCTTTTTCTGGGTCCCACGACACCGGGTATCCTAATGTGGGGCCAGAAGCAATGTTGGTATTTAAATGTTACTGAAACGATGGTGAACGATGGCGGTGTTGAGTGGCATCCATACAAACGTTCGTATTTCTGACTCTAATGAAGTGCTCGATAGGTTTGATTGCACTTGCTAACTATGAACAATACCATCGTGACCTCAGCGCTCACATTGCCAATCCGTGGTGGGCACGCGTTCCTAACTGAAGGGTTTATTGCCCCTTTTGAAAAGTTTTTGGCAAAGAACCTCTTTTTTCGTGCTATGAGAAGTATTTCTAAAACAGAAGGGCCCAAAATAAAGCCCCGAATAACTTTGAACCGCAACAGCCTCAGCAACTCTACCAAAAAGCGCTTACAGGAGCCAAACCCGCGGCCTTGATAAAAAGAAACTAGTAAATCAGCTAACCCGAAGCAGTTTTCCTTAAGCACATTTTCGCATTCTCTTGCTACTTGGCATCAATAATTATACTTTCGATTTCATCAATTATTTACATGCATCTACTGACTATTTTTTCATGCAATCCAATCCATCCAAAGTGGTCTGGAAGAGATCCAATTGTATAACATGCCTTAGATAAATCTTAGTGATTAATTAATAAAAATAATAAAATTAATATTAATTAATTAAAGTAATTAGATTTCTTAAAAGAAATCACGCTTGTTTTTTCTGGTTACGTCTTTTTTTCTGGTTGTGCAATAAAGTGTTTTCTATATTATCTACATATCTAACGAAGACTAGTTCTATTTGTTTTAGACAGTTTTTGATTTCATTCAAGAGCTTCTTTACTGCCGCGTTTTTAGTCTACAGTTTTGTTGTTTTTGCAACGTAAAAATGTAACATTTAAAAACATTAACTTTTAAAAAAATGTTTATAAAGTGAATGTGTTTCTAAAATCAAGAATGAGTGCTTTGTTTGACTTAACGTTTGATGTTTGTTTATAAGATAAGATAAGAATATACTTTATTGTACACCAGGAAAAAACAAACAAAACATTATTACCATAGTTTATCTATGCATGATGTCATATTCGACGCCATGAGACTGCGAGCTGTTTTCCCACAGATATAAAACAAATTTAGAAAAATGGCCTTCCTAAAAAACCTTCGTTAAACTTTAGTTTACTACTGAATTGTGGGTTGTTTTTGTAAATAGTAAATGTTTCTCTACCTCACTATGATCTAAGGTCCCTACATTATGCAAGACTATTTAAAAATCTTTCGTCATGCCTGTTATGATTTCGTGATTTAGTTAAAAAAAAAAACTGTTAGCTTTTAGAATATACCTCGGCTACTATCGGATAAAATCGGATGTATTCGTTTCTATAGAAATATCGGAACTAATATGACACAATTGTTTACATAACTTTTCAAAATAGTGAAGAAAAGTTTTATACAGAGCAGGAAGTAGTATTACACTTGTGGTATTTAGGCATGAGGACCTAAACCCTGAGTGGGATGGGTGAGATAGGAGGTGGTTAACAAGGAAGAAATGGCGGACTCACAAGAGCTGATTCCTTGTCTGGGAGATGATATGAGCCGACGATGAGGATGACGATATGGATGAGCTGAGTGTGAGTGTCTAATGCACAATAATTATAATACAATATCGGGTTTAGGTTTTGGGTCGGCCGGCGCGCGCGCGCAGATTATAACAATTCGTTCGAAACTCTTCGACACACTTGACCGAGAGAGGTCGCCGCCCCGGCGGCGTGGCGGGGCAGTGTTGCCAGCGAGCGGAGTCTTTCCCGTCTTGCTTAAAAATATGAGCTGATCGTCGCGTGGCGCGAACGACACTCGTGTGCTTTCGTCAAAAACCGAAGCCTACTCTAGAGCCCAAGGTATATTCTAAAAGCTAACGGACTACACCGATCTTAGCAAAATTTTTTGGTTGAAGTACTAGTTCCGTTTACCGTGACCATACGCACGCGAGTCACGTCTTCCACCCTGATGATGATATATGGGGCCGGAATACAGACACTGACTTATGGAGTCACTCTTTGACTTGCTCTTGGTGCAGGATTGATTTATATTTGGCTGTTGTGCTATTGAGTCATACAGGGTACTGAAAGATTATCCAATAACATGTTTAACATAACATACAGGCACATACGTTGCTTTAAGCCCTACAGTAGGATAATTTTAGTTTCGAAATCCTACGTTGGTAATAAGTGTTGTCCATTGTTATCAACCCTTGTATGTCCCCACTGCTAGGGCATGGGTCTCTTCCTGCATCGCAGGAAGGTTAGGCCATACTTCACCACGGGGGCCAAGTCCGGGTTGGTGGAGGATTGTAAGACAGTGGCGGGCCTTACTGTCAGAAGTTATCAAGCCGCCATAAGGCCTCTGACATGGCTTAACGACTGCCATTACATGACAGCCGGCACCAACGGCTTAACGTGCCTTGCGAAGCACGGAAGCGCTCGGAAAAATGCCACTAGCGGTAGTCACGGGACGCTCACCCATCCTGTACCTGATCGCGCCTGTTGTTGCTTAACCAAGTGATAGATTCCAATCACTCAGTTCGCCTAGGCTACGGGTGTTTCAGTGTTGTCCATGCCTGAAAAATATTTTGCACTATAGGCTCTACTTAGCGTAACATCACATAACATTTACATACAGGCACATACGTTGCTTCTGGCGCCACACTATGATATCCTGTGTCGTGAAAATCAGAAACAGCGACATTACGAGCACGTAATCATCGAAGACCTGGGGTTTTTTTTGTCCCCAGCCAGGATTCGAACGCGGCACCTCTCGCGTGGTAGGCAGTGTTGCTGATGCGCCACAGAGGGCGTCTACAATAGATATGTACAACATAATTATACTTACATTGTGACGGCGTAAATTTTCATCTTTCCTTCGTACTATCATTTTTCGCTCGAAATTTAAAATAAGAGTCACCCATTCTAGATTTCATTAAGATTTTCACTTGCTCTATTGACAACTTTTATCTTGCTACATAACTTTTTTTTGTATTTATTCTGATCAGTTTTATTTCTATAGTTTTAATGTGTAGGCAGTGCTGTCGCTGCGCCACAGAGGTCGTCTACAATAGATATTTACAACATAATTATACTTACATTGTGACGGCGCAATTTTTGATCTTTCCTTCGTACTTTAATTTTTTGCTCGAAATTTAAAATAGAGTCGCCCATTCTAGATTTCATTAACGGATTTCCACTTGCTTCAACGAACCTCTATCGACAACTTTTCTCTTGCTACATAACTCTTTTTTGTGTTTATTCTGATCAGTTTTATTTCTATAGTTTTAATGTAAACGTAGTGTTCTGAAGTCAAATATATTTTTATTATTTAACTCAAGAACCATTTCAAAGTGTGTAGTAATACTCAAACAGTGTAGGAAATGTAGCTCAACGAACGAAGAAACTGGAGTTTCAGTGGGCGGGTGATATCTGCCGCAGGACCGATAGCCAGTCGCCAATTGAAGGGTACAATGGAAGAACATGCTATGTCCGACCGACATTGAACTGAGATAATGTTCATAATAGATTTCAAACCTCTATAAAATATACATTACTTATGTGATTTATTACACAAATGTCTTGTTTTTTAATAAATAGTATTAGTGTTCAGTGACAAAGGTAGAAATGAACCATGGACAAAACATTTTTTTTTCTGCGTACGACTAAGACCTTGCATGTTTTTGCATTGTAGTAGTATTTTTATAAGGCGATTACTCAGAGACTGCATGTTTTTCTCAAGAGCGTTTTTACCACTTTTACACTACAAAATGGCATTATTAGTTTGAAAAGTAAAATGCGACATTGCATGTTCTTCCCCTGTGCCCTTCAATTGTAACGTATAATAGGCTAGGCAGTATGGATTCTTCAAGATATTTCTTAAAAAAATCTAACATTCTGTTAGCTGCTAGTTAGTAGATAGATTACTATCTGAGAATATTCTGTACTTTAGGAAAATTAGTATTAGTAACTTTAAAACTAAAGTACATAATGTAAATACTAGAACTAAATATAAACTTTTCAGTTTTCTTTTCATAAACTTTCAAGATTTAGACTGGCAAACTTTAATACGTCCCTTAGGGGCATTGTGCATTGTTTCTACAATAAGACCTCTGAAGATTTATTAACCTTGCCAGAAATGCGGTTCAAAAACTGTGTGTAAATCACATTTTGTACCAAATAGGTTACTATAGCAGTAAAGATTATTTAAATGACAACGATGTGTGGAATAAATGCCAGCACCGAACTTGGTTATAGATAATTATGTAACTCTTTTAATTACGTATCAAAAAAATCTGAACACTGTTTTTTTGTTCATTTTTCGAAAAATTATCTTGATTTTGAAGTGGACACTAAGTTCTTTTACTTGTAACGTTCAATAAGTCACAGTTTCTCTGTTATTTTGAATCATCATCAGCCATTCGACGCCCACTGCAGGACATAGGCCTCCCTCATGGTTTTCCAAGCTTCACGGTCTTGTGCCACCCGCATCCAGCGACTCCCCGCCACCGTAACCAGGTCGTCAGACCATCTGGTGGAGGGCCTGCCCACGCTGCGTCGTCCGGACCGCGGTCGCCTGGTCAGAACTTTTTCGCCCCAACGGCCATCAGTTCTTCGCAACTACTTCGAGATATGTGCCCCGCCCACTGTCACTTCAACTGAGCAATTCTTCGAGCTATATCAGTGACTCGGGTTCTTCTGCAGATCTCCTCATTCCTGATTCGATCGCGCAGTGAAACTCCTAACATAGCTCTCGATTGCGCGTGAAAATTAATTTTGATTAAATACTTTTATTTGACTATCTTATTTGATCATATTTTGTTTTTTTTGCTGGTGTACAATGAATCATTTTAATCACTCTCGTGTAATAGATGGTCCGCTATTAACTAGGCTACAAACAGCCGAAATGTTTTTTTTTAGCTGTTATCGTCTAGGACGTGAACCTACATGACGGTGCAATACCGAGACGCCATTTAAGTGGCGGCAGCGCAGTGGCGCGGACAACTCGATCATCCTCGATAGCGTGATGATAGAATACGGAGGTCAGTACGGAGTGTGCTTTTGGATGAGGCAAATGCAACACTTTTCTTATGACACTATTTACAAAAACCTAATTAGAGGCTAAAAATTCCACCCATGCCGGGATTCGAACCCGCGACCTCTGGCTATCCGTGCCAGCGCTCTTTCCAACTGAGCTAATGGGCGACTTACCGGCATCAGTGAAATTTCGAACCTTTTTTTTTTTTTTCCTTTTGTATTACGTACAATTAATTAATTACGTCTAATTAGGTTTTTAAATTGTCTTTAGCACGGGTTAGTGCATTAAAAATAATATAAACACTATTTACAATTTGATTTAGGGGGGTGGAAAAGCCACAGCACTGCGAATGTGCCGTGCCATATTTTATTTCTCATAAAAAACTTATAGTCCACTCAAATAATGAGAAAATAAATTTATAATTAGATCAAAATTATATGGCATGCATTACGGTAAGATTAAACTTAGATATTATTTAAGACAAACAGCAACTATGACAAAAGCTATTGGATTCCTGACTAGGTCTTTTAAGAAAGACACTTCCCAATTCATGCACCAAAAATTTTGGGTGGTATGAAAGCCATAACAAATTAAATATGCCTAAAGAATAGCTATTATTTTCGAAACAATATTTCTCACCTGGAAATAAAATTTCTCAAAATTTTTCATCGTCATTGTCATAATCAATCAGTGTCAGTCAGCTGGACTTAGGTCACTCCCAAGATACGCCACTGAGCCCGATCTCCGCCTCTTCTCTTTCAGTCACTGTCTACCGCTTTGCAAATGTCGTCGCTCCACCTGGTCACAGGATGTCTTAAAGACGTAACGTTTGCCGATTTGGCGTCTCCCATTTTATTTACGTTTATACTTAATTTATGACATATCAAAAAATACCATTTATCATGGTCCTAAGAAAATAATGTCCTAAATTTCAATTTTAAATTAAAATGTCTTATACTATTTTTAATTTTTAATGCACTAACCCGTGCTAAGGACAAATTTAAAAACCTATTTAGAGGCTAAAAATTTCACCCATGCCGGGTTCTGAACCCGCAACCTCTGGCTATCCGTGCCAGCGCTCTTCCAATTGAGCCAATGGGCGACTCACCGGCATCAGTGAAATTTCGAACCTCTACACTATTCTCTGTATTACGTACAGGCAGCGACATCTGGCTTAAGCATATTGCATCACTTACAGCCCCGACTACCTACTTTGCAGTTAGGTTTTACATCGGAACGATATCACTGTACCCACATGATTATACTATTTTTATTTTTAATGCACTAACCCGTGCACCCATGCCGGGATTCAAACCCGCAACCTCTGGCTATCCGTGCCAGCGCTCTTCCAATTGAGCATAATTTTGCTTGAGCCAGATGTCGCTGCCTGTACGTAATACAGAGAATAGTGTAAAGAGGTTCGAAATTTCACTGATGCCTGTGAGTCGCCCATTGGCTCAATTGGAAGAGCGCTGGCACGGACAGCCAGAGGTTGCGGGTTCGAATCCCGGCATGGGTGAAATTTTTAGCCTCTAAATAGGTTTCTAAATGTCTTGTTTTAAAAATTAATCAAGCTGTGATTTATATTGATTTTATAAAATTATAACTCAATTGTGATTGTGTCACGTTTTTTTTTTAATATAACCATTACTTATAATATCGCGAGTATTTATTTTTACACCTAAACACTTTTAGACTCAATTGTACAAATCAAAATTAGAAACTCTTTATTATGAAACAGAGAGAGTATTATATTTATTCCCATCGCGGGGCAAATTGACCCAGTCACAAAAAGTACTTGAGTGATTCACCCCGATGGGCGAAAACAGTTAGTGGGCGATTCGACCCGCGGGGCTAACGCTCGTAGGGTGAAACGACGAATGAGCCCTAAGATCTACACACAAAAACCAATCGAGCAGGTACCTTCTCATCGTCATGTTCAACAAAATTTGGATACGATGATACTAAAAAGATTTTACCGTTATTCACATCGTTGCATTGGCGGCCAATGCCGCGGTAATTTCATACAAAGAAAGCCTTATTTATTGAGACAAATTCCGTAGGCTTTTCACATTTTCCGTTTTGAGTTAAAAAAAAAATAGTCACGTTAGACACAAACTACATCCCAGTCATTAGGTCAATGAACCGTCACATCCAGCCCCCTTCCCACCTCTGTCCGCAAGATGGATTCCCTACAGGATGACTTGGTGGATCCGTGATCGATAGCGCGCCCGAGACATATTTATCCAGTTAGAAAAACAATTTCCCGCGATAAAATATTATCTGCCCGTTCGTCTGTGATTTCGATGGACATTGCGTTTCTGTATATTTGTTCGCTTTTTGGGGTTCTGACGGAGAGAAGTGGGCTTTTAGTTGCTAAGTGAGTGGTGTGCCACAAGTCTTCATGTGAGTTTTGTATAAAAAGCACTGAGGAGAGTTTAATATAAAGCGAAATGGTCTTTACCTACCTACCAAACATGTGCATGATACTCCAGAGGTTCCACAAGATACTCCAGGTCTTGTGGAACCGAGTGATTGGAATCAATCACTCGGGTTAAACAACATCAAGCGCGGTCAGGTGCAGGATGGTTGACCATCCCGTGACTACCGCTAGTGGATTTTTTTCCGAACGCTTCCGTATGATTTGCAAGGCATGCTAGGTCATTGGTGACGGCTGTTATGTAATGCCAGTCGTTAAGTCATGTCAAATGCTTTATGGGCGGCTTGATAACTTCTGACAGCAAGGCCCGCCACTGTCTTACAATCCTCCACCAACCCGCACTTGGCACCCGTGATGGATTCCTATCATCTGTCAAATTTCATACACATTGCTCTCGCAAACTTTTAGATTCTGGCAGGATATGATGCGCATAGTGCCCAGTTAATTGATAAAATTGCAAGCTACTTGAACGAGGAGTTAAAATAGTAATGTAGGTAATTTAACACATTTTCGTCTGTCAAATAATTTTTGTTTTAGGATGTACACATTAATCAATATCTCCCATAATAACAAAGTTCATAGAGAATGTTTAATAGCATCGGAAAAGGGTACTAGAAGACTTCTTCTAAAATAAAAATAAAATTGCCAGTAATAATAAGATCGATTGAAATGTTTCGATTTAGTCTACGTTTTTAAGTATTCTTTCATACCGTTCTTTGTTTTTAACTACCGATTTGTTTAGAGCATTTCTAACAGTTTTGAGGTTCGGAGGTTTTTGTACTTCCGGTTATGGGTCCAAGCCACGGATTTAATACGTCTCAAATACCTACCACTTATTTCTTCGACGGAATCCTTCGGAGCATGTTATGTTATTGCTTAGTGTACCTACAGCTTTTATTTATCCTCCAGGACAGTTTGCGTAATGTAAATAAATCTCGGTAGTTTATTAAACGCTGGAATTATAGCCTTGTTATTTTCGTAGCTACCTTGTTTGCTTAGAACTTATAACTGTAGCTACAAAAACTTCTGTAGTCCTTAACCTGGATATGTCCAAACAGGAAGTGTATTGTTTTCATGAAACTATTGTGAGTTTAGTTTGTGAGAAACGTTTAGCGGACAATACATACATAACTTCAAGCCTGTATCCCAGAGAGGTAGGCAGAGACCAGGGACTGCCACTTGCCACGATTCTGACAGATCACCACCTTTACATCGACGTTCATAAGTCGTTGCATGCACGAACGCCTGATCCGGTTTTGGCGGAAGATTTTCATTATTTGATTTCGAGACGAAATATTATCTAAAATTTTGATTACTGTTTATTAGTTTTTCAATCCTTCTCTCTCTCTCTCTATCAGAGAGAAGACACTAGTCGAAGTGCATTTATTAATCCAATAGACAGACCCGTCCCATATCGATCGCAAACAATCTTTGCATGGCGCGACACCACACCGCAAGCTATGTCAACAATGTCGCTTCACAGAGCCCGCTTGCAAACAACACTAGGATAGATTCGCTGGCGCTTGATCGTTTAATTTCAGTTAGCAAACCTAATCCGACTATAACCGTTTGGGTAGACTGGAGTGGAGACAGTGAATCGGCAAACGTAGCGAATCGCCCTGTGATTAGGTGGAGCGACGACATTCGCAAAGCGGTGGGCAGTGACTTGAAGAGGAGAGCCGAGGATCGGGCTCAGTGACGTCTCTTGGGAGAGGCCTAAGTGCAGGAGTGGACTGACACCGGCTGATTATTTTATTTTATTATAGTAGGTAAAACTTACAGCAATGAACAAAACACATTGCGATTGAAATAATGACTGAGAGCCAATTACAAGTTTTCACTTCTAGAAATATTAAAAAAAAAGAATATAAATTTAAGAAATTTTATGATGATGATTATAGTTACAGTCTATTTATTCTTACTTGTCTAATTTAGTAAACAAGATTCTAACCTTAAAATTGAGATTAGATGCCTAAACTAGACATTTTCTCGCAAATTCATTAACTATCATGAACTGTGTTTATAAAATTGGCAGCGTGTTATCTAAAAGAGTGTTCCGGTTACTTCATTTATGGAAATATGGCAGTTTTTGACTATAAAGTCACAGTTTAAGGGTAGAATCTTGTTTACTAAATTGGACAAGTAAGAATAAATAGACTGTATATATTAAACGGGTCAACTCGCGAATAGACCCGTATAACATGTAACTACGTATGAGTATCGCGAAACGTTAATTAATACTATGTGATGATGATGATGAAACCAAATCTGTCATCAAATTAACTAAGTAAATAAAGAAAATATTGAATCTATCCCATTTTACTCCAAGGCGACTTAAATCCAGTGGAAAGTGTTCCCGTACCGGGCTATTTAAAAAAAAATGTTGATTTTTTTCTGTAGAAATGTTTTTGGGTGCGATGAGTACAATTTATAAGAGTCAACGCGTATGTTAATATGGCTAGATATTTGAGTGTAGTACCTGATTATCAAGTTGTACGTCGTAGCAACACCACCCGTTAACTGTGTAGGTAAAAACTTATTACATATTTTAAACTTTCGCGACTTGAACTCATTGTTAGAATATTTTCGGGGCTTAATCGCGTAGTAATTTATTGCTATTTTACCTCGACGTTTCGACGACGTTACAGTCATCGTGGTCACGAGAAGACTTCTCGTCTTCTCGTCTTTTCGTGACCACCATGACTGTAACGTCGTAACGGCACAGGAGAGAGAGAGAGTACGGGCATAATTACCAAGGGTGCCCCCCGCGGTTTGGCAATTTCGAACTCTGAGGTATGTGAGCACCTCAGACAGGTTTCCTCATGATTTTTTCTTTTACCGTTTGCGAATAACATTGCTACTATTAACTTCGCAAATGTACGCTACTTAGAAAACAATGTACATGCCGGTATTTCAACCCACTCAAACGAGAAGCCGACGGCGGGCGGCTTGGTAACTTCTGACGGTAAGGCCCGCCACTGTCTTACAGTCCTCCACCAACCCGGACTTGGCCTCCGCGGTGGAGTATGGCTTAACCTTCCTGCGATGCAGGAAGAGACCCGTGCCCCAGCAGTGTGGACTTACAGGGTTGAAATCGAAGCAAGCTACAAACGAGAAGACGACGTTTTACCGCTCCTCTTCAATTCCACATGTCGCCGTTATTATTTTTTTCAAGCGCTGTTCACCACCTTGGTGCTGCGAGCCTACTTTAACAAGCGCCCGTATACCTTCAATGCCTGTCTTTTGTAAGGTGAATAGTGTAATCAAATGATATGGGATCCTCGGAGCTGAGGCTTTATATTCGTTTGTGGACTGCTTGTGAACTAATCTCGCTGGCTAGGTAAATACCTTGAGGAGACCTGCGATTCTGAAAGCTCTTTGTGTGTCGTGTATGGGAAAATGTTAGAAATATATTTATAAGAAGCGCTAGCGGCCTAGCCGAACCAAGTGATTGGAATCAATCATTTGAATTAAGCAACAACAGGCACGATCAGGTGCAGCATGGGTGACTGTCCCTTGACTACCGTTAGTGTCATTTTTTCCAAGCGCTTCCATGCTTCGCAAGGCATGCTAAGCCGTTTGTGCCGGCTGTCATGTAATGGCAGTCTTTAAGCCATGTCAGAGGCCATATAACTTAGGACAGAGGCTTAATAATTTCTGACAGTAAGGCTCGTCACTGTCTTACAATCCTCCACCAACCCGGACTTGGCCCCCGTGGTGGAGTATGGCCTAACCTTCCTGCGATGCAGGAAAAGATCCGTGCCCCAGCTGTGGACATTCAAGGGTTGATATCGAATTATTTATAAATAGAAACTTCGAATGAGAACTCTAGCCCCATCCTTAGTTTATCTATGGTTTATCGTCCTTACCTTACATCTAAAAAACAATGCCTTAGGCATTTGAACGACCGAGTGGTCCCTTCACCCATCTAGTGTGAGTGAAGGTGGCACTGGACGCTGTTTAGATCATCTAATTACGTAATGACGTAGATGCAGAGGTCAATGTTTTGTGTGTCGTACGTATGTGGAAAGATCCCTTCTGTTAATATTAATTGCCTACGTGTTAAAAATAAATGTTAGCTTATTTCGTCGGTATAAAGGTAAAACTCATTAGCTGCTTTTCCATTTTTTTTATTTATATACTGATAATTATTTGTGCCTAAAAATAACACTATCTAGTAAACTCATAAAAAAAATAACGATGGGTGAGCGTTTTTATTTCTGTGCTAAATATTACATTTAGTATCTCAAATTCACATTAGCGCAGTTTCTACGATTAGGCTCATTTGCAGTTACTGAATTTTACCTTTATACGGACGATTTATTTATGAGCAGAAACTTCAAATAATAATAAATACAGTCTGGTGACAGACCGACAGGCAGACAGGGAAATCTAAATGAAAAGTTGTATGGCACAGTTGGTTGAGGGGCTGGGAAACTGTTTGCCTCTCGCTCATACAACATAAACGGTCCGGTCCTTTTCTTTGATCAGCAGGTTTTCTACCAAGCTTTTTTTTATTATCTATCGTACATTGTCATTGTAAATGTGTATCTTTAAGCATAGCTTCTATGTATTATCTAGTTTTTAGGATTTTGTACTTGTAAGGAACAAGCAAGTGCTAGTGCTAATAAGAAACATAGTATTAAGTTCTTTATTTGCTTCTTCTTCTTTTCGTGTCAGCGATTCGACCAATTTATATTTTTCCTGCCCAATAGTTGGCTACTGCAATTGCAGCAGCGTTGGCCTCTGTTAGGTCCTCCAGAGTGCAAGTGTGAGGGCACGATGGACATTGGAGCAGGTGCACCATGGATTGCGATGAGGCTCCACAATCACATATCTCCTCCGTTGGTGCAATATAACCCCACCTGCTTAGGTTTTGTCTGCAGCGACCTACTTGGGTCCGGAGTCGGTTGAGTGACTGCCACGTAGGCCATTGCAGATCGAAACCCGTTGGGAGCCTCTCTTGGGGGTTTACAAAGCCTGTGGGTACGGGATGTTTTAATTTCCACCGCACCACCCTCTCCTCAGCTGGGCATTTTTCTAAGGCCTGTGTGCTGCGGAGAAAACTTTTTCGGCTTTTTAGCCTAGCTGGCGGCAGGTCGTACTCATAAAGAGGATGTCGGTCATCGAATTGTTGCTTTGTTTTCTCGATGCTGGAAACCACATCTCTTCTAACTTCGGGCCGAGCGATGCCAGCCAGCGGATAAAGCAAGCTAAGAGGCGTTGGCTTGAGACATCCTGTTATAATGTGGCATGTATCGTTCAAGGCTGCGACGTGTCTTGATTTTCTATTATCTAGTGATTCTGTGGAAATCTGTAATTGGCCTTAATATTAGTATTTTTGTATGTAATATTGTGTTTAGTTTCTCTGTTGATTTTCCTAACAATAAATAAAAGTATGAGGGCCCCGTTTAGCTACGGTACCCTAAAAATTACGCGTGTGACAGCTGACCAACCTTTACATGTCTGGCTTCCAATGAGAGCATAAAGATGAATACAGATTGTCTTAATAATCAACGAGCTGCCGAGTGTACCTACTTCAAATGTGATATCGCGTTTCTGTTGCGCGCTTCAATCCAATTAGTAACTAATTGGGACATATTGAGTTGTGCAACAGTTGCTAAAACTACTGTTTCGCTTCTCAGTCCGTCTCAATCGCACAAATGTTTTATTCTTATGAATGATCATAAAAAACCGCTTATACTATTGATTCATGTGTTATGAGGCTTTCGATATCAACCCTTTTTTGTCCCCACTGCTGGCTCACGGGTCTCATCCTGCATTGCAGGAAGGTTAGGTCCCACGGAGGCCAAGTCCAGACGTCGAATGGGCATCAAACAGAAACGTCGAATGAGCAACCTAGCGCACTCTTTAGTTTATCTATGTCAAATGTATAAGTAATGTTTATTACTTTACGTACGTTATGCTTGTCAGAATAAAAATGTATGTTATCTTAAGATATATAAATAAGTTTATCTTAGCAATGCCTTGACCAGGGCCCATAATGTGAGACTAAAAACATGTGTAACATCATTGTATTATACCATTATGATCGCTAATAAATGAAAATGAATATGGTTTACTGTCTGTATCGTTCTTATATCATTCTTATATCAAAAAACAATGTCCGAGGCACTGCAGTGTCCGAGTATTCTCTTGGCCCATCTAGTGTGGTGAAGGTGGCACTGGACGCTGTATAAATCATCTCATTATGTAGCGTCAGCGTCTATACGTACGTCTGAGACTTTGTAGTAGATTTACTAACTGTGAAGGAAAACATTACAAACAAACAAACGGCGCCTTGGTTGTTTCCGCACGTATTGACATAGGGCGAGATAAATAGTCGCTTCTAAGAATAAGTCTTAGCGAAAGCACTTGCTTAAGAATCGATTTGTCTATCATAGACAGTACTTTGGCACTCTCTAAGTCGCGAAACCCGGACTAATTCTTAGCATTGGCCTAAGAACATGCTTAGGTAAGCAAACGTCTACTTTGATACTTAGCTAAGTTAGCCTGAAGTAATGCTTAGGGAAGTTTGAGTACGGACTTGGGCTAAGCAACGACTATTTGTCTCGCCCTAAGTCTTTCCTGTGGGCTAGGCCAACTTACCTGTCAGGATGGTATAGGTGCTGGACAAGCCGCTTTCACTATCTAAAAAGCGATTTCCCACTGTGTCCGAGTGGTCCTTTTACCCATCTAGTGTGAGTGAAGGTGCTAGTGGACACTATGGCATCATCTCTTCCCCTCTTGTAAATGCAAAAGCCAAAAGTCAACCTTCACATGTTTGCAGTCTAATCAGTTACCTTATGGACGATTTCGACTGTCATTTAAAAGTCAGTTCTACGTTTTATAATAATTATGTAGGTTCTGTTAATTAAGGCCTTCGAAAAGACTAAGTTTGGAGTTTGTTTTGTACATTTTTTTCCCAAAATGCTCTAGATTTTGAAATGGACATCTAGTTTGAATTGTAACGTTCATTGAGCCGTAGTTTCTGCGCTAATTTGAATAAAACCTTTTAATTCTATTTCAATCAACAGCAAGTAAACCTTTACGCTTTCGTGGCAAAATCGCCCGTACCGCGTCTGTCTAGAGTACTTGCATAGGTCCAGCGAACTTCACATTTTGCTTTCTATTTTAATGTGAGTGAAGTAACTTTTAATGACTCCCACTAACTCGTAACCGAAGCAGCTGCAGCGGTGGGAAAGGTAGTTAAATTTGTCTAATTAATCAAGTTGCTATCAGATCAGTTCAATGTTCCTTTTGCTGCCAACTGTTAATAGCAGGCTTATATAATTGGTCAATGTTTTTATTTTTTGTTATGTTATAATTCATAAACACCTTACAATCCTCCACCAACCCGGACTTGGGTCCGGTACAGGAGTATGGCCTAACCTTCCTGCGATGCAGGAAGAGACCCGTGCAGCAGCAGCGGGATGTACAAAAAGGGTTAATATCGACTTCACACAACTGAAAGCTTCATGAAAGTAATTTTCAATGTAATTTGTTTCCAAGTTTTCTTTTATAAGGAGGTCGATTATTACTCTAAAACTTGTAAAACCTATTTAGCCAAGATAGTTTTTCTTACAATATATTTTTATACAATTATGTGCAACTTCATTAAACAATTATGTGCAATCTGCCTATTTTTTTTAGGTTTCTATAAGCTATCGTATGATTTATAGAAAGTGCCAATGAGACTATATATTAATGTTACCTCGCTGAGATTAGTTTGTAAAAATTGTTAAGTACCTAACCTTATTCTTTCAAACAGTATATTGCTGGTGGCAATAGAATCTTTCTTAATCCGCTATTTGACACGTATAAAATTTGACGCGATAAATGAATATTTCCTATAGTATTTAACGTAAGAAACCGATATATATTGATTTTGCTAAGTAGGTATGCAGGATGGCTGCAAAATTTGCAAAGTTAAAAACTTTTTTTCTCGTTTAATTCGTAACAGCGAAAACGCTATCCGCCATCTTGAAACCATCTAAAGTACAAACATCTTTCAGCCAGAGCTAGTGGACATTTGTTACTATAGGACTTAGATTAAAGTGATCTTCACATAAATACACCCGAGTTTCAATTGATAAAGAGTCGGGGTCTCCTTTGGCAAGTTTGAGCCAAGTTTTTCGAATGTTAATTTCACTGGGTACACGAATCTACAAGTTTCCGGGGGTCTTTATTGACGTGTTTTTTTCATTATCAAACAATGCAATACCTAATGATAATTGGTATATTTTGGGTGTAAATTCGATGAAATCATGGTTGCGTTGTAGTTATTTCACTATGCTCAGAGATCACATACAGAAAATTTAATTTCAAACTTTGGTTACAATTTTTTGGACTTCGAACCATAGATAAAAATGGCTGACCGCGTTTTCGGCTGTTTAGGAAAATAAAGTTTAAAAATATATTTAAATGTTGCTTTTAGGTCCTCAAAAATATACTAAAATATTTTTTGGTCTAATGGAAGAGATATTTACCTTTTAAGACTTACTCGCAAAGAGAGTCAAATAGCGGATTGGCGTACTGGAAGTCGCGATTTTTGCTCTAAGCTCTCCTCTTTTTCCGTGAAATTTGTGTTTTCCGTTCTGAGAAGGGCTCAACTGAAACTGAATACCTGCATGATTTATTCTCATAATTAATTGTACAAAAGCGACTGTAATGCAAGCTCTGTTGTTTAGAGGAGTAGAGGGCGTGTGCTACCCTCGCTTTGTCACACAGAGCTGCGGGTGACATGACAAAGATTTTAACGTGTTTAGACGTTAAAAATCGTGAATTTCTAAGATAAAAGATTTTATTTGCCCACTTAACGAAGTCCTATTAAGATAACATAATATAACATAAGTTCATTTAAGTAGCTGGTACAGTTTAATACTAGTTACATGAATGCTCTGCCAGTTTAGGTGTGCAAGTATCAGACTTAAATTTAACAAATTTACGTCGTCCGGTCTGTGGTCAGAAGCAGGTCAGAACTTTTTTGCCCCAACGGCCTTCAGTACTATGTGGATTATGATCGAGTGATGTGCTATATAGAACCCGACTTACTAAACAGGCGGGACTAAACTACATGCCTCGCAATATGATACATTGTTAAATTTGGGTCCCGCTTGCACCGAACCAATAGAAAAATCTTGCGAAATTCACAATGAATTTAACAGATCTATAGAAACACGCTTCCCTAAAATAGGTACTTCCTAAATACTGTTTTAATAGTCTAGCATAAAGAGAACAAACATTTTAACTGCATCGATGAGATGATTTAAACAATAATTATAAAAAAAGTTTAAAAAATTTATTATTAATAGTATTTTTTTTAATAGTATTTTTAAATAAAAATTAGTAGCTTCTACAGAACAAAATCACTTGACCTGGACCCAAACTAGGTTCCACTGTACTGTGGTTACCAGGCAAGGACGACACAAACATGAAACACCCAGACTGGGGCCACGTACAAATGTACCGAGGGCTTTGATTAGTGCGGGTGGGCCGCGGTTTCATTCCCTTTCCAGTGGGGGAAAAGGGATCAAACCCACCTCCGTCATTATAGCCAGCGCCTTGACGACCAGACCAAGGCAGACTAGACTCCGAATGAATAACAAATGTCACACCAAAAACCTCACCAGAAAACCGTCATTTGTTCGGAAAAAAAGCGCAATAAAAGCGGAGACAGCGATAATGGCGCGGAACGGCCGCCGCCATGTTGATAATCAAAACGGATTGCGAGCAACACGTGTGCCCACCGTCACAAATTACCTCATGGCGAGGAGTTGAACCTATAGGACCCTATGTTCAGAGCCCTACTTGTAACATTGTAAACCTATCAACTAATCAAAGGCACTGGAACACAATATTTTTCCTTCTCGTTACTAATCTGTATCAACCGTTGTATGGCCCCACAGCTGGGGCAAGGGTCTCTTCCTGCATCGCAGGAGGTTAGACCATACTCCACCACAGGGGCCGAGTCCGGGTTGGTAAAGGATTGTAAGACAGTGGCGGGCCTTTCACTCAGAAGTTATCAGCGGCCCATAGAGGGCCATGCATGGCTTAATGACTGCCCTTACACGACAGCCGGAACCAGCGGCTTAACGTGCCTCGCGAAGCACGGAAGCGTCCGGAAAAAATGCCACTAGCGGTAGTCTCAGAGTGGTCACCCATCCAGCACCTGACCGTGCCTGTTATTGCTTAATTAACCATAGTGATTAATTTCAATCACTCGGTCCCCTTAGGCCACGAGCGCTTCTTCGTTATTTATTTTAAGAAACAATTAAGAAATATTGGCATAACATTTGCGTCTACTTATTGAAATTATTCACACACACACACACCCTCACACACACACACACACACACATTTTTAAGTTTCTTCACTTTTAGTTTTTCTTTATGAACTTATGAACGTTGATGAACCGAAGGTAATCTGTTAGGATCGTGGCAAGTGGCAGTCCCTGGTCTCTGCCTACCCCTCTGGGATACAGGCGTGAGGTTATGTATGTATGTATCTAGTTTTTCTTCACTTTAGTCTGTCATTGGCTTGCAAATAAGACACAATAATTATCAAATATAATTATGCTGGAAGGCCTGGAACATCAAAATACAGATCGCTTTGGCATATTTTTTTGTAGTTCCACGGCGGGCACAGGCCTTCCTTCGGAGAGAGACTATGGGCTTAGTTACCAAGCGTGCCCACCGCCGATTAGGAATTGCCATTAGGTACATAATAATAATAAGATAAGATAAGATAAGAATATTCTTTATTGTACACTGGAAAAACAACAAATACAAAACAATTGCAAATATACATAGTACAATAATAATAATATTGGCCTTTTTGCATCTACGTAATGAGATGATTTATACAGCGTCCAGTGGTATCTTCACTCCCACTAGATGGGTGAAGGGACCACTCCGACGCTGTAGTGCATGGGACATGAGATAAGATAAGATAAGATAAGATAAGATAAGATATTTATTGAGCTTTCTTGTTGTACATTAGATGTCTTATATAGTAAAAGTATCAAACAAGAACCCTGCTAGGGCGCTGCCAATATAAATTTGTTAATGAAACATTATGTAACTTAAATAACTAGTTCATAGTACTTATATAATTACAACTTTTCTTTTATAGACTCTTATTAAACACAACAATCATTATAATATTTAGTAAGTTTGTACAGCTATTATTTTATTCCATTCAATATAAAAACATAATAATTTATAAATCTTTTAGTAACAACTTTAGGTGGTATCGTCATCGAAAAATTCCTTCAGCGAGTAGTAGCTCTTTTGCAGTAAGTATTTGTTTAGTGCGTTCTTAAAAACGTTTGTTCTTGCGTTTGATTTGATTGATTCAGGTATGTGGTTATATATTTTTGCAGCCATTGAATGGGGGCCAGAATTTACTAATTGTAATTTTGATGTTGGCGTTTCTAATCTCTTATGCGGTCTTAAGTTTTTAGGGCGTGTATATTGTGGGAAAAGGTCAATATTGTTTTTTACAAAAGTACACATTTCAGAAACATATAATGAGGTCAGTGTAAGAATTTCAAATTTAATAAAATAGCTTCTACAACTTGTCATTGCATCGATATTCGCGAGTATTCGAATACATTTTTTTTGGAAAATAAACAGTTTCTTAGCATCCGTGCTGTTTCCCCAGAGTACGACACCATACATTAGCCAGGCCTGCGCGTAAGCGAAGTAAGCACCCATTGCACTTTTGAGGTCCGTTGTTCTTTTTAGCTCTGTTAGTGCATATACAAAGCTGGATAATTTACTTGCCACTTTCCTAACATGATTTTTCCAGTTAAGATGGCTGTCTATTGTGATTCCTAGAAGACAATATGAGTTTACAACTTCTATTGGTGTTTTATCGAATGAGTAATCTATCTCAAAGGGACGTTTCTGATGAGGTCGAAAATGCAGAAGCTTTGTTTTATTGAAATTTAACTCAAGATTGTGATCGTTGAGCCAATTTGTTATTTTTGATAGATTGTTATCTAAGAGTTCCGGTAATTTAATGGTATTTTGGCAGGGCAAAACCAACGAAATATCGTCCGCAAATAGGGTGCACGGGATGTTGATTATTTCAGGCAAATCATTGATGTAGATCAAAAAAAGCAAACATCCGAGCACACTACCTTGAGGAATTGATTGTCTTATGTAGGTTTTTGTGGACCTTATGTTCTTAATTTCTCCTGTGATGAAGTTATAATGTTCAACATCTACATATTGTACGCGTTTCGAAAGGTAGGACGCAAACCAACTCAAAGCTGTGCCTCTTATTCCTATTCCGTTGAGTTTTTTGAGTAGTATTTCGTGTGAAACTCTATCATAAGCTTTGGACATATCGAGCAAAATACCTATTGCATGTTCTTTGTCATTTATAATATTCAAAACACTATTTATGTATTTATAGACCGCTAGTGCCGTAGAGCGTCTTTTTCGAAAACCATATTGATTGTCGCTAAAGATTTTAAATTTTTCACAGAATGAATTTATGCGTTGGCACATTGCAGATTCGTAAATTTTAGAAAAAGTAGGTAGCAGTGCGATAGGCCGATAGTTGCTGCAGTTCCTTACGTCATCTTTTTTGTGCAGTGGCTTGACAATTGCAGTTTTTAATAGATCTGGAACTACTCCTTCCAAAAATGATTGATTAATTAGGAATGATAAAGGTGGGGCTAGTTCCATTGCACACTCTTTTACCAGGATGGGTGGAATTTCGTCAATCCCAAAACTACGTTTTGATTTGATTTTTCGCAGGATATTATGGATTTCGGTTGTATCAGTTGGATGGATATAGATGGAGTTTTCAGTCGGGACAAGCACTGGTCTACCAGCCTGTTTTGGTTTGTTTTGTGCAGGGACCCCTACAGTTGTAAAGTAATTATTAAAATGATTTGCAATTTTTAGTGGATCGTCGATGGGTTTATTGTTGATATTTAATGATATATTCTTTTTTTGTTTAGCTACGGTTTTGTTTGTACGTTCTTTTACTATTTGCCACATAGTTTTTGTTTTGTTGTCAGATTTTAGAAGTATATTTTTGTAATATAGTCTTTTTGACTTTGAAACGATTCTTTTTAGAGTTTTTTCATATACCTTATAGTGTTTAATAAGAATGTCGTTATTTGATTGAGTGACAAGCTGTTTTAATAGACGTTTATTTTTACAAGAAATTTTTATCCCCTTGGTTAGCCACGTATTTTTCTTTTTACTTTTAATTTTAATTTTTAATTTGGGAATAGTTGTCTCTAGAATATAATTTATTTTAGTGTGAAATGCATTATAATTATTGTTCGTACTTTCGTCGGGGTATATAAATTCGAACCAATTAATTTTTCTCAATTCTTCTTTAAAATACTGCATGTTTTGTGTGGTGAATAACCTTTTTTCTGTATACCAGGGTGTTTTATCTTCTTTTATATTCGCAGGAATACTGACTATAATTCCTTTGTGGTCTGAGAAACCATACTCTTTTATTTCAATATTAAAACTATCCTTGCGATTATGTATATTAGTAAAAACTAAGTCTATGCAACTTGATGTGCTATAAGTAACTCTGGTAGCTTTTGTTACATGTTGGGTAAAATTAAAACTTTTCATGAGCTCCAGCAATGTTGACGAGTTACTAGGTCTTAACACGTCAACATTGAAGTCTCCGCCTATCACAATATTTTTTGATTTGTCTTTTTTACATATATGTTGTAACAGCTTTGTTAGTGAATCATAGAAAATATCAGGCTTTCGATTTCTATTTGGCCAATATAGTGTCACTAAAAGTAAATTACATTTCATGATTTCAACTGCACATACTTCAAATACAGATTCTAATGACATATCTAATAGGTCTTTTCGTTCTTTGAAGATAGTAGTGTCTTTTAACATTGTACACACGCCTCCTCCTTCTTTGCCGGATCGACAAAAACTTGATGCCAGGGTATAGTTGTCTAACTGCAGTAGCTTTATTTTTGGAACTGTTATCCAAGTTTCAGATAGGCATAAAGCTTGGATGTGATCATCTTCTTGTAAAGCGGCTTCTATTAGATGTCGTTTGTTTTTGAAACTTCTTATATTTTGATAGAGAACATGGAAGTTATTATCGAAAGTTATAGTTAATTCTTTGTTGGTTTCCTGTTTCATGTCGGTATTGTGGGCGCTCTTTGTTAATTTGGATGGTAGTGTCATTATTTCTTGGTTCGTTTTGAGTGTTTATTGTGTAATCATTAGTTTTACTTTGTACTGCAAGGTTCATGTCCCTATATTCTTGGCCATTTATGTATAGTTTATTGTTTAGGATGTTGGCCCGATTTCCTTCACGTCGCGCCTTTATCAGAATTTCTATCATCTTTCTTCTGGTGCTGAGCGATTCTTCGTTAAGGCATTCTGAGACAGATATACCTGTATCTTTGAAGTAGTGGCGGTTTTGCAGGATTTGCTTAGTAATTTTTTTGCTTAACAATTCAACCATTATTGTCCTGCGGTTTCTTCTTTTTCCTATTCTTTTAACTTCTTCAATGTATCCGGAAAGGTTTATATTGAGTATTTGTTGAAAGGCATTTATTATGCGGTCATGTAGCTCATTTTCATCCTCCCATGGGTGTTCTTCGAAACCATACAAAATAATAGTCTTGTTTATATCATTGTCAAGTTTTGAATGTCTTGTGACATTTTCAGCATGCTTGGAGAGGTTTATGGAGTGTTGTAACTCTTGGATCTCTGATTGTAACCTTGATTTTTGCGCTTCAAGTTCGGGAAGGGTTTCATTAACTTCCATCCTGGAGTATTTCGTTTCTTGTTTGTCAGAAGTGTTGTCTTTCTGTTGTTGAATCGGTTCCACTTGTGACAACTGTAGTACTTCTTTCTGTGGATTCTTTGTTTGCTTGGAATTGGTTGTGATCGCCAATCGAAGAGCCAAAAGTTCACATTTAATTGCATCAAACTCTTTTGAGATTACACTTTCGATATCTTTGCGAAGGCAATCCATCAATTTGCCTATAAGGTTTGTCATGAATGTTTTGTAAAAAGCAGGATCTGGGGTATGGGCGGTATGGCCCTCACCATCTACATTCTCATCTACTATGGTATTCCCAATTATACTTTCATCCAGTAGAGTTTCATTTTGGATGGACTCTTCAAAGGCCGATGGCTGGGTGGTTTTGTTTCTTATTGTGACGTTCATAGTACTAGGAGAGGCATCATGCTTGCTGTCACAAGTTGGGAGAGGCAGTTGTTGCCGAACTGGTGTGTTTGTATTGTTGGTCTTTGGCATTCTGCATAAACAACCCTGACATAACCATCTTTTTCTGCGTTCTTCAGTCATAGTATTATAGTAGCGTTGTATTGGAACATTTGCACACTCAAGATCATAGGTTTCATTGCACGCAGAACAGGTAAGGCGTTGCTTATCCAGGATTATCTGCAAACAGCCTGCACATTTTACTTGGGCCATTTCCGATTTATAAAATATGAGCCACTACTAAACGTCGATCTGCAGTAGGGGCCCGCTCACCTCACCTGAGTTCACCTGACTATAGCGAACCGCTCGTCGATCTGCAGTAGACGCCCGTGTGGTGCACGCTGGCACGGGGCGATGACTCACCGGGTCTTATCTATCGCGCCGGTCTCGGTGTCCGTTGATAATAATTCCGTTGGCGAAAATATTTTGAGCGTTTTTGCTTATATCTTTGCAGCTACTATGAATTTGTGAGTTCGGTTTTCGACACTGTGTTCGGAATTTCAGCGCGAAGTTTGTAGTTGTTGTTTTTTTTTGTGAATAGTTATTTTTAGATAAAGTTTTCGTGTGCGAATACACGGAGTAATTTGAAAATACGTATGGTCGCTGTACGCGCGCGCGGTAGACTTATAGATGGTGTAAGCTTGCCCACCACTTATACCATCCTGACAGCTTAGTCGGCCTAGCCCACAGGAAAGACAAGTCAATACGTGCGGAGCCAACCAAGCCGCGGGTTTCCTCACGATGCTTTCCTTCACCGTTAGTGTATGGTATTGCGACTACTAATTCGCAAATGTATGTAACTTTGAAATTAAACAAAGTCATTGGTACATGCCCGCACTCGGGATCGAACCTGGGGCTCTCGCTTGCCAGTCCATGGTTCTACCCACTGAGCTACCACCGCTTCTACCAGGAATTGCCATTACGTAATAACAATAATAAAAGCGTAACAATCCTCTAGTCCCAGTGGGTACACGACCCATAAAATCGTCCATTATTTGCTTCCACTCTCCCACCGCCATCTTTATTCGCCTCACCTGGTTTTCTTTTATTGTAACTAATGACGCGGCGTTAGTGGCGACATTTTTTCCCGCGGAATGGCTTCGCTGGAACTTCGGACATGGGAACCCTTTCCCGGGAATAACGGGAAATAATATTCATAGGTCAATTTACTGTAGAGGTAACAGCTAGCTTTTAAAAATACCTAGCTGAGGCACTGAGAATAGTAGATTTTAGATTTTTGAAGTAGTTTTGTTATCAACCCTTGTATGTCCCCACTGCTGGGGCACGGGTCTCTTCCTGCATGGCAGGTAGGTTAGGCCATACTCCACCACGGGGGCCAAGTCCGGGTTGATGGAGGAAGTAATAATAAAATAAATTTGAAGTAGTAATAAAATAAAAAATATATATATTTTGTCTTTATGTAAATCTGTGAAGTTAGAGTAGCAATACCACTCGCTAGGGGTGAAAGAAAACATCGTGAGGAAACCTGAGTCTCTGAGGTGTTGGAAAACCTCAGCGCTGTAAATTGCCAATCCACGGAGGACACGCCTGGCCATTAAGCCCGCAGTGGGAAATGTACGAGTTAAATAAAAAAAAATGGTTTCCATAGTCATCAAGGAAACTTAGTTAAAGGGGTCTAAAAACCTATTTAGAGGCTAAAAATTTCACCCATGCCGGGATTCGAACCCGCAACCTCTGGCTATCCGTGCGAGCGCTCTACCAATTGAGCAAATGGGCGACTCACCGGCATCAATGAAACTTCGAACCTCTTTACACTATTATCTGTATTACGTACAGGCAGCGACATCTGGCTAAGCAAATTGCATCACTTACAGGCCCGACCACCCACTTTGCAGTTAGGTTTACATCGGAACGATATCACTGTACCCACATGATTATACTATTTTCATTTTTTAATGCACTAACCCGTGCCAAGGACAAATTTAAAAACCTATTTAGAGGCTAAAAATTTCACCCATGCCGGGATTAGATAAAGGGGTCTAATCGCGATTATTTTACCTACTAAATAATCGTGATTGAGCCCGTTTAATAATACACATCCGGCCGTCTGTCTGTCTGACGGCTTAACTCATAGACGATTAGCACTAGAAAACCTAAATTTGACATAGATTGGTAATCGATTAATCACGCTGACAAAACTGGACGCTGGATTATTTCATTGTAACCTGTACAAGGTATTCTTCTTGTTTTTCAGGCTATATGTCCACTGCTGGACATAGCTCTCCTCTAATGATCGCCGTAGCGCCGCATCCAGCATCTGCCTGCAGTTTTTCGCAAGGTATTAATATAGTAATTTTCATATACCAAAATATGGTACAGGAAAAAAATTTTTCGATTCAAAATAGAATAGAATAGATCGTGGGGTGTAGAGGGATTTCTATTTAACTTATTAGAACGGTCGATAAATAACTTGCAATAGAACGACCTCACTCTCTCTCAGTTAAACGGCTGTTTATAGAAACGTGGAAAAAATAAGGCAGTTTGCACATAATTGTATAAGTAAGTTACAAGAAAAACTATGTAGGCTAAATAGGCTTTACAAGTTAGATTAATAATCGACCTCCTTATAAAAGGAAAATTGGAAATAAATTCCATTGAAAATTCCTTTGATGAAGCTTTCAGTTATGTGAAGTCGATATCAACCCCTTTTGTATGTCCCGCTGCTGGGGCGCGGGTCTCTTCCTGCATCGCAGGAAGGTTAGGGCGTACTCCACCACGGGGGCCAAGTCCGGGTTGGTTGAGGATTGTAAGACAGTGGCGGGTCTTACTGTCAGAAGTTATCAAGCGGCCCTTAAGGACTAGCAGGTAGTTCATTTTTTTTATATATTTGAATAAATACATAAATGTAGTTATGTATTTATTATTGTGACGGAACCGGCGTGCGTGCAACGACTTATGAACGTATCAACGTTCATAAGTCAGATCACCTGACAGATCACCTTCGCTTCATCAGAAGCGAAGGTGATCTGTCAGGATCGTGGCAAGTGGCAGTCCCTGGTCCCTGCCTACCCCTCTGGGATACAGGCGTGAGATTATTTATGTATGTATGTATGTATGTATGTATGTATGTATGTATGTATGTATGTATGTATGTATGTATGTATGTATGTATGTATGTATGTATGTATGTATGTATGTATGTATGTATGTATGTATGTATGTATGTAAGGGTGTATGTATGTATGTATGTATGTATGTATGTATGTATGTATGTATGTATGTATGTATGTAGTTTATAAACGTCCTACTGCAGGGCACAGGCCTTCTCTCCGAGGGAGAGAGAGAGGGCGAGAGAGAGAGAGAGATTGTGGGTTTAATTAAAATAGTAGCTAATAGTTAGTTAATATAAGTAAAAAAACACCGCTCATTCTACGGAACCATACAACGCGCTTGGCTCAATGGAAAAAAAAGAAGTTTAAATCTTTAAATGCAGCCCAGTACAAAATCCATTCACACGAAAAAGATGTAAAGTCAATCTATTTAAAAGCATGATATTATCAATTCAGACGCGAAATACTCGTCGTAAGCTTAACAAAATTCGTTTAATTGGAGTGCCTACGAACAAAAACGCAATCGGGCTTAAACCGTGTTTATCGAATCAAAATGAAATGGAACTGGTTTTTGTTTCTTTTCGGCTTACATTTTTTTCCGGCCATTCATTTGTATCAGCGTTTCAGGATTAACATGCAGCCACCATCTGTCATCAGATAACACAGACAGACGTATATACCGCGGCCTACATACAAAGCTCAGCGCCAGATAAAGTTCCCAAGCTGTGGAATTTATTAAGCTTTTGTTTTCTCTGGGTATCACCACACAACTTTGCTGTGTGGTGTCGGGCGAAAGAATACACCAACCCAATTCTTCCCGCGGGTGACCAAAAAGGCGACTACGGGACACAAACCGGGGGGTGGGCAGCAGCGCCCCCTGCAGTACAATTCCACCTAACTGCGATCCCCACCCGCATGCCCGGCGTGGGGATTATGGGCATTACCCCCTATGATAGCCCAACGTGGCGCTCTTTAGGGGCTATGTCCAGCAGTGGACTAGTATAGCCTGACGATGACGACACAACTTTTGCGAATTTGCAGTCGTAACACCACACGCTAACGGTAACGGACAACATCATGAGGAAAGCCGCGGCTTGGTTGGCTCCACTCGTATTGACTAGTCTTTCCTGGCTAGGCCGACTAAGCTGTCAGGATGGTACAGGTGCTAGGCAAGCCTACACCATCTATAAACTCATGTCCCGGGCACTACAGCATTCGAGTGGTCCCTTCACCCATCTAGTGTGAGTGAAGGTGCCACTGGACGCTGAGTAAATCATCTGTATAGATGCAAAAGGCCACCACACTAATATTATAGAGGCGAAAGTTTGTGAGTGTGTATGTTAGTTACTTCTTCAGGGCTAAACGGCTGGGGCGATTTTAATAAAATTTGGTACGGAGTTAGCTCACACCCTGCACTAACACATAGGCTACGTTTTACTGCGGGAAAATATCTTATTCCCATGGGAAAATTGATGAACCGAGGGTAACACCGCGGGGCACAGCTAGTAAAATATAAATCCTAGTAAACCTACCATGCTTTAAAAGCGAAAGTTTGTGAAGATATGTTAATGTTAGTTACTCAATAATGGCAGAACGAATTTAGGTGAAACTTTGCGTATAGATAGACAAGGGTCTGATTTGAGACATAGAATCACATTTGCGCGAAGCGTGGCTTAGTCGAACAGAGTGATTGTAATCAATCACTTGAGTTAAGCAACAACAGGCGCGGTCAGGTGCTGGATGGGTGACCGTCCCGTAACTACAGCTAGTGGCACATTGTCTGAGCGCTTCTTGGCAAGGCACGTTAAGACCTTGGTGCCGGCTGTCATGTAATGGCAGTCGTTAAGCCATGTCAGAGGCCTTATGGGCGGCTTGATAACTTCTGACAGTAAGGCCCGCCACTATGTTACACTCCTCCACCAACCCGGACTTGGCCCCCGTGGTTGTGTATCGCAGCGCTCGGAAAAAATGCTACTAGCGGTAGTCAGGGAACGGTCACCCATCTTGCACTTTAGGCCTGTTGTTGCTTCACTCAAGTGATTGATTCCAATCACTCGGTTCAACTAGGTCACGAGCGCTTTGTTTGCTTACTAGAAGAGAATATTTAAACGGCACATAGTATGTACGTGCGTAAATACCTACACCTAGAAAACGGAGAGAAAAACTCGGTCGATCAGTCTGTCCATTTGGTAATGAAATTACCAGGAACATAGGCATGAGAGACGTTATTTATTTTGTTTCTGGTCACGCGAGCTCAGGAATGACGTAATTTTCTTTTTCTTTCACTCACTTCTTCTTTTCGAACTGAGATATATTTTGTCTACGAATAGGAACTATTAAAGAAATTAGTATTTTCTAAGGTTAATACGAGCACTAGACCTAATAAAAACTGTTTTTACACGGATTTTACTCGTCTATTTTACATTCTCCGACGTTTCGGCACTTTTTCAAGTACCGTGGTCTCGGAAGACTGAGGTGACAGGCGTCTTTTTACACGACTGCGGCGAAGCCCAAAAGGAGGGTAATGTGTATGTATGTATGTATGTATGTATGTATGTATGTATGTATGTATGTATGTATGTATGTATGTATGTATGTATGTATGTATGTATGTATGTATGTATGTATGTATGTATGTATGTATGTATGTATGTATGTATGTATGTATGTATGTATGTATGTATGTATGTATGTATGTATGTATGTATGTATGTATGTATGTATGTATGTATGTATGTATGTATGTATGTATGTATGTATGTATGTATGTATGTATGTATGTATGTATGTCCGATTCTACGTTCCCTCATAACTCCTTAACCAATGGTCAGATTTCGTTAAAAAAACGTACAATGACCAAATAAGGGATATGATTGTTAGTGAAGGCAAAGATAAGAATAATCTATTAACTGTGACCCAACAACTGTGTTTAGTAAGTAAATATTTGGTTTTTATGATGAATAAAAATAATTGATTTAATTCAAATACCACTAAACCGTATATCGATATCGGTAGATATCGGCAAACGGATTGCGACTCTGAAGTGGAAGTGGGCGGGACACTTGGCCAGGCGGAATGCTGGCAGATGGACGAAGGCAGTGACAGAGTGGCGGCCGTGGGAGGGGGAACGGTCGGTGGGCAGACCAGCAGCCAGATGGTCAGATGACCTAGGTAAAGTGGCCGGCAAACAGTGGATGAGACTAGCGCGAGACCGTGCTGGCTGGCGTGGAAATGAAGACGCCTATACCCAGCAGTGGGGTTTACCGGGCTGACGATGATGATGACCAGTAAACCAAATGCAGCTATATAGGTGCATGCAGTGACAAATTAATCGTGAAATCTTTAAAACCTATTTGGAGGCTAAAAATTCCACCCATGCCGGGATTCGAACCCGCGACCTCTGGCTATCCATGCCATCGCTCTTCCAACTGAGCTAATGGGCGACTCACCGGCATCAGTGAAATTTCGAACCTCTTTACAATATTCTCATATTATGTCTATAGGGAAAAGCGGGTGATGGTACTCTTCCACTGTATGCCTGGGGACGGCCGGTCCGACTGTTATTTTTTTTGTTAGCATCGGGAGCGACCCCCCTCGAGGCCGAAGAGGGTGGACCCAACTGTTATTAGTCGGACGTTATATTTATGTTGTCATTGAAACACTTTGATTGCGCGATGCAGGAATGTTTAAGTTTATAGGGCGCGCGCAGAGACGACATGTGCTCGCCACATGTCTAGCTGTTGACGAGTCCAAGGCCCAGATTCTACTAATGCATTGTAGTACATTGACAACTGCATGAACATAGCGATTTAATTTCATTGCTGCTTTAAGTCAAAACCCACGCACGTATCCAACCTTCTAGACAGCAATGGTAAAAAAATACGATACACGATCAATGTCGATTTAATAAAGATTACCGAAATTGCTGTCATATTTAAAACACTTTAATTCTGCAACTCACTGCACTGATTTATGCAGTAATTTTGCCGATGTTATGTGTTAGACAATACTAGCCAATCACAAGCGGACGAGGCTCGGTTTGAATTTCGAAGAATCAGAGCTATTTAAGGGGCTCCATGCAATAACACTGCCAATGGAAAAAAAATCATATCTTTTTTATAGAACGTTTTAGGAAAAAGTTTTAGTACAATATCTCAATGACGTTAAGGCGCCAGCGGTGCGAACTAGCTCGAACCTCTTTACAACATTATCTGTATTACGTACAGGCAGTGACATCTGGCTGAAGTAATTTGTAAGAGCGCTGTCACGGATAGCCAGAGGTCGCGGGTTTGAGTCCCGGCATGGGTGGAATTTTTAGACTCTAAACAGGTTTTTTTAAATTAATGATGTTCACTATTTGAAAAAAATATATAATAAAACAAGTTATAATTTATATTTAAGACGCATAGCCGTGAATCTAAGAAAAAAAAACCCAAAGATTCATCGTCTACAAGGCATAAATACAATCTAGTGCCAGATCCGTGATCCTAAGTTGTCGATCATGACTACCGCTACTGGCATTTTTCCGAGCGCTTCCATGCATCGCAAGGCACGTTAAGCCGTTGGTCCCGTCTGTCATGTAATGGCTGTCGTTAAGCCACGTCAGACGTTTTACTTCTGACAGTAAGGCCCGCCACTGTCTTACAATCCTCCACCAACCCCGACTTGGCCCCCGTGGTGGAGTATGGCCTAACCTTCCTGCGATGCAGGAAGAAACCCGCCTCAGCAGTGAGGACATACAAGGGATGATATAGAGGTTCTCAGTCGTGGATCTTAAAAATCACTAGATTGTACCCACACTTTGAGCAAAAACGTTCTGTAAAAAAATATTTAAAATAGTTTTTAAATATTTTTTATTTATAAAACTATTTTTATTTTGCCACTGCATGGAGCCCCTTAATCGTTTTACCTCATCGCGGAATACGTGACATCTCGTAAATACCGGTGTTTTGTTTTTAAATACCCCCTCTTCGATGCCATCACATTTCGTTTAATTTATACTCCCTTAAGCAAATACTGGCAGCTGGAAAAGCTACATGAAAAGCTTTCGTTATTAAATGGATTCGGGCGGCAAAGCGGGAAATATCATATGTAAAAAGTGACAGTTGCAATACGGCAAATTAATTGATAGCCTAGCTTTTTGGCTGCGCCTAAAATAACGCATTTGCTGCGACATTTTTACATGTTTTCGAGTCGAATAGGTACCGTGGGCGAACCTAGGATTAGCTTTTGGGTGGGGGAAAGATTCCGATTTCGGATGATAATACATTGATGACCTCTGTGGCGCAGCGGTAGCGCATCTATGTACCATGCAAGAGGTCTAGGTTCCATCCCCGGCTGGGGACAAAAAAAAAACCGCAGGTCTTGGATGTTTACATGTTTGTGATGTCGTTGTTTCTGGTACTCACGTGCCTATAACTATGTATGGCCCCAGTGTGGGGCCAGAAGCAATGTATATGCCAGTATGTAAATGTTATGTTATATTTTGTTATGATATTAACCCTTTGGAGGTCCCCACTACTGGGGCACGGGTCTTTTCTTGCATCGAAGGAAGGTGAGGCCATGATTCACCAGGGGTCCCAAGTCCGAGTTGGTAGAGAATGTAGGACAGCGGCGGGCCTTACATGTTAGAAGTAATAAGGCCTCTGACATAGCTCTACGACGGCTCTTAGATGACAGCCGGCACCAATGCCCTAACGTGCTTTACGAAGCACGGAAGCGCTCGGAAAAAATGCCACTTGCAGTAGTAACGGAATGGTCACCTATCCAGCACCTGACGGCGCCTGATGTTGCTTAACCCTAGTGATTGATTCTAATCACTCGGTTACACTAGGCCACGCGTGATTCGTGTAATTAAACATTACACGGGTTCAATCGCAGCTATAGCTGCGATTGAACCCGTGTAACGTTTCCAATATAAAAGTTTTTTTTGATTCCGACTAGAATAGTACAAAAGGCCTTAGCCTGGGAGTATTTCCATGTTTTTGATGATGTTTCTAACAATATTATACTTTTACATCTACAAAAACGAACAGAATCTAAAGTACTTTCTTTCCTCTTGTCTTTCTTTTTTATCCTCTTGTAGAACTTTATTGTAATGTAACTTTGTTTATGTTTATAATAAATTGCTATTATGTATTATAACATGCAATGCTTTATAGTATACGTATATTATTTTTAAGCGTAAGTATGCATATCAATATTTGTACCAACTACCCGTCTAACTTTTCCTTCAGCATCTCTCTATCGTAGGGTGTCTGGAAGATCTGTGCAATAAGACCGCCAATTGTACTGTATCTTTATATTTTTTTTATGTCTGTTTTTTTCCTGGAGTACAGATAAAAAGATTTACATTAGAAATTTTACTTATAGCTAAGAAAAAAAAACCAAACATCCAACTCAGAAATATCCTTAGATATGAAAATAAATTATAAAATAAAAATTAAAAATCCAACAAAGAAAATTCGTATCTTTTCTTATTTAAAAACCTATTTAGAGGCTAAAAATTTCACCCATGCCGGGATTCGAACCCGCAACCTCTGGCTATCCGTACCAGCGCTCTACCAATTGAGCCAATGGGCGACTCACGGCATCAGTGAAATTTCGAACCTCTGAGTCGCCCATTGGCTCAATTGGTAGAGCGCTGGTACGGATAGCCAGAGGTTGCGGGTTCGAATCCCGGCATGGGTGAAATTTTTAGCCTCTAAATAGGTTTTTAAATTTGTTCCTTAGCACGGGTTAGTGCATTAAAAATAAAAATAGTGTAATCTTTTCTTATGTTACTTTGTGAGTTTCAAACATAGGTGGGTTTACAAATTGCTTGAAACTGCTGATTTAAAATGTAATCTACCACCGCAGATCTATAGGCCCACCATGCCCACATGCGTAGAACGTACCTGCATCCATAAAATACGGCGCAATGTATGGTAGATATTCAGTTTTTCATCGGATCCAAATGGATTGAAGCTGAAATACAACGGACGTATTTCCATTCCGGTCTCGATATGTTTAGTCAAATATGAAAAATCTTTTGTAACGTCAGCTGAAGCGTCGAAACAGTTCGGAAAACTCATAGAAAGCGTCGTTTTTGTAGACAGTCAACTGTAGTGCGAAATGTGCAAAGCATATATGTTAAGAAGACTTGCCGTATACTATTACAGTACACTAGTTTGTCATTTTAAAAACCTATTTAGAGGCTAAAAGTTCCACCCATGCCGGGATTCGAGCCCGCGACCTCTGGCTATCCGTGCCAGCGCTCTACCAATTGAGCCAATGGGCGACTCAGAGGTTCGAAATTTCACTGATGCCGGTGAGTCGCCCATTAGCTCAGTTGAAAAGAGCGCTGGCACGGTCAGCCAGAGGTCGGGGGTTCGAATCCCGGCATGGGTGGAATTTTTAGCCTCTAAATAAGTTTTTTAAAATTGTCCTTAGCACGGGTTAGTGCATTAAAAATAAAAATAGTATAGTTTGTCATTTGCAACGTTTCATCGTCATCGTCAGGCTATACTAGTCCACTGCTGGACATAGCCCTCCCCTAAAGAGCGCCACCTTGTGCTATCATAGGGCTTAATGCCCATAATCCCCACGCTGGGCATGCGGGTTGGGGATCGCAGTTCGGTGGAATCGTACTGCGGGGGCGCTGCTGCCCACCCCCCGGTTTGTGTACCTTAGTCGCCTTTTACGACACTCGCGGGAAGAATTGGGTTGGTGCTATTCTCTAGGCCGACACCACGCGCATTGCAACGTTTATTAAGTCGCAATTTCGCTGTTAAGTTACATGGTCTTCTGTTTTTTCCATCTATTTATCTATAATCAGCCCATAACAACCAACTGCTGGGCATAGACCTCCTTTTTAGTGCGCCATTCCTCACGGTCCTCTGCGAATCTGATCCATTTCTGACCCGCAACCCTCACGATGTTGTCTGACCATCGTATCGCTGGTCTACCTACCAACCGCCTTCCCTCCCTTAGCCACCACTCCGATACTGCCCTGGTCCACCGGCCGTCTTTCCTTCTAGCCAAGTGTGCCTCCCATCTCCACTTTAACTTTGTGATCCGCTCACCAACGTCTTCAATCGTTTATCAATAGTTTCTTATCCTCTAAAAGGCTAAAAAACATAACAAAATCATGTAAAAAACCTATTAAGAGGCTAAAAATTCGAGGCTCCATGTGATGCAAATTACTTCAGCCAGATGTTGCTGCCTGTACGTAACACAGAGAGTATTTAAAAACCTATTTAGAGGCTAAAAATACAGAGAGTATTGTAAAGAGGGTCAAAATTTAACTTTTTATCTTTATAGCCGGTGAGTTGCCCATTAGCTCAGTTGGAAGAGTGCTGGCACGGTTAGCCAGAGGTCGCGGGTTAGAGTCCCGGCATGGGTGAATTTTTTAGCCTCTAAATAGGGTTTTTTTAAATTGCCCTTAGCACAGGTTAGTGCAAAAAAAAATTGAAAAAATGTACTAAGGACTTTCCTTTGACAGAAATGAAGCCTGTGGTCTTTAATTGTACTGCGCCTGTAGAAAGAGTAAATTAAAAGTTAAAGCTGCCCTAAGAGAATCGGTTGCGCAGTGAGTTGTGGTAATTAACATGGCCATTACCCGTCAGTGCGAGACAAACGGAGGCTTGTAACTTTAGTAAGGGGAAGACTCTCCTCGTTATAATTATTACATTTTCTTCATCATAAAAAGTGGCACAATAAACAGCTGGATTATTTCATTGTAACCTATTCAAGGTATTCTCCTTCTTCTTCAGGCTATATTATGTAGTCCACTGCTGGACATAGCCCTCCCCTAATGAGCGCCATAGCGCCCGGTCTTCAGCTTGCCGCATCCAGCATCTGCCGGCAGTTTTTCGCAGATAGAAATAGAATAGAAATAGAAATATCTTTATTGAGAAATTCAATTTGCCACAGTTATTTATGAAGCCCTTGCTCTCGAACTAGGATAACCTGTGCGTCAAGAGCAAGTGTCTTCCCTTAACTAAGTGTAACAATCAGGTGCAAATTAGTGCTAAACAATGTACCATACAAAAAAGTAAAACAAAGAGTTATAAATTTTATACAAAGCAAAAACAGAGAAGCTAGGACATTTCAAAAAGACCTAGTGATTAAAAATGAATGAAATGATTAGTTTAATTATTATGTTGTATGCAATAATGTGTGTATGTGTGTGTGTATGTGCGTGTGCGTGTGTGTGTGTGCGTGCGCGCGCGTATGTGTGTGTGTGTATTTGGAAGCCCTTCGTACAATGGTAATATGGTAATATTTATTTAGGTTAATAGTGATATTTAGGAAATAATTGTTGATATTAGTAGTTATATATATATATTGTTGCATACGAGGCAACGTATGGAGTTTACAATTGATTTTTATTTTATTTTATAGTGAGCAAAAGTGCTTCAGTTTCCTCATAATTAAGTGGATATAGCCAGTCTTTGATAATTTTCTCGATTTTAAAATTTGTGTGTTTCTTTATTGGGCCTAAAGCATTAAGTGTGTTATAAAATCGAGGTGCCAAAAAGTTATACTGTCGTTGTGCGAATGAGGTTTTGGTAAAAGGAACCGGACAGCGGTCAACTCTTTTATGTGTTTTTGGGAGGAATGGAACTACAGTCTTATGATACCTTCTGACGCATTGATAAATAAAAAGTTTTCTCACTGTAAGAACTCTAGACTTATCATAAATATCAGTAGTGGGATGTCGAAACGGCATGGACAAAAGAGTTTTCAAAACCGCCCGTTGCGCCCTTTCTGCCTCTATAAGATAGGATTTTGAGGCTCCTCCCCAAGCGCAGATGCAATAGCTCATTATACATTCACCCAGTGCCTTGTAGGTCTGTATCAAAAGTTTGTGACTCGCAACTTGTCGTAGGTCTTTAAAAATGTAAATAACTTTCGAACTCGCTTAGTGACTGCAGAGATGTGAGGACCCCAACTAAGTCTGTCATCTATAGTAACCCCAAGATACTTGATGCTCGAAACCCTGGTCAGAGTTTCACAGTGACATTTGTGTGAGTTTGAGTGACATAAGCTATTGCGGTTGCATGGATATGTGTGTATAGTCAATTCAAATTTATCAGGGTTGTTTGCGCAGGTTATGCCAAAACACAAGTACTTTGTTTTGTTTACATTCAATGTCAAGAGACTGTTCTCAAGCCAAGTGGAAACAGTACTCATACCACTTTCGGCTAGTTGGCGCACACTTTCCCAGGTTTTAGCGTGAAACAGAATGACAGTGTCGTCTGCAAACATCTGAATGTCGGCGCCCCGCAGTTCAGTATTGCATAGTTCATTAATGTAGATTAAGAATAATGTCGGTCCAAGTGTACTGCCTTGCGGGACTCCGTATGAGCAGATCGTGTCGTTACTTAAATGATTGTCGATGGTCGGAGGGCGTCATACACTACGTTTCCCGAGTCGCGGTCTCCACTCAAGAACACGCTTACTCCAACGGTTGTCGGTTGTTTCCAGCAGCGTTACCCCGTTGCACTGCCAGGGAAATCCTTTGCATCAGGAATTCCCCGGAACGAACGACATACCCACGACGAATGACGCCTCAAACGCCGATCGAAAATGCATCTATCTATCTATAATATAAAAATGAATCCCTGAATGTGTTAGTAAGCGCAAATCTCGAGAGCAGCTGAACGCTGTTTCCTATTTTAGAATATTCCTTGAAGTACGAGGATGGTTCTTACGGAGAGAAAAAAAAAAAAATAAGGATTCGACTGTTAGGCTGCTTCCTCACTGAAATTTACTCTTCATCTTTGCTTGCGTGTCCGGTCTACCTTTCTGAGAATTGTAATTCTTTGGTGCCGCCATAAAAGTGATATTAATATCCGAGACGAAGGAGGTTCGTAAGCTGCGCACCGTGGCCTATCTCACGTAGAAGGTAAAGCCGCGAAATAACTCGGTGAGAATGCTGAGGATTAATTGTCATGGCAATGAATAGTTGAGGTGACAGCGAGAGAGTACGGCAGAAGAATGCGTCTCGGGAAAGGAAGGACCAATTTATCACTTTTAGCCCTATATATAGTGCTTCGCAAGGCTCGTTAAGCCGTTGGTGCCGACTGTCATGTAATGGCAGTCAAGCCAAGGCTTGATAACTTCTGACAGTAAGGCCCGCCTCTGTCTTCCGATCCTCCATCAACCCGGACTTGGCCCCCGTGGTTGAGTATTGCCTAACCTTCCTGCGATGTAGGAAGAGACCCGTGCCCCGGCGGTGGGGAAATACAAGGGTTGATAACATAGCCCTATCTCCTTAGCGATTGTATTTCTTAATGATTTGCGATACTCACACATAGTTAGATTGCAGAAATCACTGGCTTTAGGGTCTGTTTTTCTGTATTGGATTATTTATAAAAATGAAAGTCAAAATATGCGTGTGCACTTCTAATATCCTCGAAGACAAGAAGGTAGAAAAAACATAGTGTTGCCACAATAAAAAATAAATCTTAATTTGGGTTTAGTTTCAAACCACATATTAAATGCGTCGGCCTTGGCGGCCTCGGTGGCGCAGCGGTTTGGCACGCTGAGTGTATAACCGGAGGTCTCGGGTACGATCCCCGGCCGGGGCAAACTAGAAAATAAACTTTTCAAGTTTGTCTCGCGTCTTAGATGTTATCTATGTATTTATTGTATTGAATCTATCGTCGAGTTAGTTACCTATAATACAAGTCATTTAGTTGTACTTGGCTAAAGTATGGGGCTAACGAGATCTGTGTAATATGTCCACGAATATTTATTATATTATTTATTACTTAAATGTCTTAACACGATTATTTATTAGGTTGAAGTTAAAAACCTGTTTAGAGGCTAAAAATTCCACCCATGCCGGGACTCGAACCATTATATTCAATGAGGTGGTCAGCGCTTGAAATTGCCCATTAATTAAGCCCATCTGATTGTCCTCGTTGTTTGAAAAGATTAAGTTTTTATGGCCAACTGGGCCTCTTTTCATGGAAGTACAATTCAGTTCCCAAGTAACAACACAACGTAGGTACATCGCTAAGTCGATTATTTACTTAATACAAACGTGATATCAATTTCTGCAACCATTCATCTGACGATCTGAAATCTTCGTAACTCTATCTGGGCTTAGAGACAGGGTATAAAATCTTACGAGCGGCGCCATCAATGACTCTAGACCCACCTGGGTTCAAATGAAAAGCTATCGGGAAAAGTATGAAAAATCAATTCCATATCTCAGCCGCGCGCTTTGGAAGCAAAAATTCAGACCGACTTCGCCTTAACTCAAAGATTTCAATTTAACTAAAGCAATCCAATTTCACACGACGGTGAGTATAAATGGCGGTAATTTTGTACTCAGATTTAAAACAGTTATTCTAAATAGACCTTGCAGTCAGATCCTTAAAATGTTGTAGAGTTACCGTTACCTATCTTATGTTAAGAAAAAAATTAAAATATTAGATCCGGATAATTATGATTATAGCAATGTTTATTATAATAAATATACGTTTAGTCGACACCTGAAATATGCCTCTAACAAAATTTAAATTATTTAGTTCAACAGCCGTCCATTAACAAGCTCTTAATTAGTTTTCCAAATTCGAAAATTGTTTAATTAAATTTTTTTATACTTTTTGGTTTATTATCTTATTTTACTGACGTCGAAAAAAGAAGGCGGTTACTACATACATCGGAAATACGATTTTGTTACCTGCAAGTGAAGTCAAAGAAATTCTAAATATTTTCAGTAATTTTTGTGTCTTTTCTTATGATATCTTATTTTACTGACGTCATAAAAGGTGGTTATTACAAAATCGGAAATATGGTTTTGGCACCTACAAGTGAAGTCAAAAAAATTCCAATTTACGGAATCAGATAGGCAGCAGACAGAAAAAACACTAAGATGGATATTATTTTATTTACGGCTGTTTATTTTCTATGATTTACTAAGTTGATATCTTAGGATTGGCAACATTACTTTTTTTTATGTAGCCTATAGGCGATATATGGTCGCCAATTGTATAACATTACTTAGATTTAAGAAATCATGGTGGTATTCTTTTCCTGATTGTGCAATAAAGTGTTTTCTATCTCTATCTATCTATATACGTCCCACTGCCTTCTCTTGTAACGGTGCGAACCTTTTTACACCATTTTTATTTCTTTTCTATCTATGATTTTCAAATATTTAAATTTTGTCACACATTCTTCGATTTCCCTCATTTTTCACCACTACTACTTTACGCTTTGACCAGATCTGACTTTTTTACCTGCTTCTCCGTTTATCCGTTTTTATCCAGTTTTCTGTTAATATTACTACAATATTATAACAAAACCACACCTAAAGTCGTTCCAGAGTTTATTTACTATTATAAAGATATACAACGTTCCACTCTTAGGAAGAAAGAGTCAGAAAAAGCAACATTAGTAAGAACGCACACACGCACGAACGTTCTCTTCCGCTGCCAATGCGGCCCGAGGGCAGCGGCTTACATTGTACATTAACATTCAGCAAACAGAATGTAAATTCTTTTCGTTGCAAGTGAAGCGCAATTTTATTAAAAATATGTGAATCCTGATTTTCATTTAATAGCCACCTAAAAAAATTAGGTTCTTAATTTTTTAAAAAAATTAGGTTCTTAATTTTTTTATAACAAACCTGCGCAATTGCGCATTTTAAATAACTATGTGACAGACAATGGAATAAAATGGCGGGAGCTAAAGGGAAGAAGTCATTTAAACTCTACTCGAATTAACTGGAGCCTTTGTTAGTTTAGAGCGGCGAAGATCGTAAACTTTGGCTTTATGAAACCGAATATTAAGATATGACGTCGTTGATGTAAGAAGTTTACGAGGCCGGTATCACAAACGCTTAAAAATTACAATCATTAGGTAACTGTTAGTTAAACTTGTAACGGTGCAAACCTCTTTACACCATTCTTTATATTTCTTTTTCTATCTATCATTTTCAAATATTTAAATTATGTCACATTTCGAAATTTCCCTCATCTTTCATCATTACAACTTAACCCATCAACTAGATCTGACTGTTTTACCTGCTTTTCCGTTTTTATCCAGTTTTTCTATTTTATTTTAAAATAACAATAATAATAATATTGGCCTTTTTGCATCTACTTAATGAGATGATTTATACAGAGTCCAGTGGCATCCTCACCCACACCAGATGGGTGAAGGGACCACTCCGACGCTGCAGTGCCTGGGACATGGTTTTATAGATGGTGTAGGCTTGCCCAGCACTATACCACCCTGACAGCTTAGTCGGCCTAGCCCACAGGAAAGACTAGTCAATACGTGCGGAGCCAACCAAGCCGCGGGTTTCCTCACGATGTTTTCCTTCACCGTTAGCGTGTGGTATTGCGACTACAAATTCGCAAATGTACGTAACTTTGAAATTAAACAAAGCCATTGGTACATGCCCGCACTTGGGATCGAACCTGGGGCTCTCGCTTGCCAGTCTATGGTTCTACCCACTGAGCTACCACCGCTTTTTAAAATAACAATACCTATCTGCAAATAAAGCAACAGTCGAAGTCGTTCCAGTTTTTATTATTTATTTTATTTATTTATTTATTTATTTATTTATAAAAGTTATAAAACATTACATTCGCGCCCACATTACAAACTTAATCAAACCTTGTCGATTTTGTCTTTTGCTTCTGTGGGACGTATAAAGGCTGAATTTTTCTTAAGGCACAGGCTTTCTCTCGGAGAAAGAGTATGAGCTTTATTACTACGCGTCCACTTATTGGCAGTTTCAAGCGCAGGAGCATTCAAACACCTCAGACACTTGAGTTTTCTCACGATGCTTTTCGTGAGCAAGTGGTATTGCTACTACGTTCACATATCTATTTGTTATAGAATAATATGTTATTTGTAATGGCAGTCGTTAAGCCATGTCAGAGGCCTTATGGGCGGCTTCATAACTTCTGACAGTAAGGCTCGCCACTTTCCTATAATCCTCCACCAACACGGACTTGGCCCCCGCGGCGGGTAATGGCCTAACCTTCCTGCGTGCTGGAGGAGACCCGTGCCATAGCAATGGGCAATATTATTCTATTGTTCAGGAGAGGAGGAATAAGAACTGATTGATTGTATGGTCAATTGACAGCTATTACATGGGATGGTTTGTGTACAATAAACTGGTGATTAATCAATTCTAACTGAGCATCGAATGTTCTTTTCTTTTTATGTATCTCCGATTAATCCATTATCATCATCAGGTTATACTAGTCCACTGCTGGACTTAGCCCTCCCCTAATGAGCGCCATAGCCCTCTGTCTTCAGCTTGCCACATCCAGCATCTGCCTGCAGTTTTTCGCAGTTCATTATCACACCTGGGCATCCTACGTTTGCTGAGTCGCTGTCACCACTCAAGAACACGTTTACTCCAACGGTTGTCGTTCACGCAATAAGGCCAGGCCACTGCCACTTCAGCTTGCTAATTCTGAGAGCTATATAGATAACTTTGGTTCTCTGTTCAATGCATTAGTTACGAATCCTATCCCTTATCCTATTCTCCTATCTGTAATTGTCATTTTGTAATCAGCTACATTTAATTCTATTCAATATTCGATTACTAAGGTATGCTGGACGGGCAGACGCAGTAATTTAAATATAAAATAACTAAGTTGAGAGCCCCAGGTTCAATCCCCAGTGCGGGCAAGTAGTATAGTATTGGGAACTCTAGGACACTTTTCCGTCGTGAGGGGCTCACTGCGTTCGCCGTCACTCCTTCAAAGTGTCCTAGAGTTCCCAATACTATTGTGGGAAATATGCAATCTAACCATTTCATTACTTTTTATCTAAGACCTGATTAAACTTTAAGGAATTTTAGACTAAAAAACAACTTACTGAAACTGGATACTGGGTTTTCTCGCAACACTAATAACATACTCGGTTGGCACTTTACACAAAGCATTATGGTAAATTATTAACTCTCGAGTATACATTATAAGCGTTCAATATATTGTGTTTAGAAGGTACTTAATTTACGAATGGAAATTTATAGTTTCGTTGTCACCGTAGGTATCCACTAAAATTTCCTCAAAAACTTAGTTTAAGACATAATATCTGGAGTAATTTTGATTTAGTTATCACCGCTAAGGTTTCCACCAAAATTAATCCGAGCTCCTCACAGAATCGACCGCTTATACTGGGCTCAAATGAAGAGTGAATCTAAGTTGAAAGTCTGCATTTCCGCACAAAGAGAGTTCATACAACGATTACGACAACTACCAAAGCAAACGTCACTCACCACACAGACCTTACATACGTCAACATTCAAACATTGGTAATGTGTAGTAGTGATGAGAATTTGCAAGCGCAGCACGAGCACAGGTGAGGATTGTTTGTTAGCCGGCTATCGCATTGCACGGTTTCGCGATAAAATGCAAACTAATCAAAACACATTAATCTTCTTGTGCGACTGAGAACAACACAAATACCGTTGACTGCCTGGATGGTCTAGCGGTATCAAGTTAGACTACCAAACCAGAGGTCGTAGGTTAGATTCCTATCGGAGGCCGTCATACTTTCATTTGTACAAATGATCTCAGTCTGGGTGTTTTTCCATGTTTATCCTTGTCTGGTTACCATAGCACAGGGTATCCTAGTTTGGGACCAGATCAAGTGATTGTGATGTGTGAAAGTTATTATTATTATTCCTTAACATTTGAAGCATTAGGGTTTATGACGCAATAGTTCATTATTACTTGTTAGTGATTGTAGTGCTCTATGGTACTGTGGTGTGGTGATGTGACTTTTCGCTGACTCGCACATATGGGCAGTTCTCGATAAATACGGTATAAATCGTCTCGTATATCATGTTAGGACCTGTAGATGTGCGAAGCGCTGATTAATTGCTGATGAAAATGTCTAGTCCGGAGGGCCAGGTGGTCCAGAATTAAAGTATACCTAGGGCTGTCACAGTTACATAATAACTTTCAGTATAAGCAAAGTTTATTTTCTATCATCACGTTATTTATTATTAAAGATACCTACCAGTTTTAATAAGCTATTTATTAGTATGACTACGTATATTGTCTATCTATTCTACTACAGGCTAATATTATACGTTTACTCAAATATGTAATTATAGGATAGAAATGGGTTGGAATGAAAATATTAAAATCGATTTCCACAACCAGACGTGACAAAGGGTCAAGAACGAACTTGTCATAACCTGATTCCGATTTCATGTTTTTAGTACTTCATGGCTATCTTACAGGGCCGCGTTTCATACATAATACTAGAATTTATAGTTTATGTACCTACAATTCGATGTAGGTACATTGCGTAGTCGAATCTTCATACTGGTTAATCTGTGAGATAATCGCTATGCAATGTATTTTCGAATCGAATTTTCATAGTAAACCATGATTATTATAGTTCTATAAAACAGGCGTTAGTCGTTTAGTTATACTACTAAAATACTATAGTCATACTACTAAAAGACTAATATGTGTGCTTAACTTCCACATATATGTTAGGCAGATGTCCACCGGTCTGTTTATAAGTGTTCTCTGGTGGTCTTCAGATTCTGATAAGGGCCTGCTGAATCAGAATTTTTGCGTAGTTCTTGTGTGTGGGTAGAATCTGTGAAAGTTGTCTAGGGCTGTCACATTTGTGTACATATTTATTTTCCAATTCCCGTTGTGTACAAAGTCTCTTTTCACTCAGTCATATCAATGCTTCAAATGCTTCTTCTTTTAAACAGGGTTAGACATGATTTAGTGAAACGTTGTTTTTTCTAAAACTTAGCTTAACAGCAACTTAGTACTGAGATTGCTTTATGTTAAGTATAGATTACGATTCATACTTTGTTCCGATTTCCCAATTTAAAGAACAGCAACGTAAGGATAATATTTAAAATTGTAACTATCACCTACAAATATTTATGATGCTTGAGTAAGCATTGTATTTTTTAAGGCAACTGTAAAAGTCTATTGAACACATTTGTGCGCTTGGTTTTATTAAATAATATTTTTTACCATGTGAGTTTGACAGCCCTGACTGATATCATGTTCCGACTTGTTTCCATGTGTAAAGTTGAATATGTGTAGGTAAAATATTGAAACGAAAGCATTTTCTCGCCTATAAAACTCGGTGCATTTGTTTGATCAATTATATTCAGCTTCAGTAACATCAAGAGATCAACACTCCAGAAGTAATCCAGATCTACATACAAAAATGTGAGTAAGTAACCTTCTTTTTTTTATATTTTGTTTCCAAATTGGGACCTCGCTACGGACCTGGCCTTTGGCCCGCCGGCTGGTGACAATGAGGACTTCATTATCTTGGCTTCTAATGACTTGGAACACCAAGTCCTCGTCCGACGTGATGTTCCACTGTGGGGTGGTCCGGTGGTGACTTGGTGTATCTCGTGTCAATCTTACAATTTTGCCCCTTGTATTGTAGCTATTATACACTGTTAATTATGTACTTGTCATTTCTCAGAGTTAATCCAGTAATTAAAGTTTCCTCTCCCATTTCATTACACTTCACCGACTATGCGTATTCAAGCTGACTTTGTTTTCTTATTGCGGTTTTTCCTCAGGTCGGACTCGGAGGTTGAATCGATATACACTGAGCAGCCGCGTGAAAAGAAGCAACGTACTGCACCTGCACCTGTGCCTAAGCGCCGAACAACCGCTGCAGCGGAAAATTCAAAGTACGTGAGTCGTTTTTTTTTTTATGGGTCATTTTTATATAGGTTTCACTGCAGGGCAAAAGCCTTCTCTCTGAGAGAGACTGCGTGGCTTTCTTGGCAAGCGTGCTCACTTCCGTGTTGTTTTTATGGTAGTTTATTTTTTTTAAACGTGTTTTCCTACCAATCTAAACCCCGATTTACACTTCAATAAGTACAGTGGTGAGTTAACTTGCATCGTCGTCGAGTTAAGTTGCTTTTGTCGTTCAAACGCCGTTCAAACTGCAAACGCGACTTAACTCGCCGACGATGCAAGTTAACTCACTACTGTACTTATTTAAGTGTGAATCGGGATCAAGGTAGACATGGCAGCAACTGAATAATGATTCAATTATTCATCCAGTCGACCTATTAGTCAGACTGCTTCTTCTAGCCCTACTTTCATTGTCAATATTGAATAATTGCGTTACTATTGAATGAGTTCATATTTTCTCCAATTGTACCAATTATAAAGGTATGGTTTAAGGTATGGTATTTAGTATTGTAAGTAGTGGTATATTATTCAGCGAGAGCGTGACACGATAACCAACACACTGTCTTATTTAATGTTGACATTAAAACTAAGGGCTATAATATGTTACATCTAACTACAGTTCATGTAGCATTGAAGTCATTTTTTGTTTTTTTCTTGCATGCAGGTCTAAAAAGAAGGTGGTGAAGGGGCGTAAGACCAGCGAGTTCGACCTATTCGGGGTGCTCTCGGATGACGACGATGACGTGTTGGCAACTGCATCTCATCACTCCGTCACATCCTCGCTCACCACAAAGGTCGCTGACGGCTCTCTGCGACGGACTGCACCTCTAGAGGGGGAGTACTTTGTGGAAGTAAAGGTGTATCTCACGCGGGACGCTAAGCAGCAGGACCACTGGAAGAAGGCCCAGTTCCTGCTGAAAGCGCAGCTCGACCGTGGGACACCTGCGTGGGACCAGCTCCAGGGCTTCATCCGACGCGTGAAACCGCTGTTTAAAGACTCCGAACCCACATTTTATGGTGACGCAGTTAAATATAAGTAAATCGTCGCTGTAAAATGCCTGTTAGGTGTTTTACTATTGTATTATTATGGGTCATAGGTTAGATTAGGTTTTAATTAAAGGCGGGTGGTGTCCGTCTTGTGAAGGAGCGTAAGACCAGCGAGTTCGACCTATTCGGGGTGCTCTCGGACGACGACGACGACGTGTTGGCAACTGCATCTCATCACTCCGTCACATCCTCGCTCGCCACAAAGGTCGCTGACGGCTCTCTGCGACGGACTGCACCTCTGGAGGGGGAGTACTTTGTGGAAGTAAAGGTGTATCTCACGCGGGACGCCAAGCAGCAGGACCACTGGAAGAAGGCGCAGTTCCTGCTGAAAGCGCAGCTCGACAGTGGGACACCTGCGTGGGACCAGCTCTAGGGCTTCATCGGACGCGTGAAACCGCTGTTTAAAGACTCCGAACCCACACTTTACGGTGACGTAGTTAAATATAAGTAAATCGTCGCTGTAAAACGCCTGTTAGGTGTTTTACGTTTGAGTGCTGCGTTTGAGTGTACGTTTCAAATTTGCGTGATAATGCCGTACTGTACTGCATGTGTAGTCCAAGTAGAGAAAAAAAACTGGGTGGGTCATGTACGCAGTACTGCTCACAAAGAGAAAAGCAGTGTACCTCTAAGCGATGGTGTAGTTCTGATTGCGTCTGCTTTTCGAGGTCGTATAGCTACTTATAAGATTCTTGCGACTGATTTAGAGAACTGTTTGCCAGAGACGTTTATCACGGAAATCTCCCCCAAAATTGAGAAACTTTTACGGGATTCGCTTGCAAAACATGTAAACGTAAAGGTAAACTTCGAGTTTTTCAGTAACTTCGTTCTCTTTAAAAACGAAGGTCAAGAGGTAAAATCCTTCTCGACAAAGAATGTTGCATTACATCGTAACTTTGACTTTGCAAAGCTAATAGGTAAAACGGTAGCCTGTTTAAAAAAGAAAATAGAAGAGTTTGAAGAGCGTGACAGTGAGTGGACATTTCTCAATAATCTTTTCTTGGAAATAAACATCAACAAGTACGAACCTATTTATGGAGCTGCTCGTATCGACTTGCCACCGGTTATTAAAAACAAGAAAGCGTGTCTCAACATGCAAAATAAAGATGACGCTTGTTTCTTGTGGAGTATTGTCGCTGCACTTCATACTCCTAAAGGTAGGGCCGATCGTACGTCTTCGTACCCCCATTTTACCAAAGTGCTGAATACTGCTGATTTGAGCCTTCCAGTTACTCTAGCGGACGTTAAATCGTTCGAGACCAACAATCCAAACATAAGCGTTAACATATATGCGTTGAAAAATACCAAGGGTATTGTTGGACCCATTTACAGATCGGAACACAAGTATAGGACGACACGCGTTAATTTGCTGTTATTAGAGAAAGGAAACCGCACTCATTACGTTTTAATTAAAAATCTACCTCGGCTTGTTCGCAGTCAGATGACTAAACATCATGGTAAATTGTATTTCTGTGAAGACTGTCTCCAATTTCTATCATCCGAGCAAACCCTACAAAACCATTTATGTAGTGGTGTTGCTACAGTGCTTCCTGGGAAAGGAACTTTTCTTGAATTCAAACACTTTGCTCATAAGCAAGATATGCCTTTTGCTATTTATGCAGACTTTGAAACGCTTCTCGTTCCTTATCAAGGATGTCAGCAAAATCCTGATTTGAGTTACACATATAACGCAAAGAAACACGTACCAATTGCATTCGCATACCATGTTGTTTGCTCATTTGATACTAATTTAAATCGATTTGTTCAGTACCGTGGCTCTGACTGTGCTCAAAAATTTGTTAAACTACTCGTTCGAGAAGTGAAAAGAATATACAGTATTGTTAATAAAAACATCCCTATGACATTTACAAGCGAAAATGTAAAAGATTATGCGGAAGCAGATTGTTGTCACATCTGTGATCGTCTAATATTTACAGACAAAGTTAGAGATCACTGTCATCTGACAGGTCGTTATCGCGGTGCGGCACATGCATATTGTAACTTGAAATTTCGAGTTCCCAAACTAGTTCCGATATTTTTTCATAACCTCGCAGGATATGACTGTCATTTGTTCATTAAAGAACTGAGTGACATTTGCGGACCGATAAAAATTATTCCAAAAAACAAAGAGAACTACATTTCGTTCACGAAGTTTTTTCAAATTTCTGAAGACGAATTTGCTCAAATACGATTCGTTGACTCGTATAAATTTTTGGGCACGAGTTTACAAAAGTTGGCAAAAGGCTTGCACAAAAATGACTTTACTTATCTTTCGCGTTATTTCCCAGATGAAAATCAGTTTGAGTTACTTACACGCAAAGGGGTGTACCCCTACGATTATATGACTTGTTGGAAAATGTTTACAGATAAACAACTACCTGATAAGTCGTTGTTCTACAATTCTATGGCTGACGAACACATATCGGACGAAGAGTATGCACACGCTCAAAATGTGTGGCAAACTTTCGAAATTGAAAACATGGGCAAATATACAGACCTTTATGTGAAGACTGATGTGCTGTTATTAACAGACGTCTTCGAAAACTTCAGGAAGACATGTAAGACGCATTACAACTTAGATCCAGCCTTCTACCTAACTTCTCCAAGTTTGTCATTTGATGCAATGCTTCTAAAAACGGGGATCCAATTAGAACTTATAGATAACTTGGAAATTATTCGCATGATTCAAAAGGGTATCAGAGGTGGCATTTGCATGTGTTCCAAAAGACACTCGCAAGCAAACAATTCATATATGGAGACGTACGATCCAACTAAACGAGACTCATTTTTGGTATACATTGACTGTAACAATTTATACGGATACAGCATGTGCCAGTCCTTGCCAATTTCGGATTTTAGATTTTTAAGTGAATCTGAAATCGAAAACTTGAATGTTGAAGACATTCCCAATGATGCTCCACAAGGTTACATATTAGAAGTAGACTTATTGTACCCTGATGAGTTACACGATGCGCATAGCGATTACCCATTTTGTGCTGAGAAATTCATTCCTCCTGGAGGTAAGACACCTAAATTGACTCCGAACTTGTACGATAAATTTTACTACGTGATACATTACGTTCACCTCAAAACATGTCTGGCAAACGGATTGATCCTCGCTAAAGTTCATAGAGTTATAACATTTCGCCAGAGAGCTTTTTTGAAAGAATACATCGATTTAAACACGGAACTAAGAAAAAAAGCGGTCACTCAGTTCCAGCAAGACCTGTTCAAGTTAAATAATAACTCTATTTTCGGAAAAACGCTAGAGGATAGTGAAAAACGCGTTAATGTTAAACTTGTTACACAATGGCATGATAAAATAAACAAAACAAAAAAACATGATACCGCTGACAAATTGATTGCTCGGTTAAACTTCCATAGCGCAAGCGTATTTTCCGAAAACTTAGTCGCTATTCAAATGAAACCGGAAAGAGTAATTTTGAACAAACCAATTTATGTGGGTTTTGCAGTGCTGGAGCTGTCTAAGAGTCACATGTATGACTTTCACTATTCGGTAATTAAGCCTAAGTATGGAAATCAAGTACAGCTTTGTTACACCGACACTGACAGCTTTGTTTATGAAATTCAAACCGAAGATTTTTATAGAGATATGAAAGAATCCTTGATGGATTTTTTTGATACAAGCAATTACAAACCTCGAAACCAGTTCGGCCTACCATTGGTAAACAAAAAAGTGCCTGGTTTATTTAAAGATGAATTGGGGGGGAAAATTTTGACCGAATTCATTGGTTTGCGCTCAAAATTATATTGCATAAAAACCACTGAGCTGGTAATAAAGAAAGCCAAAGGGGTGAAAAAGTGCGTAGTCCGAGATTTAGCTGCAAGCGATTATCGTGAAGTGTTGCTGAACAATAAACTAGTCAGACGAAAGCAAAATCTTTTCAAGTCTATAAAACACGAAATATTTACCCAGTCTGTAAATAAAATTGCTTTGTCTAATACAGACGATAAAAGATGTATAATGCCGGACAAAGTGTCCACTGTAGCCTGGGGGCATAACTCATTATTTTAAATATAACACTTATTGAAATGGTTTAAAGATGACTCTTGTATTAAGTTATACCTATGTAAGTAATTTTAGTATAAGCACATTAAGAAAAAAAACATTAAATCTAGTTTTTCTGAATTTTAAATTTGTGTACATTTTAAGATAATATTGTAGATAGACATTTAAATACCTACCTACACTAAAATAAACGTTTTTATCTGAAACAAATACCTGTGTTCATACTTATTCCATATCCTTGATAGGTTTGATCAAGACCTGACCTGCTCTGGCTGTGTCATCAAATTCTTCATTTCACTTCCACCTCAAGCAAGACCGAACCTGTCGCAATTGTGTCATCAAGACGTCCTTTGTTTAAACTAACTTTGCGAGCTCGCGCGCATGAAGCGCGCGGGGAGGGGGGCCACCCGCGACGATGTTATGCATCGTCGTATAACATTGCATACAGCGGGGAGAGGTAGCTCTGGTTATATTGGTCGGACAACTCTTTCGAATAATGATGACTATTGATGACGCAGCTTGACTGAGTCCGTAATTCATTCGCAAGTTAACATCGATAGCATCGAGACGAGTTACTGTGCTGATAAAATATTTTTATTTTGGTAAGTTGAAACCTGTCTACTTTGAATAAATATCTAACTTCTTTTTAATTTTGTCGATACTAAAATCTATTATTTATTTTCAGATCACCAAGATGACCTACAGCCCGACGATAACGGACCCTTTCTTCTACGGCCAGCATTTACTGACCGGATTCGAGAGCGAGGATGTGGAAGAAGTTGGGGCTCCAGAACCTCCCCCGCGAAATCCGAACAAGCGAGTGCGGCCTTCCAAGAAAAAGACGCAAAATACAACTTCCTACATTGTGAAGAAATCGCGGCGTAAAGGTTTGCGAATGATAAAAATCAAAGTGATTGACTTATCCAGTGACAGTGAAGTGGAAACGTCGAATGCGCAGTATATGGTGATGGAACATACCGACGAGATAATGGACATGACCGAAAATTTACTTGACAGAATGAGTAGGAAGTTAACTAATAATAGTAATGATTACTAAAATGTGAAGAATTATTTTTTCTTTGTATTTCGCTAGGTAACTAGCATTATGCAATAATTATGTAATACTATAAATAAATTTAACTGTGTCAAATATTATTAATCTTAGTTATAAGTAGAATAAGTGTTACCGATGTTAAAATGCGAATCATTTAAATATAATATCTTAAACTAAACTGACTTTTGTTTTCTTTTTCTCAGTCAATAAAACAAGAAAATATAAAATTACGTAGTAACACATTTATTTTTCATAAAATAATAATTAAATACAAATTCAATGGTAAGAAGTTAATTAAAAATTATATTGACACTGTATTGTCAACACACCATCTTCTTATACATATAACATTTTTTAATGCACAGTAATCGTTATGAATCAGACAGTTATATTTACTACATTTATTCGTACAATAATAAGAAATTAAGGTCTTAAGATTAGGTATATCCATTTCGCCAACATCCTTTACAATGCTATTCGGACATAGATCCTGAACCCATTTACATTTTTCAACCCCCTTTGCAACTAAAGTTTTACCAGATAGGGATGACTTAATCATACTCTTAAATTCTTTATAGCTTATTAATCCTTCACTCCAGTAGATTCCTCGATTTTTCCCGAGCCAAACAACTTGTTTCTTTTCTTCGTCAGTCAAATGTTTGAAAGGAAATGGAGGTTTTATTAAAAAAACTTCTGTACTTTCACTTGCTGCCGTAGCAAATTCTTTGACAATAAAATTATTTTTGTAGTCTTTAAAGCCTTGTAAATCTACAAAAATGTATTCCGGATTCATGATATTTTCTTCACTACACTGGTAAGAGGTTTATATTCTATAACACAATCGTTCAATATTAAACAGTACGCAGTTGTTTTGTCTGGTATTGCTATCTCGCTCTCAATTTCAACACGAACGTCGACAGGTCCAGTCTTCAGCGTATCGTTCTGACGACAGCAATCAATTACAAATAATGGAGTTTTTTCTTTGAAGTCGATGTAATTTAACAGGGGTTCCGGAAGACGGCTGTAGTAAGACTGTTGAAATTTAGCATACAACTCGTATAATAAAGCATAATTGTCATTGCTAAATTTAACGTTTAGGTTTTCATACGGGAAGTAGGTTGAGTTTAAAAACACTTTTATGTCACGCAAGTTACAATGATCGAATCGGGACATATCCTGAAATCCATTATTTTTGCGGTCTTTCTGTAATCCAATGATAACGTACCTTGGCTTTTCTATCTGTGATGAAGTTTTGATTGCCCATGTATGCTTCGTTGTTTGAGGTAAAAGTGGATATTCATAAAGATCCCAGTTTCTAAACGCTACGTTAATAGCTCTGTCTCTTTCTAAATACCTAAGCAAGTTGATTCTCTCTCGGTCAGACACCTTAACGTGGGGCACCCGCCACATAATTTTATCGATTACGATATCTTCTACAACCTCATTATTATTTAATTTAATTGCATTCATGTTGGTATTGCTTCGCAAAAGTATAAGTTCGTGCTTGCAATTTATTATAATTTTTTTGTAATCCTCCGCAAACCCAAGGATTCTATTGAGTGGGAGACAGCCTGAAAAACTTCCTCCCATTGTGTTTTTAATACCGTCAATGCTCCAACCCCATGCATAAGACATTTTTGATTCGCTTTCATTCATTGATAATAAACATTTCATTGTGGTTGTTATGCCTGCATTCTTAATCTTATCGATTTCAACCCCATTTAATTCGTACCGAATATCTTGAAATAAAAATAGTATTGGGTTATTTATTAATTGAAACTCGGTCACTTTGGCTTTAGTTTCACTGTTGATTACGCTGATCCTTCCTTCTACGTATAAAGTACTCTCCGACGGTAGAATGTAAAGGTCTTGCTGGTTAATTGGAATCCGTATCTCATCGTTCCTATTGTAGCTGCTTACATAAGGCTTGTAGGAATGAATCTGAATACTTTCAATGCTGTTGTCTTGTACAAAAGGTTCTGCTACATTAAGCATTTTAGTTACTTCGACAAATTTATTAATTTGAGAAATTGTTTATTGGCTTTGGTTAACTTATTTCTTTTTGGTGGTACCTTCGTAATATTTGAAAGCAAACTGCGCTTTCTGCTGGTAGTACACAGGTTTTTATTGAAATCAATCATTTTTTCTTCAGATGTAAGCAAAGCTGTACTTCTTCCCTTCTTAAATTTAGTGGGTTATTATTTAAATCCAAAATTCTAATATTAATTGCACTCACACTGTTTTGGATAACTGGGAAATAGATAACGTTTTTAGGAATTTCAATTATTCGATAACCCGGCGGCACATTCGGAGAAAACTCATAAATTATATGGCTAGGTTTTCCATTAACAAATGATCCACTTACAATATCACATTCGATTCGGACTATGGCTGATGGTAAAATGTTGATCGGATAGGAAGATGTGTGTAATATATTAGCTTTTAATAATACTTTTCCAAATCCTAATGTAACTCCTATTGAGTTCTCCTTATCAAAATGAATGTCTTTGCTACTAAAAATACTGGTGCTTAAAGTATTATTATTGCAAGTTAATTCCAAAACACAATCATGAACATGTTTCGTTAGGAAGTCAATAATATCTTCAAGTTCATATGAACCCTCTGGTATTATCACAACCCCATCTTTACCGTAATAGAATTTATTATTTCTGTGATCAACATTAGGAATTGAATTAAAAGTAGTGAAGTACAACAGGCCACACTCATAATCACCATCAGTTTCCAAAGCCGGTGAATAATTTGTTACAAGAGCAGAGTCTGTGCCCGTTATAGACATTGTGAAAGACATAGTTAACTGACTCGTTTCCAGAAACCTTTCAAAAATTTAAGACATAAATGTCCACAGTTAAACGTGTTGTATGCTTGATATTTAGTATAATTGTAATACAAATCTGCGCCACTTAGGTATTTAACCAATTCTGTAGGAGGTTTTAAATCTCCGAAACTGTTAAAATATTCACAATAATTATAAATTTTTACGAAGGCTACCCAATGCGTTCCAGGGTTGTCAGAACTATCTAAATTAATAATCGCACACTCAATTTGTTTAGGTTTTTGAGGCAAATTATCCCTCATGTATACACCTCTGAAATATGGTATATTACTGTTATTAACATATTTCATTATATCTTCATTTGTGAGTGCGCGTCGGGGTAGCCTATTTAGCAGTTTTTTGTATGTAAACAGAGCCCACTACCTTTTTTGTACGGTTTGATGTACAGCCCTTTTCCAATAGCAATTGTCTCCATCATCTTATTATGACGTATTGATTCTTTTAGATTTTCTTGAGCAGATTTGGAGTCGTTCACTGCTTTTGCTATTCCAGCTGCACCTCCAGCTAATGCACCTACTGCCGAAAGGCAAGCAAATATAGGAAGAAGTGGTAGTATCCCCCCAATTTTTGGGATTGGTATTATTCGAGGTAGCTGAACTTTCATATTTTTAGGAAACAATTTTTTTGCAGCTAAATGTGCATATTTAATTGCAGATTGTTTGTTTTTTAGTTTAGCTTTCTTTAATTGTGTACTTATTTTTCTAATACCTGATTTAAAACCAGCACCTGTCTTAACCTTAACTTTCATGATTTTGTTTACTAACCACGAAGCAAGTCTTTCCCCTCTACTCACGTCTTTTGCTTTTGATCTAAGTTTTGCCATTTCCATCAATTCTTTATCAGCTTGGTGTCGATTGCGCGTATCGGTGTATTTAGTATAGGCAATGTCGTGACGCATACAAGCATCGTCTAACTGATTAATACCTCGATCACCTCTTAGTAAGCGTTTTTCTAGTTTTGTGCCAGGGCCGCAATAATTATATCCTGGTAAATGTAACTCGAGTGGTAAATTATTTATTAATTTATTAATAAGTCCTCTTCCAGTCATCACTTACGAACGAATGAATAAAATTTTGCATTCATGAGTGTAATATAATAACATTATTTCACGACATCATTTTTACCGATCCAACTGTTTTCAGCGTCTTTTAATCCAAGCCATTTGACAAATAACATATTTCCTCTCTTTTTCAATACCTTTTCAATTAAATAAACACCGGGATTACGTGTTTTATTTAATTCCTGCTCGTAGAAACTACCTTTTATTAATTGATTATGCTGGTCTTTAATACGATATGTAATGGGAGTAGTTTTGTTAACTTTGCTAATGGTAAATAACTCGGTCGACCAATTGGGAGTATACCCTTTGTAAAAACACCCTTTGTACTTGCTAATACGAACGCAATCCCCTACTTTACACTTTGGTTTCACTGAGGATGACTCTGCGTGAGATACAATATTTTCTAAAACTTTGGGTTCATTGACTTTGTTTACCTCCACTGGTCGATACTTTGTTGTACGGTGTTTCGTACTATTATATGAAATCACAATATCAACTAATGGTTTTCCAATCCATTTGTAATTGCCAACTAAACTAAAATATTTATATAGCTTATTCTTCAATGTCCTTATAACTCTTTCAACAATAGATGCTTTCTTTGTAGAAAAAGTTGAATAATGGTTAATGTGGTATGATTGCATAAGCCTTTGAAAAGATTTGTTATAAAATTCTGTTCCTAAATCGGTCTGTACGTTAGTTGGAACACGATTACTTTTTAAAATTTTTTCAAATGCATTACACACTTCATTCATTGATTTAGTTTTTAATGGAACAGTCCAAACATATTTTGAAAAACAATCTATAATGACTAAAATAAAATTAAATCCTCTATTGTGTTTTCGAATATGTTGGATATCAATTAAATCCGCTTGCCATAAATCATCGATTCCTTTAAGAATAACTTGCCGTCGATTGAAATTTCTTCTAGCAGCTCTATGAATCTCGTTCACCACTTTTTCTTTACTCATAATTTCTACTGGCAATGTCTCTGATTGCTACCAACTGATCTTTGATAATAGAACTAACTTCTACCCTTGTACACTTTTCATCTAACTGTTTCTGAATCAGTTGTATCTGACTCTTTATACTTTTTAGCTCGACAAGAATATCATGCTCTTTGCAAAATAACTTTAAGTTTTGATCAACATACTCTTTGTTGACAGCCTCATCTGGTAGTACAGGAAGTCTCAATCCTACCAGTTTTTCTGATTTCAAGTCATATTCTCCGTTAAGGTTTTGAGTAAGATTTTTATTATTGGTGCTATAAAATATTTCTGATGGACGAAGTCTTTTATGCACATGGTGGCCAAATTTATCAATATTCATCATTTTTTTAAGAAGGTTGAACAAGAACTGATGGAAAATACATTTGAGTTTGTAATTATATTACTTTATTAGACCACATTCACGCAGTTCTTCAATGATAGAAATAATTTCGTTATTAAGCCCTGTATTACCAGCTTCGCGAGACGCAATAAGTAATTTTAAACGTTCCACCAATTCATTTGGATCATCCCAGTACACATAATCCACATTTTTATTCATTTTTTTCAAGACTGGTAACCCTTCTCCTTGCGGCAGACTTTCAATACTGCTAGAAGTATTTTTGGTTAGTTTAAAGAGAGGTTTTATTATTTGCAAATACTTCATACCTCTATTACTTTTTATTGGCTGTTTAGGACTGAAATCACGACGGTGAGCATTTGTTTCTAACAGTAATTGTTTATAGTTTTTTAAATCATCAGGCTTAACTAAACTTAAATTTGGTTTTGGTTTCAACAATAATTCAGCTAATCCAGGTGTATTTAAATAACTTTTCCCGCCAACTGAAATCTTATTTTCTGTAACTGACACTCGCAGTGATCCCAACATAGTTTTTCCTCGCTCCAGCCTTACTCCATAAGGTACATTACTAAATATTTCCGATGACAATGACCAAGAAGAAGAATCTTGGCGAGGACTCTGAACAGATTCAAGAGTTTTAAACGATGTGTCACTTGAATCACCCATGTTTAAATCGCCTTCATCAGTTTCACTAAATGCTTTCTGTTCAGGTTTTTGGGAGTCACGATCACTATTTTGCATAAAGTTGTAGCTGGTAGATGCACCATCATCGATTTCATTAAGGTCTTTGTTAGTATCAATGTTTGTTTTAGTGTCCCAGTGTCTATCATCCCAATACTCTTTATTAATCTTTTCATTTTTTGCGGCGATGCTTTTTAGTGGACCTGTTAATGGTTTGAAAACCTTTTCCAATACTAGATCATTATCGTGGTCAATATCTTTCAATTGTTTAAACTTTCTTTTTACAGCTTCAGCAGATTCTACAATCTGTGTTTTTAGTATCTTTTCCATAGCGAGATAAAATATGTACTTTCTCTCGCAACGCAAACCGATTAGTAACGACACTTCGATCCGTAACTCATTATAAATAGCACAAATATGCTTAGTCAAAGACAACGAATTTGTCAAAGTTCATTCTGTAACATCCTTTACCTTTTTCACAATCTTTATTAATTACCAAATAATTATAAGGCACACTCCATATTTTTTTGCACATCTCTCGAAACTGTGTCCAGCTCATATCTGCGTTAACATGTTCGTTATAAATATGTCGTAGATTGATGTCATCCTGTTTAAAAATTATAATCAAATTAGCATTATCCCTGATCAATTGCTTTGGTATCTTACTGTATGTTTGATTCAAATAGAAAGAATCAATCTTTTTATGTCTACCCATCGCAAAATAATCACGTATGTTATTTTGTTTTTCACAAGCAACGTCATCAAATATCATTACGGAGTAAGGTTTGGCATTTTGATGACTTATCACTTCTTCGTTGTCACGAAATTTACTGAAATTTATCTCAGGAACCATGCTTAACACTTTATCTAAAAAAACGTATTTTGGCTGGAAGAGCGTTTTAGAATAAAGGTAAACGTTTCGGTAGCGCAATCCATTTTTGTGCAATAGAAGACCTATCATTACGTTTGTTTTACCGCAGTTCGAAGGACCACAAATTATGCATCGAATTGTATTTGGTAAAAGATTTCCATGTAGTTTTATTTTGTTGTTAGATTCGCTACAAATGTTTTCCAAACGTAATGTTTGCGCTTGTTGTATAAATTTCATTCTTGAGTAAATAAAATAAAAACGATACTAACACCTAGAACTGCAGGCGTGCAATGAAGTGATTGTTGTATTTGACGCTTATATAAATAATTCCTATGAATGAACTGAAGTAAAAAAGAGTTTCCGTTTTAGTAAGTTAATCAAGTAATGAAATGGTTAGATTGCATATTTCCCACAATAGTATTGGGAACTCTAGGACACTTTGAAGGAGTGACGGCGAACGCAGTGAGCCCCTCACGACGGAAAAGTGTCCTAGAGTTCCCAATACTATACTACTCGGGCATGTACCAATGACTTTGTTTAATTTCAAAGTTACGTACATTTGCGAATTTGTAGTCGCAATACCACACGCTAACGGTAAAGGAAAACATCGGGAGGAAACCCGCGGCCTGGTTGGCTCCGCACGTATTGACTAGTCTTTCCTGTGGGCTAGGCCGACTAAGCTGTCAGGATGGTAGAGGTGCTGGGCAAGCCTACACCATCTATAAAACCATGTACCAGGCACTACAGCGTCGGAGTGGTCCCTTCACAAATTTAGTGTGAGTGAAGATACCACTGGCGGCTGTATAAATCATCTCATTAAGTAGATGCAAAAGGTAAATATTATTAAAGAAGTTCAGTGTCCGCAGCTGTATATTGCATGGGTCGGATCAAATTATTTTGTGGTATCAGCTGCAATCTGATTGATGGCCGTAACGGCCATATGCATTCGGATGTTAACAATAGCATTGGGGTTTTTTGTAGTGGATGGACGCATAACAACTATTTTCGGATAACAACTGTTTTATTTAAAAACCTATTTAGAGGCTAAAAATTCTACCCATGCCGGGACTCGAACCCACGACCTTTGGCTTACAGTGCCAGCGCTCTCCCAACTGGGCTGCAAGTGATGCAAATTACTCCAGCCAGATGTTGCTGCCTGTACGGGCCTGATCGTGCTGCAGACAATTATTTTTTCTGGTCTCAAAGTAGGATACTCCGTGCTATCCTTTGATAAGATCATCACAATCCTGTAAATACTCACAGACCGTGGCAACTTATTCAAATCAAGTCCTACGGTGTCTTTCAGAATGGATTAAAGAATGGATTAACCCACAATCTTTATATTATTAACTTTATATTATAGTGGTCAACCACTATTGAAACACAATAAGGTTTACTTTAGATATATGTTGCTGCCTGTACGTAATACAGAGAGTATTGTAAAGAGGTTCGAAATTTCACTGATGCCGGTGAGTCGCCCATTAGCTCAGTTGGGAGAGCGCTGGCATCGTAAGCCAGAGTTCGCGGGTTCGAGTCCCGGCATGGGTGGAATGTTTAGCCTCTAAATAGGTTAAAATTGTCCTTAGCATGGGTTAGTGCATTAAAAAGAGGATAACAACTATGTAGGGACTTGACAGGTGCCGAACGCACAAGGAAGCTGACGAGGGTCGGGTGCTTCTACCGATGCTTGCACAACCATATGACGTCATCAGCATACATCGGAAAAGTTGCTCTTCTTCCGTGCAAATTATCGGCGAATTGAAACCAATTACTCCAATCCATTTCCGCCAAAAATGGTTTTAGCGCTGAACGATTAAAGTCCTAGGACATTGACACTGTAGTTTAGGCTGTATTTTCTAAAAAACGAGTTGTACTACATATTAAAATTTTTGATGTTTACTTTTTGAAAAAAAAAAACGTAAATAAAATAATCATTTGGGTACAGCGATATCATTCCGATGTAAAACCTAACTGCAAAGTAGATACTCGGGGCTGCAAGTGATGCAAATTACTTTAGCCGGATGTCGCTGCCTGTACGTAATACAGAGAATGTTGTAAAGAGGTTCAAAATTTCACTGATGCCGGTGAGTCACCCATTAGCTCAGTTGGAAAGAGCGCTGGCACGGATAGCCAGAGGTCACGGGTTCAAATCCCGGCATGGGTGGAAGTTTTAGCCTCTAAATAGGTTATTAAAAAAACGTATTACAAAACAAGGTATGATTTTGATTCCATTGGTGGCGCTAGTTAGCATCCCCAATTAAGGGTTGTGTGTTTGAGGTGGTCGGATTAGCGTGTCAATCCGCTATTTGACACGTATCAAACTTGACGTGATAAATGAATATTAATTCCTATAGTATTTAACGTAAGAAACCGAAATATATTGATTTTGCTAAGTATGCAGGATGGCTGCAACATTTGATAAGTAAAAAAAAATTCTCTCGTTTAATTCGTAACGGCGAAAATGCTATCCGCCATCTTGATACCATCTAAAGTATGTAAACAAACATCTTTCAGCCAGAGCCAGTGGACATTGATTACTATAGGACTTACATAAAGTGATTTTCACATAAATACACCCGAGTTTCAATTGGTAAAGAGTCGGGGTCTCTTTTGGCAAGTTTGAGCCAAGTTTCCGAATGTTAATTTCACTGGGTACACGAATCCACAACTTCCTGGGGGTCTTTATTGACGTGTTTTTTCATTCTCGAACAAAGCAATAATGATAATTGGTATATTTTTGATGTTAATTCGACGAAATCATGGTTGCGTTGTTGTTATTTCACTATGCTCAGAATTGAATGCCAACTTTGTTTACAATTTTTTGGACTTCAAACCATAGACAAAAATGGCTGACCGCGTTTTTGGCTGTTTAGGAAAATAAAGTTTTAAAATATATTTAAATGTTGCTTTTAGGTCCTCAAAAAATATACTAAAATATTTTTTGGTCTAATGGAAGAGATATTTACCGGTTTAGAATTACTTGAAAAGAGGGTCAAATAACGGATTGAAGTTGTATTTGTTAAAAAGTTAAACTGTCTTTAGTAAATGCTAGTTTAACTTCCTCGGAGAAATCGGTCCCATATCCCAAGTAATAAGAAGTTACCTTTGTAATCCTCTACCCGGTCATCACCAGGTAAAGTTTATTTTATGCTTTAGAGCTTTTAATAAGTTTCTTTATCCATCACGGCTGTGAAGTAAGCCTATTTTTAGTCTCATTTATGTACATTATTATTATTTACTGATAATAAAGTTTATATGACGACTTAATAATTCATATAATTCATATAATTACCTCTACTTCCTTCTACAATGTATGCATTTGTCCAGTCCACCCAAAGTTTGTCTGAAAGAACTCACTTTTTCTGTGCTGTTAAGTAACGTCTATGTAATTTTCTTTTTCACGTACTACAAATACCAAAATGGACTTCTTTTTTGATGAAGAGAAGAGAAATCGGTCACTAAAATTGACAAATAATTTTTAAAAGAATTGTAAACAGCGGCGCTACGGCCATCATTAGGGGAGGGCTATGTCCAGCAGTGGACTACATAATATAGCCTGAAGAAGAAGATAGAAATTTATTTCATGGTGAAATTAAAAATGACTTATTAAATCTTATTCAATTTATTTGTTTCTCAGAATACGATTCATCGAGTTCTTATAAAATAAGGTTATTTCATGAAATTAACCAAAGAGTTTTTTTCAATTAAAACTATTAAGTATTTACAATATTTATACATGTAAATGGTTTGAAAGAAGACAATGCTATTGGAGAGTTTGTACGTTTACAAATGAAATTTAAATGTTATACATACTAACAATCTCAAAATTGGCGGCATGTCAAATATTATATAATAATAACGATTATTATTTTTAATTCTTTATAGCACAAAACATAATGTATTATATAATTACCAACCTTAATAAAATGAATTAACTTAAAATTAGATAGTGTGAACAATTACAAGTCGTATTATATTGTATATCCACAAGTAAATTTAATATTATATTCTTAAAATTAACTTACCACATCTGATCTCTTGTTGTATGCAATTTGATATCTATATCTATAATCAGCCCACATCAACCCACTGCTGGGCATAGGCCTCCTTTTTATTGCGCCATTCCTCACGGTCCTGAGGAATTTGATATAGTGATTTAATTATCATAGAGTTTATTACGGACTTCTGCTAATTATAAATTGTCTAACATATTCAATTCGATCTTGCATATATCCATGCATCACATCCACTATAATTCTGTACAATCATAGACGATGAAGATACGACAATGTTTTATCTTAAGATACAAATCGCTCGCTTAAAGTTTACTAACATATGAAATTATATATTATATTCGTCGTGTGTGAGGGTCTATTAAAATGTATAACTCGCTTAAAGTTTACTAACATATGAAAATATATATTATATTCGTCGTGTGATGGTCTATTAAAATGTATAACTCGCTTAAAGTTTACTAACATATGAAAATATATATTATGTTCGTCGTGTGTGATGGTCTATTAAAATGTATAACTCGCTTAAAGTTTACTAACATATGAAAATATATATTATATTCGTCCTGTGTGATGGTCTTTTAAAATGTATAACTCGCTTAAAGTTTACTAACATATGAAAATATATATTATATTCGTCGTGTGTGATGGTCTATTAAAATGTATAACGAGCGATATTGCATCTCGACATCTTCGTCATATGTGACTCTTAATATATAAATTTGTAAACATTTAAGAGATCTGCAGTAAGTATATTATGTAGGTGATATTATTAACATCCAATGTACACAAAATATGTACTCGTAATATATCTTTCTATATTAGGAGGTAATTTTCCTTAAATGCATAAATTTCATTAACATATGATATCAACTCTTTGTTTGTCCCCACTGCTGGGGCACGGGACTCTTCTCGCATCGAAGGAAGACTATGCCATACTCCACCACGGGGCCCAAGTTCGGATAGGTGGAGGATTGTAAGACAGTAGTGGGCCTCACTGTCAGAAGTGATGAAGCCGCCCTTAAGGCCTCTGACATAGCCTAACGACTGCCATTACATGACAGCCAGCATCAACGGCTTAGCGTGCCTTGCGAAGCATGGAAGCGCTCGGAAAAAATGCCTGTAGCGGTAGTTGCGGGACGCTCACCCATCCTGTACCTGCCCATCTAAATAAGAAAATCTTTTATTAAATTCAGTAAGCGAGCGAAACAAAAATTGGTCAGAAACATATTTGTTCTTAGCAAATAAACATAACATGAAATTTACATACAGGCACATACATTGCTTCCGGCCCCATACTAGGATACCCTGTGTCGTGGGAACCAGAAATGGAATATAGAACGAATTACAAGACAAACGAGAACTGATCACCTAAACATGACGTCATTACTACTGGAACCACCGTCGTCTTCGTCACCCGCACCTACTGCCTGGCCTTGGTCTTAATCCAAGACCCACCCGAAGCCCGCAGATTGAAGCCATCTGGCTTGAGTTTGATAGTATCTGTGGTCTTCCCGCATTTCTCTATCCTGAAGTTCAGCACCATGTGGTAGAGGAACACTTTTAACTCCATCAGAGCGAATCTTGATGCTGAGGAAGTAAGAAACTTGGTATAAACGCTTTGTATCTGCTGGAGCACGGATCTCTTCCTGTATAGCAGGAAGGTTAGGCTATACTTTATTTATTATTTAATTTTATTTATTCAAACTGTTATTGAGGCATGTATTTATACAGGAACCTCTGAAATTATCGTTTTGTATGTTTTTTTTGTACATCTACTATCATCTCTAATGTATTAGGCCAGTTCATCCAAAGGTTGTCTGGAAGAGATCACTTTTAGTGATGAGACCGCCGTCTGTACTCTTAGGTTAAGAAATATCTGCGTAATTTCCATTGTTATGTACAATAAAGTTATCTCTATCTATCTATACTCCACCACGTGGGCCAAGTCCGGGTTGGTGGAGGATTGTTGAAACTTATGTTGGCTTTAATAAATACAAATTATAACTTCCACACAACACAAGCACTAGTCTTGGTCAATCTTAAATATAAAGAGTGCCCAGAATACCCTGTGCTATGGTTACAAGCCAAGAACATCACAAACTTGGAAATATGCCTATATATCTATAATCTGTAATCAGCCCACATCAGCCCACTGCTGATGCATAGGCCTCCTTTTTATTGCGCCAGTTCTGCCTACCAAGCTCCTTCCTTCCCTTGGCCACCACTCCGATACTGCCCTGGTCCACCGGCCGTCTTCCCTTCTAGCCAAGTGTCCCGCCCATCTCCACTATAACTCTGTGATCCGCTTACCAACGTCTTCGACCTTCGACCTACAACCTACAGCATGGTAATCAGCGGCAACTAGACCAACGAGTCTTTTTTTTTCCTCAACCCATTATGTCCCCACCGATAGGCATGGGTCTCTTCCCTGAGGAAGATATAGGCCATACTCCACCACGGGGGATAGGTCCGGGTTGGTGGAGGATTGTAAGACAGTGGCAAGCCCTACTGTCACATGTTATCAAGCTGCCCATAAAGCCTCTGATGACAGCCAGCACCAACGGCTTAACGTGCCTTGCGAAGCATGGAAGCGCTCGGAAAAATGACACTAGCGGTAGTCACGGGACACTCACCCATCCCGTAACTGACCGTGCCTGCTGTTGCTTAACCAAGTGATTGATTTTAATCTCGGCTTTCGATTTTCGATAAGATTTTCGACTCGGTTCGCCTAGGCCACGCGCGCTTCGTTCGCACGTCTTCAACTTGGCATGGCTTAACGACTGCCATTACATGACAGCCGGCACCAACGGCTTTACGTGCCTTGTGAAGCACGAAAGCGCTCGGAAAATGCCACTAGCGGTAGTCACAGCACGGTCACCCAACCTGCACCTTACCGTGCCTGTTGTTGCTTAACTCAAGTGATTGATTCCAATCACTCAGTTCGACTATGCCACGAGCACTTCTACAGCTTCCACGCAATTACAGACATCATTGTCATCTAAATAATCCTTTGCGTTATATATAGCCCTTTTGGCACAAAGTGTACTTAACACATTTTCGTGAACCGCATTTCAGGCAGGCTCAATGTAATAAGAGGTTCTTACCGATGCAGTTCCGGGGCCCAGATCCAAAAGGCATGAAGGTGAACGGCTTTATCTTCTCTTTGTTCTCGTCCGAAAACCTTTCAGGGTCGAAGATGTTAGGGTTGGGGAAGTGCACAGGGTCCATATGCAGGGCATTCACCATATTATAAACCATTTCACCTTTTTTTATCTGGAAGTGAAACAACAGCGTTGAAACAACATTGTATCATGAACTAAAACTTTTCAGTGTACATTTTCTATGATTGACATTTTTTACTATATTGAAGTGTATGAGTGTGTGAATTAATAATATTTTTACTAATTTAGGTATTTTTATTGACATATGTGTATATTATTTCAATTTGTGTGATTTTTGTAATAAACTTTGAATTTGTAATTTAGTGTATATAATATTATATTCTTTTTTTTAATGCACTAGTGCTAACGACAATTTTAAAAACCTATTTAAAGGCTAAAAATTCCACCCGTGCCCATTCGAACCCGCTACAGAGGTGGCGGGTTCCATAGAGGGCTATCTGTGCCATCCGGGTTCGAATCCTGGCATGGGTGGAGTTTTAAGCCTCTTAATAGGTATTAAGTATTGTTTGAGCTCAAGAACGGAGTTTCTTCAATAAAACTCAGACTTTGGTTCACTATTTAGATGTAATAAAGATAAAAAAATACGGTTATACAAGGATGCCTTGTGTCTCGTCAGATCGAGTAAAGTGAATGATATTTCAACAAGAATAAAGGCAATGTACCGACATCATAAAAATGCCTACTACAACGATGTGAAGCCAACAGTCACCAGATAGACAATGACCATGACCGTTACTAATAACTTCCAACAGGAGCGTGAACAAATAGGTATTTCGTACTTCGCAATAGGCCACCCTGTAATGATAGTTTGTAAGTTACGTTACGTTATCAACCCTTGTATGTCCCCACTGCTGGGGCTCGTGTCTCTTCCTGCATCGCAGGAAGGTAAGTCCGGGTTGGTGGAGGATTGTAAGACAGTGGCGGGCCTTACTGTCAGAAGTTATCAAACCGCCCATAAGGCCTCAGACATGGCTTAACGACTGCCATTACATGACAGCCGGCACCAACGGCTTAGCGTGCTTTGAGAAGCACGGAAGCGCTCGGAAAAATGCCACTAGCGGTAGTCACGGGACGGTCACCCATCCTGCACCTGACCGCGCCTGTTGTTGCTTAACTCAAGTGATTGATTCCAATCACTCGATTCGCCTAGGCCACGAGCGTTTCATAGTAGTAAGTGTTATGAAATAAATAAATAATTATGGACGTCTTCAACTTGTACCAGAATAGCCTGATTCGGGAAAACAATTGGCTAGACTAAAATCACCTGCAGGTTCTTCTATAGTCTTCTATAGTCGGTACATCGCCTTGACGTACCGTCGTGTTACTTTTGACATAATACATCTGTGAGGGAATGCGGGATGAGGCGTCATATGTGTCGCATATTGTAGATACCGCATTTCAGAGGATACCTGATGCGTGCTAGTGATATTTAGCCACAAAATTGTACGACAAAGTCCAGTAGACATTTCGTTTTTACACACATAATGTATACGTAAAAAGTTACATAGTCAAGGCACTACTTGACTTAACAAAATATAAGTAAAATAATAGTATTGTTAATAATAGTAAAAGACCAAGGCATTTAACCAATGCATTCTACCCATCCTCACGTACGGTGCCGAAACGTGGACGCTCACAAAGGCTAACATGGAAAAAATCCAAGTCGCACAGAGAGCCATGGAGCGAGCCATGTTAGGCATTTCACTTCTTGATCGAGTGCGCAACGTTGCAATCCGACAAAAGACCAGAGTCGAAGATGTGGGCACACGGATCACAAAGTTGAAGTGGAGATGGGCGGGACACCTGATGAGACGAGATGACGGAAGGTGGACAAGGGCAGTCACGGAGTGGTGGCCACGAACCGGTCGTCGTTCGGTGGGTAGACCACTTGCCCGTTGGAGGGATGACATTAAAAAAGCGGCCGGGGGTAAGTGGTCGAGATTGGCTAGGGACCGGGAGAGTTGGCGTGAAATGGAAGAGGCCTATACCCAGCAGTGGGCTTCATTCATGGGCTGGATAGATAGATAGAATAGTATTGGTAGATAGAAATTAGAAATTGGATTGGTAGAAAATAATAGTGAAAAAGTATTGGTTATGTAAATCTTAAAAACCTATTTAGAGGCAAAAAATTTCACTGATGCCGGTGAGTCGCCCATTGGCTTAGTTGGATACAGCGCTGGCACGAATAGCCAGAGGTCGCGGGTTCGAATCCCGGCATGGGTGGAATTTTTAGCCTCTAAATAGGTTTTTAAAATTGTCCTTTGCACGGGTTAGTGCATTAAAAATAAAAATAGTATGATCTTGTTTTGTGCATTAATTATTGTTGAAGCAGCTTCTAATTGATCTTTCTTTCGGCATCAACAAGACACTATCTTTTCGGCTGTTAGGCTGTATGAAGTTCGCTGGGTCAGCTAGTATTTCTATAAAAATTGTTGAGATTCATTTGAAGAGTACTCAAGACTACTTACGTGATAAGGTTTTCCTCCTTCATGCGCTGGAGGCAAGACGTAGTCCTTTTGACAGACTCTGTCCAAAAATATGGCTGGCGACCGTATCCTTAATGTTTCTGAAAAAAGAAAAAGTTATTATCACCTCTTTGTTAAAATTTTGCTGCAGAAGACTCTAAATTTAAATAAATGAAAATCAATTTAAATTTCGAATACTTTGATACAGAGGGCACATAGTTACCATTGACAACGCCATCCAGATACTTCAATTCGTGCATCTGCTCGTAGGTGATTCCTTTATACTTGTCGTCGAAAGCCTTTACTTCTTCGTACAGTCTGTCTTGGATCTCAGGTTGCAGCGCCATCTGGTGGATGGCCAGTACTAACACTGAAGCCACACTGTCGAAGCCGGCCAAGAAAAATAAGAACGCTTGCGCCGCCAGCTCGTCCTGAGTCCATTCTGGGAAATAATAGTTTGATTGTCATAATACATAGACCCTGGGAGCCGATTCTGTGCGAATTGAAAGGGTACAATTAGACATTTGTCACATAAAAATAAAATAAGATAACTCGAAAGAGTCACTCAAAGAGACATTCATTTTAATGTTCGAATTAAAATTAATTTCTAATGCATGGCAATCTAGCATGGCATTCAGAATACAGATTTAGGCTGTCGCTCGATTTTTTACGTACTCGTAGAATTAGAACTCATAGTTAGTTAGTTAGACCTGAGATTTCCGCACTTAGCCTCATAGTTGGGCCATTGTACGTAGCAAGCGCTGAGGTACGCTAACACCTCAAGTTTCCTTACGATGTTTTCCTTCACCGTCAGCGAGTAGTATTGCTACTATAATGTCACAAATGTACATAACTTAGAAAACAAAGTCATTGATTGGTACATGCCTTTGTTCGAACCTACGACCTCTCGATCGAGAAGCCGGAGTTCTACACCGCTCCGCTACCACCGCTCTCTGAATTAGAACTCATAAGCCTTAGAGTTGTATACGACTTATTTGCTAATGAAGTGAGAATTGGCTCCTTAGACATAATATAAAGACGTAGATGACCACGGCATGCCGCATTTACGATGTGGCCGGTACTGGTAACCAGCGCTGGAGTAGCTCGCTTCTTCAGCAAATGATCTAGATATACTATTTTTATTTTTAATGCACTAACCCGTGCTAAGGAACAAATTTAAAAACCTATTTAGAGGCTAAAAATTTCACCCATGCCGGGATTCGAACCCGAAACCTCTGGCTATCCGTGCCAGCGCTCTACCAATTGAGCCAATGGGCGACTCACGGCATCAGTGAAATTTCGAACCTCTTTATACTATTCTCTGTATTACGAACAGGCAGCAACATCTGACTTAAGCAAATTTAATAGGTTTTATAATAGGTTTTTAAATTTGTTCCTCAGCACGGGTTAGTGCATTAAAAATAAAAATAGTATAATGCAATTAATATGCTTTACGTATTTTGTTGTAGGTACATAATCGTACCTGCATTGCACTGCATGTTATAATGTTGGATTTATTATGTTTTGTTACTGTGTTTTACCTGGTACGGATAGCCAGAGGTTGCGGGTTCGAATCCCGGCATGGGTGAAATTTTTAGCCTCTAAATAGGTTTTTAAATGTGTTTTACCTACCCAGCTTATGATGTTTTGTTATTGTACAGCTACGAGTGTGTGTGCAAATGTAAATATTGTTTTTTCTATTTATTTGTACGATGACAAACAGTCCTACAAAAAACATGAACAACTGTCTCATAAAGGAATAGACCTGTAGTTTTCTGAATTTACAATTAAAAACAAAATAACAATATTTATTATTTTTACAAAAAAAATTACGTGCATGACTTACCAAATTTAAACAACAATAGAATTACAGATAATATTAGTTAAAATTATACAGATATACAGATAAAATTAGTCAGCCAACTTTCAGCCTAATAACTGAATTTTTGAATGAGTTTCGAAAATATCAATTTCACTCTACTTATCATTACAGTCTGTTAGATTTAGAATATACCTCGGCTACTATCGGATAGAATCGGATATATTCATGTAATGGAAACATCGTAACTTATATGACACTTAATTTTACATAACTTTTTAAAATAGCGAAAAAAAGTTTAATACAGAGCAGGAAGTAGTATTACACTCGTGTGCTTTCGGCAAAAACCAAAGCCTACTCTAGAGCCCGAGGTATTTTCTAAAAGCTAACAGACTGTATTAAGTTTTATCCACAGAACATGTTTTATCTATGATAACATCAAACTTCCTCCTGATTACTTTTGTGCAGATTTACGTCTAATGTTGTAACGAGCTCCACCTTACTTGTTAGGTTTTTGTTTTTAGTAAAACGTCATGTTACCCGACTGCGGAAGCAAAGGAGAGTTTGGCGTTTGCATAGTTATTTACGACCCCTCGAGGATCTAAGTGGCTTCACTAACTTTGCAAACAACAAATCAAAGATATTGACATTGAAATGAAATTAATTTATTTCAGCGTAAAGAATTTACATTCTGTTTGCTGAATGTCAATGTACAAGGTAAAATGTAAGCCGCTGCCTTCGGGCCGTATTGTAATGGAGAAAAAGGCAGCGGGAAAAAAAACTGCACTCTGACCATCTTTTCTCAAGTTAGAGTTAGAGGCTATGCATTAAATGTTTAGGAACCTCTGTGTTAGTCGACACGCCATTCTATAAGTCTTTCTTTGCTGTAAATTATTACTTACGTCTGTTTTCTCTGGCTGGCTTTATGTTGGCCTCTTCAGTAGTTGCAAATCCGACGTTCTTATCAGGTGCGTTGCCTGAACTTGACTTCAGAGTACCTGATAACAATAATTTATCGTGTAATGTTTATGATAACCTAAAGAATTATCAATATTTACTTATGTATTATTAGCATTAATTTTGTTTAAATTATTTATCGCGTAAAATTCTTTGTGAGTACAACCGAGTATTTTTATGCAATTAAGAGAGCGCCCCAATCGGCCATTCTGTTACAAACATAGCTAGCTAGTTAATTTAAATCTACGCATGACCAAACTTTAGCGTTATATTCGTTTTAATGAACTAACCCGCGCTAAAGACAATTTGAAAAACCTGTTAGAGGCTAAAATTCAACCCATGCCGGGACTCGAACGCGCGACCTCTGGCTTAGTGTGCCAGCGCTCTCCCAACTGAGCTAATGAGTGACTCACCGGCATCAGTGAAATTTCGAACCTCTTTATAATACTCTCTGTGCTACGTACAGGCAGCAACATCTGGCTGAAGTAAACCTTATTGTGTTTCAAGAGTCGTTGATGTATGTATTTATTGTATTAAATATATCGTCAAGTTAGCACCTATAACACAAGTCATTTAATTGTACTTAGTATAGGGCTAACGAGATCTGTGTAATATGTCCATGAATATATAATATAAAGATAATAATAATTTAAAGATCGTGGGTTAATCCATTCTGAAAGCCGCCGTACTTGATTTGAATAAGTTGCCACGGTCTGTGTGTATTTCCAAGATTGTGATGATCTTATCAAAGGATAGTACAAAGTGTCCTGTTTTTGACACCAGAAAAAATAATTCTCTGCAACACGATCAGTTGTGTGGAAGTGATCACCATCAATTGCACCCTATCACTGCCCACTGCTGGATATAGGCCTTTTCCCCCAAATGCCATCTCTCACGATCTCTTGCCAGCCTGTATCTACGGACCACCCAACGACATTTTCCGACCATCGCGCTGCCAGATGGTCAGATGACCTATGTAAAGTAGCCGACATATATTGGAAGAGACTAGCGCGCGTGTGTGGAAGTAAATATTATTAAAACTATACATTGAAGCGCTCGTGGCCTAGGCGAACCGAGTGATTGGAATCAATCACTTGGTTAAGCAACAACAGGCGCGGTCAGGTACGGGATGGGTGAGCGTCCCGTGACTACCGCTATTGGCATTTTTCCGAGCGCTTCCGTGCTTCGCAAGGCACGTTAAGCCGTTGGTGCCGGCTGTCATATAATGGCAGTCGTTAAGACATGTCAGAGGCCTTATGGGCGGCTTGATAACTTCTGACAGTGAGGCCCGGCCACTGTCTCACAATCCTCCACCAATCCGGACTTGGCCCCGTGGTGGAGTATGGCCTAACCTTCCTGCGATGCAGGACTCGTCCTGTGCCCCAGCAGTGGGGACATATAAGGGTTGAACGATACAATACATTCTGTTCAATATCATCTCGTATTATAAATCAATAAAAATCACTTTATTTGACACATAGATAAACAAACAATTACATGTTGTACTTACATTCTAAACAATATCCAATGGATCATACACTATTTATTTTGGTTAACCTTTTACACAAGACAATTCTATGAGCACTAGCGTTTAAACTAGGCCTAGCCTGTATCTATCAGACGCTAGTTCCTTCCAGTGTTATAACAAATTGGTTAAGTTGTTTGCCATTCGATGTTTATCCAACTTGAGGGTAGAATCTATTCGTGGTTGCAATTGGTTAGACCACAGGAAATGTGAACTTCGACAAAGTTTTTAAGTCTCGTGGATTTGAAAAATGATATGATTTTAGTGTTGCTATTATTTGATTATGCCAGCATATTAATTAATGTTGAGATTTCATACATATATATTTATACAATTATAATTTTTATACAATTTAAAGGACTTGAGTTAGAAATTTTAAAAGTGCAAATTTTATTACTTGCACTTTTAGTAGAATCGCTCGTAGCCCCGGCTGCCTGAGTGAACTTACACGATCACGAAGGTTCAGCTACATAGTTAAGGTAAACCGTTCAGTTCATGGATGGGTGACCGTCTATGACTAACGCTAGTGACATTTTTCCGAGGCACGCTAAGCAGTTGGTGCCGGCTGCCGTCGACAGATAATGGCAGTCGTTAAGACAAGTCAGAGGCCTTAAGGTGGCTTGAAAACTTCTGACAGTAAGACCAGCTACTAGCCTTGCAAGCCTTTACTATACTATTTTTTTTTTAATGCACTAACCCGTGCTAAGGACAAATTTAAAAACCTATTTAGAGGCTAAAAATTTAACCCATGCCGGGATTCGAACCCGCAACCTCGGATAGCCAGAGGTTGCGGGTTCGAATCCCGGCATGGGTGAAATTTTTAGCCTCTAAATAGGTTTTTAAGCCTTTACTAATCAGGACTTGACCCCTGTGGTGGAGTATGGCCTATACCTTCCTCAGGGAAGAGACCCGTGCCCCTCGGTGAGGACATGTGGGTTGATGATGATGATCATCTTACCTTTTGAAGCTTCCATGAGGAGTTGGATCATGTCCGGTCTTTCTACTTGGTTCTTCTCCCGGTAATCCATGGTACTCTTCACGATGTTGCGGAAAAAACCCGTCGCACTCGGTGGGAATATTGTCATTGACTAAAATCGATAAGAGAAGGTGAAATTGAGATTAAAACTTCTAGACAAAACCGGCGAAGGAAGAAGCAGAAAAGTGAAAAATTTAATGAATATTGCTATTCTTGATGGTTTCTATAATATAAAATAAATAATGCAAAATAAATAGATAAACTGGAGAGGTTTGCTCTGCAATAAAGTAGGCGGAAAACAAACGAATTTGATGTACCTATGAGGTTTTGGGTAAGGGCATGCCACTGTCTTGAATCGAATGTGCCTAAATTTGTATTTCTTTAATACTACAAACATTGAAGCTCTAACAAAAGAAACAATTTTTAAGTTTTGGTAAACATGATGTGTACTCCGTAAGTGAGTACTCGTGAACGAGTGCTGTTCGTGTGTCTGGCCGCAGCACCTATGTTTTGCCTACTATTGTGAGATAAATGCCTAATGCTTTGGCATTTAGGGTTGTTAATGGCAATCATAAAATCTTATTTGATATACGCAACTGATGTATTTAGTTTAAGATGACTTGAGAAACGATGGTCAGAGTGGAGTTTTTTTCCGCTGCCTTTTCTTCACTACAATACGGCCCGAAGGCAGCGGCTCACAATTTACATTGTACATTTACCTTCAGCAAACAGAATGTAAATTTGTTTACATTAAAATAAATTGATTTGATTCACGCGTTTTTGGTGTCCCAATTTAATATGAGAGCTACAAAGACGCGGGCTTTTACATTTGAAACTTTGAAACGCGAGACTTGACTCGGTTCATCTTATTACCTATGCCGGTTACAAAGTTTCTTAAATGTAACAAAAAAGAACCCGGTGGTCAAAGTGATTTTTTTATTGAGACCCACACATAACATAACATAAACCTGTATTCCAGAGGGGTAGGCAGAGACCAAGTGCCACTTGCCACGATATTGAAAGAAGATGGTGTGGTTGGTGGCGCCTCATGCGAGGAAAAAGATCTTTTAGCTTTGCTTATTGAAACCTTTACTAATATACCTAATTATGTACAACAAAATCGTTTATTTTTTATCTTTTGTAAAGCAACTATCATTAAATGTCCCCACAGACTGGATTATGAGTCGACGCCCAATAAACAAGCAGAATTAATAACAAGCAGAATGGATTACGCGTTTTAAGAAAAAAAATATTTTAACGCTGGCTCAAAATACTTTACTTATTAAATTAAGGGCTAAAACGTACTATTAAATAATGCCAAGAATACTATTCAACTCTGCTCAAATTGTCAAGAATTATGTTAGTCGCCAAGTATCAACAAAATATTAGTTCCTAGTTGTACTAACTTTATTTAGAATAGGTATCATCATGGTCAAAAACATCTTGATCCTCTGAGTTGCCGTGAATACCATAAAACTCTGACCAGTCTTGTAGAACTCGTTTTCCTTGTCTTTCAGCGAGTTGACCTGAAGGCCGAATGCTGTCGACGCTATGACGTCATTGGTGAAGCGACGAATAAAGTCATCTACGTCAATATCTTTGCCTTCGTTTTCTGGAAAAAATTGTAAGCGGTTCTTCTTAGCGTATCAATGGCAAATAAGGCATTGGCAAATCCTTTCATCGTAGTGAAAGGATTTGCCAATCAGCGTTAAGATCTGATGTTTGAATGGGTAAGATTGTGGGATTGGGAGAAGAAAGAAGGACGTTGCCATCGATGAAACCCATTTATCGATCGATATCAACCCTTGTGCGTCCCCACTGCTGGGGCACGGGTCTCTTCCTGCATCGCAGGAGGGTTAGGCCCATACTCCACCACGGGGGCCAAGTCCGGGTTGGTCACGGGGGCCAAGTCCGGGTTGGTGTCCGGAAGCCTTGTTGTGCTTGTCATAAAATTAAGAAGAAGAGCTGAGGTCAACTTCCATTAGAGGAGTAGCATAGAAAGAAGCAAAGCGCTCGTGGCCTAGTCAAACCGAGTGATTGAAAACAAACCCTAAGTTAAGCGACGTCAGGTGCGGTCACGTACTTGATGGGTAACCGTTCCATGACTAACTCTAGTGGCATTATTTCTGAGCGCTTACTTGCTTAACAAGGCACGTTAAGCCGTTGGTGCCAGTTGTCATGTATTGGAAGTCGTTAGCCACATCAGAGCCCTTATGGGCGGCTTGATAACTTCTGACAGTAAGGCCCGCCACAGTCTTACAATCCTCCACTAACCCTTATCTTCCTGGGATGCGGAAAGAGACCCATGCCCTAGTAGTGGTGACATACTGAGGTTGACATCGGTAAAAAGATACGCCTGTACGTAATACAGAGAATATTGTAAAGAGGTTCGAAATTTCACTGATGCCGGTGAGTCGCCCATTAGCTCAGTTGGAAAGAGTTAGTATCGTTAGTAGTAAAAGTATCTCGTGATCATGGTCATGTCTAGCAGTAGACAAAATAAACTGATGATTGATCAAGAAAAATCAAAATGATCGTACACTACGTAATAAATACTGTATAAAACTGAGCTTAACAAATTTATTACATGAATAAAAGTTATAGAAAAAAGTGACATCGCTTTGAGTTTGAATATGCATCAAAAACTGCCTGAACGTACTCTGGAGAACATCTCCTATTTACAAGATCTTATCCTAGTTTTCGTTTTAAGGGATCCTAGTTTTTATTGTCAAGTCGGTTAGATAATAAAGCTAACGCACCTTTCAAATATTCGACAATGTTGTTGCTAATCTCAGTCATGAAAGGAATCATCTGCTTCATCTTGGAACCAGTAAAAGCAGGGCTCAGCGTGACGCGCATATCCCGCCATTTGTCTCCTGGAACATGGCAATTGTAAAGTTTTTGATGGAAATTATTAACGAATTGTGAAAGGTGAGCTTAAAAGATGAGTGTAGATTAGGACCCATGTAACCGCAAAAATATTGCCAATCACTTTAAAAATAATGGCTCTAGAAAAAATAATGTGTACTGAAAAAAAACGTGTAATGAGATATCACTCATATAAAAACCACTTTGTGTCAAATTGAATTTGGAAACTCTATACATATAGTCTAAATGTATTCGTCGTGGCAAGTGGCAGTCCCTGGCCTCTGCCTACCCCTCTGGGATACAGGCGTGAGGTTAATGTATGTATGTATGTATGTATGTATGTATGTATGTATGTATGTATGTATGTATGTATGTATGTATGTATGTATGTATGTATGTATGTATGTATGTATGTATGTATGTATGTATGTATGTATGTATGTATGTATGTATGTATGTATGTATGTATGTATGTATGTATGTATGTATGTATGTATGTATGTATGTATGTATGTATGTATGTATGTATGTATGTATGTATGTATGTATGTATGTATGTATGTATGTATGTATGTATGTATGTATGTATGTATGTATGTATGTATGTATGTATGCATGTATGTATGTATGGATGGGTGTATATGTACTTATATACTTATTTTGTCGCATCTGGAGTTATTGCGGAACCCGTATTATGGTAACATGCAATTTATTTTTATTTTGTATCATTCAATTTAAAATTAAAATATAGCATGGAATGGTGAGATGCACTACACTAAAGGTGTCCCCTCTTTCTTCAAGGTCTCTAGGTGACACATCAATTTGTTATTTTCTTAACAGCCAAGTCTTGCAGTTCATAATGACATGCATCTTTAGTAAGTCTTGTGATTACTTACAATAGCGCGTGACTTGGAAAATGAATACAATGAAAAAAACGCATGTGACCACAACGCATGTGACCACTTTGTTATACTCGTAGAAAGAAAGAAAGAAGAAAGAAAAACATTTATTATAGAAACAGTGCACAAAAATTACAAACATATTACTAAACACAACATTCACAAAAAAACAATAAAAACGAATAAAACCGAAAGGTCGCTGCTGCTATAAATGGCAGCTGACGCAGCAATATGCTGATGGACAAGCCTTCAGCGCTGATTTTCAGTCAGTGCCATGTGCTACCCCACGAGCGTCACAGACTGCGGTGCCATAATTACAATCATGGGCAAGAACAATACTAAAGAATTAATAATACAGTATAGAGTAGAATACTTATATTTTATTTAGTAATAATAATAAGTAAATAATAATAATAATAATAATGGCCTTTTTGCATCTACTTAATGAGATGATTTATACAGCGTCCAGTGGTATCCTCACTCACACTAGATGGGTGATGGGACCACTCCGACGCTGTAGTGCCTGGGTCATGGTTATATATATATATATATATATATATATATATATATATATATATATATATATATATATATATATATATATATATATAGTGTGTGTAGGAATATAGATAGATGTATGAGTATTGCGAGTCGCTAAAATGAGAAGCACAATGAAGCTATGGTTGGATGGTATTGCCGATTTTATTTTGTTTTATCTGTGCCTATACTTCTTAAAAATCTATGAATGGTTGTGTTGGTATGGTTGTATCCTTTTTTACTAAATGTGCAATAACGTGTTCTATATCTATCTATTACTAGCAAAACATTTATCAGAATTATAGTAATATTAGCTATTTTGTGAGTCTGACAGTATTGTGATGTTATTTCTTGTTTACCTTTGTTAGGTACTATCAATAGTTAGCTCAAGTAAGATTACCTTTCATTTGAAACAAGCTGTCTTCGAACAGCGGGTCAGCAAAAAATTGCCTATGGTCAACGAAATGGTCAAAGTCCTTCACCGTAATGGCCTTTATTAGTTCCGGGTCCCTGATGATTATAACTGGGCTGGTACCCTCGATGTAACCCATGTACCTGAAAATTAAATAAATGATTACGGATACCAGATCATAACTCTAGCCACTGCTGGGTAGGCGTTTTTGGTTTGAATTTCAGTGTTTCCTGCAGTTAATATTCATGGGATTAATTGCAGGAAAACGTGAAATATACAACATACATTGCATTGATATACAATTTACATTGTAGAAAGATGCTAAATTGCAGAGGCGCCTTGAGTCCTACTTTCTATCTTGTCTTTCAATGTTACATTCTATGTGACAAATTCTAGGTTTAAGAAATTGTTTTTTTTAAATGATGGACATAACACAGATCTCGTTAGCCCTATACTAAGTACAACTAAATGACTTGTGTTATAGGTGCTAACTCGACGATACATTTAATACAATAATTACATAGATAACATCCAAGACCTGTATCTTCTTTCATTCAATTCAGAATCCTTAACGTGAGCCTCAATTATACATAGGATGGCTTTGTTTTCTTGTATGGGCACATAGGATGGGATTGTTAATAATATAATATTATGACTAAGAAGAAAAAAACATTTATTGGAACAAATTAACATATCACAAGAAAGAAAAGTCATTCACTAATAGAAACAAAAACAAGGACAAACAAAGTCAATTACAGGACAAAGTTAAAACGTTCATGCATTTGTTACCTTTCACCAGGAAAACTATTGTACAATTCGATGAGATCTTCAACAAAATGTCTTCGTGCGAAGACACTGTTTATATTATTACCGAAGAATGGCAAACCAGGTAAAAATTTGACATCCCTGCTCTGAAAGTACCAATGGTTTTTCTTGTACGTATACAGGCCATACGTCACAAGCGTTGTTATAATGAAAATTAGTATTTCCGTTATCATTTTAGTTGTTTTGGTTGTCTTTTATTGTCATTAGTACCGCACTGTAGCTTGTGAGGCTAGAGGAATACTGGCTGTGATTAGCACTTGTTATTCAATTGGTATCATATGACGTTATGTCGGGTGCCTCCTACCGGTTATCGCCCGCGACATCATCTGCTTTGGTTGCATATCAGTAATGTATTTCAAGGTAAGGAATTTACATTTTGTTTGTAGAATGTCAACATACTACATTCGCCACTAGCTTTGGGTCGAGCATGTGGCGAACGGAGAATATCTACGCCTTTACAAAGTTGAATTCTCATAAAGTTGAAATCCCGAAATGGATAATTTCGCTTTTTCTCTATTTTTAGTATACCTACATATATATAAAAAGGCATTTTTTGAAGTTTTTAGGTACATTATTTGTAAAATTTTAATACTTTAAAGGCCCACAATTTTCTGCAAATTCAACATTAAAATTTTATCAAACTCAATATTTCAGGAATTCAACTTTCTGCAAACTTCTCTTATAAGGATTCAATAATAATAATTGTTTCCCAACTTTTATGGTATCCGATATTTTTAAAATTCAACTTTCTGGAAATTGCACGTGTCTTAACGCGTGGAATTTGCCGTACAACATTTCCTGTTGACCCAATCTATTAACATCCTACAACTTTCTGCAAATTTAACATTAAAATTTTAAAACTCAATATTTTAGGAATTCTTTCTGCAAACTTATCTTATTAGGATTCAACAATAATAATTGTTTCCCAACTTTTGACCAATTCAAAATATTTTTAATTCAACCTTCTGCAAATTCCATGTGTGAAGATTTAACATGTTGCCAATTCAACTTTTAACAACCTCAGAATTTAAGGAATTCAACTTCCTAAAAGAGTCAAAAGCTGGGAAATAGTATCGGGTGTTAGTTGACTGCAGTACAAGTCTGCACATCTAACTTCACATACTTCACGTGTATTCTATTCAGAGTTTTGAACTAAAATTGAAAGAAGAAGAATCAACAAATATTAAATTGGCCAAATTCCCAATTTAGACACCGCTAGTATACTGTTTAGAGTACAAGCGTGCGGCCTTGACGCGTTAATGGGTGACTAGACTGCTCAATTGACAGCAATACTACTTGAGTAGGATCAAGGTCTTGGACGCCCAACTAGTATCATGTACAGTAGTATAGATACGCTCTGCTTATTACCAACAAAAAATGCAACTAAAATATAAATATAATCAGCTGTCGACTGAAGGAGGTAGAGTACAATTTTTGAAGTTAAGTAAAGTAACAAATCAAGCATACCAAAATGATGTCTACGAAAATGTATTTTGATAGCAGATACCCTATATCAGGGGTGGCCAACCGGTCGATCGCGATCGACCGGTCGATCGCGACTATTAGTCCAGTCTATCGTGGTAAGCCAAAAATTATAAATACGTAGAACAGATTGCGCAACGTAATTACCAACTGCTGAAAGCATCATCTTGTATTATTTTTCTATCGCCTCGCTCCGACACGTTATTTATCCTCTCTTGTACGCAGTATAGCACTCTTTTGTTTTCGCAGTATAATATATTTTTGTTATTGTGTACTAACTATGCTGTTTCATTTAGGATTTCAAGAAGTATGTGATTGGTCGTCAAAGCGGGGCGATAGAAAAATTATATATATATATATATATATATATATATATAATGCTGCGCCCTGATTGGCCCATTTAAATTGGATCAACAACTGCTCGAACGCAAAAAGGTGGATTTGTATAAAAAACTCATAATTATTATTATTACTCATCGTGACATTTGTCGCTCCGAACGGAGCTATATATATATATATATATATATATATAGCTCCGATATATATATATCCCCTTGGGCACTTTGTGGCTCCAACGTGCCGTATAGGTAGTAATTTGTCGATCCATTTTCACTTGTTGATCCGGGTGTCTTTTGTTGATCCAATGCAAGCTGACCATAAATATGTAGCTCCGTTTGGAGCGACAAATGTCACGATGAGTAATAATAATAATTATGAGTTTTTTATACAAATCCACCTTTTTGCGTTCGAGCAGTTGTTGATCCAATTTAAATGGGCCAATCAGGGCGCAGCATTTGCTAAGGGCTTCCTCATTGGCAACTTCGGGCTACTATACTACTTTGTACTGAGTGCGAGTTTTCTTACGCTTCGATCGCGTTAACGTTAACTTCAATTTGTATGGAATTGGAACAGTGGCAAAAATGTGAAACGCAAATGGTGCTAGCACACTGGCTACAATTACATTATAATGTCTAGCTACGATCGACTGCAGCCAGCGCATTACCAGTGGAGGACGCATCGTATAGAGAAAATACCATGAGAAAAGAACTAGTGGATGGTGCTGCAATAACCACAGTAGAATGGAGCGATTGGTCAAACAAGGGACGAAATAACGACGAAAGCGAAGTGCAGCGAGTGAAGACTGGTTCATCACTCACTCCACTCTGCTTTAGCTGTAGCGTTGTCATGTACTCTTTCACTTGTTCCTCACTCACCGCACTCTGCAGTATCCACTGCATCGCACTCCAGTCCTCCATTGGTTTACCAGTCTGTCCACTCCTGTGTGACTGTTGCGTTGTCTTTCACTGAATGACATGATTCACTGAATGACAACGCAATAGCTACAGAAGAGTGGAGTAAGTGATGAACCAGTGGACGACGATGCACCGGTTACAACGAACTAGAATGAATGAAGAATCAACAATTACAGAGGAGCAACTAAAGCAAAGTGGAGTAACTGAAGAAGCAGTGGACGACGATAAAAGTGCTTATATTTAATTTGTTGATTTCGAATAAAAAACTTTATGTTGAATGGAAAAGATTTTATTTTCATTTTTTTAAATAATAAAGTGAGTGTTGACTTTTAAAAGAGAAAAAAGGCAATGGTAACTCGCAAAGGATCATCTTAATCATCTCGTAAAGAGATTTTTCATAATATGTAACCAACCTTGAAAAATCAGCTATTTCGCTTTTATTTATCCATCATTTTCATAAAAAAAAATATATAAACAATGTTATTTATTTATTTAAAAAAAACAAACGGTTACATCGGAAACATAATTACTTAAAATATTCCTTTAGGATAAACCATAATTTCTCTTTATTATAACTTGGTCTGAGTCAACATGTGGCACATCATTTGTACTCATAATGTGCGATCCCAAGAGTTCATCTCGTAGGGAATAAAGGCACGGATATTTAGTTTCGGGAATTGTACTGTCAAAAAATATGTCTATATTTTTGTTAAAACTGAGACAAGTTCCACAATTTAAATTATAACACAATAGGGAATTGTGGAACTTGTCCGAGTTTTAACAAAACTATTGACATTTTTAACTCAATAGGAAATTACGCGAGGCTAAAGGGCGCGGGGTGCGTTGTACGGTCACAGGTGCGGTGCTCCCCCCGTACCTCCACCGTTATAACCGATGCGGATCTTACAATGAATGCAAGGAGCATTGCGAATATAAAATATCTAGATCAACGTAGGTATTAGAATTGATTGTTGACCGTTACGGCATCGGTACCTAGGTTGTCAAAATTCATTCAGAAGTGTTAGAACTTTGTCAAAATTCCACAACGACAGTGGCGCTGTCACGCGATAAAAAACAAAACTACATTACTGTCATTTTTTCCCCAAGTGTAAACAGTTATTTCGGGTGTTTTGGCATACTTAACTCAAATTGGCAAAAAAGTACATTTGCGTCATTATTCTGCCAAATGAGCGAATATAAGTATTAGAAAGTAAGTAAAAAAGAAGTAAAATTAAATAGCTCGTGATAATATTTATTCAATTAAACCGCAACGTTTATGAATGTAGCATGTTATATGGTATTTGCAAGTGCAGAACCTTCAGATATTTATCAAAGCTTCAGTCTTTTTGTAGTCTAAGTTACTGAGCCAGGTAAGAAGAGTCTTTTTAGCTTCCGGCACCGAAGCATTTTTGATGCCACATTGCTTAACAGCTTTATTTTACAAAACAGGGTGAAGGAAACCCGGAAGTCTTTGGGCGAATTTTGTCTTTGTTGGTGCTACTTGCGTCCTGAATACTCTACGAGACAGAAATTTGTGATAAGTAAAGGAGTTAATTACCTCGCGATGTTTATTGACACATACCCTAAAGACAAACAGCTGTCTTATCGAGAGGACCCTGCATTCTCTAAAAAGAGTAGTAGTTGGGAACCTTCGTGGCTTTTTATACATCACCTTCGGGATTGCTCGCTGCGCTCACATGCCTCTTGATAATACTGATACAATTTTGTAATATAGCAATACAACAATTATAAAATTCTAATAAATCACGCATGTGAGTGTTGACGTGCTGTCGACTGTACACTAGAAGGGCTGGCATGTTGGGGGTGGGTTCAGCTCTTGTCTACCTTTACGTTCTTGTTTTTTCTGGTTTTTACCTATAATTCTATTCTACAGAAAGCTAGCATTACCATCTCGCTTAAAATTGCAAGGGATTGTGGACTACTTCTGTCATGTCCTTCGGATACTATTATGATAAAAGATCACATGATACGTTACATTTACTTTGAAATTGTCGTTTTATCTATAGCATTAGGTAAACCCCTGTAATGATAGATGTAAACGTGTAGAAATAAGATATAAATAATATTATAACATAACATTTTCATACATTGCTTCTGGTCCCACACTAGGATACCCAGTGTCGTGGAAACCAGAAACAACGACATCACAAACGTATAAACATCCAAGACATGGGATTTTTGTTGTCCCCAGCCGGGGTATATACAATAAAATTAAATGTCGCTTGTTGGTCGTGGTACCCCTCGTCAGTGTATTTAATTGAATGTATATATTATAATCTAATATTAAACGATTTTTTTTTCAACATTTTTATTTATTAAACCAATAGTGTAATTAAATCCAATCCAATACCACTTCAGCCTATGATATCCACCACTGGTAATAAGCCTTCTCCAAGACACGCTGTTTGTATACAATCAGAAAAAAAGCTTTCACATTACACACAGTAATGTACAAACGTTACTTATTTGTTATATTGAAGCCTGTGGCGAGTATTTTTATTAAAAATGTTCTTGGCTTGTGCTGTACGCCAGAGTCATGTTTTGAGGACTTGCTTTAAATATACCCAAAATCAACTCTATATCTAAAGCGACATTTCCATAAATGCGGAAATGTTAGATGCACGCTTTGAGCATTTCGGAATGCAATATGTAGTGAGGCGCTCGATGCAAAAACAGTAGCGCCTCAAAAACAGAAAATTATTTTCTTTTACTAATCGTTTATGCAAAAAGTATCAGTAGGTATAATTTCCCAATCACGTTAGTAGTGACTTTTAGGACCTATGACTGAGAACCTTTTTAGCAACGCTATAACTGCGAAAATATAGGGCAGGGGTGGCCAACTTGATTAGACCCAAAATCTAGTGTTTACTGATGAAAACCTCTACGATCTACCAATCACATACTTGTAAGAAGCAAGGCCCTGGATACCTGCGTCAGATTATACTGATCTTCTACTTGTACTTTCTTCTAAGTTTATCTTGTTCTGAATTGTACAAATATTTAAGGCATAAGAAATAGCTTCCACTAATTCCAAGAAATGTCAGCCTAATGGGCGACTTAAAAACTTCTGACAGTAAGACCCGCCACTGTCTTACAATCCTCCACCAACCCGACCTTGGCCCCCGTGGTGGAGCATGACCTAACCTTCCTGCGATGCAGGAAGATACCCGTGCCCCAGAAATAAGGACATACATGGGTTGATATTTAACATCGAAAGAAATAATTTTATACTTATCGAAACTCTTGACCGCATTAGAACTTACAGGCATATTTTAACTTATGGATGAAATTAATATACTCAATAATAACACTATGACCATCTCATGGTTTCATAAACCATTGCCGATTACTCGCTCATTGTCATCGTCATAGTCACCACCGATTACACCCTTGCCGCAGTCTTGATCCACGATCCACCCAAAACCCGCAGGTTGAAGCTTCCAGGCTTCAGCTTGATAGCATTCGCGGTCTTGCTACACTTCAAAACTCTGAAGTTCAGCACCAGATGGTAAAGAAACACTTTCACTTCCATGAGCGCGAATCGCGACGCTGAGGAAAAGAAAGGCATTAATGGGGCTTCGCCTGATCTGAAAAATCCTACTTTGATGGCATATCTCATATCCCGCGCGGAAAAATAAGACAAATAATAGCTCCGTTCTATACCCATGCAATGAATGAGAGCGGGATGGTATGAGTCCATATATATCCTATTTAATCTTAGAATAGAATAATTTATTAGCTAAAGCATGGTAATTACTTATCGTGTTGGTGGTAACTTAATATTATGGTACAAGCTATTATGCTCTACCCGTCGGGGTGCGTATTACATTACTTTGCTTGTGAAAAAAACAGCCTACCTATTTATTAGCCAAATTAGAAACTAAATAAAAATAGGTACACGAATCTCGTCTTATGAATTCAGATAATTTATTAGGATAAACGTTCACTCAAGTGACCATTCTGAGATAGACATAGGCCTTCGCCTGATCTGAGAAGCCTACCTTGATGGCGTCTCTTATCCCGCGCGGGAGAATAAGACAAATAATTGCCCCGTTCTATACTCATGCAGTGGATGAGCTCGGGATGTTATTATTCCATGTATATCCTATTTAGTCTTTGCACGAATCTTAAGGTTAATTCAGATGACTTATTAGGCTAGATACTGATCAACGTTACGAGGTGTAATGTAACATTCACAACAACTGGGTGGAGCTCTCAAACTGCTGCTGCACAGTCGCTAGTTTCCCCTAGTAGCATTACGCCTTGATAGCATTTATTACACCTCCTAACGTTGGTCAGTACTCAGCTTTAGGATAAACGTTCACTGAAGTGGTCTTTCTTAGAAAGTCTTTGATAGGCCTTGGCCTGATCTGAAAAAGCTTACTTTGATGGCGTGTTTCATTTCCCGCGTGGGAGAATAAGACAAATAATCGTTCCGTTCTATAGCCATGCAATGGATGAGAGCGGGATAGTATGAGTCCATATTATAGAATATCCTATTTAGTCTTTGCATGCATGTTAAGGTGAATTCAAATGATTTATTAAAGTAAACATTCACTCAAGTGGTCATTTATTTTCTCTTTCATTTCTTCATCACAGACCGAGACAAAGTGAACGTTCGTGCTTAAAATGTGGTCAAATAAATAAGTTAACATAACATTAACATACAGACACACACATTGCTTCTGGCCCCACACTAGGATACCCTGTGCAGTGAGAATAGAAACAATGACATCACAAACATGTCATCATCCAAGACCTGGAGCTTTTTTTTTGAAACTTTTTCGTTCACACATATTGCCGTTCTATCGTATGAAAGAAAGACAAAACATTGCTCAAGCAATTTATTCACGTGTTAGCTAAATTCAAATTTCTATAATTTCTATGACTCATTAATTTTTATTTACAGCTGTTTAGGATTTTAAGCTAGACGTCCTGCCGGTTTGATAAGTGTTTTTATTTGCTTCGATGGTGCTTTTTGAAGATCAGTGTAGTTTTGATAAGAATATGTGATGAAAAGCTGAAATGATGTTGACACACGCACACTTTCACAATGTGAAAAAAAAAATTTGCTTACACAATGTAAGCAAATTTTTTTGTGGCAAAAAATCAATTTAATCTGTTCTGTTATAGTTACAATACGGGAGGAAAAATGAGACAACTTAATTCAATAATGTACCGTAATGAGATATTTAGACGTTTCAGTCTTTTTCGCTCGTTCGTGTCGAACGCGCCCTAGGTTAAGCAACATAGCCAGGAGCCAGGGGCGTTCATGACTAACGCTAGTGGCATTTATCCGAGCGGTTCAGTGCTTTGCAAGACACGTTAAGATATTGATGCCGTCTGCCGTCACAAGATGGCAGTCGTTAAGTCAAGTCAGAGGCCCCAGGGCGGCTTGAACTTCTGACAGTAAGATCAGTCACTAGTCTTGCAAGCCTCCAACAATCCGGACCTGGCCTTTGTGGTGGAATATTGCCAATACCTGAAGAGACCTGTGCCCCTCGGTGGGGATATAATGGGTTAATGATGAGTGTATGATAAATGACACGATTCAACATTGGATCATTCCACACTGCATAATATTGGATGATGTTGCCGACAAGACCCATGAGTGTTCATGGGTCTTATTAGGTAGGTCCTTGTACACCAACTTTTATATTACTCTAACACGATTTGAGAAAAGATGGTAAAAATGGAGTATTTTTTTGCTGTCTTTTTCTCCAACTCGACCCAAAGGCAGCAGATAACATTGTACATTGGCAATCAACCAACAGAATGTATTTTTTTCCATATTCTGATTTCTCACCATTTTTCCTAAAATAACGCTGGCCGTGTAAGAGTAGTAAAAAACTGTATTAAGGTTTCAGTCTGATGCAAAACTGACCTTTTGTTGGATCTTTTTACGTTCTGACGGTTATTCTGTATTCAGGTGATTCATTCCGTATGAAAGACAAAAATGAACGAAAGTAAGCCGTCTGATAGCGCCTTTAGTCTTTACACGTGTGTAGGATAAAGGCTCAAGATAACGTGGCTGATGTCTATACAGCTGTGTGTAATATAAAGGCTAGCCGTGGTGGAGTATGGCCTAACCTTCCTGCGTTGCAGGAAGAGACCCGTGCCCCCGCAGTGGGGACATGCAAGGCTTGATATCGAAAGACTAGCAACAGGGAGCATCACACTCCTTACTTTTTTGTTTAGGCAGCTTGGTAAACAGAAAAAAAAAATGTGCCGTATGTGGGTATAATCCGCGCTTGATAAAAATGAGATGGAACCTTGTCAAAGTGAATTTTATATTTGAATCCAAGAGGTAATAATGCAAGACCAGAAAGATTATTTGGGTAAGACGTGGTTTTCCTCAGTAACAAAAAGAGTTGTTCTTCTTGTTCTTCAGGCTATATTAGTCCACTGCTGGACAAAGCCCTCCCCTAATGAGCGCAAGGTTGTGCCATCATTGGGGGGTAATGCCCATAATCCCCACGCTGGGCATGCGGGTTGGGGATCGCAGTTTGGTGGAATTGTACTGCAGGGTCAATGTGGACAATAATCATACTCTTCAATTGAAAAATTAAATATATTTAAAAATGTCTTATCTATGAAATGAAATGAAAAAGTTTTATTCAAATAAGCACAGAAACTGCGGCTTAATTAACATTAACCTAGGTGTCCATTTGAAAATCTACATAATTTTAGAGAAAAAACGGACAAAAAAACTCTAAACACAGTCTTACACTGGTAAAATAAAGTGTTCTCTCTCTCTTTACATTAAGAGGCTCACACACAAGTTTTTTCTATAAATGTTGGTGTCGTTGCAAATAAAAGGGAAGAAAGACAAAGCGAGCCACTAAAATTAGTACAGAATTACAAAAAAATGGTTTAATCAAAGGCTTAAATTAGAATGAAAATGTAAATAAGCAATGTTTTTATGTATAAATATATAAAATCATAATAAGATAAGCAAACGAGATAAATTGATTTCTAATCTTATTGATAAAGTTAAAGAAATAACGGAGATATCGTTGCCAGATTATAATTTGATCGAGAAACAAAGGATTTTAATCGCTGGATTTTGATAATAATGTATTTTAGAGACATACCCTGTTCCTCATCTATATCCTGGAATTAAAGCCAGTAAATATAATTATGTAAACTCTGTTAATTAAGGACTTTGATAAGACTAACTTTGGAGTTTATGTCCATTTTTTCTCTAAAATGATCTAGATTTTGAAATCGACACCTAGTTTGAATTGTAACGTTCATTAAGTCGCAGTTTCTGTGCTACTTTGAATGAAACCTTTTTAAATAATTTAATTTCATAATTTTTTAGTCTAAATTATCATAATTATTTTCACTAAAATGTTTATTAGAAACGGAGCAAGCGTTGTCACTTCAAGTATGTGATTCTAGAATTAATTTCATCTTCTTCTTCAGTCTATATTTGTCCACTCTGGACATAGCCCTCCCCTAAGAAGCGCAAGGTTGTGCCATCATTAGGGGGTAATGCCCATTAAGTTCATAACCAAGCGTAACTCTTACCGATGCAGTTCCGGGGCCCACTCCCAAAGGGTATGAACGAGAACGGATTTATCTTATCCTTGTTCTCGTCTGAGAACCTTTCAGGTTCGAAGGTTTCTGGATCGGGGAAGTACTGAGGGTCCAAGTGGAGGCCGTTTACACTGTTATAGACCACGTCACCTTTCTTGATCTGGAAGCAAAAGTGATGAAAAGTGAGCAACGATTTGCACGCCAATGACAGCACGGTCAATACTAAACCACTTGTCTGTTATTGTCAGAAAGAGTTGTGGGTTCAAATAACGTTTTGTAATTTAGGTATAAATTTTCTCAGTTACTAGTGTAAGAATCTTTTTTATTTGTAGTTACAATCCTCTCGCTTATTATATACAAAAACATTGTGATGAAACCCTCGCTCTAGTTGGCGCCGAACTTATTGAAATTTACTTTCCTTTGGATTAAGCTGACTAAACTGCAAGGACAACATAGGTAAAAGGTAGGCAAGCCTACTCCCAGAATGGTTTCTTACAAAGTTTTAAAATTATATGTTTAGAAAAAAGATGTAACGCAGTAATTTTATTTTACGTATTAAGTTACTCTTCACAAAATCCAAGTGCAACATATTGTTACGGGCTAGGGTTCTGGATTTAGATGTAAAACGCCAATGACAACTTCTTAGGATTTATTCACGCAGGGTCTGGTCTGCAGGTCTTCACGACACGAAGTCCACACGTAGATTCCAATCGCAGGTTCAATCGAAGTCCAATAGTATCGCTGAGGTCGTAGGTTATCGCTCGTATCGCAGGTATGTTCGCTCGAAGTTCACTCTTCGCTATTCCAAACGGAACTGACAGCGCGCCGCGGCGACCGCTATTTATATCCGCCGGCAAGGGTTCTAGAACATTCAAGTACGTACCTACACTCGGTGCACGCGGCAACGACTCTAGAACAAAGTCCTTGTCAAAGAGATTTGAACCTTATACTAGTGAACATACGAGTCACTATTGCTTGCAGCGTTTTGTTGTTTACTAAAACGCAACATGCGGCGACTATTCGATAGACTTCTAGAAGGCTCTATTCTAGGTGGTTCGGGATAGGACCGCGACACTGCTCCCCTCTTAGAGATGCTCGTCCCGAGCATCTTCATTATTGCCGTGATAAGAAGCTAAGCGGTCGATGTGAACCACTTTTTGTGCACCTCTTGGCTACCGTTGAATTCGGTACGTCACGTCATTTAACCGAGTTACCACTTTGTACGGTCCCTCCCATCTTGTCTGCAATTTCGGAGATTTTCCTTTTCGTCGAGTTACATTGTGAAGCCAGACTAGTGCTCCTTCTTCGAAGCCGCTTGTATTTGCTCGGCGGTCATACCTAGTCTTCATCTTTTCACTCGACTCCAATCCGTTTTCCCGTACTATGGCATGAATCTCTCGCATTTTCTCACGTAACTCGGAAATGTAGTCATGTAGAGAACGTGAGTCGTCAGGAGGGCCTCCAGTGAGCAGATCTACTGGTATTCTCAGTTCTCGGCCAAAATTTACACGCGCCGGGGTTACCTTCGTGCTTTCATGTTCTGCCGTTCTGTAGGCCAGAAGAAATGGCGGTATGTATTTGTCCCAGTCTCTCTGGTGCCTGTCAACGACTTTTGCTAAATGTCTCTCAAGTGTTTGGTTAAATCTTTCTACCATGCCGTCAGATTGAGGATGATATGGGGTGGTCCTAGTCTTATGCATTCCCAATATTTTACAGAGTTCTTGAAATACTTGAGACTCAAAGTTCCTGCCTTGGTCAGAGTGTATTTCTAAGGGCACACCAAACCAGCAAACTACTTCCTCAAACAACTTGGAGGCAACAGTCGTGGCTTCTTGATTGGGTATGGCGAATACCTCTGGCCATTTAGTGAAGTAATCCATAACTACCATGAAATACTTATTTCCTGATTCCGTTACTGGGAACGGTCCAGCCACATCAACTGCAATGCGTTCCCATGGCGCACCAACGTTATAAAGTTGCAGATTTCCTCGGCTTCTAGTTTGTGGGCCTTTCACCGCGGCGCAAGTAACACACTTGCGGCACCAATCTTGCACATCTTCTCGACAATGGAGCCAGTAAAACCTTTCTCGAATCTTTGTTAAAGTCCTTTTTACGCCCAAATGTCCTCCTGACACGCCATCATGTACTTCACGAAGGACATCTTGTACCTTATCTCTTGGGACAACTATCTGAAGATGGAACTCTCTGCCGTTAGGTTTCTCCCATTTTCGGTAAAGTATTCCGTTCCGAAGAATAAAACTGTCCCATTGAGCCCAGTATGCCTTGGTGACAGCACTAGTAGGAGCGACTTCGCACCATCTTGGCTTGTCCTCGCCTCGTTTCTTCCATGCGACAATGAGCCGTACATCTTCGTCATCTTCCTGTGCTTCTTTCATCGCCTCATCTTCCCAAGATCTCGATGGACTCATTCTTGTCAATCTCAATGGCAGTTCCTTTGTCTCTTGTTTGGCACAGTGCTTGCAGTCTTCCGGACACGGCCTTCTTGACAGTGCGTCAGCATTTCCATGCGCCTTTCCGCTGCGGTGTTCAATAATAAAGTCGTATTCCTGCAGTTGTTCGATCCATCGAGCAACTTGCCCCTCTGGATTTTTAAATTGTAACAGCCACTTCAGGGCGGCGTGGTCAGTGCGAAGCGTAAACCGCACGCCAAGGAGATATTTGCTGAAGTGCTGTACTGTCTTTACCACAGCCAAGAGCTCCCTTCTTGTCACACAATAGTTCCTTTCAGGTTTCGATAGCGATTTACTGAAATATGCCTCTGTCGCCCTGTTTCTGCGATAACACTCCTCCGATCGCTGTGTTACTGGCGTCAGTGTCAACAATGAATTGGCCGCTAGGCTGTGGGAATCCCTAGATTGGGGTCTCGCAAAGACATTTTCTTAATTTTTGAAATGAACTCTCACATGTGTCATCCCAATGAAATGACTGCTTGTCTTCAGTCAGTCTGTGTAAAGGCTTGGCAATTTCAGAGAACCCCTTAACAAACCGTCTATAATATGAGCATAGCCCTAAAAATGCTCGCACTTCAGTCTTGTCTTTGGGAGTAGGCCATTTTTGCACTGCTCTGATTTTGGCTGGATCGGTCTGTATGCCTTCGCTGGTTATCACATGGCCGAGATAGCTAACCTTGTTCTTAAATAAACTGCATTTCTTTGGATTTAACTTTAAGTTTGCTCCCATTATCTTCTTAAAAACTTGCTCTAGATTTTGTAAGTGGTCCTCAAAATCTGTACCCATGATTATGACGTCATCCAAGTAGACAAGGCAGGCTTCCCCAACTAATCCGGCTAGTACGCACTCCATAAGTCGTTCGAATGTAGCTGGCGCGTTGCACAATCCAAAAGGCATCACGTTAAATTGCCATAAACCTTTGCCAGTCGACAAGGCTGTCTTCTCTTTATCCTTCGGATCAATTTCCACTTGCCAATAGCCCGATTTCAGATCTAATATCGAGAACCATTTCATACCACTCAATGTGTCCAGGGTGTCGTCTATTCGTGGCAGTGGATAACTATCCTTCTTGGTCACATCGTTAAGCCGTCGATAGTCTACACAGAACCTTGTGCTACCATCTTTCTTCTTTACCAACACTACGGGAGAACACCATGGGCTAGCAGAAGGTTCTATAATCATGTTTCTCTTCATGTCTTCTAACATGTCTTGTACTTCCTTTTCTTTAAAAACCTATTTAGAGGCTAAAAATTTCACCCATGCCGGGATTCCTTTTCTTTAGCAATCGGTATGCGCCTTGCTCGCTGACGAATAGGTCGCTCCTGTCCGGTGTCGATTTAGTGCTGAACTAACGATGTTCTTCCAGAATTCCCTTCGTGAGAGAAGATATCCCTAAAGCGCAGTAGCAACCTCTTAGCTTTCATGCTTTGCGAATAGCTCAGATTACTCTTAGAATCCTCAAGGAGCTTAGTGACTATAATTTCACTCCTGGTATTCGATGTGTTTGAGCTTGGATATGATTGGCAGCTTCTCATCCAAACGGCTTCCTCGCACCTTCCTATAACGTCACCTTTGCTAAGGGTAATCTCACGATCGCCTTTATTCACAACCCTCACTACAGCGGTCTTGCCTCCATAGACAAGAGTTCTTGCTGTCAGCAATTTCTGACTGGCTGCACTGTCACGTGTATCTTCAATCAGCACACACCTATTCCGCTGATTCTTCTGACTCGAAGGCAGCTTCACCTTTACTTCAGTTTGTGCTCGTCCAGGTATAACGATTTTCTTCAGGCACGTGACATTTCCATCGGGACCGCCAAGTATGAAGTTCTCCTCATCACCACATGTAAAGACACCGTTAGTGACATCGATGTGACAGTTGTGTTTCTTCATAAAGTCTAGGCCCAGAATACAATCATCCATAATTTCGGCTACGATTACGTCGTGAATATATGATGCTTCCCCAACACATATCGTAACCGACCTTTCACCCAGGACGGGTATCTGCTGGCCAGAAGCGGAGAGAAGTCTGCTTAAACTGGTGCCTTTGCGGCTCCCTACAGCTTTCACCAGGTCTGGTCTCACTATTGTTCTAGAGGCTCCTGTATCTAGGGTGATTTTGCACTCTATTTTGTTCACTGCACCGCGTATTAGTAGACTGTTCCCGTTCCATGCTTGTGAGATTCTGGTTACTGGGGCTTCCTCCGCTCCAGCCAGTACCCGCCCCGCAGTCCTGGCTTTTATTCGTTTCCCTGATTCGCGGTGGAGGGCGCAGCGTCATGCTTCTTCACAAACTCTTCCAAACACTGCTCTATTTTGTTGAGACGCGCATCCAGTCTGTCATCTGTTTTGGTCGGTTGCCTTTCCTTCTTAGCACACGTGAACTGCATATGCCCTCTTTCCCCACACTTGTAACACATGGGCCCGGTGTTCTTCTTGGGCGGTGTCTTGATCTCTTTGACGTCCTCCGTAACTTTTTGAAGTTTATAACCTTGCCGGATATCTTGACGCACAGCTTCTACTTCCAGGGCGTGTGCCAGAGCTTCTTTTAATGAAGAATGGTGTCGAAGCTTTACTGCAGCCCTAATTTCAAGATCCTTGATTCCGTCGAAGAAGGCTTGCAAAATATTCGTGTCCACCATCTTACTATCAGCAGAAGGATACGCCTTTTGAACCAGCTTCTCAATTTCCAACGCCCATTGTTGAAGTCCTTCACCCAGGCGCTGCGTCCGGTCGCGTAGCTGAGCACGAAAAACGTGTTCCAGGTGCCGTTCCCCATATCTAGCCTCCAGTGCCTCCAGCATGTCTTTGAACTCGCTGCCTGAGGTGGGCAGTGCCTCCAGGACAGATAAAGCCGAACCTCTGAGCGCGACGGTGAGGGCTGTCAGGCTCTGTTCGTCCGTCCACCCGTTTGAAGCAGCGACAGTCTGGAACTGCTGGCGGTAGGCGACCCAAGACGTAGTACCATCGTACGGAGGCACCTTCAGTTTAGGCCTGTGGTTTATGCTGACAACTCCGCTCGGTGTAACTCCAGCAGCTTTAATACGCCGAACTTCCTGCTCTAGTCCAGTGAGGCCGGTTCTCACATTTTTTAGGCCATCCTCTAATTCGGAAACCCGTTCGTTCACTACCTCTACATCTTCATGCATGTAGCTTAGCGACCGTATCACTGAACTTCGTAACGGCAGAAAGAATCACCTGTTGATCTGCCTTCTGTTCTTCTCGCAGGCCTCTTTGTTCTTCTCGCAGGCCTCTCTGTTCTTCTTGCAGGCACTGCATCTGCTTGCTCTGTTGTTCTTGCAGGCACTGCATCTGCTTGATCTGTTCTCGCAGGCCTCTCTGTTCTTCTTGCAGGCACTGCATCTGCTTGCTCTGTTCTTCTCGCATGCCCTTCAACATTGCCAACATTGCCAACATTGCCACGACATATCCAAAACCTCCATTGTACGTGACTGAGGTTTAATGTCTTCGGTGGGCGTGGCCAGGTGGGCGTGGCTACGAAGCGGAGCCTGTTGGTCGGTTGCTGAAACCTGGTGGTCAAGGCCGGTGGGCGGAGCCTGGTGCACGAGGGCGGTGGGCGTGGCCTGGTGGGCGGGGCCAGTGGGCGTGTCCCTATGGCCAGTGGACGTGGCCTGAGGGGCAGTGGGCGTGGCCTCCGCAGCACTTCCGGACCTGGTCCTCACTCCAGAAGTATCCTCTCTCGGAGTCAGTGGCATCTCCAAATCCCCAATTCTGACACCAAATGTTACGGGCTAGGGTTCTGGATTTGGATGTAAAACGCCAATGACAACTTCTTAGGATTTATTCACGCAGGGTCTGGTCTGCAGGTCTTCACGACACGAAGTCCACACGTAGATTCCAATCGCAGGTTCAATCGAAGTCCAATAGTATCGCTGAGGTCGTAGGTTATCGCTCGTATCGCAGGTATGTTCGCTCGAAGTTCACTCTTCGCTATTCCAAACGGAACTGACAGCGCGCCGCGGCGACCGCTATTTATATCCGCCGGCAAGGGTTCTAGAACATTCAAGTACGTACCTACACTCGGTGCACGCGGCAACGACTCTAGAACAAAGTCCTTGTCAAAGAGATTTGAACCTTATACTAATGGACATACGAGTCACTATTGCTTGCAGCGTTTTGTTGTTTACTAAAACGCAGCATGCGGCGACTATTCGATAGGCTTCTAGAAGGCTCTATTCTAGGTGGTTCGGGATAGGACCGCGACAATATTCTTTGCAACTACTGTCTACGCCGTCTTTGCCAATACTACATGATTTAGTAGTTTTTTCTGATTATATTTTTCACCTTTGCGAATTTTTCTCACTATCAAAAACCACGCCTGTGCACGTGCTTTCTCAAATTATTATTTTTAAAAATTATTTTCTTAATAACGTTTAGCTCTACTTACGTGATAAGTTTTTCCTCCTTCGTGTGCTGGAGGCAGTTCGTAGTTTTTTTGGCAGACCCTATCCAAAAATCCTGCTGGCGACCAAATCCTCAAAGTTTCTGAAAAATACCGTCATTCTTAAGATTGGTGTATCTACCCTCTGTTTCTCATTTACTTACCCCCGGTTTTTGGTACACTAACAAGCCGTTAATCTACTGTTAACAGCTGTCAGTTGGCGAAAGTGCATACAGAAAAAAATATTTGACAGCTGTTAACAGTAGATTAACAGATTGTTAGTGGACGAGAAACTGGGGATAAGGAGCTGTTGATAAATTACTGTCAGTAGATTTTTTTGTAAGCTCTTAGCCAACCGATGACAGGTCAACAGAATTAGTTGTATACGGGAACCAGGGGATAATCTTATACTAAGCCAGAGGCTGCATAGTTACCATTGACAACTCCATCCAGATACTTCAGTTCATGCATCTGCTCGTATGTGATCCCTTTGTACTTGTCGTGAAAAGCCTTCACTTCCTCGTACAGTTTGTCTTGGATCTCTGGCCGTAGTGCCATTTGGTGGGTGGCCAGTACCAATACTGAAGCGATACTGTCGAAGCCAGCCAAGAAAAAAAGAAAGGCTTGCGCTACCAGTTCGTCTTGAGTCCATTCTGGAGACGGGCAATGAGTGTTATTAAAAGCGGTAACAAAACAATACATACCATTATAAAAAATACAGGGATATTTTCTGGTTTTAAGAAGCGCTCGTGGTCTAGACAAAATGGAGTGATTGGCATTAGTCACTTAAATTAAGCAACACCTTGAGCGGTCAGGTGCAGGATGAGTGACCATCCCGTGACTAACGATAGTGTGTTTTTCCGAGCGCTTCTTTGCTTTGCCAGACACGTTAAGCCTTTGGTTGTTACATGACTGTTAAGAAATGTCAGAGGCCTTATGGGTGGCTTAATAACTTTTGCCAGTAAAAGAACGCAAAAACAACTTTAAATAGACTGAGTTAATTACTTTGTTAATTTAGTGAACAGATACGCTACGCGATATTAAGGAAATGCTCAGCGCAGCGTAGATTTCCAGCACACCCCGAGTATTTGCTAACAATTGACAAGTTGTTAGACAAGCTACCCAATATTAGAAATAAAAAAAATACTTTATACAGACTATTATAATAAATAATAGGGTAAGACACGTTTAATATATAACTATGTATGAGTTTCGCGAATCATTTAGAAAGACTATTGAGTAGTTAGTCACCTATGTCCAAAGCCTTTATGAGCAAAGTTCGTTATCAACCCTTGTATGTCCCCAATGCTGGGGCACGTGTCTCTTCCTGCATCGCAGGAAGGTTAGGCCATACTCCACCACGGGGGTCAAGTCCGGGCAGGTGGAGGATTGTAAAACAGTGGCGCGCCTTACTGTGAGAAGTTATCAAGCCGCCCATAAGGCCTCTGACTTGGCTTAACGACTGCCATTATATGACAGCCGGCACCAACGGCTTAGCGTGCCTTGTGAAGCACGGAAGCGCTGGGAAAAATGCCAATAGCGGTAGTCACGGGACGCTTACCCATCCCGTACCTCACCGCGCTTGTTGTTGCTTAACCAAGTGATTGATTCCAATCACTCGGTTCGCCTAGGCCACGAGCAAAGTTCCTTACGTCTATTTTCTTTAACCGGCTTAATATTGGCTTCTTCAGTTGCTGCGAAGCCAACATCCTTGTCACTATCGGTTGCACTTGAACTTGACTTCAGTGTACCTGATAACAATGTTTTATCGAATCATTTGAAGTGTTCCTAATGCTACTAATCGAAAGATATCCCCAGAAAATATTTTAAGCATTCAGTGTTTTTTTAGAAGCACATTTTTTCGTATCACTGATGAATGACATACATACATAACCCCACGCCTGTACCCCAGAGGGGTAGGCAGAGATCAGGGACTGCCACTTGTCACGATCCTGACAGATCACCTTCGCTGCATCAACGTTCATAAATCGTTGCATGCAGGCACGCCGGTTCCGGGTACTTTTATCTTCCCCTTTGCTAATCGATTGGTCGATGTATGTCCGCACGGGACGTCCTTTGCCAGCATTACCACTCACACGTGGAAAACAGTGTCTTTTACACAATTACATTTTGTGTAAAAGAAACTGTTTTGTTTTTGCTCTCTTTTTTCAGCTACCTGATAATTGTTGTTAAGATTGGTCAGATTAAGACTGTTTTGCATAATTTATTCGAATTAGGTCTTTGATGTGGGCCATGCCTATACCTTTGCCCACCAGTGGGGTCTGTTTTTTGGGCTGGTTAGATAAACATGTGTTCGATTCCTGCAAAGCCTAGCTTGCATGGATTATGAATAATCTCATTCACTCGGTATGAAAGATTCACATATTATAAGATAGCGCACTCACACGCATACGACGCATACACGCACGGACACATTAACGCACACAAACCACATCTATTTTGAATATTTTTCTGTTTGTCGTTGAATTTATTTTAAAAAATTTAGAGAATAAATTTTTTGTATAATGCAAAGTAGCAGGGTTTGGATCCAATAGTTTCTTCCGCAGTTGAAGTAAAAGGAGATAATATCATTTAAATCCGCGAAAAACTGCCGGCAGATGCTGGATGCGGCAAGCTGAATATGGGGTGCTATGGCGCTCATTAGGGGAGGGCTATATCAGCGTTGGGAAACTTCCGATAAGAATGCTGCGGTATTTTAAAGCTATTTTGGGACTTTACTTAAATACCTTTGGCGGCTTCCATGAGCAGCTGGATCATGTCAGGTCTCTCGACCTGGTTCTTCTCTCGGTAGTCCATCGTACTCTTTACGATGTTGCGGAAGAAACCCGTCGCTTCCGGCGGGAATATGGTTACATACTATGGAAATTATATGGAAATTATACAATGGAAAACTTAATTAAGAACGGTTTCAACGGTCTCGAAAAATTTACCCTGGTAACCTGGTTAGTACCAGTTTACCAGGGTAAATTTTTCACTTACAGGTTTATACGGAAATAAATAAATTGACTCGAAATCAGTTGTTTTCAAGCCAAAACACATCAACACTTTCCAAAATACGGAAATAGTTGTGCACAAAAACGGATAAATCTATACAAGCCATTTCACTTTAAGGAAGTTTGATAGATTATCTGGTCTTGAATGGCCAAAAGCTATTTTGCAACGGCTTTGTATTTATGATTAAACAATATCTAAACTTAGAACATAAATCAAGAATATCTAAATTTAACACATCTAAATCAACAATTAAAATCTGTCTCATTTGTGTACATTGTCATATATAAGTAAAAACCTGTAATTGGTTTTATTTCGAAGTTACTAAGTAAGTCTTAAAGTCACTTCAGTATACCCGTAAACACGGAATTGTAACGCTGCTTAAACGTCGGAAAATAATCCCGATTATTTTAATACATAACTATGTACAAGTCAATTTATTCTTACTTGTTCAATTTAGTAAACAAGATTCTCAACTTTAAAATTGAGATTAGATGCCTAAACGAGGCATTTTCTTGCAAATTCATGAACTATCATGACTATGTTTATAAAATTGGCAGCGTGTTATCTAAAATAGTGTTCCAGGTTACTTCATTTATGGAAATATGGCAGTTTTGGACTAAAAAGTCTCAGTTTAAGGGTAGAATCTTGTTTTCTAAATTGAACAAGTAAGAATAAATAGACTGTAAAAGTATCGCAAATTATTAAGAAATACAGGAAAATATCATCAAGAAAATATCATCAAAAGGCTTAACAATTAATTTCGGTACTATCATACTAGTACTCACATCGGTTAAAACAGGTACTATTAAGCTCAAAAACATCTTGATCCTCTGGAAGATCGACATCGTCATAAGACTCTGGCCAGTTGTGTAGAACTCATTGTCCTTGTCTTTCAGCGAGTTGACTTCTAACCCGAAGGCTGTCGACGCTATTACGTCATTGGTGAAGCGGCGCATAATTTCATCCAAGTCAACCTCACTGCCATCCTTTTCTGGGAATTAAGTAATTAAAAAGTAACAATAATAAGCAGAAGCACTTGCCATCGATTAGTGATGCAGATTAATTAATGAGCCATTTTCAGCACAAATTCATAAAGCACTTCCTAGATATCGCCTATAGGCCAGCACATCTAAGAACAGGTCTGTCGCAAAATTACGTAATTTTACCGAAAAGCTGGTAAAATACGGATATTTTACGGTAATTTATATACATTACGGTAAAATTACCGGCAACGTATGTATGCTGAAAAGTATGGCGGGGTGTGAGACGAGCATTAAAGTGTCTGAAATAAGTGTTTTAGCAAATATTAATGTGTAATAATAGTGGATTATTAACCACCATATAGCAATTAAAACAAAACAGTGCAACATCACTTTTCATATTTTCTCAAGAAGTCCGTGTGAAGTCTCAATAAAGTCCCACATCTTTATTGAACTAAATATCACATACGTTCGACATCTATCAACACTCATTCATTACCTACCATTTATTGATGATAATTAAAGTTTTGCAAGAAATCGTACTTGACACTGGCTAATGTGCAAACCGCACAAGCCATTAAGAAGAGAAAAAAAATAGTGATTTGATGATCGGTCGCAGTGAGTAACTGGCTCCATCTGTTGCACGGACTCGGAACTTTCATAAATTGCAGCCGCGGCGCGCGGTAGCAATAGTATTATTATATTAGTAAGAGTTAAATCATATTTTACTCAATTTTACCGTAATTTACCGTAAAATATAATATTGTCGCGGTCCTATCCCGAACCATCTAGAATAGAGCCTTCTAGGAGCCTATCGAATAGTCGCCGCATGCTGCGTTTTAGTAAACAATAAACGCTGCAAGCAATAATGACTCGTATGTCCACTAGCGTAAGGTTCAAAACTCTTTAAATGAGTAACTGTCCGAGCGACCTTGCCGCGTGTACCGAGTGTAGGTACGTAGTTACGGGAATGTTCTAGAACCCTGGCCGGCGGATATAAATAGCGGCCGCCGCGGCGCGCTGTCAGTTCCATTTGGAATAGCGAAGAGTGAACTTCGAGCGAACATATCTGCGATACGAGCGATAACCTACGACCTCAGCGATACTATTGGACTTCGATTGGACCTGCGATTGGAATCTACGTGTGGACTTCGTGTCGTGAAGACCTGCAGACCAGACCCTGCGTGAATAAATCCTAAGAAGTTGTCATTGGCGTTTTACATACAAATCCAGAACCCTAGCCCGTAACATTTAGTGTCAGAATTGGGGATTTGGAGATGCCACTGACTCCGAGAGAGGATACTTCTGGAGTGAGGACCAGGTCCAGAAGTGCTGCGGAGGCCACGCCCACTGCCCCTCAGGCCACGCCCACTGGCCATAGGGACACGCCCACTGGTCCCGCCCACCAGGCCACGCCCACCGACCAAGCCACGCCCCCTGGCCCCGCCCACCAGGCCACGCGCGTAGTGGAGACACAGCATACCTGCCCAGCGGCTCCGCCTACTGGCCACGCCCACCAGGCCACGCCCACCGCCCCCGTGCACCAGGCTCCGCCCACCGGCCTTGAACACCAGATTTCACCAACCGACCAACAGGCTCCGCCTCGTAGCCACGCCCACCTGGCCACGCCCACCGAAGACATTAAATCTCAGTCACGTACAATGGAGGTTTTGGATATGTCGTGTCTGATGGCAATGTTGAAGGGCATGCGAGAAGAACAGAGAGGCCTGCGAGAAGAGCAGAGCAAGCAGATGCGGTGCCTGCAAGAAGAACAGAAAGGCCTGCGAGAAGAACAGAGTAAGCAGATGCAGTGCCTGCAAGAACAACAGAGCAAGCAGATACGAGGCCTACGAGAAGAACAGAAGGCAGACCAACAGACGATCCTATCTGCCGTTACAAAGTTCAGCGATACGGTCGCTAAACTACATGAAGATGTAGAAGTAGTGACCGAACGGGTTACCAAATTAGAAGAGGACCTACAAAGTCTGAAAAACGGCCTCACTGGACTAGAGCAGGAAGTTCGGCGTATAAAAGCTGCAGGAGTTACGTCGAGCAGAGTTGTCAGCATAAACCACGGGCCTAAAGTGAAGGTGCCTCCGTACGATGGTACTACGTCTTGGGTCGCCTACCGCCAGCAGTTCCAGACTGTCGCTGCTTTAAACGGTTGGACGGACGAACAGAGCCTGACAGCCCTCACCGTCGCGCTCAGAGGTTCGGCTTTATCTGTCCTGGAGGCACTGCCCACCTCAGGCAGCAAGTTCAAGGATCTGCTGGAGGCACTTGAGGCTAGATATGGGGAACGGCACCTGGAACACGTTTTTCGTGCCCAGCTACGCGACCGGACCCAGCGCCTGGGTGAAGGACTTCAACAATGGGCGTTGGAAATTGAGAAGCTGGTTCGAAAGGCGTACCCTTCTGCTGATAGTAAGATAGTGGACACGAATATTTTACAAGCCTTCGTCGACGGGATCAAGGATCTTGAAATTAGAGCTGCAGTAAAGCTTCGCCACCATTCTTCATTAAAAGAAGCTCTGGCACACGCCCTGGAAGTAGAAGCTGTGCGTCATGATATCCAGCAAGGGTATAAACTTCGAGAAGTTACGGAGGAGGTCAAAGAGATCAAGACACCGCCCAAGAGAAACTCCGGGCAATGTGTTACAAGTGTGGAGAAAGACGGCATCTGCAGTTCACGTGTCCTAAGAAGGAGAGGCAATCGACCAAAACAGATGACAGACTGGGTGCGCGTCTCAACAAAATGGAGCAGCGTTTTGAAGAGTTCGTAAAGAAGCATGATGCTCCGGCCTCCACTGTGAATCACGGAAACGAAGCTAGGATTCCGAGGCGAGTACTGGCTGGAGCGGGGAAAGCCCAAGTAACCAGAATCTCACAAGTATGCAATGGGAACAATCTGTCAAGAAGGCCGTGTCCGGAAGACTGCAAACAAGAGACAAAGGAACTGCCATTGAGGTTGACAAGAATGAGTCCATCGAGATCTTGGGAAGACGAGGCGATGAAAGAAGCACAGGAAGATGACGAAGATGTACGGCTCATTGTCGCGTGGGAGAAACGAGGCGAAGACAAGCCAAGATGGTGCGAAGTCGCTCCTACTAGTGCTATCACCAAGGCATACTGGGCTCAATGGGACAGTTTTATTCTCCGGAACGGAATACTTTACCGAAAATGGGAGAAACCTAACGGCAGAGAGTTCCATCTTCAGATAGTTGTCCCAAGAGATAAGGTACAAGATGTCCTTCGTGAAGTACATGACGGCGTGTCAGGTGGACATTTGGGCGTAAATAGGACTTTAACAAAGATTCGAGAAAGGTTTTACTGGCTCCATTGTCGAGAAGATGTGCAAGATTGGTGCCGCAAGTGTGCTGCTTGCGCCGCGGTGAAAGGCCCACGAACTAAAAGCCGAGGAAATCTGCAACTTTATAACGTTGGTGCGCCATGGGAACGCATTGCAGTTGATGTGGCTGGACCGTTCCCAGTAACGGAATCAGGAAATAAGTATTTCATGGTAGTTATGGATTACTTCACTAAATGGCCAGAGGTATTCGCCATACCCAATCAAGAAGCCACGACTGTTGCCTCCAAGTTGTTTGAGGAAGTAGTTTGCCGGTTTGGTGTGCCCTTGGAAATACACTCTGACCAAGGCAGGAACTTTGAGTCTCAAGTATTTCAAGAACTCTGCAAAATATTGGGAATGCATAAGACTAGGACCACCCCATATCATCCTCAATCTGACGGCATGGTAGAAAGATTTAACCAAACACTTGAGAGACATTTAGCAAAAGTCGTTGACAGGCACCAGAGAGACTGGGACAAATACATACCGCCATTTCTTCTGGCCTACAGAACGGCAGAACATGAAAGCACGAAGGTAACCCCGGCGCGTGTAACTTTTGGCCGAGAACTGAGAATACCAGTAGATCTGCTGACTGGAGGCCCTCCTGACGACTCACGTTCTCTACACGACTACATTTCCGAGTTACGTGAGAAAATGCGAGAGATTTATGCCATAGTACGGGAAAACGGATTGGAGTCGAGTGAAAAGATGAAGACTAGGTATGACCGCCGAGCAAATACAAGCGGCTTCGAAGAAGGAGCACTAGTCTGGCTTCACAATGTGACTCGACGAAAAGGAAAATCTCCGAAATTGCAGACAAGATGGGAGGGACCGTACAAAGTGGTAACTCGGTTAAATGACGTGACGTACCGAATTCAACGGCAGCCAAGAGGTGCACAAAAAGTGGTTCACATCGACCGCTTAGCTCCTTATCACGGCAGTAATGAAGATGCTCGGGACGAGCATCTCTAAGAGGGCAGCAGTGTCGCGGTCCTATCCCGAACCATCTAGAATAGAGCCTTCTAGGAGCCTATCGAATAGTCGCCGCATGCTGCATTTTAGTAAACAATAAACGCTGCAAGCAATAATGACTCGTATGTCCACTAGCGTAAGGTTCAAAACTCTTTAAATGAGTAACTGTCCGAGCGACCTTGCCGCGTGTACCGAGTGTAGGTACGTAGTTACGGGAATGTTCTAGAACCCTGGCCGGCGGATATAAATAGCGGCCGCCGCGGCGCGCTGTCAGTTCCGTTTGGAATAGCGAAGAGTGAACTTCGAGCGAACATACCTGCGATACGAGCGATAACCTACGACCTCAGCGATACTATTGGACTTCGATTGGACCTGCGATTGGAATCTACGTTTGGACTTCGTGTCGTGAAGACCTGCAGACCAGACCCTGCGTGAATAAATCCTAAGAAGTTGTCATTGGCGTTTTACATCTAAATCCAGAACCCTAGCCCGTAACAATATTTTACGTAAAATAAGGTAAATTACCGAATTTTACGAAAGTAATATTACTGCTCTACATCCCTACTTAGCACAGATTATTTATGACAGCCGTATTTTTAGAGCCGGTTCTTTTATGGCCACGCTTGTAATTGATCTATGAATTGCTTTAGGAATTTGTGCTCAAAATTGCTTATTTAGAATTTAATAATGATTACTATGACGAATCGAAAGTCTCTATGATCTTTTCGTAAAATGGCAGAATGCAAACTCGAAGTTCTCAATTCGTTAATCTGTTGTCGGGGAAGCAAAATATAAAAGAGCACTTTACTATTACAGCCCTCACTTTGTCTCAGACACTGCAGATTCCGAGTGATCGCTTAAGCCATTTAGTGTGAGTGAAGGTGCAACACGTGGGCATGCCCTCCACCAGATTGTCTGACGACCTGGTTACGGTGGCGGGAGGCGCTCGATGCGGACAGAAGACCATGAAGCTTGGAAAACCATGAGGGAGGCCTAAGTCCTGCAGTGGGCGTCAAATGGTTGACGATGAAGGTGCGACTGGACGCTGGATTAATAATCTCATTGCGTAGATTGTTACATTAATCGAATGCTGACTGAGATCGGTTTTGAATGCCCAATTTCGATTGCTGCTTGAAATGCATTTTTATCCATATACTAAGTTAGGTAAATTTGTGAAGTTATACGATTCCACCGTACGCCGAACCCCAACCCGCAGGCCCAGAGTGGAGATTATGGTCATTACCCCCTATGATAGCACAACGTGACGCTTTTTAGGGGAGGCCTATGTCCAGCAATGGACTAGTATAGCATGACGACGACAACGACGAAGTAGCAATACCACTCGCTAATGGTGAAGGACATCGTGACGAAACCTGAGAATCTGAGGTGGTCAAACACCTCAGCGCTTGAAATTGCCATTCCGCGGTGGGCATTTGTGGTGATTAAGCCCATACTTTCTCTGTAAGAAGTCCTGCACCCTGCAGTTGGACGTTCATAGGCTACATAAGAAAAATAAAATTTGGTCAATCCGGCAGCGCGAATTTTTAGTCGTGTGTTTGAGTGGCATTTAAAGTTCACTTTGAAGAGGTAGAACTCACCTCTCAAGTACTCAATAATGTTCTGGCTAATCTCGTTCATGAAAGGCATCATAGCTTTCATCTTGGAGCCGGTGAAGGCGGGGCTCAGAGTGACGCGCATGTCACGCCATTTGTCTCCTGGAACAGAATAGCAGATGTAAAAATTTTGACCCGATATATTTTAAAAACCTTTTTAGAGGCTAAAAATTTCACCCATGCCGGGATTCGAACCCGCAACCTCTGGCTATCCGTGCCAGCGCTCTACCAATTGAGCCAATGGGCGACTCACGGCATCAGTGAAATTTCGAACCTCTATATACTATTCTCTGTATTACGTACAGGCAGCGACATCTGACTTAAGCAAATTGCATTACTTACAGCCCCGACTACCTACTTTGCAGTTAGGTTTAACATCGGAACGATATCACTGTACCCACATGATTATACTATTTTTATTTTTAATGCACTAACCCGTGCTAAGGAACAAATTTAAAAACCTATTTAGAGGCTAAAAATTTCACCCATGCCGGGATTCGAACCCGCAACCTCTGGCTATCCGTGCCAGCGCTCTACCAATTGAGCGAATGGGCGACTAACGGCATCAGTGAAATTTTGAACCTGTTTGCACTATTCTCTGTATTACGTACAGGCAGCGACATCAGACTTAAGCAAATTGCATTACTTACAGCCCTGACTACCTACTTTGCAGTTAGGTTTAACATCGGAACGATATCACTGTACCCATATGATTATACTATTTTTATTAAAATAGTTAGTGCATTAAAAGCGACCCATGACCAACAACTCTTGACGTTATCGTATTTAAATTACGCTACAATTTGTATTGGCATATTGTCATATAAAAAATTATTGACGAAATGTATTAAACTTGTATTGGACAAAAAAAATATTCTCTAAATATAGTTAAGACATAAAATAATACTGAGTGACATGAAATAAAATAATGCACAATATGAAACTGAAACTTAAATTCTTCACTGAAAATATTTAATTCAAACTAAGTATGCCAATCTTGTGAATTAAAAATAATAGACCATAGAACTTTAGCTGTATTTGTCCTAATCTAAGCATTGTATATATTGCATGCATGCCTTTTATATACTATAAATTTGCCGTGACCCCGTACCCGTAAATACTCGTGACCTCTGGCACGAATAGCCAGGTTTTAAATATTTTCCTTAGCACGGGTTAGTGCATGAAAAAGAACATAATTTCTTTCATCCCATAGTGCATGATCGTAATCCAATTATCTTTACCTTTCATTTGAAACAAGCTGTCTTGGAACAACTGGTCTGCGAAGAAATGCCTGTGATCAACGAAGTGGTCAAAATCCTTGACCGTGATTGCCTTGATGAGCTCTGGGTCCCTGATCAGCAATACCGGGGTCATGCCTTCGAAGTAACCGATGTACCTGAGACATATAAAATAATATAATCCGATTACTATTTATAACCCGATTACTAACATTTGGTTGTGGACTATGGCCTTAGATACCTTTCTCAGGGAAGAGACCCGTGCTCTTTGGTGGGGACATAATGGTTTGATGATTAAAAGTGAAGACAAAAAGTACCCGGAACCGGCGTGAGTGTATTGAACGTTCACGAAGCCAACGTGATCTGTCAGAATCGTGGCAAGTGGAAGTCCTTCTGCCTACCTTTCTGGGATGCAGGCGTGTGGTTAAGTTGTGTTTATGTAAATACTAGCTGTGGCCCGCGATGCTACCCGCGGTTAATCGATTTTCCCATGGGAATAAGATATTTTCCCATGGGAATAAGATATTTTCCCGCAGTAAAACGTACCCTATGTGTTAATCCAGGCTGTCAGCTAACTCTATGCGAGTACCAAATTTTATTAAAATCATTCCAACAGTTTAGACAAGAAAACGTAAGCAACAAACACACTCACAAACTTTCAGATTTATAATATTAGTGTGATGGGAAGTGTGACGATGATGTAATAAGTCGTAAATATTTAATAGTACATTATGATATAAGTGCGGTAAGTTGAAAATTACAGCCGAGGCGATATTACTAGCCCGAGCCATCGGCGAGGGCTATAAGGAAGCAGAGGCTGTAATTTTCAAAGCGCACGTATGTCATACGACGTTTTATAATATATTTACGACGAAATTAATAAAACTCTGACTTTGCTATCATCACTACTTGACGACATTTTCAAATAAAAACAATACATCGAAAAGAAAAAGCGCGCGGATTTATTTTTACTTGTCCACAAATAAGCGATGCGCGCGCATGAACTTTTTTTTTAAGCAAAGGTACAAAAACAGCCAGTATTACTAATAAAGTGAATTAATATTTTTGTGTTTTTGTTACAGATAAATGGTTGTAATTTATTTTCAAAATTAATAAGATTAAAGAATTAAATGTTTATTTGTTATATTTTATTTCCCAAAGTTAATTTTATTCATAAAATATTGACCACTTTCTCGACATAAAACCTCTTTGCTAAGATTTTTAAAAGTATCGTTCATTTTTAGACGGAGTATCTTAAAACTTTATTAAAAAAAAACACGTACCTTTTACATTACATTACGCACAAGTACGTAATGAGATACATTACGATATTGAAATTGGTGTAATTACAACCACTTTACGAGCAAATATGTTATAAAAAGACATTACCTTTCTTCCGGAAAAGTATTGTACACATCAATGATATCTTCAATGAAATTATGTCTTCGCGCAAAGATACTTTTCACGTTGTTGCCAAAAAAGGGCAGGCCGGGCGAAAACTTCACGTCTCTACTCTGAAAGTGCCAGTGATTTTTCTTGTAAACGTACATAACATATTACTTGGTTAAAGTTAAACGTACATAACATATAGCAACAAGTGCTAATCAGGCTCTGATTAGCACTTGTTGCTATCGGTATTATTATTGATAGCACGTGTGCAAAGTTGTTGGAATAGGGAGAGTAGAAACACCTAGGAGACAAAGTGACATTTAGATAGAAAGTTAGATAAAACATTTTTTTAGCGGCAAAATACTCAAACATGACACCAACTCTGAAATGCAACAATAAAAATTTGAATGTAACATCATAACGGACAAAGTACGTTGTTAAAATTTCTTTGTACATTCGACAGCACATATGTGCGCTCTATTTATTTACATCACGGGTAAATTTCCCACAGAAATGCGAAGGTTGAGTACTTGACAAAACTTATTTATTATTATTTTTTATCATATGTTTTTGTCGTTTCTTGAAATTGGTTATCAATTGTATGATATCAACTTAAATTACCTTAAGTTGCTATCTGTCGTGACGAGACACGAATCTAAGCGGTTTTATGTTGGCAACACCGGCTGTCAATCATAAATGAGGTAGCTAGAAAAAAAAGATAAAAAATCAGAGAGAGAGAGAGGCGGACAGGGATCGAGACGCGTGGCGGGAAAAGGGTGGTGTGTGCTGGATGGGACGGAGGAGACTCTGGTGAGTGCTTGATGACGGTATCCTATCTTGTACGTGTCTGAGACCAGGGTTTCAACCAATATAAAAGTGATAATGTATCCCGAGGCAAGCAAGGGTTTTAGCATACACCTGTAACGGTTTTGACCGAGGTAGGTTGTATTTGTCAAAGCTTGCAAGGGCCGGAGAACTTGATCCTGGTGTCTCTCGCACGGAAGCCCAAGAGGGAGCGGACGCGTTCCCTAGGCGGTGACTGTCGGAACGACTATACGCTAGTCGGGTTTGACCGACCTATGATGTATGTACAATAAAGTATTGTACAGAGTAGAATCCATGGTAGATAACAGTTCGGGTGTGCGAGAGACTAGTGGAGGAAGTTTGGCAGGGTGTATGGGGAGTCAGAGGAGCCCTGGGGAGACCCGGGCACTGCCCGGGGGCTCCATGTGTCACCATCTTAGATTGGCTAAGGTTATGGGAAAGTTTTCCGGTCATTATAACGGTGTGGGATGGAGTCTACCAAGGCAGACTCCTCGGAGCGCAAACCTCCGTACGGGACGGCCCGACCACCGTGCAGAGAGTAAGACGGGCTACCTTCTCGGTTGTAGAAGCACTAACCGTTCCATATGAGTATGGCTCTCATGATGAGATATACGGACACACATCGGTGTGGACACGTTCTAGTATGACTAGTTGACATAGTTTAATACGCTCTATGTTGGTTGAATCTATGGTGGAAGACAATGCCACTTTGTGTGTATCTTAAGTTTGATGTATTATGTACTATCGACCCACGTGTCTTATGTCGTTGCGATGTTATTGCCCCCCTATTTAGTCATTTGATTATATTCGTCGCGACATAATTTGGTGGAGGAGCTGGGATCCTTCGATTGGGAGACAGATACGATAAATTCGTGATAAGCCACTGAGTGGATAGTGTTCTTGGTTTCTACCCGTAGCTCCGCTGCTCTGGATGAACGGCTTGGACGAGGAAGGATTATGATTTTTTTCTTTCTTCTTTTCCCAATCGGAGTATTACCCTTCAGTGGAAGTTGGATTAGGGTCGATAGTCGCAAATTGGAATACATAGTGTTATTTTACACTTGTTTTTTTGTTGTACATATGGAAACCCGTTACGTATCCCTTTATGGGTACCCTTTTTATTTTCTCTCGGATTTTACGACGGTAGGTGGGTCCGTTGCATACGTGTTTCATACCCACCTTCCTGTTTTTATACTTTAAGCGGATTTATATTTGTGAGTTTATGACTGTACCCTTTGGAATTTGACTGACAATCGTGGCCACGACTCTCATGCATGCATGACCTATGTGACTGACTTGACCGATTTCATTTATTTGGGATTTATTTGATCGTTCGTTTTTTTTCTGCTTATTACAACCCCGACTCACATTTTTTGTGTGTCATTTTAATCTGTGGTGTGTCGGTAATTTACGGTTTTTCGTTAAGTTGGCGCAACTGAATTTGTTTCCTTACGTTCCGGGTTACCAAATATTTTATACTTAGAACATGGCTGATAATTATCACCATGTATAAGTTTTTGTCATTTATGTGTACAATTATATTTCTTTAGTATGAAAATGTTTGTTTTTCTTTCCTTAACCAGAAATATGCTGAAATTGATTTTATGATACTTCGATGCGGATAAGGAACGTAAAAGAGTTAAGCGTGAAACTGAGTATAACTTTGTCGGTCGATATCGGTTTTTTTTAGGCATTACTTAATTCGCTGATTTTTGGACCGTGTATCATAATTGTTATCGTTTCGTAAATAAATTTATGGAAATATTTTGTGTTTTATTTGCGTAATTCAGAATTTGAGATGGTGTTGAAGTGATGTGATCACAGAACAATTAAACCAAGATGTGATCGCAATCATAGTCTGTGATGTCAGTGATTTCCCGCCATTATAAGAAAAAAAAAAAAATTGTTCGATGAAGAAGTTTATTTCTGTGCCTTATAACAGAATTGAATTGAATTTATTTCTGTGTTTTAGACCAATAATTTTGTCAGTGAGACTATATTTTCGTAGTAAATACAACGCAATTGTTTGCTGAAATACTGGTTTTGTGGCCCGATAACAATCAATGTTGCAAAAGACCGAAACCCATTCGGTAAGTACTCTGTCGTCACTTAGTTGTAAGAAAACTTAAATTTAGGTATTTTGTTTTCAAGGAAGGTAAATGTTTGGTATTGCTTTGCTTACAGTCGGCCACAACTATATAAACCTCTCGGCCGAGTCCAGGGACGGAATAAGAAACGAAATAACCATACTGACCAACTGGTTTTTAACCAGCGTAATACCTACTTATCGTAGAAGCTACAATCGCAATGGAAGAAGCTTTGAGGGTGCGCCTCAAGCTACGACAGGAAAAGCTTATAGAGTTGCTTAACAAAGGTACTGCGATGTTACGAAGTGAAGGCGTGCCGGAGGAGGAATTTGTGAAGTTGAAGTTAGACATTAAAATGTCTATTGAAGCCATAGAAAGGCAAATCTCTCAGTTCTTGGAAAAGTGTCCATGTACCGATATGAACATGACATCCTACATGGAGGACCAGCTAAGAGCAGAGGATATGCTGACCTCAATGGAGACTCTACAACTGACTAATTGTTCTCACCAGCCACAACCAAACCCGACAACTACGAGTAGATTACCTAAGCTTAACTTGGTTAAGTTCAATGGGGATGTGTTGAAATGGACCGAGTACTGGGACCGGTTCCAAGCAAACATTGGTAGTCGGCCTCTAACAAATGTAGAAAAGCTGTCCTACTTAATTAGTACATTAGAAGGCCGAGCTCTAGAGACTGTTGAGGGCCTGGATACAACAAATGCTAATTATGATATAGCTGTGGAGATTCTTCAGAAAAGATTTGGCTCAAGAAGTCGAGTCATTGATGCTCACTATGAAGCTTTAAATAAACTGCAGAGATGTGCTCATCGTGCTAAAGACTGCAGGTATACCTTGGATTCTGTAGAGAAGCATTTAAGAGTTTTAACAACTCTCGGAGAAAATGTGGAGAGTAACCAGCTTCGCTTAGTAATAACCAGCAAATTTCCGGAGTCTACATTGTACCAGGTAAATCTTATGACCGGACAGGATCCCACTGTTGCCAGCATTCGGTCAGCCCTTGATTCTGTAGTAGCAGCACTGGAGAAGTCTGAAGTTGTTCCTAACATAGCTGATCCATCCCCATCAACTAGCTCCGCAGCCATACCCTTAGCTTCTACATCTGCATTACATGTCAAGGCAACTGATAGAGAGCAAAAGGGGCGTATACGACCACCCCACATGAAAAGGAAGCAGGACAGGGAATTTACTGTGACCAAGCGCCCCAGAAAAGAGTGTGTCTTCTGTAAAGGTGATCATTACAGTGACACATGTAGGGTCTATCGGACTGACTTTCAAAGGAAATCTAAACTGAAAGGCAAATGCTATAGATGCCTTAATAACGGCCACATAGCCAGGACGTGTAAGACTAAAGTTACCTGCTATTACTGCAAAGGATCACATAATCGAGTACTCTGCAAAAATAGAGATAATGGGAAAGAAAGAAAAAAGAATGCAACAACAGCCGCAGTAGAAAAGGAAATACTCGGTAAGACTACAGAGGGCCCACTTACTTTAATTAAGGATGGAAATGTGTGCTTACTTACCAATAAGACACAATATTACTTGCAGACGGCGACAGCTCGCGCCAGAAACAAGACCAATGAAGCCCCTCTACGTCTCCTTCTGGATTCTGGGAGCCAGAGGAGCTACATTACAAAAAGATTAGCCGAAATTCTGCAAGTGAACCCAGACCAAGATGACCGTTTATTAATTTATACCTTTGGAAGTAACGAGCCCCATGAAATAGTGAGTCCCTCAACAGAAATCACTTTGCTGACCAGCCGAGGAGTAGCTAAATCTTTGTGGAGTAGCTAAATCTTTGTAGGAGACCATCTTCGTCTTGCAGAAGAGAGCGATCAGATTCATTTATAGGCTGGGTAGTAGAGATTCGTTAAGAGATTTCTTTAAAGAAACTAACATCCTGACAGTTGCCAGTCAGTATATATATGAAAACATTATGTACGTTAGGAAAAATATCAGTAACTTTAAAACTTTAGGTAGCCAACACAATGTAAATACTAGAAATAAACATAAACTTTTGTTCCCACTATTTAGGCTGGCAAAGGTTAATACATCCTTCATGGGGCATTGTATACGCTTCTATAATAAAATCCCTGAAGATATATTAAGCTTGCCTGAATCGCGGTTCAAAAAATATGTTAAGCACACTTTGTGCCAAAAGGGCTACTATAACATAAAGGATTATTTAGATGACAATGAGGTCTGGAATGAAAGCCAGTACAATGTATGAGTTCTATGTTCAAAATAATTATGTAAACTATGTTAATTAAGGACTTTTGAAAAGACTAAGTTAGGAGTTTTTTTGTCCATTTTTTCTCCTAAATGATCTAGATTTTGAAATGGACACCTAGTTTGAATTGTAACGTTCATTAAGCCGCAGTTTCTGTGCTACTTTGAATAAAACCTTTTCATTTCATTCATTTCATTTCATTTGAGGGTGAACATTGTGCCCCATATTACTGACAAGGTTCCAGTTCCCAGAGTTGACACAAGTGATATAGTAGACCTACCAGCAGATGACGGCAGCATGGGCGATCAAATTGATGTGTTGATTGGTAATGACCATTATTTTTCCCTTCTGAGAGAACAGCGGCTGAAAATGGGTACCAATTGGTTCCTTCAAGACACTGATCTAGGATGGATAGTATCTGGACCTGTAAGTGGCGAAACTCAGAGTGACCTCTCGTTGGTTACCTACTGCCAACACCATGAGCCAAGTTGTCCTTATTTCGCAGAACCAGACCTACCTTTACGGAATGTAGATATGAAATTTATGTGGTCCCTCGAGAGCATCGGCATATTAGATTCTCCTAAGACAACGCACGAGGAAGAGGCAGTAAAGCATTATAATGAAACCGTGAGATATTCAGATGGAAGATATGAGGTAAAATGGCCATGGGTATCCTATCCATCGGACTTGCCTACCAATTTTGGTTTGTCAATCGGCCGCCTACGAAGCCTGCTTAAGAGAGCAGATGAAAACACATTGCGCGATTACGAGGATATTCTTGATGAACAATTAAGAAACGGAGTTATAGAATTGGTAGAAAGTCAGACAATACCAGTATGCCAAAGGAGTCCACCAATTCATTACTTGCCACATCACATTGTGAAGCAAACTGGCAAGAGAGGACGAATCGTCTACGACGCATCTGCCAAAACTGGTGACCAAAGAAGTCTAAATGAAGGTATGTACAAAGGTCCTTCGCTCTTGGAAGATTTAACAGGGCTACTTGTGAAATTCCGTTTGAACAGAATTGGCATATCTGCAGATATTGAAAAGGCCTTTCTTCAGATAGGCCTTCAGCCTGAGGACCGTGATGTGACCAGATTTCTGTGGGTCAAGGACGTCAACAAGGAATTAACAGAAGACAACCTACTTCATTATAGGTTCTGTAGGGTTCCGTTCGGAGTAATTGCTAGCCCATTCCTACTCACTGCTACAATAAGACATCATATGTCTCAGACGAATAACGACCTAATAAGAAGAGTAGCGAACAGATGTTATGTGGACAATTTGGTCACCGGAGCCACATCACAAACAGAAGCAATTTGTTTATACCAGGATACCAGAAACTCTTTTAATGATATGTCTATGAACATTAGGGACTGGGTATCTAATGATAAGGATTTTTTGGAGCAAATCCCTAAGGAGTATCAAGCAAAGGAACAGAACGAGGTAAAAGTGCTTGGACTCACCTGGACACCTCAAGATGATATGTTGCATCTCAAGAACCCGAAGCTAGAAATGATCACCTTGGAAAAGCCAAGCAAGAAAGTTGTTTTGAGCACTCTAAGTCGACTTTATGATCCATGTGGTTTCGTCTCTCCTCTAGTACTGCCAGCAAAATTAATATTCCAAGAATTGTGCATCAGAAAATTAAAATGGAATTCGCCACTCCCTGCAGATTTGGAACACTCCTGGGGTGATGCCGTTGAAAACTTAAACGCTGCAATGGACGTTAAACTCCCACGATACATTGCCAGCAATTTGGAAACCGAATGCGATGTGCAATATGAGCTACACTGTTTCACTGATGCTTCAAACAATGCTTATGCAGCGGTGGTGTACATCGTATCAAGAGGATTGAACAGTGCCGCCACCGCCCTCTTGATGTCTAAGTCACGAATAACACCCGCTGAAGACAAGACTGCGCTCAAGATACCTCGACTCGAACTCCTAGGCTTCTTAATCGGTAATAGGTTGTTAAAGTATGTTGCTGGATGTATAGACCTGCCTATAAGGAAGAAGTACTTGTGGACAGACAGCCTAATTGTGCTTGCCTGGATGAGGACTGAACGACTCTTACCACCGTTTGTATCCAGACGTGTTATGGAGATCAAACAACAGGGTGATGTAGAAAGACGCTATGTGCCTACACAGTTAAATCCAGCAGATGTAGCAACGAGACCAAATGCTATTAAGGAGAGATCGCGGTTATGGTTTTCGGGACCTGAGTTCCTTATCGAGAAGGAAGAGGATTGGACATTTCAAGAAGCAGTTCCTGAGAAAAGTTTATACTCGGCGGGGAGGGCTCTGGAAGTAATAGTAGACGGTCCAGAGATGACTGATAAAGGCTACGAAAATTACGACACTTCTGTGGTTGAGGAAGATGCGACGGTGTTCTCTGAGCCAATTACAGAAACTCTGCTTCAAATCAAAGAAACACAAAAACAGTTCTTTCCGGAAGAAACAGCAGGAAAAGTAACACACCTCACTAGAAATCTTGGTCTGTTTACCGATAGCGAAGGCATCTTGAGATGTGGCGGACGTATGAGTAATACTGGTTGGTCATATGATAGGAAGCATCCAATTCTGTTACCGAAAGACTGCGACCTGACAAAGGAACTGATCTTAAAAGTCCATAAAGAGAATTATCATGTTGGAGTTTCACACACGCTTAGTATCGTTCGTAAGAAATTCTGGATACCTCAAGGGAGGGCGCAAGTGCAAAAGGTTCTGAAGAAATGTGCGCAGTGCATCAAGCACGGAGGTGGACCGTACTCACTGCCACCCACGCCTGCGCTACCTGAGGAGAGGGTCAAACTTAGTTCTCCATTCACTTTCAGCGGTATGGATTATCTTGGTCCTCTCTTTGTCGAGACACCTAAAGGCAGGGAGAAAAGGTGGATAAGCCTGTTTACTTGCCTCGCAGTAAGAGCAATACATTTAGAGGTAGTGAACGATTTGACAGCAGAGCAGTGCTTATTGGGCTTGAGAAGATTTATGGCAACCAGAGGTAAACCAAAAATGATAGTGTCTGATAATGCTACACAATTTAAATTGATAGGGGAGATCCTAGCTGACCCACTGTGCGTCAAGAGTGGTATTCGGTGGAAATTTATTCCTCAACTTGCACCGTGGCATGGAGGCGTGTATGAACGTCTGATCGCTCTTGTGAAGAACTGTTTGAAACGCACTTTGGGCAAACATCTACTGCAAGATGGTCAACTGCTGACTGTTACCAAAGAGGTAGAAGCAGTGGTAAACTCACGACCTCTGACAAATGTGGGTGCAGAAATGGAGCATGTTCTTACACCAGCAGATTTTCTGTCTCTTGGTACTTGTTTGGAGTTCATACCAATGCCAGATCAAAACATGAGAGCGTCTGCGGCTAGAGTGAACTTACTGCAAAGTTGGAAAAGAGGTCAAGTTATATTAGCAGAATTCAGGAAGATGTTTAGTGAGCAGTACCTGCCTAGCCTTCGTGAGAAACATAGGGAACGCCCTAAGCAACCCAGAGTTACTTCGGATAAGTCGCCAAGCGTGGGTGACGTAGTTCAAATCAAAGATGACTCTCACAAGAACCGAAATAACTGGAAGGTTGGAAGGATCACTGCTTTAATAAAAGGTAAAGATGGTCAATGCCGAGTCGCAAAGGTGATGGCGGGGGATCAAGAATTCATTCGGTCAGTAGGTCATTTATATCCTTTAGAGGCAGATTTAGTTGACCGAGAGAGAAACGGGGTCATTGAACCGGTTGGAGAAGGTTCTAAGTTAATGGAAGAAGACATATGTTTTCCTATGGAGGAAGTCTTCTCAGAAGGTCAATTGGAGAAGCCGGAAGGAGTTGTCGCTGACCGAACCAAGCCAGTAGAAGTCTATGAACCACCGCTGAATGAGGTGCCTCTTGAGATAGAGGTCGCCGAGGCTCCCGATGCTATGGATGAAGTTGCCATAACTGAGGTGGACCAAGCGGAAGTTCCGCCAGAGCCTGTAAGTGAAACTATGTGTTTATGTGGAGTTTCGATTTACAGATGATATTTACTATCTTTATGTATTTGTCTGTTTACAGCGAGATGATGGGCGGCCCCTACGAGATGACGATCTGGACCTGAGGGTCAGGAGAGAGGCCGCAGTGCGAGCTCGGCAGAAAATTGCCGAGTGGACTCGTCATCTTCTTGCTGTGTTGTAACCCCTTTTCGCCCTTCCGTCTCGCCGCCGGGAGTGTCGTGACGAGACACGAATCTAAGCGGTTTTATGTTGGCAACACCGGCTGTCAATCATAAATGAGGTAGCTAGAAAAAAAAGATAAAAAATCAGAGAGAGAGAGAGGCGGACAGGGATCGAGACGCGTGGCGGGAAAAGGGTGGTGTGTGCTGGATGGGACGGAGGAGACTCTGGTGAGTGCTTGATGACGGTATCCTATCTTGTACGTGTCTGAGACCAGGGTTTCAACCAATATAAAAGTGATAATGTATCCCGAGGCAAGCAAGGGTTTTAGCATACACCTGTAACGGTTTTGACCGAGGTAGGTTGTATTTGTCAAAGCTTGCAAGGGCCGGAGAACTTGATCCTGGTGTCTCTCGCACGGAAGCCCAAGAGGGAGCGGACGCGTTCCCTAGGCGGTGACTGTCGGAACGACTATACGCTAGTCGGGTTTGACCGACCTATGATGTATGTACAATAAAGTATTGTACAGAGTAGAATCCATGGTAGATAACAGTTCGGGTGTGCGAGAGACTAGTGGAGGAAGTTTGGCAGGGTGTATGGGGAGTCAGAGGAGCCCTGGGGAGACCCGGGCACTGCCCGGGGGCTCCATGTGTCACCATCTTAGATTGGCTAAGGTTATGGGAAAGTTTTCCGGTCATTATAACGGTGTGGGATGGAGTCTACCAAGGCAGACTCCTCGGAGCGCAAACCTCCGTACGGGACGGCCCGACCACCGTGCAGAGAGTAAGACGGGCTACCTTCTCGGTTGTAGAAGCACTAACCGTTCCATATGAGTATGGCTCTCATGATGAGATATACGGACACACATCGGTGTGGACACGTTCTAGTATGACTAGTTGACATAGTTTAATACGCTCTATGTTGGTTGAATCTATGGTGGAAGACAATGCCACTTTGTGTGTATCTTAAGTTTGATGTATTATGTACTATCGACCCACGTGTCTTATGTCGTTGCGATGTTATTGCCCCCCTATTTAGTCATTTGATTATATTCGTCGCGACACTATCTGCTAGTCGATAACCAATTACCAGATTTTCTAATCGTGACTACATATTTCAGATTCACGAAATAATAATTATCTCTGAGTTTCTTTGAAATAAAGAAGTGTCAATAGTGCCTACAATGTGCCTTACGCTCTTAAATAGAATAATGTTATTTTTTTTTTGCTAAAACATGTTTTGCCAGAAGGTGGCATGCAAATTACAAAGGTTTACCCTTTTATAATAACTCACAAAACAACTCTTGACATACTGTTATAACAAAGTTATAAAAGTATGTCTAAACATTCTTGACATACTTTTATAACAAAGTTATAAAAGTATGTCAAGAATGGTTGTAATTTTTGAAGAATGGAAAATAACAAATTATTATTATAAAATTGGTTCAAACGCATGTTTAAACAAATTAAAAAAAAAAAAATTGCGCAATGGCACTCATTAGGCGAGGGCTATGTCTAACAGAGGAATAGTATGCTTGAAGAAGAAGAAGTAATTAAAATGTGCCATTAAGGAATTTATAAAGTTTGTAATAAAATTTATACTATTTTTTATTTTTAATGCACTAACCCGTGCTAAATACAATTAAAAAAAAACCTATTTAAAGGCTACAAATTCCACTCATGCCGGGATTCAAACCCGCGACCTCTGGCTATCCATGCCAGAAATATAATCAGAAATATCATACATACATACATAACCTCACGCCTGTATCCGAGAGGGGTAGGCAGAGACCAGGGACTGCCACTTGCCACTATCCTGATAGATCACCTTCGCTTCATCAACGTTCATAAGTCGTTGCATGCACGCACGCCGGTTCCGGGTACTTTTTATCTCTCCCTTTGCTAATACATCCCCTATTTGGTCGATGTCAGTCCGTCTGGGACGTCCTTTAACAGCCCTTCCACTCACATTAGCAATATATATTTGTTTCGTCAATCTTTCTTCCTTCATCCTCTCCACATGTCCAACGCAACATTCCTTTCTTAATTCTAGTCACTACATTCTCTTTCAGTCCACAACGTTCTCTAATCAGACTATTGCGTATCCTGCAATTCAAAGTACTACACATACTTCTCAAGGACGTCGTTTCAACTGCATTAATTCTACTTTCTTGCTTCCTTTGCCACACCCAAGTCTCGCTACCATTCATAAGTGGAGGGACCAGCACGCCATTATGAATAGCCAATCTAGCTCTTTTGGAGATGTTTCGGCTGCACACAATGGAGTGCAAGGCACCGTTTACACAATATCCCGCTTTTACTCTTCTTTCTATATCACCTTCACACTTTCAGAAATATCAGTGCAATAAATTTGTCAATAAGCATTTTTTTAAACGGGGTTCAGCAGCGCCCCCTGCAGTACATTTTCACCAAACTGCGATCCCCAACCCGCATGCCCAGCGTGGGAATTATGGGCATTACCCTCCAATCAACCTTGACAACCTTGTTATTATGTTGTTGTTAATTTGTACCTACCTACTACAAACTTAAAGAAGGTTTCTGTACTAAGTACGTTCTTACTAACATTAAAACTAGGTTTAACTTACTAAGTGGAACTAAACCTAATTTAGAGCGTATAGACCGCGCGTTATTATATCGCAATCTAGCAATTAGCAATCATGCTATAAAGCGCTAACTGCGGGTTGAAATGATGTGTTGTTACAAGTGTTACAGAATAAGGGCACTGACCATGTTAAAGACTAACGATGCTGGCTGGAAAAAATGTTAGAATTTAAAAAAAAGACATAAAACTTAATCATAATCATGTCGATAGAGCGATATCATTCCGATGTAAAAACCAAACTGCAAAGTAGCTAGTCGGGGCTGTAATTGATGCAATCTACTTCAGCCAGATGTCGCTGCCTGTACGTAAAACAGAGAATAGTGTAAAGAGGTTCGAAATTTCACTGATGCCGGTAAGTCGCCCATTAGCTCAGTTGGATAGAGCGCTGGCACGGATAGCCAGGGGGCGCGGGTTCAAATCCCGGCATGGGTGGAATTTTTAGCCTCTAAATAGGTTTTTAAAATTGTCCTTAGCGCGGGTTAGTGCATTAAAAATAAAATAGTATGAACATAAAGCATAATTTTTATGCAGCATTTTTTATGATTTACAGGGAAATTTGCGAAATCTGTAAATGACTAACGCTAGAAATGGTTACAATCTAATACCCTAGATTCGCAAAATGATTAAATCAAAATTACAACCTTGGCAAGTAGTAGACATTATTAACTTTATTCCGAATCTGCGCTTTTCTAAAGTCAAGTATACCTACAGACATTGATCGAAGCAGTGCACATGTCAATCAAAATGTTTGCTACAGGCTTCAAAATAACAATCGGCAACATTTCTACATTTTTCTTAATTGTATTGCAGACAGATGGAGGAAGGTAATATCGTAGACAGTGGTATCTTGGGGAAGTCAAATATTACAAATATAGCCGATGGATTGCATTGGATTTTGTTACAAAATGGACTTAATAAATAAAAGAAACACATATCCAAAAGAAAAACCATTTAATAATAGCGTCAACAAAGATCTTAATGATAAATCTCAAAGCATCTTTGGATTGACGAGTAAATTACAAATAAGTGAACGTGGACTTAAATTCAATCTTACAACTAGCATTACTCTTACTAAAATTACTTTGATTTACTCTTACTTTTAATAATTTTCTTATCTTATCTTAAACTCAAATTTTACCAACATTGTCTTCCATATCATTTCTTATTTAACATATTAACAACGGTGTTGACAGGTCCAAGTGAAAAGACGTCTTTGAATCTATTAAACGGTGTAAAATCAAGAAATAAAATATGGCCAAATCGTTTATGAAGAGACAAAGAGACATCTAATTCTTTTAGCCCATTATAGTCAAGGTCAATTTCAAGGTCAAGTTGCATGACATTGACCGACCTTGAAACGTTTCAATCATAATAAAAGAGAAGTATATTTAATGAAACTTTAGATCGCATAGGCTTATTTTGGCTAGACTATTTAATGAAGACACTTAATTGTAACGAACGTTGACTAAATTTGATTTCAGGAAACGGGGCTGATATTGTCATACTATCATTACAATATAAGTGGCGATGACAATCGCCGTTTATATCGTAATCGCCATCATATCATGTTATCGTGACGATTTATATATAAACCACGCCATTTATTCAAATGTTACGTTATGTTATTTACGCAGCCTTCATAACAGTCGCTAACAACTACTGCCTTGCCGTAGTCTTGACCCAAGATCCCCCACAGCCCTCTTGTTGAAGCTATCTGGCCTCAGTATGATTCTTTTCGTAGTCTTTTTCGTTTTCGTTACACTTCAACACTCTGAAATTCAGCACCAGGTGGTACAGGAAGACTTTAACCTCCATGAGCGCGAATCTGGACGCTGAGGAAAGACAAGTAGTTAGAGAACACTTTATTGTAAATAGAAAAGGAAACTACTTAAACGATTTTAAAGTATTTGATGAAACTTTGTCTAATCAGTGGCATGTCCGCCGATAGAAATGCAAGAATAGTACAAAGAAACAGTCCATCCGATGATCGTGTATCCGATGAGAGAAGGATGTCGCAAGTTTTAGTTTCTTATGCCCTGATTACTGATCTTCATTCGGCTCTTATAACTTTAATAGATCATAAAAAGTAACTATGAGCCTAATGGAGTTATAAGGCTCATATAAAACTTTGTATTTGCGTAAAAAATGATTAACTACTTTTGATATGGTTTTCTTCTTTTGACCAACAAAAAAAAATTGCAAATAAAATAATATAAAATACAATCAGCTGTCGACTAAAGGAAGTGGAGTACAATTGAAGTTAAGTAAAGTATCAAATCAAGCATACCAAATTATGTCTACGAAAATGTATTTGTAGCAGATACCCTATATTTTCGCAGTTATAGCGTTGACAAAAAGGTTCTCAGTCGTTGTTCCTAAAAATCACTACTAACGTGATTGGGAAATTGTATAAACGATTAGTAAAAGAAAATAATTTTCCGTTTTTGAGGCGCTACTGTTTTTGTATAGAGTGCCTCAGTATATATTGCATTCCGAAATGCTCAAAGTGTGCATCTAACATTTCCGAATTTATGGTATATTTTGGGTATATTTAAAGCTAGTCCTCAAAACTTGACTCTGGCGTACAGCACAAGCCAAGAACATTTTTAATAAAAATACTCGCCACAGGCTTCATAACAAATAAGTAACGTTTGTACATTTCTGTATATATTGTGAAAGCTGTTTTTTTCTGATTGTATACAAACAGGGTGTCTTGGAGAAGGCTTATTACCAGTGAATATGAATATCATAGGCTGATGAAGTGGTATTGGATTGGATTTAATTACACTATTGGTTTGATAAATAAAAATGTTGAAAAAAAATCGTTTAATTTATTTTTATAATATATACATTCAATTAAATACATTGACGAGGGGTACCACGACCAACAAGCGACATTCAATTTTATTGTATATACCCCGGCTGGGGACAAATAACCCAATGTCTTGGATGTTTACATGTTTGTGATGTCGTTGTTTCTGGTTTCCACGACATTGGGTATCCTAGTGTGGGGCCAGGAGCAATGTATGAAAATGTTATGTTATATATTTATATCTTATTTCTATACGTTTACATCTATCATTACAGTGGTTTACCTAATGCTATAGATAAAACAACAATTTCAAATTAAATGTAACGTATCATGTGATCTTTTATCATAGTAATATCCGAAGGACATGACAGAAGTAGTCACAATTCCTTGCATTTTTAAGCAAGATGGTAAAACTAGCTTTCTGTACAATAGAAAAAAAACATAGAAAAAACATCAACGTAAAGGTAAACAAGAGCTGAACCCACCCCCAACATGCCAGCCCTTCTAGTGTACAGTCGACAACACATCAACTCTCACATGCGTGATTTGTTTAGTAAGTATTTAGAATTTTATGATTGTTGTAGGTATTGCTATATTACAAAATTGTATTAGAATTATCAAGAGGCATGTGTGATATTAAAATAGTATTTATTTAATAATGTTAGATCGTACTACAATATAATTGGAATTAAAATAACATAGGCTTTATTTGGTAATTTATTGAAGGGGTCTAATCGCGATTATTTATTAAGTAAAATTAGATAAAATAACTAATTTTATTTAATTTTACTTTATTTTGCGACAGCGTTACAGTGGCCGTGGTCACGGGTAAACTGAAGCGGCGAATACAAACAATTATTGTGGGTAGTCATTTTTCGTCAACCTTCAGTTAACCCGTGACTACGGCAACTGTATCGCTGCCGAAACGTCGTCAGGACATAAAGTAATTACGTTTTACCTATTAAATAATCGCGATTAGACCCGTTTAATATACTATGTATGAGTATCGCGAATAATCAACAAATACAATAGGCTTAATTTATAAAGGTCTCTTAAAATTTATAATCTTGCGGGTCATACAGGGTCCACAAATATATAATGTTCTTTTCGTTGCACTAACCTGAGCTAACGACCATTTTAAAAACAATTTTTAGCCTCTAAATAGTTTTTTTAAATATTTTTATACTTTTAAATGTGAGATGTATTTAAACTTGTAGAATGCAAGGAGTATTTTGTTTTTTTGTTAATATAAAGGAAAACACGTTCCATGTACTATAATAAGGCCCCACAAAACCAATTACTTGATTGGACTGTGGGAGCAGTCTCGCTTACAATAGTTATGCTAGAGATTTTACATAGAATTACACCTGTATATTGTATGCACAGAATACCTCATTAGAACAACAATCAACGACTTATGAACGTTAATGAAGCGAAGGTGATCTGTCAGGATCGTGGCAGGTGGCAGTCCCTGGTCTCTGCCTACCCCTCTGGGATACAGGCGTGAGGTTATGTATGTATGTATATATATACGTAACAACAATATGTAACAACAATCAATGAAATGTGTAACAAACTTAAAGTAAGCTTAACAATTGAGATAATAAAATAAAATAAGACAAAATATGTTTGCGGACAGATAATATCATATCTGATTATTTTAATCCATTTAAAGTTCAATGACACATTCAAGGTCGAGTAGCAACGCCTAGAAAGCGTGCGCATATCATGCAATAATCATTATATTACAATGCATTATAAGAAGCAAGGCCCTGGATACCTGCGTCAGATTATACTGATCTTCTACTCGTACTTTCTTCTTAGTTTATCTTGTTCTGAATTGTACAAATATTTAAGGCATAAGAAATAGCTTTCACTAATTCCAAGAAATGTCAGCCTTATGAGCGGCTTAAAAACTTCTGACAATAAGACCCGCCACTGTCTTACAATCCTCCACCAACCCGAGCTTGGCCCCCGTGGTGGAGCATGACCTAACCTTCCTGCGATGCAGGAAGATACCCGTGCCCCAGAAATAAGGACATACATGGGTTGATATTTAACATCGAAAGAAATAATTTTATACTTATCGAAACTCTTGACCGCATTGGAACTTGCAGGCATATTTTAACTTATGGATGATATTAATATACTCAATAATAACACTATGACGGAGATGGTTTCATAAACCATTGCCGATTACTTGCTCATTGTCATCGTCATAGTCACTACCGATTAGACCCTTGCCGCAGTCTTGATCCACGATCCGCCCAAAACCCGCAGGTTGAAGCTTCCAGGCTTCAGCTTGATAGCATTCGCGGTCTTGCTACACTTCAAAACTCTGAAGTTCAGCACCAGATGGTAAAGAAACACTTTCACTTCCATGAGCGCGAATCGCGACGCTGAGGAAAAGAAAGGCATTAATGGGACTTCGCCTGATCTGAAAAATCCTACTTTGATGGCATATCTCATATCCCGCGCGGGAAAATAAGACAAATAATAGCTCCGTTCTATACCCATGCAATGAATGAGAGCGGGATGGTATGAGTCCATATATATCCTATTTAATCTTAGAATAGAATAATTTATTAGCTAAAGCATGGTAATTACTTATCGTGTTGGTGGTAACTTAATATTATGGTACAAGCTATTATGCTCTACCCGTCGGGGTGCGTATTACATTACTTTGCTTGTGAAAAAAACAGCCTACCTATTTATTAGCCAAATTAGAAACTAAATAAAAATAGGTACACGAATCTCGTCTTATGAATTCAGATAATTTATTAGGATAAACGTTCACTCAAGTGACCATTCTGAGATAGACATAGGCCTTCACCTGATCTGAGAAGCCTACCTTGATGGCGTCTCTTATCCCGCGCGGGAGAATAAGACAAATAATTGCCCCGTTCTATACTCATGCAGTGGATGAGCTCGGGATGTTATTATTCCATGTATATCCTATTTAGTCTTTGCACGAATCTTAAGGTTAATTCAGATGACTTATTAGGCTAGATACTGATCAACGTTACGAGGTGTAATGTAATATTCACAACAACTGGGTGGAGCTCTCAAACTGCTGCTGCACAGTCGCTAGTTTCCCCTAGTAGCATTACGCCCTGATAGCATTTATTACACCTCCTAACGTTGGTCAGTACTCAGCTTTAGGATAAACGTTCACTGAAGTGGTCTTTCTTAGAATGTCTTTGATAGGACTTGGCCTGATCTGAAAAAGCTTACTTTGATGGCGTGTTTCATATCCCGCGTGGGAGAATAAGACAAATAATCGTTCCGTTCTATAGCCATGCAATGGATGAGAGCGGGATAGTATGAGTCCATATTATAGAATATCCTATTTAGTCTTTGCATGCATGTTAAGGTGAATTCAAATTATTTATTAAAGTAAACATTCACTCAAGTGGTCATTTATTTTCTCTTTCATTTCTTCATCACAGACCGAGACAAAGTGAACGTTCGTGCTTAAAATGTGGTCAAATAAATAAGTTAACATAACATTAACATACAGACACACACATTGCTTCTGGCCCCACACTAAGATACCCTGTGCCGTGAGAATAGAAACAATGACATCACAAACATGTCATCATCCAAGACCTGGAGCTTTTTATTTAAAACTTTTTCGTTCACACATATTGCCGTTCTATCGTATGAGAGAAAGACAAAACATTGCTCAAGCAATTTATTCAAATGACCGTGTTAGCTAAATTCAAATTTCTATAATTTCTATGACTCATTAATTTTTATTTACAGCTGTTTAGGATTTTAAGCTAGACGTCCTGCCGGTTTGATAAGTGTTTTTATTTGCTTCGATGGTGCTTTTTGAAGATCAGTGTAGTTTTGATAAGAATATGTGATGAAAAGCTGAAATGATGTTGACACACGCACACTTTCACAATGTGAAAAAAAAATTTGCTTACACAATGTAAGCAAATATTTTTGTGGCAAAAAATCAATCTAATCTGTTCTGTTATACAATACGGGAGGAAAAATGAGACAACTTAATTCAATAATGTACCGTAATGAGATATTTAGACGTTTCAGTCTTTTTCGCTCGTTCGTGTCGAACGCGCCCTAGGTTAAGCAACATAGGGGGCGTTCATGACTAACGCTAGTGGCATTTATCCAAGCGGTTCAGTGCTTTGCAAGACACGTTAAGATATTGATGCCGTCTGCCGTCACAAGATGGCAGTCGTTAAGTCAAGTCAGAGGCCCCAGGGCGGCTTGAACTTCTGATAGTAAGATCAGTCACTAGTCTTGCAAGCCTCCAACAATCCGGACCTGGCCTTTGTGGTGGATTATTGCCAATACCTTCCTTAGGGCCGTTTTCTCCATTTGCTGCGCAAAACTGGATTTCATAATCCGGATCATGCTTGAACGAAGTTAAAAAATTGATTTATGACCATCCGATTTCTCCCGTAACTTTTTGATCTAGTTCACGAAATCTAGTTCTAGTTACAGATTAGACAAAAAACGCTAAGATTTGAGGGTTTATTTTTTTATTTTGAAACGCAGCTGTCTAAAATGTCGAGAATTCTGTGATATTTCCGGTCATTCTGTGTAATTTCATAAACTTTTTTGGCAATTTTGAATTTTGTTTCTGGCGCGGTTTGTTTTGTGCGAAACAAATTTTGAACGGCTCTCATAAAATATGATGTTAAAACGAAAAAGGGATCCAACATTCACCAATAGTGAAAACAATATTTGGTAAAGTAAAACCTTTGACGTCTTTTGGCAGCTGATATCTGACATTTGTCTGACTGTTAATCTGGTTTTAGAGGTTAATCGTCCATTATCGGCCGTTCAGAGACTTCAGTTTAAACTTTGGTTTACGATGTTGGAGAAATCCAATTTGTTATTGTAATCTCGATTAGGAGTCAAAAACCGGATTTAACTTGCCGTAATCTAGATTTGGTTCTATGGAGAAAACGGCCCTAAGTGAAGAGACCTGTGCCCCTCGGTGGGGATATAATGGGTTAATGATGAGTGTATGATAAATGATACGATTCAACATTGCATCATTCCACACTGCATAATATTGGATGATGTTGCCGACAAGACCCATGAGTGTTCATGGGTCTTATTAGGTAGGTCCTTGTACCAACTTTTATATTACTCTAACACGATTTGAGAAAAGATGGTAAAAGTGGAGTATTTTTTTGCTGTCTTTTTCTCCAACTCGACCCAAAGGCAGCAGATAACATTGTACATTGGCAATCAACCAATAGAATGTATTTTTTTCCATATTCTGATTTCTCACCATTTTTCCTAAAAAAACGCTGGCCGTGTAAGAGTAGTAAAAAACTGTATTAAGGTTTCAGTCTAATGCAAAACTGACCTTTTGTTGGATCTTTTTACGTTCTGACGGTTATTCTGTATTCAGGTGATTCATTCCGTATGAAAGACAAAAATGAACGAAAGTAAGCCGTCTGATAGCGCCTTTAGTCTTTACACGTGTGTAGGATAAAGGCTCAAGATAACGTGGCTGATGTCTATACAGCTGTGTGTAATATAAAGGCTAGCCGTGGTGGAGTATGGCCTAACCTTCCTGCGTAGCAGGAAGAGACCCGTGCCCCCGCAGAGGGGACATGCAAGGCTTGATATCGAAAGACTAGCAACAGGGAGCATCACACTCCTTACTTTTTCGTTTAGGCAGCTTGGTAAACAGAAAAAAAAATGTGCCGTATGTGGGTATAATCCGCGCTTGATAAAAATGAGATGGAATCTGGTCAAAGTGAATTTTATATTTGAATCCAAGAGGTAATAATGCAAGACCAGAATGCTTATCTGGGCAAGACGTGGTTTTCCTCATTAACGAAAAGAGTTTTTCTTCTTGTTCTTCAGGCTATATTAGTCCACTGCTGGACCCTCCCCTAATGAGCGCAAGGTTGTGCCATCATTGGGGGGTAGTGCCCATAATCCCCACGCTGGGCATGCGGGTTGGGGATCGCAGTTTGGTGGAATTGTACTGCAGGGTCAATGTGGACAATAATCATACTCTTCAATTGAAAAATTAAATATGTTTAAAAATGTCTTATCTATGAAATGAAATTAAAAAGTTTTATTCAAATTAGCACAGAAACTGCGGCTTAATTAACATTAACCTAGGTGTCCATGTGAAAATCTACATAATTTTAGAGAAAAAACGGACAAAAAAACTCTAAACATAGTCTTACTAGTATAATAAAGTGTTCTCTATCTCTTTACATTAAGAGGCTCACACACAAGTTTTTTCTATAAATGTTGGTGTCGGTGCAAATGAAAGGGAAGAAAGACAAAGCGAGCCACTAAAATTACTACAGAATTACGAAAAAATGGTTTAATCAAAGGCTTCAATTAGAATGAAAATGTAAATAAGCAATGTTTTTATGTATAAATATATAAAATCATAATAAGATAAGCAAACGAGATAAATTGATTTCTAATCTTATTGATAAAGTTAAAGAAATAACGGAGATATCGTTGCCAGATTATAATTTGATCGAGAAACAAAGGATTTTAATCGCTGGATTGTGATAATAATGTATTTTAGAGACATACCCTGTTCCTCATCTATATCCTGGAATTAAAGCCAGTAAATATAATTATGTAAACTCTGTTAATTAAGGACATTGATAAGACTAACTTTGGAGTTTTTGTCCATTTTTTCTCTAAAATGATCTAGATTTTGAAATCGACACCTAGTTTGAATTCTAACGTTCATTAAGCCGCAGTTTCTGTGCTACTTTGAATAAAACCTTTTTATTTCATTTCATAATTTTTTATAATATTGTCTAAATTAACATAATAATTTTCACTAAAATCCTGATTAGAGACGGAGCAAGCGTAAGCATAAGTGATTCCGGAAATAAGTTCATAACCAAGCGTAACTCTTACCGATGCAGTTCCGGGGCCCACTCCCAAAGGGTATGAACGAGAAGGGATTTATCTTATCCTTGTTCTCGTCTGAGAACCTTTCGGGTTCGAATGTTTCTGGATCGGGGAAGTACTGAGGGTCCAAGTGGAGGCCGTTTACACTGTTATAGACCACGTCACCTTTCTTGATCTGGAAACAAAAGTGTTAACTGAGTCAATCAACGATTTGCACGCCAATGACAGCACGGTTAATACTAAACCACTTGTCGTCTGTTATTGTCAGAAAGAGTTGTGGGTTCAAATAACGTTTTGTAATTTAGGTATAAATTTTCTCAGTTACTAGTGTAAGAATCTTTTTATTTGTAGTTACAATCCTCTCGAATATTATATACAAGGACATTGTGATGAAACCCTCGCTCTAGTTGGCGCCGAACTTATTGAAATTTACTTTTTAATACAGTTGCCTAAAAAGTGGCGTATTACAGGGACGTATAGCGTGCGGGATGTGGGCTATTAAACACTCGTGATTTTTTTTTACCTTTCCCGCACTCGTGCGTTCTCTTTCCCAACTGTCAAAATAATGTCTCTTAAAAAGAAAAACCAACCACGAAGTTTTTACTAAAAAAAATCATAGAAGTTTTTATGAGCTACTAATTTGTTTCAATATCAGATTTAATGATTTGATTGAATGAGTTAAGTTAGGTTTCATTTCATTTCATCTCATTAAATTTTATGTACATTTCATATGAATAAAAAAATTCTACTGAAGACTTGGCTGTATGGGCATAGTTTCCTTTGCAAACTAGAATGGGTGAAGAAAAAATCTCTGCTTAGTTTTATACGGTGGCTGCTTCGGCTGCGCCTCGGCTCGGGTAGACATTTGTCGGAACTCTTTGCAATGACAGCCTTTCCGCACTTGTAATGAAATATACTATTCCTTTGGATTAAGCTGACTAAGCTGCAAGGACAACATAGGTAAAAGGTAGGCAAGCCTACGCCCAGAATGAATAGAATATCTTTATTTGGTACTCATACAGTTTTTAGATACAGTGGAAATTAATATAGCTTAAAATTAATATAGCAGTACCAAAAAGGTTTCCGCTCAGCTTAATGCCGTAGGAGAGAGAGATACGGCGCTGATTTTCAGCGGATGCCTGAAAACTTATGACTAAAACTTAAACTAACTAAAAATCAACTAAAAAACCTATCGGTCCCACTTACAATATAGACTTGCAGTATTTTGAGAAGGCCAACTTGGTAGATGACAGATAATAGCAAATAGTTCCAGAGGGCCGCTGGTAAGAAAAATATATACAATTTTATCAATTAAATTTAGTTTGAATCTCACCATAATACGTTTGGTACGAAAATATATTGGTCGCACCAATCACCTAGAGATAGCATAATTTAGATATAAAAGATAAAAGATTATTTAGATATAAAAGATGTACAATATTTCATTACTATTTCTCTTTCTGTAATTTTAATAAATATTCTTTGAATTTCAATTTAAAACAATTCTTGGTTGTTGGTTTCTTACAAAGTTTTAAAATTATATGTTTAGAAAAAAAAAAATAACGCAGTAATTTTATTTTACGTATTAAGTTACTCTTCACAACATCCAAGTGCAACCTATTCTTTGCAACTACTGTCTACGCCGTCTTTGCCAATACTACATGATTTAGTAGTTTTTTGTGATTATATTTTTCACCTTTGCGAGTTTTTCTCATTATAAAAAATCAAAAGGGATGAGCTTAATAATATTCAGCTCTACTTACGTGATAAGGTTTTCCTCCTTCGTGTGCTGGAGGCAGTTCATAGTTTTTTTGGCAGACCCTATCCAAAAATCCTGCTGGCGACCAAATCCTCAAAGTTTCTGAAAAATACCGTCATTCTTAAGATTGGTGTATCTACCCTCTGTTTCTCATTTACTTACCCCCGGTTTCTGGTACACTAACAAGCCGTTAATCTATTGTTAACAGCTGTCAGTTGGCGAAAGTGCATACAGAAAAAAACATTTGACAGCTGTTAACAGTAGATTAACAGATTGTTAGTGTACGATAAACTGGGGGTAAGGAGATGTTGATCAATTACTGACAGTAGATTTTTTTGTAAGCTCTTAGCCAACCGATGACAGGTCAAGAGAATTATTTGTATACGGGAACCAGGGGATAATCTTATATTAAGCCAGAGGCTGCATAGTTACCATTGACAACTCCATCCAGATACTTCAGTTCATGCATCTGCTCGTATGTGATCCCTTTGTACTTTTCGTGAAAAGCCTTCACTTCCTCGTACAGTTTGTCTTGGATCTTTGGCCGAAGTGCCATTTGGTGGGTGGCTAGTACCAATACAGAAGCGATATTGTCGAAGCCAGCCAAGTAAAAGAGAAAGGCTTGCGCTACCAGCTCGTCTTGAGTCCATTCTGGAGACGGGTAATGAGTGTTATTTAAAACGGTAACAAAACAATACATACCATTATAAAAAAATCTGGTTTCTTTTCTGGTTTTAAGAAGCGCTCGTGGTCTAGTCAAATCGAGTGATTGGCATCAATCACTTAAGTTAAGCAACACCTTGAGCGGTCAGGTGCAGGATGAGTAACCGTCCCGTGACTAACGATAGTGTGATTTTTCCGAGCGCTTCCTTGCTTTGTCAGACACGTTAAGCCTTTGGTTGTTACATGACTGTTAAGAAATGTCAGAGGCCTTATGGGTGGCTTGATAACTTCTGACAGTAAAAGAACGCAAAAAGAACTTAAAATGGACTGATTTAATTACTTAGTTAATTTAGTGAATAGATACGCTATGCGATATTAATAATATGCTCAGCGCAGCGCAGATTTTCAGCACATCCCGAGTATTGCTAGCAATTGACAAGTTGGTGGCTAGCCAATATTAGAAATAAAAAAAATACTTTATACAGACTATTATAATAAATAATAGGGTTAGACACGTTTAATATATAACTATGTATGAGTTTCGCGAATCATTTAGAAATACTATTGAGTAGTTAGTCACCTATGTCCAAAGCCTTTATGAGCAAAGTTACTTACGTCTATTTTCTCTAACCGGCTTAATATTGGCTTCTTCAGTTGCTGCGAAGCCAACATCCTTGTCACTATCGGTTGCACTTGAACTTGACTTCAGTGTACCTGATAACAATGTTTTATCGAGTCATTTGGAGTGTTTACGATTTTATAAATGCTACCAATTGAAAGATATCCCCAGAAAATATTTTAATTAGTAGCATTCAGTGTTTTTTAAGAAGCATATTTTTCCGTGTCACTGATGTATTGAGACATTTCGTGTAAAATAAATTCTGTTTTTTTTGTCCTCTTTTTTCTGCTACCTGATGACTAATGTGATGATTGGTCAGATTTAGACAGCGCAAAATTAATTCGAATTAGGCCTTTGTTGTGGGCTATTCCTATGCCTATGCCCACCAGTGGGATCTGTTTTTGGGCTGATTAGATAGACAGGTGTGCAAGGGCTAGCTTACAAGAATTATAAATGATCTCATTCACTTGATATGACAGATTCACATACAACGCACTCACACATTTACGACGCATACACGCACGGACACATATACACACACAAACCACATCACATTATGAATATTTTTCTGTTTGTCGTTGAATTTATTTAAAAAATTTGAAATGTTTAATTTGTTGTACAGTGCGAAGTAGCATGGTTTGGATCGAATAGTATCTTTCGCACTTGAAGTAAAAGAAGATAATTTTATTTAAATCCGCGATAAACTGCCGCCAGATGCTGGATGCGGCAAGCTGAAGACAGGGCGCTATGACGCTCATTAGGGGAGGGCTATGTCCAGCAGTGCACTACATAATATAGCCTGAAAATGAAGGAGAAGAAGAAATCCTTTTGTTGGGAAACTTCAGATAAGAATCCTACGGTATTTTAAGCTATTTTGGGACTTTCCTTAAATACCTTTTGCGGCTTCCATGAGCAGCTGGATCATGTCAGGTCTCTCGACCTGGTTCTTCTCTCGGTAGTCCATCGTACTCTTTACGATGTTACGGAAGAAACCCGTCGCTCCCGGCGGGAATATGGTTACATACTAGGATTATACAATGGAAAAATTGATTAAGAACGGTTTCAACGCTCCCGAAAAATTTACCCTGGTAACCTGGTACTACACTTACTAGCAAGTTTATACGGAATTAAATAAATTGACTCTGAATCAGTTGTTTTCAAGCCAAAGCACATCAACGCTTTCCAAAATACGTAAATAGTTGTGCACAAAAACGGATAAATTTCTACAAGCCACTTAAGTAAGTTTAATAGATTATCTGGTGTTAAATGGCCAAAAGCTATTTTGCAACGGCTTTGTATTTATGGATAAACAATATCTAAACTACGTTAATCAAGAATATATAAATTAAACACATCTAAATCAACAATTTAAATCTGTCTCATTTGTGTATACTGTCATATATAAGTAAAAAGTCTTAAAGCCACTTCAGTGTACCCGTAACCACGGAATTGTAACGTTGCTGAAACGTCGGAAAATAATCGCGATTAGTTTAATATATAAGTATGTAAAAGTATCGCGAATCGTTAAGAAATATAAGAAAATATCATCAGAAGGAAAAGCTCAGCAATTAATTTCAGTACTTTCATACTAGTACTCACATCGGTTAAAACAGGTACCATTAAGCTCAAAAACATCTTGATCCTCTGGGAGATCGACATCGTCATAAGACTCTGGCCAGTTGTGTAAAACTCATTGTCCTTGTCTTTCAGCGAGTTGACTTCCAACCCGAAGGCTGTCGATGCTATGACGTCATTGGTGAAGCGGCGCATGATCTCATCCAAGTCAACCTCACTACCATGCTTTTCTGGGAATTAAGTAGTTTAAAAGAAACCATAATAAGCAGAAGCACTTGCCATCGATTACTGAATGATACAAATTAATGAATGAGTCATTTTCAGCACAAATTCACAAAGCACTTCCTGGATTTCGCCTATAGGCCTGCACATCTAAAAACAGGTCTGTCCAAAATTGCTTAGCAAGATTATTTTTGACAGCCGTATTTTTACAGCCGGTTCTTTTATGGCCACGCCTGTAATTGATCTATGAATTGCTTAAAAATGAATCGCTGAATGTGTTGGTAAGCGCAAATCTCGAGAGCAGCTGAACCGATTTTCCTAATTCTTTATATAGAATATTCCTTAAAGTACGAGGATAGTTCTTACGGAGAGACAATTTATAAGACTTTGTGCTCAAAACTGCTCATTGAGAATTTAATAATGATTACGATGACGATAGTCTTTAAGATCTTTTCGTAAAATATCAGAATGCAAACTCGAAATTCTCAATTCGTTACTCTGTTGTCGGAGAAGCAAAATATAAAAGAACACTTTAATATTACAGCCCTCATTTTGTCTTGGACACTTCAGAATTTGAGTGATCTCTTAACCCATTTAGTGTGAGTGAAAGTGTAACGCGCTGGCAGGCCCTGCACCAGATGGTCTGACGACCTGGTTACGGTGGCGGGGAGGCGCTGGATGCGGACGGCACAAGACCGTGAAGCTTGGAAAACCATGAGGGAGGCCTAAGTCCTGCAGTGGGCGTCAAAAGGCTGATGATGACGACGATGACGGTGCAACTGGACGCTGGATTAATAATCTCATTGCGTAGATTATTACATTAATCGAGTGCTGACTGAGATCGGTTTTGAATGCCCAATTTCGGTTGCTGCTTGAAATGCATTTTTTTATCCATATACTAAGTTACGTTAGTAGCAAAACGATTCCACCAAACTGCGATCCCCAACCCGCATGCCCAGCGTGGAGATTATGGTCATTACCCCCTATGATAGCACAACGTGGCGCTCTTTAGGGGAGGGCTATGTCCAGCAGTGGACTAGTATAGCATGACGACGACGACGACGAAGAAGCAATACCACTCGCTAACGGTGAAGGACATCGTGAGGAAACCTGAGAATCTGAGGTGCTCAAGTACCTCAGTGCTTGAAATTGCCATTCCGAGGTGGGCAAGCGTGGTGATTAAGCTCATACTTTCTCTGAAAGAAGTCCTGCACCTTGCAGTGGGTGTTCATAGGCTTCATAAGAAATAAGTGTAAAATTTTGTCAATCCGGCAGTGCGGGTTTTTGAGTCGTGTATGTTTGAGTCAATTTGAGTCGTGGCATATAAAATTTGAAGAGGTAGAACTCACCTCTCAAGTACTCAATAATGTTGTTGCTAATCTCGTTCATGAAAGGCACCATAGCTTTCATCTTGGAGCCGGTGAATGCCGGGCTCAGTGTGACGCGCATGTCACGCCATTTGTCTCCTGGAACAGAATTGCAGATGTAATTTTTTTGACCCGATATACTTTAGTCGGACGAGTCAATCGAAACTGACGTGACATGTGGCCAAACCAAAGCGACTCATGACCAACCACTCTCGACGTTATCGTGTTTAAATTACGCTACAATTTGTATTGACATAGGTATTGACATATAAAAGTTTATTGACGAAATGTATTAAACTTGTATTGGACATGAAATAATTCTCTAAATATAGTTAAGACATAAAATAATACTAAGTGACATGTAATAAAATAATGCACAAAATGAAACTGTAACTTAAATTCTTCACTGAAAATATTTAATTCAAACTAAGTGCCAATCTTATGAATTTATAAATAATAGACCATAGAACTTTAGCTGTACTTATTTGTCTCTATTGCATGTATGTATTGCATGCATGTCTTTTATGTACTATAAATTTGCTACACCCTTACAGGGTCCATGGTATTAGTTGTTTAGAATAGAAGTGTGATTTTGGCAACACTGTATTTGACAGCTGTCACACTGGTCTGTGCTCACTTGGACAACTTGCTTTTTTGATTGAAAAACGTGGAGTGGTTTTTCTTGGCCCAAATTGGTGTGGCAATTAGATTGCCGGGCTTGTATCTTCGTGTGAAGTGTGAGATACGTTCCGGGACGGTTCCCGTAGTGTTAATACATTTTTTGTTAGGCGACGGATCGCCCAAAATAGTGGACATACAATTGTCGTGAAAGTGCACTGCAGGTACCTACATAGCTTTCTGGGGAAAGAGCTCTTGGGGGTAGACGGGGACGTCTAGGGATCCCCAAACCTCAGTGCACCCACCCCGGGCGGCGCCGGCTGCCAAGTCGAGAGGCGTCGACGCGGACAAAAGTTGTAAGTTATTTGCTTCATAATTAGTTTTAAGTATTATTAGTATTTAAGTGGGTCGTTTAGCCAACAAGTCCTGGTAGCAGAGCAGTGGTTAATCCCTTAACCCTGTGGGAAACATACACTTTGTATAGTATTTTCTAAGGTTAACACGAGCTGTAGACATAATTAAAACTGTTTTTATACGGATTTATGCTCGTTTATTACATTTTTACAATTTTCCAACGTTTCGGCACTTTTTCAGGTGCCGTGGTCCCGGATGACTGAGGTGACAGGTGTCTTTTAGAAATCATTAACGGTTAGTTTACTACCCTCGGCAAAAATTACAAAAGTTAATTATGAAGTTACGTTCCAAAATAGACAAACCAATTATTTTTTATATAAAGTCAACAATATTGATTATTAGTAATTGAAGTTAAAATTAAATTTATAAACTAATTACTTTATATGAACTTAAAGATACCGATTATTAATTGAAATTAAATTGATTTTTTATTATTTATTCTACAGTCACACTTCCAGCAAGGGGGTCTCATGCACTTAAGCACTGGTTCCCATGCTACCGGTATGTTCCAACCACGATCTCTATTAAAATTTGGATGCCGGCGGATCTCTATTGCCTCATGTATCATTCTAGGGAAGAAACGGTCTTCTCGGGCTAGAACTTTAACTTTATCGAAATGTATAAAGTGGTTGGTACCGCTAAGTGTATGCTCGCTGACTGCAGATCTACCAGAGCGCTTATGTTTCACATCAGCGATATGTTCCTTCACCCGCTCAGCTATGGTACGCTTCGTTTGACCAATGTACGAGGAACCACATTCACAGTCAAGCTTGTATACTCCTGCCTCTTGTAAGGGAATCCTGTGCTTGACACTTCGCATGAATTGGTGTATCTTTCTTGGCGGCTGGTAGATGGTTCTGATTGAGGCGCGTTTCAAAATACTCCCAATTTTGTCAGTCACTCCTCTCACGAAAGGCAGGTAGGCTGGAACTCGCTCGACTGTGTCCGGTTTGACACGTCCACCGCGACGGACACGCGGAACTTGCAGCTTGTTTGCACGAAGTACTCGTTTGACATGCTGGAGTTCCGCAGGTAGATGGTCCTTGTCGCAGAGGGCACACCGAATCTGCGACAAGGACCATCTACCTGCGGAACTCCAGCAAGTTCCGCAAGTTCCGCGTGTCCGTCGCGGTGGACGTGTCAAACCGGACACAGTCGAGCGAGTTCCAGCCTACCTGCCTTTCGTGAGAGGAGTGACTGACAAAATTGGGAGTATTTTGAAACGCGCCTCAATCAGAACCATCTACCAGCCGCCAAGAAAGATACACCAATTCATGCGAAGTGTCAAGCACAGGATTCCCTTACAAGAGGCAGGAGTATACAAGCTTGACTGTGAATGTGGTTCCTCGTACATTGGTCAAACGAAGCGTACCATAGCTGAGCGGGTGAAGGAACATATCGCTGATGTGAAACATAAGCGCTCTGGTAGATCTGCAGTCAGCGAGCATACACTTAGCGGTACCAACCACTTTATACATTTCGATAAAGTTAAAGTTCTAGCCCGAGAAGACCGTTTCTTCCCTAGAATGATACGTGAGGCAATAGAGATCCGCCGGCATCCAAATTTTAATAGAGATCGTGGTTGGAACATACCGGTAGCATGGGAACCAGTGCTTAAGTGCATGAGACCCCCTTGCTAGAAGTGTGACTGTAGAATAAATAATAAAAAATCAATTTAATTTTAATTAATAATCGGTATCTTTAAGTTCATATAAAGTAATTAGTTTATAAATTTAATTTTAACTTCAATTACTAATAATCAATATTGTTGACTTTATATAAAAAATAATTGGTTTGTCTATTTTGGAACGTAACTTCATAATTAACTTTTGTAATTTTTGCCGAGGGTAGTAAACTAACCGTTAATGATTTCTAAAAGACACCTGTCACCTCAGTCATCCGGGACCACGGCACCTGAAAAAGTGCCGAAACGTTGGAAAATTGTAAAAATGTAATAAACGAGCATAAATCCGTATAAAAACAGTTTTAATTATACACTTTGTATGTTAACTTTGTTTTCCCATACATTTGTAGGTTACTTTGTAGGTTATTTTTGGTCAACTTGTAACAGTAAAGTTATTGTTATTGTTTGCAATTGATCTATGGGTTATTATTTGCAGTTGTTGTATGTGAATAGCAAATAGTTAGTAGTAGTTATAAGTAAATATTGTTGTTTGCATTGATAAGTAAATACATATTGTTGTTTGCATTGCTAGTTTGTAGTAATAGATAACTAGTTCTACACAACTAAAGTTGTATGTTGGTTGCCCGGCTAGTGTGAGCATTTGTCGAGGTTTATTCTCATCAGTGTATTTGGTTTGATTTTTGGTGATCCACGCAATGGCGAGGGCTACACTAGCCAATGAACTGCGGTGGTTTGTCGCTGTTCAGGGGCTGCTGTCTCGGACTGACAGGGATGATGCCATCCTTGAGCGAGCGCTGCAGTTGGGGCAACGCACGGCCGCGGCTGAGGCAGCTGTGATAGCGCTGGCAGATGGTCATCCAGCGCCCAGCCCTGAGGTATTCTTGGGATACGAGCGGGATCTGGCCCAAATAATGGAGATAGAGAACTCCGTGGTCCAGGCGGCCTGCGACATACGGAGACGACGGTCAGGTGGTACTGCACCGAATAAGCCGCTACCTATGGAAGGGTCCGCGGTCACAGGCAGGCTTCCCACTCTCCAGCTCACTCACTTCAGTGGAGCTGTTGAGGAGTGGGTTGCTTTTAAAAATATGTTTACCTCGCTGGTGGATTCCAGGCAGGATTTGACACCGGGACAGAAGATGGCATACCTTTTGTCGACTCTGGAGGGCGAATCGAGGGCCATCGTCCAGCATCTGAAGGTCATGGACGACCACTACGAAACAGCATGGGAGCTGCTCAACAAGCGTTACCAGAACGCTCGTCTGCTGGCAGACGCACATGCAGGGCAGTTGTTGGGCCTACCAAAGGTCACCAACAGGGCACATTTGCGGGGGCAGCTGTTGACACCGGTCACTGTTGCATGTAACGCGTTACGAACGCTAAATTTGCCCGTGGATGAGTAGTCCTTTCTATTAGTCCACATAATTTTAACTAAGTTACCGGCCGACATCCGCGTACGGTTTGAACGGGAGTCGGCAGAAAGGGACGGCGATGGATTGCCCAAGTTCACGGATTTAATGAAGTTTTTGGAGTTTGAGGCCAGGGTCGTGGAGACTTCACAGCCGGACTTGGGTCAGTCAGCGGCGCCGACGTGTGGGTGTGGCGCCTCGAAGGGGCGCAGGGGCGCCTCACAGGGGCGCAGGGCGTCCCAGCCAGCGCAGCCGCCGCGAGGACGCACTACGGCGCGCTTGGCGGCACTGGCGGCGGCCGGGAGAGACTCGGCATGTTTGCAATGTGGCCACATGGGGCATGCACTGCTGCAGTGCCATGACTGGCGAGGTTTGCCAGTAACTGATAGGCGGCGCATGGTAAAGCGCAATAGCCTATGCTTTGGCTGTCTGGGGGACCATTTTCAACGGGATTGCCCCAGGCCCCAGCCTTGTCGTGCGTGCGGTGGGCCGCACCACTTATTGTTGTGTGCCAATAGGTCGGGAGTGAACTCTCCGACGGCACAACCGTGGCGCCCTACGGGCGGGGGTCCCTCAGGGCGAGGCCCCCCGTCTGAAGAGAGGAGGTCGGGGGCGGACTCTCCGACGGCGCAGCAACGGCGCCCTACGGGCGGGGGCCCCTCAGGGCGAGGCCCCCCGTCTGACTGGAGGAGGAGTCCTCCACGAGGCGCGCCGCCACACCAGGAGGAGCCGAACCAGGTACCTGCGCGGGGGCCCATGGGGGGCCCCGCGCCTGCCGGTTACCATGCAGCAGGTACGGGTGTGAGTTGGGCCCCTATGGGCGGGGGCCCGACGGTTGATTTGAGGAGAGGTTCTCCTTCCTGCGCATCGGTTCCTGCGCGCGCTAGCGTGGAGCGGAGCGGCTCAGAGGTGCCGCAGCGGTTCTCTCCGCCGTGCCAAGAGTACCCACGGTTGGAGTACCACCCGCCGTACTATAGGTACGGTAGGGCTGCAGGGTATACCCTGCCTAGGATGGCGATGTGCACTCGCCAGCCACATTATGAGCAGGGGCACCCCCATGGGAGGGGGAGTATGTAGCTAGTCTGCCCCTCTGCAAGCGCAGAACCGAGGACGGTTCTGCTGCCCACTGCGGCGGTCCGCGTATGGGGCCCCCAGGGAGATTCTGTTACGGTCAGGGCCCTGCTGGACTCCGGGGCCCAGGGATGTCTACTATCAACACGAGTGGCCGAGCAATTGAGTTTAGGGCTGGGTGCCCCCTCGGTGCCCCTCTTGGGAGTTGGTGGTGTGAAGGTTCCGCGTCTGGCGGGGCAGACGTACTTTACCTTTTCGTCGGTACACTCTTCTACGCTGAGGATTTCGGCCATGGCCATGGTAATGGATACCATTGTAGGATGGCAGCCATCTACAGATCTGCCCTCAGGTGTACGGTCGTGCACGTTGGATCTAGATCTAGCAGATCCACTTTTCTACCATCCCGCTCCAGTGGACCTGCTTCTGGGCGCGGATGTATTAGGATGGGTCATACTAGGCACCCAGAAGGTTCTGGGGCCCTCTTCATTGGTGGCAGTGTCGACAATTTTTGGATTTTCTGTAATGGAGCCAGTCTTTGAGGACTCGACTCCCGACGAGTCGAAGGTCATCGCGTCTGCATCTCTTGCCAAGACGATGCAAAGATTTTGGGAAATTGAGGAGCCTCCCATGGTTCCAAGGGTGGATCCGGACCATGAGGAGTGTGAGGCGTTCTATCAAGCCAATACGTTGCGGCTGACGTCTGGTCGATTTGTAACTAGGTTAGTTCATTGCTTCTTCTCCTGTTCTAGGGAAATCCAGGTCGCTGGCGGAGAAACGACTGCTCGCGATGGAGCGGCGCATGCGGCGTGACCCCGTTCTTCGCGAGAAGTATATCGAGTTTATGCGCGAGTACGAGGCATTGGGCCACATGTCTCCGGCTCGAGTTGATTGGAGCTCAACTGAGCATTATTTCCTGCCTCACCATGCGGTGGTGAAGGCATCATCAGGTAAGCTGAGGACCGTGTTTGACGGCTCAGCCCCCACGTCGACAGGGGTGTCATTGAATCAGTGCTTGCATTCCGGTCCCAAGTTGCACAGGGATGTCGTGGACATTATACTGAATTTTAGACGACATCAGGTGGTGTTTGGAGCGGACATCCGGATGATGTTTCGGCAGACGGTTATCCACCCAGATGACAGGCGCTTCCAGCTGATTCTCTGGCGTGAACACCCGGAGGACCCAGTGACCGTCTACGAGCTCAACACCAACACATATGGGTTGAAGTCCAGCCCTTATATTGCTATTCGCTGCTTGTTGGAGCTGGCAGAGCGAGAGCGCGCGCGCTTTCCCCGCGCGGCCGCTGTGTTGACGCGCGACCTTTATGTCGACGATGTGTGCACCGGGGCCCAAAGTATCGAGGAGGCTCTCATACTGCGAGACGAATTAATTGCCATTCTAGCAGCAGGCGGCTACGAGCTGCGGAAATGGTTGTCTAACGAGCCTGGTCTGTTGGAGGCTATTCCTGAGGATCACCAACAGAACCCTAATCTGTTTCAGAATGTGGATGATCCCAACATGATAGCGGTGTTAGGAATGCGGTACCAACCCGTTAGTGACATTTTCACGTTCCAGGTGGATCTGGAGCCCCAGAGGGTCTGGAGTAAACGGACAGTGCTGTCCACCATAGCCCGTATGTTTGATCCAAACGGGTGGATCAGTCCAGTGATCTTTCTGGCCAAGGGTCTGCTGCAGCAGCTCTGGATTATGGGCGTCTCGTGGGACGAGCCGCTCATCGGGCCACCCCTGGACACCTGGCTTGCGCTGATATCCTCGATGGAGGAGGTCAACCGGGTTGCCCTGCCTCGTCGGATTCTGCCGCGGGGCAAATATCAGGCAAGTCTGCATGGATTTTGTGATGCATCCGAGCGGGGGTACGCTGCGGTGGTGTATCTGCGTACGGTTGACTCGGAGGACCGGGTCAACGTAGCTTTACTGTTGGCAAAGAGCAAGGTTGCTCCAATTAGGACTCGTCTGACCATACCCAAGCTAGAGTTGAGCGGAGCTCATCTGTTGTCCAGGTTGTTAAGCCACGTCTCTCGTGAGTTGGCTGCCACCGTTGACATCCGGGATGTCTTCGCATGGTCAGACAGTCAAGTCGCGCTGGCCTGGTTGCGCGCGGCGCCACATACCTTGGAGATCTTCGTGGGAAACCGGGTTTCCCAGATACAGAACATTGGTATCCCCATCATCTGGAGACACGTCCCAGGTGATTGGAACCCCGCGGACTGTGCATCCCGGGGCTGCACAGCTCCCGAATTGGTGTCTCATTCACTTTGGTGGGGACCGGCCTGGTTGGAGGAACCAGAGACTTCGTGGCCTGTCCAGAAGGTCGATAGGTCCATTCAAGTTTTACCTGGCGTGCGGGTGCACGCTCTAGCTGTGGAGACAGCCTTGGATCCCGACTGGCTGTCTGGGTGGTATAGCAGTCTTGATAAACTGCTGGCGGTTACCAGCTGGATTGAAAGATTTGTTCGCAACTGTCGAAATCCGAGTGAAAAACTTTTGTCCCCAGTTGTGAGTGCAGAGGAGCGTCGGAACGCGCTGCTGCACTGGATTCGTATCGTGCAGGCGGACCGCTTCGAGGCTGAACTTCGGATTCTGCGTGAGGGTCGCGCCAAGCTCAAGGGAGCGGTTGCCAGGTTAAATCCCTTTACGGATTCGGAGGGACTTTTGCGTGTTGGGGGTCGGCTTCGGAAAGCTGACCTGCCTTACGGAAGTCGCCACCCTTTGCTGTTACCAAAGGATGGACCTTTGGTATAGCTCTTGGTGTCTGATCGACACATTCGTAATGCCCACGCCGGATGTGGCGTTTTATTAGCTATCCTACAGCGGAAGTTTTGGATATTGTCAGCTCGAAGAGTCATTCGAAGCGTCCTCTTCCAGTGTGTACCTTGTTACAGAGTGAAGGCTTCACTCATGCAGCCGCAGATGGGAGATCTGCCGCCGGACCGAGTTACCCAGTCTCGGCCATTTGAGGGAGTCGCAACGGACTTTGCGGGGCCGTTTTCCGTAAAAACGACCACCCTTCGCAACGCTCGGGTTGTGAAGGCTTACCTATGCGTGTTTGTATGCTTGGCCACCAAGGCTGTCCATCTGGAAGTAGTTTCAGCATTGTCTACTGAGGCCTTCGTCGCCGCGTTGGATCGTTTCGTGTCGCGCAGAGGCTTGCCCTCACTTATTCGCTCCGACAATGGCTCAAACTACAAAGGTACCATAAACTATCTAAAGGATGTTAATGTATTTTTAGAAAATAATGGTGATAGTTTAAGTCAAACCCTCGCCCGGAAAGGGGTAATTTGGCGGTTTAGTCCCCCAAATTGCCCCCACTGGGGAGGTATCTTTGAAGCTGCCGTCAAGTCAGCGAAGACTCATATCCGCCGCGTGATCGGAGAGACTGTCCTGACGTTTGAGGAGCTTGCTACTGTGTTTTGTAAAATAGAGGCGGTCCTCAATTCTCGTCCTCTCTGTCCCCTGTCCCCTGATCCAAACGATCTAGAGGTCCTCACTCCTGGCCATTTTTTAATTGGGCAGCCACTTACTGCGCTGCCAGAATACCCATGGAGGGATGAACGTACGTCACAGTTGTCACGTTTTCAAATGTTGCAACAAATGGGCCAGGACTTTTGGAAGCGTTGGTCGGTTGAATACCTGCATCTGTTGCAGCAAAGGGTGAAGTGGGCAGACCGGACCGAGCCTCCTAGGGAAGGGGATTTGGTATTTTTGAAGGAGGCCAATTGGCCATCCTTGTTTTGGCGCCGGGGGCGCATTTTAAAGTTGCTCTTTGGGGAGGACGGAACTCCACGCGTCGCGGATGTGTTAGTCGATGGTTCGATTCTGCGACGAGCCATAGCAACTCTCTCTCGCCTCCCGGTTGATTAAGCTAGCGGCCTGAGCTGGTCAGCCCGGAGCGGGGGGATGTTTAGAATAGAAGTGTGATTTTGGCAACACTGTATTTGACAGCTGTCACACTGGTCTGTGCTCACTTGGACAACTTGCTTTTTTGATTGAAAAACGTGGAGTGGTTTTTCTTGGCCCAAATTGGTGTGGCAATTAGATTGACGGGCTTGTATCTTCGTGTGAAGTGTGAGATACGTTCCGGGACGGTTCCCGTAGTGTTAATACATTTTTTGTTAGGCGACGGATCGCCCAAAATAGTGGACATACATTTAAAAACCTATTTAGAGGCTAAAAATTTCACCCATGCCGGGATTCGAACCCGCAACCTCTGGCTATCCGTACCAGCGCTCTACCAATTGAGCAATTGGTAGAGCGCTGGTACGGATAGCCAGAGGTTGCGGGTTCGAATCCCGGCATGGGTGAAATTTTTAGCCTCTAAATAGGTTTTTAAATTTGTTCCTTAGCACGGGTTAGTGCATTAAAAATAAAAATGGTGTAGTGGACATACAATTGTCGTGAAAGTGCACTGCAGGTACCTACATAGCTTTCTGGGGAAAGAGCTCTTGGGGGTAGACGGGGACGTCTAGGGATCCCCAAACCTCAGTGCACCCACCCCGGGCGGCGCCGGCTGCCAAGTCGAGAGGCGTCGACGCGGTCAAAAGTTGTAAGTTATTTGCTTCATAATTAGTTTTAAGTATTATTAGTATTTAAGTGGGTCGTTTACCCAACATTAGTTAAGTATGAACTGTTCATGGTTTTACATTAAATAAATGAAATGAAACCAGAAATGACGACTTAGTAAACGTTGGAAGCACAAGAACTAGCATAAATTTTAAATAAAACTTTTGTAAGCACAAAACATTGTAGACTTTTAGTCCGGATCTACTTACGTGTGTTGTTATTTCGGAAGAGACCGACCAGGTTTCGCTCCGATTTGCAGTGTGAGACGAGCAACCGACATCGCGAGCTCCGTCTCTGCTCACCGTGATTAAGCTCTGCGAATCGGAGCGAAACCTGGTCGGACTCTTCCGATATAACAACACCCGTAAGTAGATCCGGACTAAAAGTCTACAACTAGCATAATGTCTATCTGGGTAATAACATTGTGCTAAACATTTATGTTTATATCTATGTAGTTTTTTTTATATATTTTCGTCTATGTAGTTTATTTATTTTTTACTTCCACAGTTAGGTAGGTCATTCAATATTTATGTCGTATATTTTGTGCACGTATATTGACCCGCATTTTACTGCTTCTCTGACTCGCTAAATTTGCTGGAAGAAATCTCTTTCGGAGATAAGCTCGCCTTTGTACATGTTATTTCTTATGTAATGTTCTGTTATATGCTTCGTGTACAATAAAGTACAATAATAATAATACTTATTGAATTATTATTATTATACTTTTGAGCGGTGGTAGCTCAGTGGGTAGAACCATAGACTGGCAAGCGAGAGCCCCAGGTTCGATCCCGAGTGCGGGCATGTACCAATGACTTTGTTTAATTTCAAAGTTACGTACATTTGCGAATTTGTAGTCGCAATACCACACGCTAACGGTGAAGGAAAACATCGTGAGGAAACCCGCGGCTTGGTTGGCTCCGCACGTATTGACTAGTCTTTCCTGTGGGCTAGGCCGACTAAGCTGTCAGGGTGGTATAGGTGCTGGGCAAGCCTACACCATCTATAAAACCATGTCCCAGGCACTACAGCGTCGGAGTGGTCCCTTCACCCATCTAGTGTGAGTGAAGATACCACTGGACGCTGCATAAATCATCTCATTAAGTAGATGCAAAAAGGCCAATATTATTATTACTTATTGAATACATATTTAAGGTACCATTTCTATCATATATCATATCATATCATATCGTATCGTATCGTATCGTATCGTATCGTATCGTATCGTATCGTACCGTATCGTATCGTATCGTATCGTATCGTATCGTATCGTATCGTATCGTATCGTATCGTATCGTATCGTATCGTATCGTATCGTATCGTATCGTATCGTATCGTATCGTATCGTATCGTATCGTATCGTATCGTATCGTATCATATCATATCATATCATATCAATATAATTTCTATCATCCCCTAGTGCATGATCGTAATCCAATTATCTTTACCTTTCATTTGAAACAAGCTGTCTTGGAACAACTGGTCTGCGAAGAAATGCCTGTGATCAACGAAGTGGTCGAAATCCTTAACCGTGATTGCCTTGATGAGCTCTGGGTCCCTGATCAGCAATACCGGGGTCATGCCTTCGAAGTAACCGATGTACCTGAGACATATAAAATAATATAATCCGATTACTATAACCCGATTACTAACATTTGGTTGTGGAGTATGGCCTTAGATACCTTTCTCAGGGAAGAGACCCGTGCTCCTTGGTGGAGACATAACGGTTTGATGATGAAAAGGGAAGACAAAAAGTACCCGGAACCGGCGTGCGTGTATTGAACGTTTATGAAGCCAATGTGATCTGTCAGGATCGTGGCAAGTGGAAGTCCTTCTGCCTACCTCTCTGGGATACAAGCGTTTATTAGTATTTTAAGTTAATTAGAGAAAATAAATTGTATATTTACAGTAACAGTTATTTTCACGCAAATATATACACATATATATATATATTTAGTGTATTATATGTGTAAGTATATAATTAATGCGTAAGTGTTTCTTTTTCCTTTTTTTGTATGCCTGCCAAATTTTCGTTATATCTCCTGTGGTTGACTGGTAGAAAATGCTTATGGCATTAAGTTCGCCGCATTGTACGATTTAATGGTGCAATAAAGTATTAATAATAATAAAACGTAGCCTATGTGTTAATCCAGGCTGTCAGCTAACTCAATACCAAATTTTATTAAAATCGGTCCAGCAGTTAAAATGAGAAATGTGAAGATGATGTGATGTGACGTACTCGTAAATATTTAAAAAAGACATTACCTTTCTTCCGGAAAAGTATTGTACACGTCAATGATATCTTCAATGAAATGTCTTCGCGCGAAGATACTTTTCACGTTATTGCCAAAAAAGGGCAGGCCGGGCGTAAACTTGACGTCTCTACTCTGAAAGTGCCAGTGATTTTTCTTGTAAACGTACAGAATATACGACACAAGCGTTGTTACGATAAAAATTAATAATTCCGTTATCATTTTTGCGCCGTTGTTTTGATTTTGTCACTTGTTTTGAACTGTGATGTTGCGAGACTGGCTGAATACTGGCTCTGATTAGCACTTGTTGTTGTCGGTATTATTATTGATAGCACGTGTGCAAAGTTGTTAGAATAGGGAGAGTAGAAACACCTAGAAGACAAAGTAACATTTAGATAGAAAGATAGATAAAAAACATTTATTTAGCGGCACAATACTCAAAATGACACAAACATTCTACATAGATGAAACAAACAGAAACGCGAAAACAAAAATTTTAATTTAATATCATAATAGACAAAAAACATTGTTAAAATTCCTTCGTACATTTGACAGCACATATGTGCACTTTATTCAGTTACATTACGGTTGTGTTCGCTACGTAAATGCGAAGGTTGAGTACTTGACAAAGTTTATTTATTATTATTCTTTATAATTTATATTTGTCGTTTCTGGAATATAACTTAGCATAACATTTACATTCAGGCACATACATATAAATATGGTTATTTGTTAAATAATAGCAACTTAAAATTTATTAAAATTACATTAAGTTGCTATGTGCTAACCGATAACCAATTACCAGTTTTTTTTAACCTTGTCTACATCTTTCAGAATCATGGAATAATAATTATCTTTGAGTTTCTGTTTCTATGAAATTAATATTATGTATCAATAGTACCTACAAGTGCATACATTACTACGGTCTTAAATATAATGTTGTCATTTTAGTTTTGCTAAAACATGTTATGCCAGAAGGTGGTACGCAAATAATATAGGTTTACCCTTATATAATAACTCACAGAGTTATATAAATATGTCAAAACAAGAATGGAAAATTACAAATTATTATTATCAAATTGGTTCAAATGCATGTTTACGATTTTATGGTTGCTCAAATTAAAATGTTGAATTGCGCTATGGTGCTTATTAGGGGAGGGCTATGTTCAGCAGTAAAATAATAAAGCCTTAAGAAGAAGAAGAAATTTGAGTGTATCATTTAGGAATTTATTGAGGTTGTAATAAAAATTTTCATAAAGCATTTTTTTAAGTGTGTCGTATATACATTTGAGTTTAATTGTTTGTAGATTGTCGGAATTATATTGTATATTAAGGCTGTTTTTGCACGGTAGCGGCGTAATTGATTTTCGTCGCGTCTATTTCTTATTACAATTGCACATAAATGTGGAAACAACAGGATGTTTTTTCACGTGCATAGCTACCTCAAATATATTATATAGTGCTGGAAGTTTTACAATCCGGTATTTCTGAAATAGATATCTGCAGGTGAATTATTTTGTTCAGTAAATAATCGTAAATATAAAATCGTTTAATTACTAGTTAACTCCTACGGTCTTATGCACATAGCCGATTAGCAATTGCAAGCTCTGTGGTACTATGTGATAACTTCAGGTACATTCTGTTAGCTTTTACAATATACCTCGGCTGAGCAATCAAAAACCTTATTGTATTGCAATAAGGTAAATTTTATTTTATATTATTATAAAATATTATTATTATTATTATTATTATTATTATTATTATTATTATTATTATTATTATTATTATTATTATTATTATTATTATTATTATTATTATTATTATTATTATTATTATTATTATTATTATTATTATTATTATTATTATTATTATTATTATTATTATTATTATTATTATTATTATTATTATTATTATTATTATTATTATTATTATTATTATTATTATTATTATTATTATTATTATTATTATTATTATTATTATTATTATTATTATTATTATTATTATTATTATTATTATTATTATTATTATTATTATTATTATTATTATTATTATTATTATTATTATTATTATTATTATTATTATTATTATTATTATTATTATTATTATTATTATTATTATTATTATTATTATTATTATTATTATTATTATTATTATTATTATTATTATTATTATTATTATTATTATTATTATTATTATTATTATTATTATTATTATTATTATTATTATTATTATTATTATTATTATTATTATTATTATTATTATTATTATTATTATTATTATTATTATTATTATTATTATTATTATTATTATTATTATTATTATTATTATTATTATTATTATTATTATTATTATTATTATTATTATTATTATTATTATTATTATTATTATTATTATTATTATTATTATTATTATTATTATTATTATTATTATTATTATTATTATTATTATTATTATTATTATTATTATTATTATTATTATTATTATTATTATTATTATTATTATTATTATTATTATTATTATTATTATTATTATTATTATTATTATTATTATTATTATTATTATTATTATTATTATTATTATTATTATTATTATTATTATTATTATTATTATTATTATTATTATTATTATTATTATTATTATTATTATTATTATTATTATTATTATTATTATTATTATTATTATTATTATTATTATTATTATTATTATTATTATTATTATTATTATTATTATTATTATTATTATTATTATTATTATTATTATTATTATTATTATTATTATTATTATTATTATTATTATTATTATTATTATTATTATTATTATTATTATTATTATTATTATTATTATTATTATTATTATTATTATTATTATTATTATTATTATTATTATTATTATTATTATTATTATTATTATTATTATTACAAAAATTTCGTCCACAAAGTCAGAGAAATATAATACAAAATTTATATAGAAAAAAAGTCAATCAAATAAATCGCCCCGAGACATATCCAACCCAAAGGTACCTATGACACTGGCAGCATTAAAAAGCTTCTAATTTACAAATGTACTAAATATAGAACACAATAACAAGCTGGGTTCCAGCCTGCGATCTTTATTGAATGTAAAGCAAGTGTTCTATCGGCCTTGCCACCTACCATCTAGACATTTGTACTATACCTATTCCGATCCCCGGTTACTACGTCGTGTCGGTGGCTAACACGGATATTTACCCAAAACTTCATTTCCTTCTATGGACATAGCGAGAAGATTAATGTAGTTTAAATATTTACGATTTGCTGACCACGCAAACGTTATCACAATGTCTTAATTCAGTTTTTTTTTTCAATCTGCATGCAAAGTTTCATGTAAATCCGTTCAGCCGTTAATTCAATTCAATTTATTTCAACGTAAAGAATTTACATTCTGTTTGCTGAATGTCAAAGTACAATGTAACATGAAAGTGAAAGCCGCTGCCTTCGGGCCGTAGTGTGAAAAAACTCCATCTTTTCTCAAGTTATTGCGTAACTACCAAACATCTTCACAAACTTTACATTTTTGCCGCCCTAGAGAGTACATACATCACATAGGCAGTAGCAATGTTATCGCTGAAACTACAAAATAAGATGTATTATATTGTAGACTTTTAGTCCGGATTTACTTACGGGTGTTGATATATCGGAAAAGTTGATATATGTATTATATTGTTTCAATATCAACCTTTGTGTGTCCTCACTGCTGGGGCACGGGTCGCTAAGTAAGCTACTTTCCGCTGCTTGATGGTGCAAACAAGATGCACCTTCGTGTCCATCCGTCTAAGGACTTCGACGTTGGTCACTTTTTCAGTCCAGCTGATCTGGAGCATTCGTTGGTAGCACCGGATCTCAAAAGCCGCGAGTCTTTTTTTGAATTCTTCCTTTTTGTTTAGTTTAGGACGCCTTTTCTCACAATGACAACTGCATGATTATCACATTACTTAAGTATTGTTTTTTTAATACAGTTGCTCAAAAAGTGGCGTATTAAAGGGACGTATAGCGTGCGGGATGGGGGCTATTACACACTCGTGCTTTTTTTTACCTTTACCGCACTCATGCCTTTTCTTTCCCAACTGTCAAAATAATGTCTATTAAAAAGAAAAACCAACCATGAAGTTTTTACTAAAAAAATCATAGAAGTTATTATGAGGTACTAATTTGTTTCAATATCAGATTTAATGATTTGATTGAATGAGTTAAGTTCGGTTTCATTTTATCTCATTAAATTTCATTTTCATTTCATATCAATAAAAAAAAACTACTGCAGACTTGGCTGTATGGGCAGAGTTCCTTTTGCCTGCTAGAATGGGTGAAGAAAAAAAATCTCTGCTTATATTTTTTTACGGTTGGCGCCATTTTCCAAGTATTTTTTCTTTATTAAATTGCTTATTTTTTTCGCAACTGTATTAAAAATAGTCGTTCAGTACACGTGCGGAACCGTCATTGCAACTTGTTCCGACTGTCAACCCTCGCCTTTGGCTGCGCCTCGGCTCGGGTAGACATTTGTCGAAACTCTTTGCAATGACAGCCTTTCCGCACTTGTAATGAAATATACTATTTTGACACCAATTGCAGGAGGCAATAGGCCTCCCTTATAGATTTCCTTGCTTCCCGGTCTTATACCGCCTACATCCAGCTAGTCCCCGCTACCGGAACTAGGATCTGGATTCGTTAACGCATTTTAGTACAATGACAATTTCTATATCAACATGACGAAGTCATTTCATTGCTGGTTTAAGTCTAAGCCCACCCACGTATCAAACCTTCCAGGTGGCAATGGCATAAAAACACACGTCGCGTGACGCGCCCATTTATCTGGCATTGTAGTGTTATGCACTAACAGAATTAAGGCTCAGGGAGCCCATTCTCACTTCTCATCTTCAACCCATTATGTCCCCACTGAGGAGCACGGGTCTCTTCCCTGAGGAAGGTGGAGGCTACTCCACCACGGAGGCCAAGTCCGGATTGGTGAAGGCTTGCAAGACTAGTGGCTGGTCTTACTGTCAGAAGTTTTTAAGCTGCCGTAAGGCCTCTACTTGGCTTAACGCCTGCGATCTTTCGACGGCAGGCGGCACCAACTGTTTACGGGCCTTGCGAAGTACGGAACCGCTCGGAAAAATGCCACTAGCGTTAGTCATAGACGGTCACCCATCTAAGCACTGAACGCGCCCTTTGTTGCTTAACCTTTGTGATGATCGTGTAAGATCACTCAGGCAGTCGGAACTACGAGCGATTTGTTTGTCACTTCATTAGCAAATAATTCTTATACGACTCTAAGACTTATAACTTGATTTCTATATAAAAAGTCGAGCAACAACCAAAATCTGTATTCTGTACGCCACGGTAGATTGAATTCGAATAAGAAAATAGAACACCCATATATTTAATTGTTCCGATGCGTTTAATTCCCGAGCAATCACATGAGTATTTTCCGTAATGAAATAAATGAATGTCTAATGACGCTGTCGAGTATACGAGTATCTTATCTTATTTTTATGCGACTAATGTCTAAGCCTTCGAATATTTTCCGTCTACGCTTTCAATTCGCATGGGCGAGAATCGGCTCCCAGGTCGTAAACTTACATTGTGTTAATTTGGTTGAATTCTCAATTGAGATACCGGCGTTTATGCACTTACTTGAGGCGTCAATGGGTGACCAGACTTTTCAATTGTCAACTATAAAACTTAAGTGGGATCAAGGTCTTGAATGCCATAAGGTAACGCCGTTGAGAGATGATATAAAGTGAACTGTATGGTTTATAATATCTTGTTAAGTGGCCTGAATCGCTCGAAGTCTCGGCTGCCTGAGTGATATTAAACGATCACGAAGGTTAAGCAACACAGGGCGCGTTCAGTACATGGATGGGTAAACCATCTACGACTAACGCTAGTGGTTTCCGAGCGATTCCGCGCTTCGCAAGGCACGTTAAGTAGTTGGTGCCGGCTGCCGTCGATCGATGGCAGTCGTCAAGCCAAGTCCAAACTTCTGACAGTAAGACCAGCCACACTAGTCTCGCAAGACTTGGCCCCCGTGGTGGAGTATGGCCTATACCTTCCTCAGGGAAGAGACCCGTGCCCCTCGGTGGGGACATAATGGGTTGGTGATGATGAACTGGTCTAAGCCGTGAATGATATAAAAGGCTTAATTATGAGGTTTGCTGACGAGAAAATGTGTAGAAATGTAATGACAATGCAAAAGAACAGGAGAAGAATGAATATTAATTTGTAATATGGAACCTCCTGCCGATGTAAACTCTATGATGGCGTAGACACAGCATTGTTCCTATGCACACGAGCTAAGTAACATAACAACTAACATAACATTTACATACTGGCATATACATCTGGCCCCACACTAAAATACCCTGTGTCGTGGGTACCAGAAACATGTAAACATCCAAGACCCGAGGTTTTTTTTTCCCCAGCCGGGGATCAAAACCTCTCACATGGTAGGCAAATGCAAGTAGAGCTGATAGTGCAAAACACAGAACATAAAAAAATAGTAGAAGTCGTAAGTGGGCGGTGCCCGCGTGCCTCACATTAGCAATGTATTGCCTATGCGTAGTCGGTGACAGTTTTGTTGACTTCAGTTGCCGTGCGCTTCTAGTAAAGAAAAAATGGTGAAAACTTTATTAAAATGCCTTGTTAATTAGAGAGCAAAAATAAAAGTTGGGGACCAAAATATACCGATCATGCCGTAACATTTCATCTGTAAGACGTATTTCATTGTATTTTTAATTAAATTTGTAATGACATGAACACGGAAACCAATCCGAAAATGAGAAAGTGAAACCACCTTTATTTACTGGTTAATAAAGTTACATTTTCATCGAAGAAAGTGTACATTCTCTAGAAGTTTCTGTCAAAATTTGAATTCTACTCAATTACGGATGGAGGCACACATGATAAAAATCTATCGATAATTAATTGTCTATGACGTAGTAGTCATACATACTTAAGGGTACTTAGGTATTGTAAATTCCAATTCGTCTAAGTAGGTAAAATAATTTTTGTTATTTTATACCTACTTCTTAAGTGCCTTTTCAAATGCTTCCGGTCGCCGTCCGGTCGCCGGGCCGGGTAAAGTAGTAATGTATGAGCTCCGGTCGCCGGATGGTCGTTGTGCATGTGAAAACTGTCATTGGAGCACAGCTAGATCGCGATATAGTTTTTCTTCACCAGTTTATCAGTGACTGAAATATCTAAGAAACTATCAAAGTAATTTTAATCAAATACAACAGAAAACCGTGGCAATGATACAACAACCCTCTCCGAATCAAAACAATATGGAAGTGAGTTTTCATTTAGTTTTCCTAAGAAACCGAATACGAAAGTAAAATGGATGGCAGCGATAGGAAGGCAAAATTGGTTCAAAACGACGATGAGCACAATATATTCAGAGCATTTTCATGAACACTTCATAGTAACTAAAAAAGGCGGAAGGTGGCACTTATGCAGCAATACCAGAAAAAAATGTGCTTCACTTCCAGGTTAGACTCTTGCGTATAATTGAAATATATTAGTACCATCATCAATAAAATTTGTATAACTTATGAAACATGGCGTACAGATAGACAAAGATCTGAATTGAGTCGTAGAATACATGATATTTCCCGTGTTATATTTTCTAACGCCCGCGAAGCAGCGGGTTAAAGGTAGTTTTAAATAAGAGAACATTTTAAAATATGAAATCTACCACAATACCACAATTTCAATAAGCAATAAAGATTCAACACTAATAGGGTATTTACCCTATTAGTGTTGAATCTTTATTGCACAAAAGATAATGTGAAAAAAATGCATTTTCTACCAGTCAACCCGCAGGCAAAAAAGAAATAGCTAAAAATTCTTCTAAGTACTAGTATTCGTATTCGGCCATTAATGTGTTAAACTGTTTGTACGGGTATAATTTGTCGATAGGTTCTCCCTATCGACAATCTAGAACTCGCATTGTCCCATCCCAAACTGAGAATGTACTTGTTTCTCAATTTTGGCCTTTATGTCTTAGTAGGTAAAAGTTCTTTTCGGTCCGACACGGCGGTAGTTCCATCTAGTGTAGAGTAGCGTTACTACAAAATGTCAACCTTAATTTCATCATTGTCATTTGACTTTGATCATTGTTAACATTATGAAAAGGTGCATATTGTAATTGAAACTTTTATGATGTACACCTTTTCGGCATTGAATTTATTTACCAATGGCAGCTCGGCATTTGTAGTGTGCGTTTGGTTTATAAGTATCAGTTTGGTTACACTTGTTTTCGTACAAATGTGTCATGTCGCTACTTCTACTCTTTTTTTATGTTCTGTGGTGCAAAATGTTTTATGTAAAATATTGTTGGTAATAGAATAATGCATTTGCATGGACACCACTTATTACCAACGTAGGATTTCGAAACTAAAATATTAAAGGTCGAAATGTAATAAATTAATAAACCATATCAAAATGGCTACATAAATAAATAAATAAAATAAATAAATATTCATGGACATATTACACAGATCTCGTTACCCCTATACTAAGTACAACTAAATGACTTGTGTTATAGGTGCTAACTCGACGATAAATTTAATACATAGATAGCATCCAAGACCCGAGACAAACTAGAAAAGTTTGTTTCCTAGTTTGACCCGGCCGGGGATCGAACCCGGGACCTTCCATTAATTGTGATTCATTGGGCTTTATTGTAAGTAATCTAAGTTTGTGTATGTTTATAATAAATTGCTTTATGTATTATATGTTATGGTTTATGTAAGTTTATTATTTTTAAGTATAAGAATGTATATCAATATTCATATTTGCACCAAATACCCGTCTTACTTTTCCTTCAGCAACTCTCCATCGTGGGTTGTCTGGAAGAAATTACTTTAAGCAATAATGCCACCAATTGTACTGTATCTTTGTAAATATTTTTTGTTTGTTTTTTCCTTGTGTACAATAAAGAATAATTTTATCTTATTCTTATTTAAAAACCTATTTAGAGGCTAAAAATTTCACCCATGCCGGGATTCGAACCCGCAACCTCTGGCTATCCGTACCAGCGCTCTACCAATTGAGCCAATGGGCGACTCACGACATCAGTGAAATTTCGAACCTCTTTACAATATTTCTCTGTATTACGTACAGGCAGCGACATCTGACTTAAGCAAATTGCATTACTTACAGCCCCGACTACCTACTTTGCAGTTAGGTTTTAACATCGGAACGATATCACTGTACCCACATGATTACACTATTTTTATTTTTAATGCACTAACCCGTGCTAAGGAACAAATTAAAAAACCTATTTAGAGGCTAAAAATTTCACCCATGCCGGGATTCGAACCCGCAACCTCTGGCTATCCGTACCAGCGCTCTACCAATTGAGCCAATGGGCGACTCACGACATCAGTGAAATTTCGAACCTCTTTACAATATTTCTCTGTATTACGTACAGGCAGCGACATCTGACTTAAGCAAATTGCATTACTTACAGCCCCGACTACCTACTTTGCAGTTAGGTTTTAACATCGGAACGATATCACTGTACCCACATGATTACACTGTTTTTATTTTTAATGCACTAACCCGTGCTAAGGAACAAATTTAAAAACCTATTTAGAGGCTAAAAATTTCACCCATGCCGGGATTCGAACCCGCAACCTCTGGCTATCCGTACCAGCGCTCTACCAATTGAGCCAATGGGCGACTCACGACATCAGTGAAATTTCGAACCTCTTTACAATATTTCTCTGTATTACGTACAGGCAGCGACATCTGACTTAAGCAAATTGCATTACTTACAGCCCCGACTACCTACTTTGCAGTTAGGTTTTAACATCGGAACGATATCACTGTACCCACATGATTACACTATTTTTTTTTTTAATGCACTAACCCGTGCTAAGGAACAAATTTAAAAACCTATTTAGAGGCTAAAAATTTCACCCATGCCGGCATTCGAACCCGCAACCTCTGGCTATCCGTACACGGGTTAGTGCATTAAAAATAAAAATAGTGTAATCATGTGGGTACAGTGATATCGTTCCGATGTTAAAACCTAACTGCAAAGTAGGTAGTCGGGGCTGTAAGTAATGCAATTTGCTTAAGTCAGATGTCGCTGCCTGTACGTAATACAGAGAAATATTGTAAAGAGGTTCGAAATTTCACTGATGTCGTGAGTCGCCCATTGGCTCAATTGGTAGAGCGCTGGTACGGATAGCCAGAGGTTGCGGGTTCGAATCCCGGCATGGGTGAAATTTTTAGCCTCTAAATAGGTTTTTAAATTTGTTCCTTAGCACGGGTTAGTGCATTAAAAATAAAAATAGTGTAATCATGTGGGTACAGTGATATCGTTCCGATGTTAAAACCTAACTGCAAAGTAGGTAGTCGGGGCTGTAAGTAATGCAATTTGCTTAAGTCAGATGTCGCTGCCTGTACGTAATACAGAGAAATATTGTAAAGAGGTTCGAAATTTCACTGATGTCGTGAGTCGCCCATTGGCTTAATTGGTAGAGCGCTGGTACGGATAGCCAGAGGTTGCGGGTTCGAATCCCGGCATGGGTGAAATTTTTAGCCTCTAAATAGGTTTTTAAATTTGTTCCTTAGCACGGGTTAGTGCATTAAAAATAAAAATAGTGTAATCATGTGGGTACAGTGATATCGTTCCGATGTTAAAACCTAACTGCAAAGTAGGTAGTCGGGGCTGTAAGTAATGCAATTTGCTTAAGTCAGATGTCGCTGCCTGTACGTAATACAGAGAAATATTGTAAAGAGGTTCGAAATTTCACTGATGTCGTGAGTCGCCCATTGGCTCAATTGGTAGAGCGCTGGTACGGATAGCCAGAGGTTGCGAGTTCGAATCCCGGCATGGGTGAAATTTTTAACCTCTAAATAGGTTTTTAAATTTGTTCCTTAGCACGGGTTAGTGCATTAAAAATAAAAATAGTGTAATCTTATTCTTATCTTAATATGTCAGATAATTTGATTAATTTACACATAAAGCATAATATTTATGCAGATAATATTACTCTACAGGGGAATTACAAAATCTATAAATGATTAAATCTCTAAATTAAAACTTTGGCAAGCAGTAGACATTATTAACTTAATTCCAAATCTGTGCTCTTCTAAAGTCAAGTATACAGACATTGATCGAAGCAGTGCATATGTCCATCAAAATGTTTGCTACAGGGTTCAAAATAATAATAGGCAACATTTCTACATTTTTCTTAATTGTATTGTAGAGAGATGGAGGAAGATAGTATCATAGATAGTAGTATCTGGGGGAAGTCGAATATTACAAATTACAAATATTATGAGCTGATGGATTGCATTGGATTTTATTGCAAAATTGACTTGATAAATAAAAAACACATATTAAAAAAAACTCATTTAATAATAGTGTCAACAAAGATCTTAATGATAAATCTCAAAGCATCTTTGAATTGACGAGAAAATTACAAATAAGTGAACGTGGACTTAAATTCAATGTTACAACTAGCATTACTCTTACTTTAAAGAATATTCTTATCTTATCTTAAACTTAAATCTCACCAACATTGTCTTCCATATCCTTTCTTATTGAAAATAAATAAATATTCATGAACATATCTCACAGACAGATCTTGTTAGCCCCATACTAAGTACAACTAAATGACTTGTGTTACAGGTGCTAACTCGACGATACATTTAATACAATAAATACATACTGCCAAGACGCGAGACAAACCAGAAAAGTTCGTTTCCTAGTTTGTCCCGGCCAGGGATCGAACCCGAGACCTTCGGTCTTGCAGTCAACGTGCCAAACCGCTGCGCCACCGAGGCTTAACCTACTAATGACGGTGTCAATAGGTCCAAGTAAAAAAAAGTCTTCGAATCTGTAATTACTTCGTCATCAGCCTTTTCTTCCAAACCCCATCTCACAGTTCTCTATCATCTACATCCACGGACTTTGCGCCATCTCAACAACATAATAAGCCCATCAGTCTCCTGATCTGCCCACTGATAGTCATGTTCTTTGCCGGTTCTTTGTTATTACCCTGGTCCAACAGCGTTTCCCCCCCACCCATTTTACTTATTTTGATGAAAATCTATACAGTCTACTGTGATGTACATACCAGTATACCAGCATATCCATTCTTATTTAACCTACTAACGACGGTTTCAACAGGTCCAAGAGAAAAGACGTCATGGAATCTATTATTACTTCGTCATCTTTTTCTTCCAGCCTTTTCTTCCAAACCCCATCTCACTGTTCCCTATCATCTACATCCACGGACCTTCCGCCAACTCAACAACATAATAAGCCCATCAGTCTCCTGATCTGCCCACAGATAGTCATGTTCTTTGCCGTTGCTTTGTTATTACCCTGGTCCAAGGCTTATATTGTCATACTATCATAACAATATATAAATGGTGATGACCATCTCTAATCATCATCATATCATGTAATGATATCATGACGATTAATACATAAACCATGTCATTTATGTAAATGTTATGTTATTTATGCAGTCTTCATAGCAGCCGCTGAAACTACTGCCTTGCCGCAGTCTTGACCCAAGACCCCCCCACAGCCCTCATGTTGAAGCTTTCTGGCCTAAGTATGATGCTTTTCGTAGTCTTGTTACACTTCAACACTCTGAAATTCAGCACCAGGTGGTACAGGAAGACTTTAACCTCCATGAGCGCGAATCTGGACGCTGAGGAAAGACAAGTAGTTAGAGAACACTTGTAAATAGAAAAGGAAACTACTTAAATAATGTAGACTTTTAGTCCGGATTTACTTACGGGTGTTGTTATATCGGAAAAGTCCGACCAGGTTTCGCTCCGATTCGCAGAGCTTAATCATGGTGAGCAGAGACGGAGCTCGCGTCGTCGGTTGCTCGTGTGAGACGAGCTTTTCCGATATAACAACACCCGTAAGTAAATCCAGACTAAAAGTCTACAATGTGTTGTGCTTACGAAAGTTTTAGTTCAAAAATACTTAAATAATTTTAAAGTATTTGATGAAACTTTGTCTAATCAGTGGCATGTTCGCCGATAGATATTGAAGAATGGTACAAAGAATCAGTCCATCCCTTGTTCATGTATCCGATGAGAGAAGGATGACGCGAGTTTTAGTATTTTTATGCTCAGATTACTGATCTCCATTCGACTCTGATAACTTAAATGTGTCATAAAAAGTGATTATGAGCCTAATGACTCATATTCACTTTTTATGATCTACTGAAGTCAACTTATAGACAACTTTGTATTTGCGGAAAAAAATTATTACTTTTGATATCGTTCTTCTTCTTCAGGCTATATTATGTGGTCCACTGCTGGACATAGCCCTCCCTTAATGAGCGCTATAGCGCCCTGCCTTCAGATTGCCGCATCCAGAATCTGGCGGCAGCTTTTCCTAGATCGTCATCCCACCTGGTCGGAGGGCATCCTACATTATCACTATCAGTGATATCCTTCTACGCAGATATAACACGCGCGTTACCAAAATCTAACGTAAACTTTAAAATGAAACAACGAAGCTCAACCAGATAGTTTGCATCCGTCTAATACATTCATCATTTGCCAAACACGTATTTAATAAAGTACGGGCAATAATTTATTATAAGCGTAAATTATTGTATTTTTTTAATAGTATGTAGTTAGATTTGATAATTTTCCATCCCAATCTCATCACGCGTAAATTTATATTAATTAATGATCATTAGAGACTGTGAAGTTGACTATACCAAAAGATGTTTATAACAATGTGGAGAATCTAAGAACCACAATATAATTAAAAATATCAATGTTTCCTTAATCTTTAAGTGTAATACGTAACGTTATATCAATAAGGTATTTCTCTTAAGCAAGTAAATAATCATTGTCTTTAGATTCTGTAATTAACAGGTCTTACCAATGCAGTTTCGGGGCCCAGTCCCAAAGGGAATGAACGTAAACGGCTGTATCTTGTCCTTGTTCTCGTCCGAGAACCTCTCAGGTTTGAAAGCTTCTGGATTGGGGAAGTACTGAGGGTCCAAGTGGAGGCCATTTACCATGTTATAGACCACGTCACCTTTCTTGATCTAGAAGCGAGTTTGTTAAGGGAATCAGTTCTCTTGCAGCAACATAGGTACCAAAAAGACACGGCAGCCTAGCATGACTGGTCCCAAAAGAGGTTGACACTTTTTGCTCCTGCCAGGCTTGTGGATTCGAATTCTGGCTAGTAACTTTGGCCAGCATACATTTTGGTAACATTGTGAGAAATTCCGTGGCTTAGTTATTTTCGAACTTAGTGAAATTAGCTTTCCTGTGGATTACCCTGACTACGCTAAGAAGATGATAAAGGAACTGGAGTCTGTATAGTATTTTCTAAGGTTAACACGAGCAGTAGACATAATTAAAACTGTTTTTATACGGATTTATGCTCGTTTATTACATTTTTACAATTTTCCAACGTTTCGGCACTTTTTCAGGTGCCGTGGTCCCGGATGACTGAGGTGACAGGTGTCTTTTAGAAATCATTAACGATTAGTTTACTACCCTCGGCAAAAATTACAAAAGTTAATTATGAAGTTACGTTCCAAAATAGACAAACCAGTTATTTTTTATATAAAGTCAACAATATTGATTATTAAATTAAAATTATTAAGTTAAAATTAAATTTATAAACTAATTACTTTATATGAACTTAAAGATACTCAATTGGTAGAGCGCTGGTACGGATAGCCCGAGGTTGCGGGTTCGAATCCCGGCATGGGTGAAATTTTTAGCCTCTAAATAGGTTTTTAAATTTGTTCCTTAGCACGGGTTAGTGCATTAAAAATAAAAATAGTGTAATTAAAGATACCGATTATTAATTGAAATTAAATTCATTTTTATTATTTATTCTACAGTCACACTTCTAGCAAGGGGGTCTCATGCACTTAAGCACTGGTTCCCATGCTACCGGTATGTTCCAACCACGATCTCTATTAAAATTTGGATGCCGGCGGATCTCTATTGCCTCACGTATCATTCTAGGGAAGAAACAGTCTTCTCGGGCTAGAACTTTAACTTTATCGAAATGTATAAAGTGGTTGGTACCGCTAAGTGTATGCTCGTAATAAACGAGCATAAATCCGTATAAAAACAGTTTTAATTAGAACTAGAGTCTGTTCAAGTTAGTTTTGTCATCAACATTACGCTTGCGTACACGGATTCGAAAGTTAAGTTTTTTCATTAGACAGAAATTAGTATTTATTTCTATCAAATGAACTGAGTTTCAGTGAAAAACACTTAAGACTACTTACGTGATAAGGTTTTCCTCCTTCGTGTGCTGGAGGCAAGTCATAGTCTTTTTGGCATATCCTGTCCAAAACTATTGCTGGTGACCAAATCCTTAGTGTTTCTACAAAAAAACGTTTAGGTTATTCCTTTCATTCGAAAAGGTGTACTTAGTCCCGGATTGAGGCAGCGTGTACATAATTACCATTGACAACTCCATCCAGATACTTCATTTCGTGCATCTGCTCGTAGGTGATTCCTTTGTACTTGTCGTGGAAAGCCTTCACTTCTGCGTACAGTTTGTCTTGGATCTCTGGCTGCAGCGCCATTTGGTGAGAGGCCAGTACCAATACTGAAGCTATATTGTCAAAGCCGGCAAAGAAAAAGAGGAAGGCTTGCGCGGCCAGTTCGTCTTGGGTCCAGTCTGGAAAAAATAGATTCACATCGTTCGTGTTAAAAAGTGATTTAGTGGAGATGTAGTCATTAACATAGTCAAAGTTAAGAGAATTTTATTCACTAATTTCATATGTACAATCTAGATGTACTAATAAATGAGAGACAAGTAAATTTAATTTTGTAACTTGCACTACCTGCTTATCTTATCTCCAAAACTTAGATTAGCTGGTAGATAATGCTAAGAACATGTGCAAACATTTTATGCAATAAAGATTTTTTTTAATAATAAGAAAACGAAACGAACTTAGTGAATGTCAAAGCTGTTAGTTTCACAATAAATATATTATGTGGAGAAGAAAGTAACAAAGAAACTTCACGATTATTCTTTTCAATTTAATAAATCATAGATAGACAACGTGTTATTCTTGTACGTGGTTATGAACAAACACGAAGAACCAATAATTTAACTGCTACAAAATAAGAAAGCAGTATACTACAGGTTGCTGATGATAATATTGTCAGCCACCTGCCTACGTCGAAATTCTATATTGGCATATGCCGACTAATGTCACTTACCCCTATTTTCTTTAACCGGCTTAATGTTAACCTCTTCAGTTGCTGCGAAGCCGACATCTTTATCATTATTAGTTGCACTTGAGCTTGACTTCAGAGTACCTGATAACAACATTTCATCGAGTCAATTTAAGTGTTTTCTGTAAATATTTGTAAGTATTATTTTGATTAAACAGTATTTTGAAGTGACGCAACTTGTTGTCCAGTAGTAGACGTTAATTTTAACCAAAGTACCTTTGGCGGCTTCCATGAGGAGCTGGATCACGTCAGGTCTCTCGACCTGGTTCTTCTCTCGGTAGTCCATCGTACTTTTTACAATGTTGCGGAAAAAATCCGTCACCTCCGGCGGGAATACTGTCAGAAACTGGGATTACAAAAAGGAGATATTGTTTAAGAAGTGTTTTAACGCTCTTAAAAAAATTGCGGAAATAGTCATCAATGGTGTTTAAACTAAATTAGTTGTATTTTAGCCAAATTGAGTACAACAAATTTAAATATAAACTATAGCCAATAATTTTAAGACTATATGACAGATTGTCTCACGCGTACTAAATTGCATAAAATTAAAAACAAAAGGGACAAACTGGTAACTTATATATAAAAAGTATTAGAAAAATAAAAATGAGCTGTTTTATTTATTTTGGCATATTAAATATTACACTATTTTTATTTTTAATGCACTAACCCGTGCTAAGGAACAAATTTAAAAACCTATTTAGAGGCTAAAAATTTCACCCATGCCGGGATTCGAACCCGCAACCTCTGGCTATCCGTACCAGCGCTCTACCAATTGAGCCAATGGGCGACTCACGGCATCAGTGAAATTTCGAACCTCTTTACAATATTCTCTGTATTACGTACAGGCAGCGACATCTGACTTAAGCAAATTGCATTACTTACAGCCCCGACTACCTACTTTGCAGTTAGGTTTAACATCGGATCGATATCACTGTACCCACATGATTACACTATTTTTATTTTTAATGCACTAACCCGTGCTAAGGAACAAATTTAAAAACCTATTTAGAGGCTAAAAATTTCACCCATGCCGGGATTCGAACCCGCAACCTCTGGCTATCCGTACCAGCGCTCTACCAATTGAGCCAATGGGCGACTCACGGCATCAGTGAAATTTCGAACCTCTTTACAATATTCTCTGTATTACGTACAGGCAGCGACATCTGACTTAAGCAAATTGCATTACTTACAGCCCCGACTACCTACTTTGCAGTTAGGTTTAACATCGGAACGATATCACTGTACCCACATGATTACACTATTTTTATTTTTAATGCACTAACCCGTGCTAAGGAACAAATTTAAAAACCTATTTAGAGGCTAAAAATTTCACCCATGCCGGGATTCGAACCCGCAACCTCTGGCTATCCGTACCAGCGCTCTACCAATTGAGCCAATGGGCGACTCACGGCATCAGTGAAATTTCGAACCTCTTTACAATATTCTCTGTATTACGTACAGGCAGCGACATCTGACTTAAGCAAATTGCATTACTTACAGCCCCGACTACCTACTTTGCAGTTAGGTTTAACATCGGAACGATATCACTGTACCCACATGATTACACTATTTTTATTTTTAATGCACTAACCCGTGCTAAGGAACAAATTTAAACGTAATACAGAGAATATTGTAAAGAGGTTCGAAATTTCACTGATGCCGTGAGTCGCCCATTGGCTCAATTGGTAGAGCGCTGGTACGGATAGCCAGAGGTTGCGGGTTCGAATCCCGGCATGGGTGAAATTTTTAGCCTCTAAATAGGTTTTTAAATTTGTTCCTTAGCACGGGTTAGTGCATTAAAAATAAAAATAGTGTAATCATGTGGGTACAGTGATATCGTTCCGATGTTAAACCTAACTGCAAAGTAGGTAGTCGGGGCTGTAAGTAATGCAATTTGCTTAAGTCAGATGTCGCTGCCTGTACGTAATACAGAGAATATTGTAAAGAGGTTCGAAATTTCACTGATGCCGTGAGTCGCCCATTGGCTCAATTGGTAGAGCGCTGGTACGGATAGCCAGAGGTTGCGGGTTCGAATCCCGGCATGGGTGAAATTTTTAGCCTCTAAATAGGTTTTTAAATTTGTTCCTTAGCACGGGTTAGTGCATTAAAAATAAAAATAGTGTAATCATGTGGGTACAGTGATATCGTTCCGATGTTAAACCTAACTGCAAAGTAGGTAGTCGGGGCTGTAAGTAATGCAATTTGCTTAAGTCAGATGTCGCTGCCTGTACGTAATACAGAGAATATTGTAAAGAGGTTCGAAATTTCACTGATGCCGTGAGTCGCCCATTGGCTCAATTGGTAGAGCGCTGGTACGGATAGCCAGAGGTTGCGGGTTCGAATCCCGGCATGGGTGAAATTTTTAGCCTCTAAATAGGTTTTTAAATTTGTTCCTTAGCACGGGTTAGTGCATTAAAAATAAAAATAGTGTAATCATGTGGGTACAGTGATATCGTTCCGATGTTAAACCTAACTGCAAAGTAGGTAGTCGGGGCTGTAAGTAATGCAATTTGCTTAAGTCAGATGTCGCTGCCTGTACGTAATACAGAGAATATTGTAAAGAGGTTCGAAATTTCACTGATGCCGTGAGTCGCCCATTGGCTCAATTGGTAGAGCGCTGGTACGGATAGCCAGAGGTTGCGGGTTCGAATCCCGGCATGGGTGAAATTTTTAGCCTCTAAATAGGTTTTTAAATATTAAATATTGTATTTTCTAAGGTTAACACGAGCACTAGACATAATGGATTACTAGACTAGACTGACTAGACATAAACTATTTTTATGGATGGCATCCGAGATCACGGCACCTGAAAAAGTGCCAAAACGGCGGAAAATTGTAAAACTGTAATAAACGAGCATAAATCCGTATAAAAACAGTTTTAATTATATTAAATTTTGTTTTGTGTGCAATAAAGTTTAATAATTAATAATGTTACTCACTTTATTTAAGGCAGGTACCATTATGCTCAAAAACATCTTGATCCTCTGCATGACCGACATATTCATCATACTTTGACCAGCTCTGTAGAACTCATTATCCTTGTCTTTCAGCGAGTTGACTTCCAGCCCAAAGGCTGTGGATGCTATGACGTCATTGGTGAAGCGGCGCATGAGGTCGTCCAAGTCAAGCTCATTACCTTCATTCTCTGGGAATCAAGCGGTCAAAATGTAAGCGGCTGCCTAATTATAAGCACCATAACCTGAAGGACTCCACCAGGATTTGGTGCTTATAACTTGGCAATTGAAATTATAAAGTTATTTGGAATTTGGTGCGCATTATATCAGTTCATCCAAGTCAAGCTCATTACTTTCATTCGCTGGGATGAGAGCGGCTTAAATGTAAGCGGCTGCCTAATTAAAATTCAATAAATATAATTTCGTAATTGAGATAATAAACATCAAGATTTGGTGCGCATAATATCAAAGCAGTGTATTAAACACTTTGTCCTGATTTTAGAACAGTAGGTATTTTCACTATTTTCACCGGGACTAAGAGCGATTCACTATCTTGAACCGCTCGTAGCCCTAGCTGCCCGAGTGATTTTAAACGATCACCAAGGTTAAGCAACACAGGGCGCGTTCACTGCATAGATGGGTAAAACCGTCTATGACTAACGCTGCTAGCATTTTTTCGAGCGATTCCGTGCTTCGCAAGGCACGTTAAGCAGTTGGTGCCGGCTGTCGTCGATAGATGGCAGTCGTTAAGCTAAGTCTCGTTAAGCTAAGCCTTAGGCGGCTTAAAACTTCTGACAGTAAGACCAGCCACTAGTCTTGCAAGCCTCCACCAATCCGGACTTGGCCCCCGTGGTGAAGTATGGGCTATACCTTCCTCCGGGAAGAGATCCGTGCCCCTCGGTGGGGACGTAATGGGTTGATGATGATGATGATTTTCACAAAATTTTTCTCCTTTAATCATTGTTTTGTTTTTTTTTATAAATAATGAGAAGAGAACTATCACAAAGAGTTTTCTCAGTGAATGACTGTATCAAGTTGAAAACCGTTGATGGAAGAAAGCAGAAGAGCGCTAATAAGGTGGTTCTCCAGAATGAACAATATGTAAACTAGTCGTTGGTGTCACTCGCAAATTCGTTTCCAAATCGATTATTACGAATGAACTCAAGTAAGCTTTCGCGCGTGAAAAGCAAAATTGGTTCAGACTTGAAATATGTGTTTCGCATTGCTCACAGTTGATGAATTCTACTATCCACATTTAAGTAGAACACAAGTAGAACACAAGTAGATCAGCTCGAGGAAAGCCAATTATTATACACTCATTCTTACGAGAAGAACATACATTTTACGAGTTTTACACAATTATACAATTATAGCTAACAATATGGGATCAATCCGTTCCTGCAAATTTTGAGTTTAATATACGGTTTATGGTACAACACAGCAGGATTTGCAATTTGCCAGCATTGTGACATACCTAGTTACATATTAAATAGGTCCAATCGCGATTATTAGTTACGTTTTACCCAATAAATAATCTCTTACGTTTAATCTATATTCATTAAATGTGAATATTGATGAAACGTAAGAGCCCTGCACTGTAAGTAAAGTTATGTTCTGTATTTTGGTATAACTAACCTTTTAAATACTCTACAATGTTCTCGCTAATCTCGTTCATGAAAGGCACCATCGCTTTCATCTTTGAGCCAGTGAAAGCGGGGCTCAGTGTGATACGCATGTCGCGCCATTTGTCTCCTGCAAAACGTAAAACGTTAGAGGCCTAGTTTTTTGTCCAATTCACTCTCCGACGCGAAATCTGTGCCTCCGGTCAAAATTCGACGGCTGGATCAAAAGTTATGGAGGCAGAAACATAGTAAATCCAAAAGATATGTTATCGTTATCAACCCTTGTATGTCCCCACTGCTGGGGCACGGGTCTCTTCCTGCATCGCAGGAAGGTTAGGCCATACTCCACCACGGGGGCCAAGTCCGGTTTGGAGGATTGTAAGACAGTGGCGGGCCTTACTGTCAGAAGTTATCAAGCCGCCCATAAAGCCTCTGACATGGCTTAACGACTGCCATTATATGACAGCCGGTACCATTGGCTTAACGTGCCTTGCGAAGCACGGAAGCGCTCGGAAAAATGCCACTGGCGGTAGTCACGGGACGTTCACCCATCCCATACCTGACCGCGGCTGTTGTTGCTTAACCAAGTGATTGATTCCAATCACTCGGTTCGCCTAGGCCACGAGCGCTTCTTGTGCAGACAAAAATATGAAATTCGTCGCAGCTTTCCAAGAGTAGTGTCTGTCGACGGTGGAGCGCTCCTGGATGCCAGATGTGCAATTCACAACCACATACAATAGTTGTAATAGTAACAACCGAGACTGGCAGAACGTCTCAAATGGGCAAACAAAAGTGACCAAGAACCCGTGTAAGTTTCAATCAGATGAACTAGGGATACCACGCAAGACAGGGACAAAAAGAAGATAAGGAAGATACTTTTGTGTCAGATGCTCTGGGTAGCCAAGGCGCTGTATTAGTACAATTAAAATTAAGTAAAAAACGTCCGCTTAACAGACTTACATAATGCCTGTATTAACACTATAGTAAGAACGGCAAAAGAGAGACGAAATAGTTTTCAATTTGAACATGCACAATCCGCTATTTGACACGTATCAAATTTGACGCGATAAATGAATATTTCCGATAAAATTTAACGTAAGAAACCGAAATATAATGGTTTTGCTAAGTATGCAGGATAAATGCAAAATTTGCAAAGTAAACATTTTTTTCCTCTCTTATTTCGTAACGGCGAAAACGCTATCCGCCATCTTAAAAAAATCTAAAGTATGTAAACAAACATCTTTCAGCCAGAGCCAGTGGACATTGATTATTATAGGACTTACATCAAAGTGATCTTCACATAAATACACCCGAGTTAAGTATAATTAACAAAAAAAAACCTAGGTCTTGGATGTTTACATGTTTGTGATGTCGTTGTTTCTGGTACCCACGACACAGGGTATCCTAGTGTGAGGCCAGAAGCAATGCATGTGCCTGTATGTAAATGTTATGTTATGTTAAATCTCATTAGTTCCTCTAAAGCATTTAATAATGAAAAATATTATTCGTAATGATCAGCGATATAATAATTACACGTATATCGTTGGTACAGAGTTAGACCGCACCGTGCGATTAAATCAAAGTAGCATCATAATAAATTACGGTGTAGTGCATTCAGCAAAATACACAGAGTGTATTTTTATGCGTATCTGATGCCAGCATTGTTCAAAACAACCTAGTCATAACCTTTTTTTCTGAGTTTAGGTTTTGCTATTCATTACATGTTGTTTTTTCAACTGTTTACGTTTTTAGTGTTTTTGTCTCATTTTTTTTATATTCTTAGTTTTAACACCGTACTTACTAAAAAACAGCAGTGTTATATTATAAGTATGATTTTTTTTAAGTATGATGCGTGTCAAAAAGTGTTTTAATGATCTGAACTATGATATCGTACTCTCTGAATGAGTCGAGCGATTTCAATGCGGTTTCAAGGTTCCGTCAACAAGTAACCTTCATAGTTTTGCGACGTCCCCTCGTCTGTCTGTCTGTTCCATACATAGAGTTAGTATAAACAACCGAGAAAATTTTTCCATAAAATTTTGCAACGAATACGACGTCACCCTGTATCCATCATTGACAAATATACACTCACCACACCTTTTCACACACCCTCTGCTCAGTGGCTGAAACCCGAACCCAAGATTCCGGTCGTAGGGCTGAGCAGACACACAAATACATACATACATTTTATTTTCTTTTATATTTAAGTTTTGCAAACATCTGTCATGTTTGATACTAACGTTTAATACTGTACACCTTATGACGCGTCGAATACGATACCGTTCTTTTGTAGACCGGGAGGCCTGGAAACCTAAAATACAGATCTTTTGACCTAGTTTAGGCTCAAGTCTTTCCACAAATAGTGCATTCTGTTGTATTGTATCATTTATCCAATGCTTTTTTGTATACGAATGTAATTTGTGGACAGAAAAATAAACTATTATCTTATCTTATCTCTTATCTTATCAAGCTGACCTTTCATTTGAAACAAGCTGTCTTGGAACAACTGGTCTGCGAAGAACTGCCTGTGGTCAACGAAGTGGTCAAAATCCTTGACCGTGATCGCCTTGATGAGCTCTGGGTCCCTGATCATCACTATGGGGCACATGCCTTCAAAATAACCGATGTACCTGAAAAACAAACGACTTAGGGCCTGTTTCACAATCTGCAAATAAAGTTCCGGATAAGCTATCCGCAACCAGGGCTGCCGTTTGTTCTAAATTTGAAGCTATAAACAAACACACACAATGTAGGAATATTTATTTAAATTTAGTATAAACAGCAGCCCTGGTTGCGGATAGCTTATCCGGAACTTTATTTGCAGATTGTGAAAGAAACCCTTATAGTTATTTTTTATATACCGTATAAACGTTCCATTGACAAAGGTCTTCTCTCAGAGAGAGAGTAAGGATTTAATTACTACGCGTGCCCACCGCGATTGACAATTTCAAACGCTGAGATATTTGAACACCTCAGACACTCAGCTATCCACACAAAGTTTTCCTTTACAGTTAGCGAGTGGTATCGTTACTATAATTTCACAAATGTATATCTACAATTTAGAAATGAATCGCTGAATGTGTTGGTAAGCGCAAATCTCGAGAACAGCCCGACCGATTTCGCTTATTCTCTTTTAGAATATTACTTAAAGCACGAGCACGGTTCTTATAAAGAGAACAATAAAAAAATTAAAAAATCTACTTTTAGGCGTACGAAGTTCGTTGGGTCAGCTAGTAACGTATAAAAAAAAGTCATTGGTATATGCCCGCATCGGGAATCCAACCTGGATCTCTCCCTTTCGAGTCACTTGTTCTACCCACTGGGCTACCGCCGCTTGTTTGTTTGTTATATTTGATGGTTTTAACGTATTTTTGTATACTTTGGGAAATAATTCACTTTTTGATTAATTCAACGACCCACGGTCTTGTTTTAAAAACACTTTCTTTCGTTTTACTACAGAATATTTAAACTGCCCCTGAGGAGTTTTTCAAGGAATCTTATTTTCATAAATAATACGGAATTTATTTACCATTAAGTTATAAATATAAATATTCATGGACATATTACACAGATCTCGTTAGCCCTATACTAAGTACAACTTAATGACTTGTGTTAAAGGGGACTCGATAAATTTAATACAATAAATACACAGATAACATCAAAGACCCGAGACGAACTAGAAAAGTTCGTTTCCTAGTTTGACCTGGCCGGGGATCGAACCCGAGACCTCCGGTTTTACAGTCAGCGTGCCAAACCGCTGCGCCACCGAGGCCGTAAATTTTATACTTATACTGATTATACACTTTTTACCTTTCTCCCGGAAAACTGTTATACACTTCGATGACATCATCGACAAAATGTCGTTTCGCGAAGATACTTTTCAAGTTGTTGCCAAAAAAAGGCAGGCCGGGCAAAAACTTCACGTCTCTACTCTTGAAATGCCAATGATTTTTCTTGTAAACGTACAGTACATACGACGCAAGTGTTGTAATAATGAAAATTAATAATTCCGTTATCATTTTTGTGCTTTTATTTTGTTTTTGTCACTTGTTTTGAACTGTGATGTTGTAAGACTGGCTGAATACTGGCTCTGATTGCCACTTGTTATTCATTGTATCACGTGTGTTCAGTTGTCGGAATAGGCAGAATATTAACGCGAAGGTGACCTATCAGCTGCGTTATGATTTATTTTCGTCAATTTCCGAAGTGAGTTATCGGAAAGTCACTTTAAGTTGATTTATAATTGACTTTGGCTTCTATTTTTGCCACAAAATGTGAAATCTAGAAATTTCTTCATTAATATCTTATATTGAGTACTTGACTAACATATTGTGTATAATGAATACGCAATATCAATGAAATTACTGTTTGGTCCAAATTAATGTATTAAGTATTTAGTAAAATAAATGTTTAGTTTATTTTTATGTACATATTTTTTAGGTTTATTTTGATATCATATATTTGTAGAATTCATTTGATGTTTTCAAATGTGTTATTTGTTTTGTAGATAGTTTATATAAAACACAATAAAAAAAATGAATTAATGACGTATTTATGAAAAACCCAACAAACGAATAAATAAAAAAGACAGTCATCAAGTCATTGGATAACCAGTATAATAAAATAAGTCGTACATCCGGTTGTACGAAAATCGTTAAACATATCTACAGTTTATTAGATAATATCAACCTTTACATTTTTGTAGCAAATTGTTGTTCTCCTGAGTAACTTGCATGGATGTAAAATTTGTGTTAATTTCGACTGTACCTATTTGGTGGTATGTGAACACCTCTGGCACTTAAGTTTCTTGACGATACTTTGCTTCACGGTTAGACTGTGTCATTGCTACTACAAATTCGCAAATGTACTCATCTTCTTCCTCTTCAGGCTATATTAGTCCACTGCTGGACATAGCCCTCCCCTAATGAGCGCAAGGTTGTGCCATCATTAGGGGTAATGCCTATAATTCCCACGCTGGGCATGCGGGTTGGGGATCGCAGTTTCGCAGATCGCAGGGGATTGTACTCAAATTGTGATTGTACAAAACAAAATCATTGGTACATAAGGAAACCAAATAGGATTGACCTCCGACCTCTTGAATGTGAGGCAAGTGTTCCATCGGTCGCGCTACTAGACATTCATGTACTCTAGAAACTAATATTATACCTATTCCAATCCCTGGTTGCAATGTAATATGGGTTGCCAATACCGGTTTTCGCCCGCGACATCATTTCCTTCTATGGACGCTGCGTGGAAATTCATGTTGTTTTAAATATATTGTATTTGCGTTTACTGCTGGAGGCTTCTGTATTTAAATTTGTACAGGTAGTCTCGTGCATTGTCATGTTTATGATGTCCTCTTGTAACCATATAAGAGAGTATCCTAGTTTTGATAATATTTACTACACAATGTTAATAGATGCATACGACTCATTGTCCACCACTCGGCGATGGAATCGACAGTTTAGTCTTCTACGTACATCGAGTGATAGTAGTTTGTAACAGTGCAAACCTCTTTACACCATTTTTTATATTTCTTTTTCAATCTGTCGTTTTCAAATATTTATATTATGTCAAACATTTCGAGATTTCCCTCATTTTCATCATTACCACTTTACATCTTGACTAGATCTGACTATTTTACCTGCTTATCCGTTATTACCCAGTGTTCGGTTTTTATTATAAATATAAACTAAATAAAACAGTACAAATAAGGCACAAAGTCTTTCCAGTTTTATCTATCTATAACATAAAAATAAATCGCTGAATGTGTTGGTAAGCGCAAATATCGAGAGCAGCTGAACCGATTTCGCTATTTCTTTTTTTTTTTATATTCCTTGCCTTGAAGTACGAGGATGGTTCTTACGGAGAGAAAAAAAACTAAGAATCGACTGTTAGGAGGTACGAAGTACACGGGGTTAGCTAGTTAAATTACAAATTTAAAGTAGCTATTCCACTCTAGAGTCGATTCATTGTCAACAACGATATCGAAACTAGTTTGTAGAGTAATGGTGGAGGAAATATGTAATTGCATCACGTCATCATGCTATCAATGATATCGTCCGGAGGGCTCTTATCTCAGCTAACATTCCAGCGGTTCTCAAACCATCAGAATTGAGTCGCAGTAATGGGAGAGGTCGTGCGGACTTTGCTACTATAAGAGAGGGGTTGGTCATTGTTTACCAAATAAATAAACGCAGGTAGCCCCGATAAATGCAGAAAGCAAAGTGACAGTACGGACGTAACGCTAATTTCTGAATTAAGATTTTCACTAGATAATTAATAACCTACCGCTACTGGCATTTTTCCGAGCGCTTCCGTACTTCGCAAGGCACGTTAAGCCGTTGGTGCCGGCTGTCATATAATGGCAGTCGGTAAGCCATGTCGGAGGCTTTATGGGCGGCTTGATAACTTCTGACTGTAAGGCCCGCCACTGTCTTGCAATCCTCCACCAACCCGGACTTGGCCCCCGTGGTGGAGTATGGCCTAACCTTCCTGCGATGCAGGAAGAGACCCGTGCCCCAGCAGTGGGGACATACAAGGGTTGATAACGAATTAATAACCTACTTACGATGATTCTTTTTTAATATCTGAAGCAACAAACATGAACTTACTTTAAGCTAACTTCGTTGAATTATCAATAGAGATACCGGCGTTTATGCGCTTGCTAGAGGCGTCAAAGTTTGACCTAACTATTGTCACTATTACAGACTATTCAATTGACAAAACAACAATAATACTTGTCCAAGATCAAGGACTTGGATGCCATTTTTTTATTATGTACACCAGCTAAGTATAGCAGCATATATGTACGATGGTCGTACTCTTTATTTCTACTTTGGTAGAACTATCTTTGCTGCTATTTTTTTACATGCGTGCACTCCACTTAGAAGGTAAGTAACTAGTAAGTAAGGATTTCACGACTATAACATTAAAGGTTAATTAGCTGTCGACTGTCAAAAGGCACCAAAGGGTTAAACAAATAAAGCATATCAAATTGTTCACATCATTTAATTTTGACGCAGAAAGTTTTAATAACGTATTATCAGTCTACAAAAGAGTTAGCAAAATCTTGAAATGTTGAATTCTAGAAAGGACCAATTAATATGCTTTGTTCGCAAAATGGTCAAATCTCCAAATTACCACTTTTAGAAATCTCAATTAAGCGTTAGATGCCGAGTTGCTTAACTAGTCTATAAGGGAATATAAAGCCAGTCCTCAAAACTTGACAGCAGAAATGAAGCAGTTCACATGCCCATAAAAATACTGGCTACAGGCTCCAATAGATAACATTTCTACATTTTTTCTTTTATGTAGCAAATAAACAAGAATTGCCTTTAAACGTCCCACTGCAGGCCACAGGCCTTCTCTCAGAGAGAGAGAGAGAGAGAGCGAGTGTGGGCTTCATTAACACGTGTACTTACTGTAGATTGACAATTTTAAGCGCTGAGGGACCAGAACAATTTTGCCATGCCGGTTTTCGTATGATGCTTTCCTTCACAGTTGGCGAATGGTATTGCTATTATAACTATAAAGGGATTTTTTTTTTTCGCTCCGTGTTCGTCATTCTGAGCAGACGTGTATCTTGTTAAAAATCCGTATCCACCGTAAAACAGCTGAAGATATTATCGTAAAATGGAGCTTACAATTGTGCGAATTAGGCATAATATCATCTGTTGTGTTGTTTTTGTGCGTTATCGCGAGTGCAATCTAAAGCGAGTGGCGGCGCCGCGCTCCACCTCGGGGGAAAGTGACGGGCTGCGAATCTTGCGATTTTTCATCCTTCTCGCGCGCGTGTCGTTGACGAAATACATTCTCCCTCCACTTGATCTTACTATGAAACCGGCTATGTCCCAGACAATGGACGACTCACTACCTACTGCGGCTAATAAGACGGAGAACAATTCTACAAATGAAGTTAACGAGTTGCAAAATGTAGCTGCGGCCAGACGTAAACGAAAATCACTTGATGACGATATGAGTTCGTTATTTAAAAGCTTGTCTGCGGAAATAACATCTAATCTCAATAACTGGAAAACAGACCTTGACGCCAACTTATCGCAAATAAATGAAAATATCAATATTGTTATCAAAAGTGATTTGGAGTCATTGAATCAGTCAGTGGCTGGGATGAAGAGGGACATGGCCTCAATGTGCATTGAGTTTTCCAACATGGGAAAAAAGATTGAAGCCATTGACGTGGATGTTGAGTCTCTAAAAAGTTCTTTGGACTTCCAGGCGTCTTCTATCCACGAACTGACAGGACAAGTCAAGGGCATTCACGTGAAGGTTGATCCCATGGGTGACAGTGTGGAAGTCTTAAAAAATCGAATTTGCTCCTTAGAATCTGAACTGAACAACATCCAACAATTTGACAGAGCCCGTAACCTCGAGATCACAGGTCTTCCAGAAACCAGAAACGAGGACTTGAAATTGTTGCTCATGAAAATTTGTAAGCACGTCCAAATCGACGCGCAACCGGAGGATATCGAATACATTAGCAGAATCGAGCCCAAACATAAAATACCCGGCCGTCCCAAGGCGGTGGTAGCGAGACTCAGAACATCGCTACTACGTGATACGATTTTGTCGTACATTCGAAAAAATCGTGGAATTACATCAAAAGATATCGGCATTAGCGGGGACTCAAAAAACCTTTATGTGAACGAGCACCTTACTCCTTTAAACAAGATTCTCCAGAAAAAAGCAAAAGAGATAGCAAAGATAAAGCAGTATCAGTTTGTATGGATCCGAAATGGAAAAATCTTCATGAGAAAAGGCGACGGAGCTTCTCTAATACGCATAAAAAACGAATCCGACTTGAAAAAAGTTGTTTAAAGATGTTACTGTTTAATTACCTATGCTCAAATTGTAGTACTTTTGTAACTTTATTTTATTCATATCACCTATATTTATTCTTTACTATATATACTATACACTTTATACTATATCTTATTTATACATTATTATATATGAGTTTTTGTAGAGGTTTGGTCGCTTCCGATCATAATGATAAAATCGTAGTATTTGCGTGGGAATTGTTTTTCCTAGAATTAAGAAACAAACGGACTGGCAATATGAGAAAACACGGCATTCCCTGTGCGATGGAACCAAGGCACCTCGTTTGTATTCGGCGTTATTTGATACATAGTGAGTGTATTCTATAATATTCACAGAGATGTTATCACAACATAGTAAAGGTGATGTCAAATTAGACATCTACTATCAGAATGTGCGAGGTGTTAGAACGAAGTGTTCACAATTGTACCATAGTATACTTTTGAATAACTATGACCTGTTATTGTTTACGGAAACGTGGCTGCAGGATGATATATTTAGCTCAGAGTTCTGCGATAATAGGTACGACGTACTTAGATGTGATCGAGATCTTTCGATTACAAATAAGGCAACAGGAGGAGGTGTTATGATCTGCGCCCGTCGCGAACTGGGTGCGGTCATTCGGACCGAATGGATGAGTGCAACCAATGTGGAATTACTGTGGGTGAGTGTCCCAGCACGTAGTTTTGGCAGCCGAGTCAAATCAGCTTTAAATATTGCCATTTTATACCTACCGCCCGATCGCGACTTACCGGTACGATTGGAAGCCGCCCGTGAGAATATCGCTCGGGTGTTTGATTTTTACCCGCAAGATAATTTTTTAATCGTAGGTGACTTTAATATGCCTTGTATTCATTGGAATGATACAGGTTATACCCTTTTACAAATGGGTTCTATTGAAATACAAAATGCAGCTGTAAAATTAATAGATGATCTAAATTTCTTGGGTTTTTCACAACAGAATCGTATTTACAACAAAAACAATAGGTTATTGGATCTGGCTTTTAGTAACTTGCCTCTTGGTATAGTGACCGTGTCGGACTCGCTTCTTCAGATTGATAGCCATCATCCTGCCTTTATAATTGAGATGCAGGACATTAGTATATTACCTCTGAAAGAAAAAAGTCAGTCACGGCCATTATTTTTTAAGGCTAATTACGAGGAAATAAATAGTTTTCTGTTGACAGTCAACTGGGAGAATGAATTACTAAACTGTTCTTTTGATGAATGCTTAAGAAGATTCTACGCAACCCTTCAGCAATGTATAAGTAACTTTATACCTACGTCAACTAAAAATAAACAGAGTTACCCTATTTGGTACAGTCGAGCCTTAATAAAAATAGTGAAAGAAAAAAGTCGAATGCATTCAAGGTGGAAAAGGTTTCACAATCCACGTGATTATGATGAGTTTGCTCTTTTGCGTAGGAGACAGCGTTTGATACAGGAGCAGTGTTACAAGGCATTTACCCGTCGCTCTGAGGAACTCATCAAGGACAATTGTAAATTTTTTTGGAGATTCGTAAAATGTATGCGAGGAGGGTCATGTTATCCTAAGCAGTTTTCATTGAAAGATCGCCATTTTACTGATGGATCTCGTATTGCAAACGCCTTCAATGAATTCTTTAAAAGTGTGTTTGTTGAAACGGGCTCTAACTCCAGTTTTAATATTGAAATTGATAATGAATATGCTTTGGACACTGTTTCTAGTGTAGAAATAACAGAAGGTATAGTATTTAAACACTTGAAATCGTTAGACTCTTCAAAGGGACCAGGCTGTGATGGCATACCACCAATATTTCTGGTAAATTGCGCTAAGACCTTGGCTTTACCTGTGTCACTGGTTTTTTCTAGGTCATTGAAAGAGGGAATGTTTCCTGAACAGTGGAAACGGGCTAATGTTGTACCCGTACATAAAGGTGGTTCAAAAACTAGTATAGAAAAGTATCGTCCTATTTCGATTTTAAATATTCTGAGCAAAGTTCTTGAAAAAATAGTTTTCGACAGTATATATCAAACTATTTCGCGGGGTATATCAAATGCGCAGCATGGTTTCTTGAAACAGCGCTCGACTGTATCAAATTTAGCAAACTTCTCTAATTTTATTCTGAATCAAATGGAAAATGGTGGTCAGGTTGACGTGGTCTACACCGACTTCGAAAAAGCTTTCGATCGTGTGGATCACGTCATCCTACTTGCTAAGCTACAGAAGCTGGGAATCCATGGAGATCTGCTGAGATGGGTACGTTCCTATCTGACCAATCGTTCCCAGGCTGTCGTGGTTGGCGGCTTTAAATCGGACTACGTCACCATTCCATCCGGAGTCCCGCAGGGATCCCACCTCGGGCCGCTGTTCTACAACGCCTACTTATATGACATAGGAAAGTGTTTTGTTTATTCTAAGCATTTGCTCTACGCAGACGACAAAAAAATATTTATTCGAATTAATTCTAAAGATGATTGCCAGAGACTTCAGACTGATCTTAATCGGTTATTTAATTACTATACAAATAATAGAATTTCAGTTAACATCTCAAAATGCCAATGTATTAGCTTTACAAGAAAAAAAGAGCCTTATATACACGAATACAATTTTAATGGCGTTGTGGTTCAGCGGGTCGAGGTCGTCAGAGACCTGGGGGTTCATTTTGACTGTAAAATGACTATGAACACCCACATCGATACAATAGTCAATAAAGCATTTAAGAACCTAGGATTCGCTATGCGTGTATGCAAACCTTTCTCTGAATCTGCTACTTTAAAAACAGTTTACTTTGCTTACGTACGTAGCATCTTGGAGTACGCGAGTCCGATCTGGTCACCGCAATATATTATATACAAACAGCGTATTGAGAGAATTCAAAGAAAATTTATAAAATATCTAAATTATCGAACTCGTAGTTCATCGGATGCGTACGGATATGATTGTCGGCGTTATAATATGCTTACTCTTGAAGAGCGTCGTCTTGTGTTGGATATGGGTTTGCTGTGGGACATAGTGCACGGGAGGATGGACAGCCCGGACCTGCTGGCGGGTCTGGCGTTGCACACCCCGCGGCGCCGCACGCGACATACACCTCTATTCCATGTGCCCTTGCATCGCACAAACTATGCCAGAAATGCAGTTCTTACTAGATTGGCCCATATATTCAATAAGTTTTTTAAAGAAACAGACCCATTTTTGCTTAATAAATATAAATTTAAAAGACAAATTGTAGCCCGGCTCAAGGAGCCTACTTCGGAAGCCGAGCAATAATTTCATTGCGACCTTAATTACATACTTCAATTACATGCAACATATCTTTATGTATTCATTTATGTTTATGTTACTTTTTATTAATTAATATAATTATGTCTATATATATATATATATATATATATATATATATATATATATATATATATATGTGTGTGTGTGTGTATATGTGTATATGTGTATATATGTATATCCACATATATATATATGTGTATGTATATATGTGTGTATGTATATATATATATATATATGTGTATATATATATATATTATTATTTGTTTATCTACTCATTTATGTATTTATATGTGAAAATGATATTTACTTGTGTATCTATTTGTTCATCATAATCAACAAACAAATAATCTATTAAGATGAGGAAATGGTGTTGTTTAGAATCACAATTCAGTTTTGTTAAAGAAGTAATTTTTATTTTTATGTATGATGTGTTGATCCGGTTTTGTGAATTAGTTTTTTTTTTTTTTTTTTAACGTAATAACTCAGAACGTTGTATCTTCTGAGGTAACCTATAATTCGCTATTAAGTTGGTCTATTATAAGAAGTATGTTACATTGTAAAGCTGGTTGGTTTCCTGAATAAACAAAATAAATAAAAATAAAAAGAGCGGGTGATCGTGCTCTTCCACTATAAAGGGAAATTTCCCGCCAGGCAGATCGTATGCCTGGGGACGGCCGGTCCAACTATTGTTAGTCAGACGTTATATTTATGGTATGTCATTGAAACACTTTGATTGCGCGATGCAGGAATGTTAGAGTTTGTAGTGCGCGCGCAGAGTTGACAAGTGCTCGCCACAACTACACAAATGTACATAATACATTGCCTGAGTATCCATAGTGTCAGCGTTCTTGGGACGAGGTCATATGCAAATCCACTTTAGATGCTCTCGTCGGTCAGAGCACAGGTCCAGAGCTGGCGCGTTTACACGCGGTTGCTGAACTGTAGTCAGATATGTGGCTCCGGGCGTTACCTTCACTACAGCTAGGTACCATGCTGGACAATGACTCCTTGCGTGTAGCAGTGGGGCTTCGTCAGGGTTGTGCGGGAGTGCGGGTAGATTGTCTAGACACCATTCGTTGAACGACATCATCCGGAGGGCTCTGGTTTCTGCCAACGTCCCTTGTGTGCTAGAGCCTCCGGGCTTGTGTCGCACAGATGGGAAGCGCCCAGACAGTCTTACTCTTGTACCCTGAGAGAAAGGGCGTTGTTTACTGTGAGACGCAACTTGCGTCTGTACATTTGCTTCCCAGCACTTGTCCGCTACTACCCTTAGACCCGGTGCCGCTGCCGAATCGGCAGCTACACTCAAGTGCCAAAAGTATAGTGCCCTTATGGACAATTACATTTTTGTTCCATTTCAGGTAGAAACAATGGGAGTTTGGGGGACTCAGAGCAAGATCTTTGTTAGGGAGCTGGGTAGCCGCTTGAGGGACCGTGGGCTTGACTGCCGCTCCGGTGCGTATCTTGGACAGAGGGTCTCTTTGGCGGTGCAGCGTGGCAATGCTGCCAGCGTGTTGGGATCCTTTGGATTGGATATTTTCCGGAGTGGTTTGTTCAGTTAGTGTTTTTTTTGTGTGTTTAAATTATTATTTTTTTTTTGTGTTCTTGACGAAAATTTGTTGGATATCGTACTGTGCATGTATTTTTTTTATTAAGTGTGACAAGTTTTGTAACTATTTTAGTTTTTATTTTGTATTGACATTTTTATATTGATTATTAATAATTCAAGAATAATTGTAATAATGAACCTACTTTAAATGTTTGCTGACATTTTTTTTTATATATTTATTTATACGAAAAAACTTAACGCTAACATTACAGGGAGCCCCTATTGCGGTAGCAAGTTCTAGAAATATACTTAGTTATGTGCAATTAACATATATAAATAACAAAATGGTAGAAAAAAATATATTTACTGTAACACAACACAAAAAGCGTAGCTCTTGTGTATTCGCTCAGAGGACAGACGAATAGGTCCACAATCTCGGCAACGCGATTAAGAGTGCGTAAGGCTCGCGTGAGAGGCGAGTTCTGCAGCAGACAGGTACGTGCAGGCGGCACGGCCAGCAGCGGCACGCGGCGGCGCCGCCATACGTAGCGCTCCGGCACACATAGACCAATAGTCTGCAGCACTCCAGGGTTGCACAGAATCCCACGCAGCAACTTCAGTAAGTATGCCGCTAGTGCAGACTCCCTACGTACCTCCAAATCGGGATGCAAAAAAAAAGTGAAGTGCCTGAATCGAAAACCACTTCGAACTTAGCATCCAAACTACAGTATGTTTAATGTAAGAGATTTTTATCATAAAAGATGAGCCTTATTTTGAGTAAATAATAATATTTAAATGCCCTTCATATGACCTCTGAGGACCTCTATGATGACGTCACATGTTAAATCGTCTGTGGTAGTAGTTATTCTGTGGAAAAACTACCAAGGGCCTGTCAACTTCATCTGTCAAACACATCGATGTCATTCATATGTCACACTAAACCACAGACAAATCCAATCGCGAGCTCTACCTACACACAGAGTATGTAACATATGACGTCACGCGCAATAATATTCATTTTAATTAAATAACAATAATAAATTCGATTAATCACGAAAAAAATGAAATTAGTTTCTTAAAATTACGTCTACTATCAGAATATAAAATAAAATCCGATCATAAAAAAAACTTTGCATCCCTAATTGTCATACATACGTCATATCTTGGGGACGTCTTATCATCTTATTTATATTATTGAACATTATGGGCTTTATTAGATTTTATTCATCACTATCATCATCAGCTATTTGACGCTCCTTACAGGACATAGGCCTCCATCATAGTTTTTGAGCCTTCCGGTCTTTGTGCTGCCCACATTGGATTTGATTACAGAGAGATATTGGATTTGATAAATAAAAAAATATGGAAAATAAAAATTGTTTAATAACAGTGTCAAAGATCTTATACATAAATCTTAAATCATTTTGTTAACGCTGAGATGGACTACCGACAAAATTACAAGGACGTGAATCCGGAATTAAATTACATCTTACAACTAGTTCATATTACTAGTACATAATAGTCGTACATACAACATTAATCTCAAATCTCGACAATTTTGTCTTCCTACCTTTCTTTATACAACCAGGGAATCTTGGAATGTATAATTACTTCACTTCCAAGTCCCATCACAATCTCTTATCGTATATAAGGGACTGTGAAACTTGAAGGGACTTATCGTTACAACTATAAAGTTTGTCCAATAAGAGTACAACTTTCTAACACTGACTTCAATCAAGCGGTCATGAAATTAAATCGCCTACTTTGTGCTATAATGTTTTAACAGAATCTGGGCTTCTACTTTTAACAATATACACAAATGCACAAAAATACAGAAATTTAGTCTTAGCAAACGTCGGAGTCGTAAGAAATAGCGTATATACTATTTGAATCTTTAGAGCGCATCGCCATATTTTGGACACTTTATTTAATAACACACTAAATTGTAATGGAAGTTGACTAAATTTGCTTTCTGACTACGACGCTGATACTGTCTACCATTGTCATTGCCACTTATGCAGTCATCGCCATAATACTAGTATGATGACGATGAATGCATAAACCATGCCACAAATGCGGTCTTTGCCATCACAACAGTGACCAGCAACTAGTGCCTTGCCGCAGTCTTGACCCAAGATCCGCCCACAGCTCTCATGTTGAAGCTTTCTTCAGGATTCAGTTTGATGGTATTCGTGGTCTTGCTACACTTCAGCACTCTGAAGTTCAGCACCAAATGGTAAAGAAACACTTTGACCTCCATGAGCGCGAATCTGGACGCTGAGAAAGGGAAAATCATTGATGATGAATGAGATGACACGAGTTTTGATGTTATCTACCCAAGGTCCTGTTCTTCTTTCGGCTGCGCGTAATAAAAATCCATTATAGGCAGTAGACAGTGGATATCATACAATTTTAATATTCCCTTTAGTTGCACGACATGTTTCTACCCATTGAGACCGACATAACATGACACGACGACGAAAAAAGATCGATACTTTTGATTTCGTTCTATGCAGATATAATAAGCATGTAATCGAATTGGTTTGGAAACTTCGTCGTGATTCGAAATTAAAACATTGAAAGGCATTAATGCACAACAAATTCGCATCTAAATAAAATAAATCCAATGATATTTGCGGTAATTCTGATCCCATATACACGGAAATTTGGCGTACGTTATCATATTTTGTGTATTTCTAAATAATTTTTTAGTTCGGTCCCATAAGGTTCTTTGCCATTCTTATCAAGCGTGGCTTTATAATAACCCTATGTAGTATGAGCATTGACCACGCAAAAAGGTATTCGTACTAATATGGAAAATCTAGAAACGACGTCTGGTGTGGTAGATAACTTAAAACCAAATTAATAATCTTTGTCTTTAAATTCTGTAAAAGACAGTTCTTACCGATGCAGTTTCGGGGTCCTGACCCAAAAGGTATGAACGTGAATGGCTTGACATTTTCTTTGTTCTCGTCTGAGAACCTTTCAGGTTTAAAGGTTTCTGGATCAGGGAGTACTTCCCTGAGGGTCTAAGTGGAGGCCATTGACTGTGTTATAGACCACGTCACCTTTCTTGATCTGAAAATTAATGTTTTTGAGGAAATCAGGTTTTCATAGGCCAAATTTGCATTTCAACAACACATCAAAGACACACACCTCGCATTTTTACTCACCCTAGACTCGAATCCTAAGGCAAGTAACTTTGACCAGACTATCTCTCAGTAACATCGTAAGGAAACCCGCGGCTTAGTTGACTCTGAACTTAGTGGAATAAATTTATCTGCAGTCCTAGCTGACTAAGCTCCTTCAAGTTAGTTTTTTGGCAACGAATAGGTACGACTCGTTAAGTTTCCTTTTTTTACTATCAAAAATCTTGAATTTCATTGAAAATACTCAAGACTACTTACGCGATAAGATTTTCCTCCTTCATGTGCTGGAGGCAAGTCATAGTCTTTTTGGCAGATCCTGTCCAAAATTATTGCTGGCGACCAAAGCCTCAGAGTTTCTGAAAATTATATATTTAGGTGACTCTTTTTACGTGAACTAGTGTACCTAGTCCCTCAATGTGGCAGCGGGTCTTTAATTACCATTGACAACTCCATCCAGATATTGCAGTTCATGCATATGCTCGTAGGTGATTCCGTTATACTTGTTGTGGAAAGCCTTCACTTCTGCGTATAGTTTGTCTTGGATCTCTGGCTGGAGCGCCATTTTGTGAGAGGCCAGTACCAATACTGAAGCTATATTGTCAAAGCCCGCAAAGAAAAAGAGGAAGGCTTGTGCGGTCAGTTCGTCTTGGGTCCAGTCTGAGAAGAAATTGTTAGGTTCTGTAGTGTTCGCCAACTCTTAAGCTTATCAAACTGTCAAAACACAAAATCGGCTCGCAACAAGCGTACAGTCGCGTGTGCTAACATGTAAACGCGTTAGAACTTTGTCACATTTACCTCTTCTAATCTGATGTATGAGAAATTGACTATTTTGACTTTGACAAGGTACTGAAATGCATACATTTTAGTGCACGAGACCGTACATGTCTTCACTCCACCGCGGTTGGTCTAGAAATGCGTCCTTCGCGTGCGATGTTCGAGACGACAGAGTAACAGATAGATGCCAATACACTACAAGTTCACTCTTAATCAGGAGTTCGTATAAAAAGTGATTTAGTATCAATAGCCATTGAATTAAGTCAATCACAAACATTACAATGTGGTATTGAAACTTTTGTTTGCAGGAATTTTTCAACTTAATCGATTTTTTTAAGAATCGCTCGCAGCCCCGGCTGCCTGAGTGATCTTCAACGATCACTAATGTTAAGCAACATAAGGCGCGTGCAGTGCGTGGATGGGTGACCGTCTATGACTAACGCTAGTGGCATTTTTCCGAACGGTTTCATTCTTCGCAAGACACGCTAAGCAGTTGGTGCCGGCTGCCTTCAATAGATGGCAGTTGGTGCCGGCTGCCGTCAATAGATGGCAGTCTTTAAGCCAAGTCAGAGGCCTTAGGGCGGCATGAAAACTACTGACACTTACTGTCAGCCACTAGTCTTGCAAGCCTCCACCGACTTGATCCCCGTGGTGGAGTATGGCCTATACACTCCTCAGGGATGAGACCCGATCCCCTCGGTGGGGACATAATGGGTTGATCATGATTATAAGTACTCGAAATAAAAGATATTTTTTTCCAGATTATGCGGAATTAATAACAGTTTATAGATGTTTCTTTATTAACTTAATGTCAATGCGCTTACGTCCAAACTCAAAGTATCAGTAGTTTAGCTGCTGTTCAGAAAAAAAAATACTACTATTGGCAATGTTTTTGGCCAGCTGTCTCCAACAAAATCCTCTATTGGCATAATATGTCAAGTTATGTTACTTACTTCTGTTTCCTTTAACTAGGTTAATGCTGGCCTCTTCAGTTGTTGCAAAGCCGACATCTTTATCATTATCCGTTGCACTTGAGCTTGACTTCAGAGTACCTGATAACAACATTTTGTCGAGTCATTTTGAGTTTTTTGCCAGTATCTGCAGTAAGCCCTGATTGATTATTTCGATTACATATGACGTTCATTTAAATGTGTTAAAAATAATTTTAGTTCGCTTTATTAGAATGCCATGATCTGGGGTGTTTTCTTCAGCAGTATAAGTTATATCCAGCATATGTTTTTAAGTAGCCTTAAAAATATATTTAAGTTTATTGATCACATATATTTTTAAGTAGCCTATATACTACAGAGCATAGGCCTCTCAGAGAAAGAAAGAGTATTAATATTGTCAATGCATAAAATATTTTAGTGAACGAATGTAGTCCTTATATGATCAAACGTAACAATCTTTTTAATTCTCTGAAATATTAAGAGTATTAAGAGGTTATAAGATTATAATATTAAGAGAGAAATAGTAGGTAGAAGAATGTTACAAAAAAGCTATTTTGACCTAATTTATAAAAAAATATATAAAAATAATAGATAAAAAAATTGAGTTCATTTCCTTTTTTGAATTCAAAACCACGAACCGGTTTTGGGAAATGACATACTCGTAATAATCCGGTAAATAGGATATGAAACAGTTATTGTCGCGATGACAATAGTTAATACAACAGTGGTAGAAACACTGATTTCGCATTCAATAATACAAAGCTAACAAATACAAAGTGCATTAGTGTTCTAATGGGCTTGTCACATAAAAGTATTATCATATCCATAATCTAATAGTCTATAAATCTAGAAGTCTGTTACTATAGGTGGGAACCTGTAATTGCCTCACTAACTAGTTTTATAAGTTTCATATATTCTTTATCAGCTGTTGGTTTTCCATAGATAACAAATAAATCAATAATAGCTGGCATATGTGTAGAAATACATATTTACACAATTATGTTTGTAATTGTTGGTTCAGAACTGTCAGGGTGGAATTTCTGTTCAGTTTCTTCTTTTTCTGTGACATTCGTGTAACGTACATACATAGATAGCCTCACGCCTGTATCCCAGAAGGGTAGGCAGAGACCAGGGACTGCCACTCGTTGCGATCATGACAGATCACCTTCGCTTCATTAACTTTCTTTAGTCGATGCATGCACGCACGCCGGTTCCGGGTACGTTTTTCTTCCCCTTTGCTAGTGCATCCCCTATTTGGTCGACGTATGTCCGCCTGGGATGTCCCTTACCAGCCTTTCCACTCACGTTCGCAATATACTTTTGTTTCGTCAATCTGTCTTCCTTCATCCTCTCCTTATGTCCAAACCAACGCAACATTCCTTTCTCAATTCTAGTCACTACATCCTCTTTCAGTCCACAACGTTCTCTAATCAGGCTATTGCGTATCCTGTCATTCAAAGACGTTCGTGTCATTTGTGTATCGTGTAAACCGAAATACCTTTGGCGGCCTCCATGAGGAGTTGGATCATGTCAGGTCTCTCGAGCTGGTTCTTCTCTCGGTAGTCCATCGTACTCTTTACGATATTGCGGAAGAAATCCGTCACACCCGGCGGGAATACGGCAATAAGCTACGATTATACAAAGGAGACAACTCTTAAGAAGGGTTTTAAGGCTTACAACGTGTGCCCTGTACTAGCACACACACACATTCACTAACACTCTGCAAAACATAAACACACACATACACTCAAACACACACACACGAACACAAATTAATTATTGATATTATCCTTTATTAAATGATTTCTTTGCTATTCTTATGAGATACCTACTAATAAGAAATATCTTATTATACTAAAGTGCATACTATAATTATGTTATCCATTATGCGAAGGGTACTAGTCCACTACAACACAGGGAATCCTAGTGTGGTAACTAGGACTTCATCCAATTTCTGTAAAATTGTTTATATACTTCAAATGACAAATATTTTTTTTACTAATACCCAATAAAATAAATTAACCGTAAATCCTTAGTATTTGAACTAAATGCCATTTCCTGATGAGCTTTGCTTTAAATACAATATGTAAATAAGTGGATAAATCATTAGAAGCCAGTAATTTTGGTAAGTTTTGCAGATTGTAGCCTAAAACAGCCTAAAATTTAATAGTCATTTAGTAATAAACTTAAAAGGAAAAATATGCTTGCTAAATAAATAAATCGTTCTTCTGGTAAACAAACCCATAGCAAAATAAAATATGCTTATCATGAAATATATTTTTTTATAATGTTTTGGCAAACACAATTTTATTTGTTAGTCATTCGATAAGAATTTATTGTATTCGCAAAGATTTGGAATTTTTGGACTTTGCACTTTAGTGAGAAAATAATTTGATAGTTTTTTTTAAGGAAATTTGAAACAGTGTCTCTTTTTTCTTTTACTATGAAGCAATATAAAATTGGCGTTAAAATCTAAGACAGCGACAAATCTACGACATCAAGATTTTTAACAATTTTATTTTATGTTTGATTTTTTTAACAATGAGTAAATTTAGTCAGTAAAACGAATCAAACATTATAATAATATTTTACTTCGTATGAACGAAATGAAAAATCTGGTGTTCCATTCAAGTACCTATTACAAATTTTTACAACTTATTTTTGATAATTTTACTTACTTTGCCTAAAGCAGGTACCATAAAGCCCAAGAACACCTTGATCCTCTGAAACGTCGACATAATCATCAAACTCTGACCAGCGTTGTAGAACTCATTATCTTTGTCTTTCAGCGAGTTGACTTCTAGCCCAAAGGCTGTGGACGCTATGACGTCATTGGTGAAGCGGCGCATGAGTTCATCCAAGTCAAGCTCATTGCCTTCGTTCTCTGGGAAAGAAGCGGTTTAAAGTAAGCGGCTGCTTAATTATAAGCACCATAACCTGAAGGAGGCCATCAGGGTTTGATTCTAATAACTTGGCTATCAGTTCATCCTGATTGATATAATGCGCACCAAATCCCAAATAAGTTTATAATCTCAATTACCAATTGAAGGAGTTCATCAGGATTTGGTGCTAATAACTTGGTAATTGAGATTATAAACTTATTTGGGATTTGGTGCGCATTATATCAATCAGGATGAACTGATAGCCAAGTTATTAGCACCAAATCCTGATGAACTCCTTCAGGATATGGTCAAGCTCATTACCATCGTTGTCTGGGAAACAAGAAGTTTAAAGGTAAACGGCTGCGTAATTATAAGCACCAAATCCTGAAGGATTGCATCAGGATTTTGTGTTTATAAGTAGGTAATTGAGATATCGGAATCGCTCGTTGCCGCGGTTGCCAGGGTAATCTTAAGCGATCAAAAAAGTTAAGCAACATAGGGCGCATTCACTGCATGGATGGAATCAATCCGGGGCCAATAAATGATGGATGAATCTTTTATTGCCAAGAACAAAAGATGTGTTACTTTTATAAAATTAGATATTGAATTACATTGACCCCACTGCTGGGGCACGAGTCTCTTCCTGCATCGCAGGAAGGTTAGGCCATACTTCACCACGCCAAGTCCGGTTTGGTGGAGATTGTAAGAAAGTCGTGTAGTGTATTTTGTGCACGTGCATAGACCCGTTTCACATCCCCACTCCGACTCCCCAAGGTTTGCTGGAAGAAATCTCTTACAGAGATAAGCTCGCCTTTGTACATGTATTTTCTTGCATTGTATTTCTTTTTTGTGTTTTTCGTGTACAATAAAGTAGAAAAAAAAGCCTTACTGTCAGAATTTATCAAGCCGCACATGGCTTAAGGTCCGCCATTTCATTACAGCCGGCACCAACAGCTCAACGAATGGTCACCCATCAAGCACCTAACCACGCCTGTTGTTGCTTAACTCAAGTGATTGATTCCAATCACTCGGTTCCAGCTTATATATACGATTATTATTATGACGTAATATGGTACCCAGCCACAACTTATACGTATTATTATAACGTATGTGGTACACCCCTTAAATACTCAATAATGTTGTTGCTAATCTCGTTTATGAAAAGCACCATCGCTTTCATCTTAGAACCAGTGAATGCCGGGCTCAGTGTGACGCGCATATCACGCCATTTGTCTCCTGGAAATTATGAAAATGCAGGTGAAAATGTAGGTATAACATTTTGATGAGGGGATTAGGGGATTGCTATGTCCAGCAGTGGACTACATAATATAGCCTGAAGAAGAAGAAGATTATAATATTATTCTATGCTTTTTGTCCGTTTCAATTCTGTTAATGAGTTTTTCTCTGTGGTGTCGGCCTAGAGAATAGCACCAACCCAAATTCTTCCCGCGGGTGTCGTAAAAGGCGACTAAGGGACCCAAATCGGGGGGTGGGCAGCAACGCCCCCTGCAGTACAATTCCATCAATCTGCGATCCCCAACCCGTATGCCCAGCGTGGGGATTATGGGCATTACCCCCCAATGATGGCACAACCTTGTGCTATGGCGCTCATTAGGGAAGGGCTGTGTCCAGCAGTGGACTAATATGAAGAAGAAGAAGTGAGAAAGACTCACTTCTTCTTTCTTTTACGTCCGTGGTGAGACAGCTGACATCTTCTGTTGTTCTCTGAATTAGTTCACAATGACCACTCTGGTACTGGCATAATACCAGCGCTGGAGTAGCTCGCTTCTTCAGCACATGCTGAGTCAGTACCATTTTGCACTTGCCACACCCACCCACAGAAATGATGTCTCATATCTTTCGTTACGATGCAGGTACATACCGTACCTTGCATCCTTGCATGTTGGTATGTTAGATTTATTATTATTGTTGTGTAATAGTGTCTACTCTGCCTATGCTGTTTGTTTTTGTACTTTTATGAATGTGTGTGGAAGTGTGAATAAATAATTTATCACATCATATCATTATTTTGTGTTATTGTTTTAAAGTAAAGTAATGTAAGTAGTCTGTATTGTATGTAAGTGTTTAATTATTATTGTTTTGTGTGTCCGCTTCACTATTGCATTAGGGCTAATATCCTGTTAAAATAGTAAGCTGTAGAAAAAATATTATCGACAGGGAATTTGAAATAGTTCGCAGTATTTTTAAGGTTTTTTTTTCATCTCTATGTTTGTAGGACATTTGTAAAGTATCTAGAAAATTATACCTGTAAACTTTGCTAACGAACGCTAAATTCACCTCTCATTTGGATCAAGCTGTCTTGGAACAACTGGTCTGCAAAGAAATGCCTGTGATCAACGAAGTGGTCAAAATCTTTGACCGTGATCGCTTTGATGAGCTCTGGGTCCCTGATCATCACTATGGGGCACATGCCTTCGAAGTAACCAATGTACCTATAAAAAAAACGATATTGCAGTGAGGTTCCTCTTGCTGGCACTCCGGACGTTGTATGTATACATGTTTAACGGTATTAAAAAGTTAAAATTACTTTGCTGAATTCCGCCAAAAATCCCACAAGCACCATGCGGTTAGTTAATGCACCGCCCTCCCTCCCACTTTTTTAAGCCGTTGGTGCCGGCTGTCATATAATGGCAGTCGTTAAGCCATGTCAGAGGCCTTATGGGCGGCTGACAGTGACAGGGCGGCTGACAGACAGGCCGCCACTGTCTTACAATCCTCCACCAACCCGGACTTGGCCCCCGTGGTGGAGTATGGCCTAACCTTCCTTCGATGCAGGAAGAGACCCGTACCCCAGCAGTGGGGACATACAAGGGTTGATAACGAACCCGTGCTAAAGACAATTTTAAAAACCTATTTAGAGGCTGAAAATTCCATCTTGAAAAGGCTATCTGTGTCACCGCTCTTTCCAACTGAGCTAATGCGCGACTCACCGGGATCAGTGAAATTTCGAACCTCTTTACAATATTCTCTGTATTACGTACAGGCAGCGACATCTGGCTGAAGTAATTTGCATCACTTGCAGCCTCAACAAGTGAGTGGTTCAAAAATTAATCTTAAAGTAAACCATTTACCTTTCTCCTGGAAAACTGTTATACACTTCGATGAGGTTATCTACAAAGTGTCGCTTCGCAAAGATACTTTTCAAGTTGTTGCCAAAAAACGGCAGGCCGGGCAAAAACTTCACGTCTCTACTCTGAAAGTGCCAGTGATTTCTTTTGTAAACGTACAGCACATACGACGCAAGCGTTGTTACGACAAAAATTAATATTTCCGTTATCATTTTTGCGCTTTCGTTTTGGTCACTTATTTTGAACTGTGAGGTTGTCAGACTGGCTGAATACTGGCTTTGAATGCCGTGTCTTATTCTTGATATCACATATGTTCAGTTATCAGAGCGTAGGTGACATAACAACGTTATATTTATTTTAGTCGAGTCTCGAACTGTTTATCGGACGTCTACCAAATTGAAGTCAGTGACCTTGATATTTCTCTCCTGGATAACAGAATTAGCAATAAAATTATCATGTGATTGTGAACTTTATACGCATTTATTTTTTATAAAGTGATTATCTTCTTCAATAGTATAAAAATGAATCGCTGAATGAACCGATTTCGCAAATTCTCTAGAATATTCCTTAAAGTACGAGGATGGTTCTTACGGACAGAAAAACACAAAAAACTTTAAAGAAGCGACTGTGAGGCGGTACGAAGTTCGCTGGGTCAGCTAGTTTATTATATTAATAATAATAATATTGGCATTTTTGCATCTACTTAATGAGATGATTTATACAGCGCCCAGTGGTATCTTCACTCACACTAGATGGGTGAAGGGACCACTCCAACGCTGTAGTGCCTGGGTCATGGTTTTTATAGATGGTGTAGGCTTGCCCAGCACCTATACCATCCTGACAGCCTAGTCGGCCTAGCCCACAGGAAAGACTAGTCAATACGTGCGGAGCCAACCAAGCTGCGGGTTTCCTCACGATGTTTTCCTTCACAGTTAGCGTTATTATATTAAGCATTTACAATATCAAAACAACTTCTTTGTGCATACAAACAACAAAACTTGTTTGTATGCATTAATTTTGTATAAATATTAACTATTATGAGGCCGTAGGGCGGCTTGAAAATTGAAAGTAAGACCAGCCATTAGTCTTGCAAGCCTCCACCAATCCGGACTTGGCCCCGTGGTGGAGTATGGCCTATTCTTTTCTCAGGGAAGAGACCCGTGCCCTCGCTGGGGATATAATGGGTTGATGATGATTAACGACTATTTACTTTTGTTTTGGACAAAAAAGGGGCTTCTCAATAATTTTTACGCAAGGATTTTTTTTCTTTTACCTGAAATGTAATTAATATTAGTGAGCTGTGGAGAGAGCTATGCTCGGAGTTTTTCAAAAGGATAGGATTCGTAACGAATTTATCCGAAGGAGAACCAAAGTTATCGACATAGCACAGAGAATTAGCGAGCTGAAGTGGCAGTGGGCTGGTTATATCTCGCGAAGAACCGACAACCGTTGGAGTAAACGTGTTTTTGAGTGGAGACCGCGACTCGGCAAACTTAGTGTAGGACGCCCTCCGACCAGGTGGGATGACGATCTGCGAAAAACTGCCGGCAGATGCTGGATGCGGCAAGTTGAAGACAGCGCGTTTGGCGCTCATTAGGGGAAGGCTATGTCCAGCAGTGGACTACATAATATAGCCTGATTAAATCTATTAAAATAGGCTTAGTTATGAACAAGCGCCTGGATCCACGTACTCATGAATCTGTACTTAAGTAAAAAAAAAAAAAAAATGGTTATTCCAATTCACTTATATGTATTGAAATTTTTGGTAAATTAGAATTAAAATATTATTGTCTAGTATAAATAGCATACATATCGCATTAGGCTAAGTCTGTAATGGTATGTGTTTGTAGAAAGTAAAATAAATAAATAAAAAATAAATTATTTTTTTAAATTGAAAAGGAAACAAAACACGGAATACCGAAAACACAAACGATGAAATAAATCATAGGTTTCACTAGAGCGGTGATCTTAATGAATGAAATTAGCTCTCAATTATAGGGAGCGTTGTCTCGACCTTACGAATTGTACACGAGACGCAAACTTGACCTTGAGCCGAGTCGAACTGCGCATTATAGTGTGTGCAGAAAACGAGTTTCTTATGTTTGCATGATAAACTGGTTTCTGCAAGTGATTTTCCTATTAGTCAATAATATTTACAATGGGGAACATGCGTCTCACTAAGATTAGAGTGACATTGCTATATTACAAACATAATACTTTTTGTGTACTAACTAAATAAAATATACTTTTTGTATACTAATTAAAATAAATAAATAAAAATTAGTACTTATGCTTAACTGTCTACTTTGTAAAAATTTGTAAAACTAAGCGGCTGAAAGAGCGAATTCTTCCTTATACAGGTGTAAATTTGAAAAGAGGATTCGACCCAATCATTGTTGCCACTGTCATAAATAAATAATTTTGAATTTTTACTTTGAATAAGAAAAGTTTTTAAAACCAACAAAAATTTTTGGTCTTTAGATTCAAAAAGTGTGTATTCCGATGAAACGACGTATCAAGTTTGCTAAATTTTTATACTTTTCGACTATAAGTTTTATATTATATTTGTGAAGTTATAGTAAAGATACCACTCGTTAACGGTTAATAAACTTTGTGGGATTATAGGTGGTATGACTCTCCGGTGTCATAACTGAAGCTGCCATTCCCAGCCATGAACAGAGATAAATGGAAAGCCCTTGTGTCAGCCAAACACTCCACGGAGAAGAAAGGGACCAAAGAAGAAGAAGAAACGAGAATGACGACCTCGGTGGGGCAGCGGTTTGGCGCGCTGTCTGTAAAACCGAAGGTCTCGGGTTCGATCCCCGACCGGGTCAAACTAGGAAACGAGCTTTTCTAGTTTGTCTCGGGTCTTGGATGTTAATGTATTGTTACGGGCTAGGGTTCTGGATTTGGATGTAAAACGCCAATGACAACTTCTTAGGATTTATTCACGCAGGGTCTGGTCTGCAGGTCTTCACGACACGAAGTCCACACGTAGATTCCAATCGAAGTCCAATAGTATCGCTGAGGTCGTAGGTTATCGCTCGTATCGCAGGTATGTTCGCTCGAAGTTCACTCTTCGCTATTCCAAACGGAACTGACAGCGCGCCGCGGCGACCGCTATTTATATCCGCCGGCAAGGATTCTAGAACATTCAAGTACGTACCTACACTCGGTGCACGCGGCAACGACTCTAGAACAAAGTCCTTGTCAAAGAGATTTGAACCTTATACCGGTGGACATACGAGTCACTATTGCTTGCAGCGTTTTATTGTTTACTAAAACGCAGCATGTGGCGACTATTCGATAGGCTTCCAAAAAGCTCTATTCTAGATGGTTCGGGATAGGACCGCGACAGTATTTATTGTATTAAATCTATCGTCGAGTTAACACCAGCAACACAAGCCATTTAGTTGTACTTAGTAAAGGGCTAACAAGATCTGTGTAATATGTCGATGAATATAAAAAAAATGGACAATAGAAAACAATGTAATTGGTACATTCATTCAAAAGTTATAAGTACAACACTTGAAATTTTCTGACTTGAGTCAATCTGCTTTGTAAGAAATAACGCGTGATACTCGTGATTAAGCCTATACTCTCTCTTTCTGATAAAAGGCATGTGCCTTCCAGTGGGTCGTAGATATATAGGGTACATTAAAAAAAGCCTTGTTGTGTCCCTTGATATCCCTCCCTTCCCTCAATACTCAATACTCAATACTTTATTGCATTCCACAAGTTTCAAGGTTGTTACAATATAACTTAACAGTTATTTGATAAGATCTTTGTGGACCCTGTAGGGCACGCAACATTTTAAAGTGCTATATAAAAGTATGTATTACATTAATTTAAATTTAATTTGATTAATTAATTATCATACAATTTTAATTGATTATATTTATAAAGTTACTTTTAATTCTTTTTCATTTAATTCCCTTCCTATTTATTTAAAGTAGGTATTTATAATTCTGAAGTACGGCCTTTTTGAGCTTCTGTGGCATACCCACATAAGGCTTAACAGTGGCATAGAACTCTATGTATATGAGTTAGTGTGTAGGATAAAGCTTCACTTGTACCTACACTATTCTATTTAATAAACTTTTTATACCTATGTGATGTTTTATGTGTGTGTGTGTGTGTGTGTCTAAGCTAAAATAAATGTTTTAACTATCTATCACTAAAAGTGATTGTGCGAGTGAGACATCGTGCTAGACGTAACAATAGCCGAATCTGGGTGCTTATTTTTTTACCCGACTGCGGCGAAGCCCAATGGGAGGGTATGTATGTATGTATATATTTTCCCTCATAACTCCTTAACCAATGGTCAGATTTTGTTAAATAATCATTCGATTTATCATCCTTGCGCGGGTGTAAAAGGCTATATCAAATTAGAATTATGCGATCAGAACCGTGACGAAAAATGGAATTCGTTAATAAATTTCATTAAAGTCAGCCAGGAGCCGCTAGATGGTGCTGTTATGTTTAGTTTATTGAATTCTAATCCTAATTTTGTTTAACTACGCCTAACACGTGTAAAGTATTTAAAACAACATTTTGCGAATGTCGTAAGTTACATAAAATCAGCATTAACAGAGAATAAACGGAAGAATTTCATTCACTTCTAAGTCATTAAAGTACCACTTTTAGCCACTAGATGGTGCTGCTATACTGACTTATTGTTATTCATGTGTGTACAATGACATAATTTCGGCTGTGATCTACATGTAACATACCGTTAATAGAAACGTTATAAGTGCTGAAAGAAATAATGTCTATAAAGTGTTTAGTTCATATATTTTTTTTTGCGCTGAGGTGATTCCTTGGTGACCTTCTATGAAGTGCAATTCTAGCTAAGGCGCTTACCACCAATGTTTTGATTGCGGTTGGAACGCAGTTGTAAGGTAACGCTTAATAGAAAATCTCCGGTTTCACGTCGATATTGCTACCTATGCTTGCTTTAGTTGTAGAAATTGGGAGTGGGCTTGCAAATACTTACGTATTTGTATTTTCATTCAATCTTATTAAAAAACGAAAATTGTTAAAACTGTTTTTATACGGATTTATGCTCGTTTATTACATTGTTATTATTATTTATTACATTATGATACGTGAGGCAATAGAGATCCGCCGGCATCCAAATTTTAATAGAGATCGTGGTTGGAACATACCGGTAGCATGGGAACCAGTGCTTAAGTGCATGAGACCCCCTTGCTAGAAGTGTGACTGTAGAATAAATAATAAAAAATCAATTTAATTTCAAGTAATAATCGGTATCTTTAAGTTCATATAAAGTAATTAGTTTATAAATTTAATTTTAACTTCAATTACTAATAATCAATATTGTTGACTTTATATAAAAAATAATTGGTTTGTCTATTTTGGAACGTAACTTCATAATTAACTTTTGTAATTTTTGCCGAGGGTAGTAAACTAACCGTTAATGATTTCTAAAAGACACCTGTCACCTCAGTCATCCGGGACCACGGCACCTGAAAAAGTGCCGAAACGTTGGAAAATTGTAAAAATGTAATAAACGAGCATAAATCCGTATAAAAACAGTTTTAATTATGTCTACTGCTCGTGTTAACCTTAGAAAATACTAAACGAAAATTGGTTATGCTGCAGAACGTTTGAATCGCTTCTCAAAAACACGACTAGAAGCGCGTGTAAAAGTCGCCGTTGGCGATTTCTCTAGCACGTTTTAAAAAAAATTAAAATATTAATAAGTGCGCAGCATACTAGGCTTGAAGCGCTCATGGCCTATTCGAACCGAATGATTGGAATCAATCACTTGAGTTAAGCAACAACAGGCGCGGTTAGGTGCTGGATGAGTGGCATTTTGCCGAGCTCTTCCGTGCTTCGCAAGACACGCTAAGCCGTTGTTGCCGGCTGTCATGTAATGGCAGTTGTTAAGCCATCTAAGAGGCCTTATGGGCGGCTTGATAACTTCTGACAGTAAGGCCCGCTACTGTCTTACAATCCTCCACCAACCCGGAGGTCTTGGCCCCCGTGGTAGAGTATGGCCTAACCTTCCTGCTATTCAGGAAGAAACCCGTGCCCCAGCAGTGGGGACATACGAGGGTAGATATCGTATTGTTATACTAGGCATAAAAAGAATTGATAAAATGCACGCTGCGCGCCAAAACTAAGACCACTGACGTTGGAGGTGCGAGCGCTAAGCCCTAGTGGAGCTGGCCTGACCATGTCAGACGTATGGACTTGGAAAGGTGGGGAAAAATCGTCACAGATTGGGTCCCGCGTGGTGGCTACCGATAACGTGGCAGACCAAAGCGGAGATGGTGGGACGACCTGACCAAATATTTGCCTGGGTGGGAAGAATTGGTCAGAGACATGGAGGAGTGGAAATCTAAAGGGGAGGCCTTTGCCCAGCAGTGGGATAAAGTCGTGGCTAACTGAAAAAAAAAGTGTCGGTAAAGCTACCCACGGGGGTCCCACCACTAAACTGTCACATAGGAGTTAACGAGTTGAATCTTAGAAAAGTTGAAAGTCGACCGGAAATGTAAGCGTGTGACGTCACAACTAGGCAAATGGCGGAAGCGGGGGCTCCGTTGAAAAGGCGGAAGCATTTCGCAACGAGTTATTCCGTTTGCATAAATAGAGGTTCTCGGTAAGCAGTATAGTAATACCTCCTTGTAAATGTATTGCTGGCTGGCGTAGCCGGCGGTATACTTGAGTGTACTCAAGTATGTATTTGAGAAAGTAAAGGATTTTGCGGTGGCCGTGATTCTTTACATCTTTAGTTATATATTGATGATAGGTAGTCTTTAAGCCAATTCATAGGCCTTATGGCGGCTTGAAAACTTCTCACAGTAAGACTAGGCAATAGTCTTGCAAGCCTCAATCAATCCCCAATGGCCTTCGTGGTGGAGTAAGGCCTATACCTTCCTCAGGGAAGAGACCCGTGCCCTCCGTGTGGACATATGGGTTGATGATGTATATCTTACACTCACTAACTCACTCACTCACTCACTCACTCACTCACTCACTCACTCACTCACTCACTCACTCACTCACTCACTCACTCACTCACTCACCCACTCACTCACCCACTCACTCACTACTTAGTCCAGTAGCTTAGCAACCCGAAGTTGGTTTTGGCCTCCATCACAAGAAGTCACCACTTGTCTCTGTACTGCGCGGTCTCTCGCCAGTAGCAATAATATATTATAATTATACTATTTTTATTTTTAATGCACTAACCCGTTTAGCCTCTAAATAGGTTTTTAAATATATTATAAGTCAGAGGCCTTATGGGCGGCTTGATAACTTCTGACAATAAGGCCCGCCACTGTCTTACAATCCTCCACCAACCCGGATTTGGCCCCCGTGGTAGAGTATGGCCTAACCTTCCTGCGATGAAGGAAGAAACCCGTGCCCCAGCACTGGGCACATACGAGGGTTGATAACGAATACGTCATAACTACGTAACTAATAATTGTCATAAAGAAACACTATAACATATATTTGTTGTTTTAAAGAGACATACATTAATTAGCTACCTTAGTGCTTTCAAAAGGATTCGTTTAATTTTCTTCATACTTAGTGGTATTTTTACAATTCCGTCAAATTATTGGTTAAAAAATTAAAAATAATAAAAATCAAGCGCCTTATCACCGGAACTGTCCGCGGGCGTAGCCAGTGTTGTGTGTCGGCCTGTTGCGAAAAACTAAAAGTGACTACCCACGAAAATTCACTGTACGCACCACTTCAGTCTAGCCGCGACCACGGCAACTGTAACGCTGCCGAAACGTCGGGAATAAAGGTATTACGTTTTACCTAATAAATCATCGCGATTAATATATAACTATGTATGAGTATTGCGAATCATTAATATACTACTGATGTTAAGAGCTTGCACCGTTACAATACCGTCTCTGTAAATATTCCTGCTTGAATTGAACAAGTTACGAATTTCTGCGGTACTTTTAGAGGTGAGTGTGAAACAAACCCAGCCCCTCTGAGAACATTGCTTAATCGGGGTAGCGAAACAATAGATTCTCTAGCTGCCTTATCCTTGCTATTTCAATAAAATTCATTATTCTCCATTTACACTTAGAATTATTAAACGAGTCTAATCGAGATTATTTATTAGGTAAAACGTAATTATCTTAATTCCCGACGTTCCAGCAGCGTTGCAGTTGCCGTGGTCACAATGTTACTAAAAACCTTAATTCCCAACGTTTCGGCAGCGTTGCAGTTGCCGTAGTCACAGGTAGACTGAAGTGGCGAGTGCAGTCAATTATTGTGGGTAGTCATTTTTAGTTTTTCACAGCGGGCGGCTCAGAAATAAACGCGAGTAGACCCGTTTATTTGTAACTATGTATGTGTAAGCGGTGGTAGCTCAGTGGGTAGAACCATGGACTGGCAAGCGAGAGCCCCAGGTTCGATCCCGAGTGCGGGCATGTACCAAGACTTTGTTTAATTTCAAAGTTACGTACATTTACGAATTTGTAGTCGCAATACCACACGCTAACTGTGAAGGAAAACATCGTTAGGAAACCCGCGGCTTGGTTGGCTCCGCACGTATTGACTAGTCTTTCCTGTGGGCTAGGCCGACTAAGCTGTCAGGATGGTATAGGTGCTGGGCAAGCCTACACCATCTATAAAACCATGTCCCAGGCACTACAGCGTCGGAGTGGTCCCTTCACCCATCTAGTGTGAATGAAGATACCACTGGACGCTGTATAAATCATCTCATTAAGTAGATGCAAAAAAGGCCAATATTATTATTATTATTATGAGTATCACGAATTATTAAGAAAGCACGGGTTAGTGCAATAAAAATAAAAATAGTATAATCATGTGGGTACAGTGATATCGTTCCGATGTAAAACCTAACTGCAAAGAAGGTAGTCGGGGCTGTAAGTGATGCAATTTGCTTAAGCCAGATGTCGCTGCCTGTACGTAATACAAAGAATAGTGTAAAGAGGTTCGAAATTTCACTGATGCAGGTGAGTCGCCCATTGGCTCAATTGGTAGAGCGCTGGCACGGATAGCCAAAGGTTGCGGGTTCGAATCGGGTGAAATTTTTAGCCTCTAAATAGGTTTTTAAACTACGTTTAATTACTAGTGTCATTAATTAAATAGAATTACCCTGTGTTTCCAAAGAATATTCTAAAGTTCAGTCTAAGCGTACATTACCTCTCAAAGTTTTAATAACGGTATTTAAAGTATTTCGGGATGCTTAAGTAGTAAGGAGTTAGAAGAAGTTTCCTGTAAAGTATTTGATTTCGTAGAAGTTTTGTCTACTACATTTATTAAGTGATAATAAATTAGTTAATTATAGTAGCATACCACTCGCTAGCGGTTAAGAGAAGCACCGTGAAGAAACCTGAGGGTCTGCGGAGTTCAACTATCTCAGCGCTGGGAATTGACAATACCAATGACTTGGTTTTCCCTTTACAACCGAGCTATCACAATCGTGCATTTAACTTTAAAAAAATCCTGACTCCAAACGAATCAACTTTCGGAACGCAACCGGCATCGATCGATCGTGCATTTATCTATTTTGCCTACAAAAATACTGCGAGGTCCGGCATCTCATCTCACTTGTCAGCCATCAAAAGCCCGCGAACCGTTGTCGGAAATGGCTGCGTACTTTGGCGGGAAACCCGCTTCACGTAAGTACCTAATTTTGCTACATTTTGGTTGAAACTTTGTTATAATTAAATTTGAATGTGTATATGAATAATTTATTTAGTGATGTGTGACGTTTTTATAAATAGCAAATTCGTATTTGGGTATAAAATATGTCTGGAAAAATTTTGTTGATCGATCGTGTGCTTTCGGTTGCTGGACGGCATTTTATATCAGGACCTTTATAGGTAATGTTTACGGTTTTTGAGCCTGTTTTCTTTGGTTTTTGTTTTTAAATGAAGGTTCGTTTCATTTCAGGTACTTACTTACTAGCTGACGAGATTTACATGACTTCGAGATTGGGGATTTAGAAGAAAACCAAGGTTGAAATCCCTCGACTCTCCAATTCCGTCCAGTATTTCTTGATTTACTTCTAGAACAAGCTCCAGATGTTGTATCTGACGACGGTTGAGAAGATCGTAACTTTTGTGCTCGATTAAAATATAGTATCTCGCGTTCCGACGTCGCCAACGAAGGCACTTTCAGCATCTCGTCAACTCGAATCAGTACTAGACCAGAAGTAGGTACTAGACTTTTTCCAGAAGTGGTACTGTTTTTAACAGTCACCGGCCAGGGAAGACGTAGTGTCTACCCAAGGTACAACCACTACATCAACACACGGGGTGTGTGCACACAGGTGCACTTACCGTCTCTACAACCACGGAAAGGTCAATAATCCTAATAACGACAAGAAATAGTGAAGTTCTTTGGAATGCAAGCTTTGATAGGAGATCTGCTCTACCCTCGCCTATCAATGTGTTGGTATTGCTCTCAACAAATTATCTTCGTTGATGATCCGCGATATATTACCGACTCTGAAGATAGCTTTGCACGTGGTAGACACAGATACTGCTCTACCAGGTAATGACAATCTGGACACTCTGTAAAGTACAACCTATGCATACGCCATCCAAAGGTTTTGTGGAAGAGACTACTCTAAGCGATAAGACCACAAACAGTAATCGTAGTATAACAGTAATTAGATTTAAGAAATCATGGTTGTAATTCTTTTTTTCAAGTGTTTTCTGTTTATCAAAAAAATAAAAGTCTACTATCCTCTGATAGTCCAGCTGAGCTAGTGCTTCTGCACCAGAGAGGACCTGGGCTTTACTCAATAGACGAACAAATGATTCCCTTGAAAGGCAGATTATGCTTTGCGGCAGGTGGTAAAGAATAAGCCTCGCCCTACCAGGCATGAAAAACTTTGTTCTCTCTTCAAGCAAGGGTCTCATGCTCATTTTCGAAATATATAAAGGACTGTCGCCCATTGGCTCAGTTGGATAGAGCGCTGGCACGGATAGCCAGAGGTCGCGGGTTCAAATCCCGGCATGGGTGGAATTTTTGTCATCTAAATAGGTTTTTTTAAATTGTCCTTAGCACGGGTTAGTGCATTAAAAATTAAAATAGTATAATCATGTGGGTACAGCGATATCATTCCGATGTAAAAACCTAACTGCAAAGTAGGTAGTCGGGGTTGTAAGTGATGCAATCTACTTCTGCCAGATGTCGCTGCCTGTACGTAATACAGAGAATAGTGTAAAGAGTTTCGAAATTTCACTGATGCCGGTGAGTCGCCCATTGGCTCAGTTGGATAGAGCGCTGGCACGGATAGCCAGAGGTCGCGGGTTCGAATCCCGGCATGGGTGGAATTTTTAGCCTCAAATAAGTTTTTTTTTAGGGTTCCGTACCTCAAAAGGAAAAAACGGAACCCTTATAGGATCACTTTGTTGTCCGTCTGTCCGTCCGTCCGTCCGTCTGTCAAGACCCTATTTCTCAGGAACGCGTGGAGGTATGAAGCTGAAATTTATATCAATTACTCAGGTCTACTGTCCCTTGAAGCTGTGAAAAAATCAAACTTCTAAGCCAACGCAATCAAAAGATACAGCCGTTTATGCCGCAAATTTTCGACACTTGCAAGGGAATCAAAACCTACAGGGTGCTTCCCGTGAACTCAGAATCTTGAAATTTGGTACGAAGCAACGTCTTATAGCATAAATAAAGGAAAAATTACGAAAACTATAAATTTTTAGTTACATCTCATAATATATTTCTTTTTAATAATTTTAAACTTACTACCCATTTCCTCATAAACGCGTAGAGGTATTAAATTGAAATTCATACCAAATACTCAGGTCTATAATACAGGTTTGTACGGAACCCTCGGTGCGCGAGTCTGACTCGCACTTGGCCGGTTTTTTATATAAAGGACGTAAGACAATCTTCGATAATAATGACGCGGTTTCGGTCCATCTGTAATTTTGCATTTGCAAGGAGTGTGCTGCAAGGGAGCTGTGTTTATCACGACAATAACGAACATTACCTAATGTTTAATGACAAAGTCACCAAGAGCTTGTCAGTCAGAGAACTGCACAAGCCGAACAAAACCTGCATTAGGTGCAATGTATACCTACCCCTGCATTTTGCGATGCCAAAACTGCTTCTTGGACTACATATCAGAAGAAATAATAATTTTGACAGTTTTCTTGTTAGAAGGTCCTTGATGATCTCATTTTATTCCTACATCGTTAATTGAGTAACTAATGTTAAAAATATTTTTTCTTTGCTTTGAAACTGAAAAGACCGAACATAAATAAAGACTTATAACTAATTTACAAAATTTACTTTGATTTTCAGCGTTTTATCTCCTCAACTATAATGTATAATATTGATTTGCACGATCGTGCATTTACAATTTATTCCTACATCGCACGATCGTGCAGTTACTTTTTAGCCGGACTAGCACCAAAGTTATTTTTGGTGCTAGTCCGGCTAACAGGTGCTAACAGAGATTTTCCAACGGTAGACAACTGACACGGGTGATGGTGAGCTTCACCGTTTAGGTACCTATCAGAGTGCTTAGTGCGAGTTTTTTAACTACTCGATCGCGTTAACGTAAACTCATATTTCTATGGCATCGAGGAAGCGCCACCTAGCGACAAGTATGGAAATTAAAATTGCTGAGTGCGAGTTGTAATGGTTTACGTTGAGAAGTGACCACGTTTACCAGCCAAAACACTAATAAACGCGAGTGCGAGTTGTACTGTGACAGCGTTTTGCCAGTTCGAACGGTTAACTTACTCATAATCACTACTCGATGCTCGATTAACGCGGTAGTAAAGTTATTCGATTGGATCTGTCAAACTCGCACTAAGCACTCTGTATGGGTCTTTTTCCTACAATAAACGAGTGAAATCCGTGTAAAATCAGTTTTAATTATGTCTAGTACTCGTGTTAACCTTAGAAAATACTATGTACATTTGTGAAGTTACAGTAGCGATACCACTACTAGCTAACTGTGAAGAAAAATATTACACTATTTTTATTTTTAATGCACTAACCCGTGCTAAGGAACAAATTTAAAAACCTATTTAGAGGCTAAAAATTTCACCCATGCCGGGATTCGAACCCGCAACCTCTGGCTATCCGTACCAGCGCTCTACCAATTGAGCCAATGGGCGACTCACGGCATCAATGAAATTTCGAACCTCTTTACAATATTCTCTGTATTACGTACAGGCAGCGACATCTGACTTAAGCAAATTGCATTACTTACTGTATTGCATATTGAATATTGTAAAGAGGTTCGAAATTTCATTGATGCCGTGAGTCGCCCATTGGCTCAATTGGTAGAGCGCTGGTACGGATAGCCAGAGGTTGCGGGTTCGAATCCCGGCATGGGTGAAATTTTTAGCCTCTAAATAGGTTTTTAAATTTGTTCCTTAGCACGGGTTAGTGCATTAAAAATAAAAATAGTGTAATCATGTGAGTACAGTGATATCGTTCCGATGTTAAACCTAACTGCAAAGTAGGTAGTCGGGGCAGTAAGTAATGCAATTTGCTTAAGTCAGATGTCGCTGCCTGTACGTAATACAGAGAATATTGTAAAGAGGTTCGAAATTTCATTGATGCCGTGAGTCGCCCATTGGCTCAATTGGTAGAGCGCTGGTACGGATAGCCAGAGGTTGCGGGTTCGAATCCCGGCATGGGTGAAATTTTTAGCCTCTAAATAGGTTTTTAAAAAGAAAAATATTGTGAGAAAAGCTGAGTGTCTGAGGTGTTCAAATATCTCAGCGCTTCAAATTGCCAATTCGCGGTGGGCACGCGTAGTAATTAAGCCCATATGAAATGAAATTAAATGAAAAGGTTTTATTCAAAGTAGCGCAGATACTGCGGCTTAATGAACATTACGAGTCAAACTAGGTATCCGTTTCAAAATCTAGATAATTTTGGAAAAAAAATGGACAAAAAAACTCCAAACTTAGTCTTTTCAAATTCATTAATTAACAGAGTTTACACAATTTGTACAAAACTCATGCATTATACATGCTTGAATTCCAAACATCATTGTCATCTAAACAATCCTTAATATTATAATAGCTCTTTTGGCATAAAGTGGACTTTACACATTCACATATCTCTCTTTCTCTCTGAGAGAAGGCCTGTGTCCTGCAGTGGGACGCATATACGCTACATAAAAAATTGTAATGATATCGACTGTAGCTCAGCAGATGGATCGATAAATCCTGCCGACAGCTCTGGAAGTCTAGGGAGTGAATGAGAATCATCTGTTAGCGTCTCCCGCTGTCCGCCTGACGTCCGTCCAGCTGTGATTGCTTTTGAACACCTCAGATACTCAGGTTTCTTTACAATGTATTCCTTATCAACAGCCTTAAGCGAGTGGTATTTGGTATTGCTACTAACTTCGAGTGGTATTGCTACTAACTTCACAAATACACTTAGCTAAAGGCCGGTTTCTAAATTGAGAATTTTACTAAGTAAATACTTAAGTAAGGTAGGAATCAAGTCGTTCAGTTTTGCGAGTCTTTCCCGAATATACATACATAATCTCACGCCTGTATCCCATTCCGTTCCGTTCCGTTCCGTTCCGTTCCGTTCCGTTCCGTTCCGTTCCGTTCCGTTCCGTACCGTTCCGTTCCGTTCCGTTCCGTTCCGTTCCGTTCCGTTCCGTTCCGTTCCGTTCCGTTCCGTTCCCTTCCATGCTAATCTATTCCATTCTGTTCTACTTGTATTGAACTAGCTACGAGAATACACTACTCAATTAAGTTCTGGGTAAATAGTTACACGGGTCTAATCGCGATTGCTTATTTGGTAACAAGTAATTACCTTCATTTCCGAAGCTGGATAAACTAAGAAACTTAAGCGCACATAGTGGGACCGGTTTCTTAATTGAGAATTTCACTAAGTAAATGCTTAACTAAAGTAACGTTCTGTCACGCTCTTTGCGGAGAAATTCAGAGAGACAGCACTATTCTAAATTCAGAAACTGGCTCAGTAAGTAAGCTTCTAAAACTAGGTACGTGTAGTTTAGTTACCCGATGTCCCAATTTTCAGACTATGGATCGTAGCCAACGCTGGTAGCGAGGTGACCTTCAAGGGGTCCCCTCTTGAAGGCCAGTTAATTCATCTTGTAAATTGAATTGTTCGATTCGACATTGTTACGTCGGATCTCGCTAGAGGCATTCATTCTCAAGAGAGTCGTGATGGATTCGAATCTTCAGCCCTGTTTAGAACTGCCTGAGTGGTACCAAGGCATGGGTCACGCCTTTTTTGGCAATAAAATGTCAGATTTTGACAATTGATGTACTGAAGAGTCGCTACTTTCGACACTATTAAAACGCGTTACTGACATTCACGGGTCTGTTTCATACTACAATTTAATTTGATGTAGTCATTTGACAATTTGATATTTATTCAAAAGTCAAATTAGCCACAGATGAACAAGTATACCCGGCTACGCAATGCACCTTGAATTGACATAATAAACTGCTGACTTGCAATTCGATTGAACTACAGAACCGTTACACCGAATAAGGACTTATAAGTTGTAGTAGCAATGATATCAACCCTTTTTACGCCCCCACTGCCGGGGCACGGCTCTTCCTGCATCGCAGAAAGGTTAGGCCATACTACGCCACGGAGGCCAAGTGCGGGTTGGTAGAGGATTGAAAAGCAGTGGCGGGCCTTACTGTCAGTAGTTATCAATCCTGTGACATGGCTTTACGACAGCCGGCACCATCGGCCTAATGTTTATTTATTTTTTATTTATTTATTTATTTATTTATTTATTTATTTATTTCCACACAGCTTACTATTTTTACAGGGTATAGCCCTAATGCAATAGTGAAGACACACAAAACAAGAACAACATAACCTTAACATATAACATTTAATGTTACACTACATAGCCCAAAAATAAAATACTACTGAACAGTTGAACCGCGTTACTGTTGAAACAAAATAAGAACTGCAAAAACTGATTTAAACCAAAACACAAGCAGAAGATACTGGCTCTAACCGGTTCTCGCCAGTTGTGGTGTCAGGCTGTCTGCAGCCGGAGATCGGGTCTCAGGACGCGCTGCCGGAAATGAAACCCCGTCTGAGACAATCGCACTTCTGATACTGCGCTAGGTTCGTAGTGTTGTCTTATGCAGGCGCTTGATGCCAATGTAGAGTTAAACGGCTTTATTTCTAAAAACACGATTCCATTCAAACACCCCTAGAGGCTTTTTAATTGGTCTGTGGTTACGTCTCTTTCTTGACACTCCACCATACTTTAGCTAACGTTTTAGGCATGTTATAAGGCTAAGCGTTTTTATCGTTCGTCGTTATCAACCCTTTTCCAACAACAACAGTTGTCCGTTGTCCCCACTGCTGGGGCACGAGTCTCTTCCTGCATCGCAGGAAGGTTAGGCGATACTCCACCACGAGGGCCAAGTCCGGGTTGGTAGAGGATTGTAAGACAGTGGCGGGCCTTACTGTCAGAAGTTATCAAGTCGCCCATATGGCCTCTGACATGGCTTAACGACTGCCATTACATGACAGTGGCACCAACGGCTTAACGTGCCTTGCGAAGCACGGTAGCGCTCGGAAAAATGTCACTTGCGGTAGTCACGGGACGGTCCTGTACCTGACCGTGCCTGATGTTGCTTAACTCAAGTGATTGATTCCAATCACTCGGTTCGCCTAGGCCACGAGCGTTTCTTGAGGAAGGACTATGTCTGCTCTAAATCTAAGCCAATTTTACCATTATTATTGTGTATAACATATCGCGCTGTACTCGAGTGGATAAATAGAAAATTGGGGCATGGTTCATGAGAAATGTGAACGTAGAACAATTTTTTTATCAGAATTTGACACCTGTCACTTTAAATCGATTCTCTTTAGCGCTGAAAGTTAATATCAGCGTTTGTATAACTTAATCAGCGCGTATACGCGCAGTAGTTGCGCGTTTCAGGGTCTTCCCGTGTGCTTAGGTTACAAAGTTGGTTTGGTTAGGTTACGAATCTCGTTTGAAGCGCGTATTTGCGAGTCATCTGCGCATTATCTGCGCGTTTAAAATAAGAAGTGTGTTTAGAGGCTCTAAAAGCTATTTTTCTGTCTTAAGCGCTGCATTTTTTTGCAGTCGTTTTATATGATTCTTTAATCTTTTTTCAACTTTCTATTTGTCTTCGATTCAATGTCACAATTATCAGCAAACACAATATCCATTATCAAAGCCTGGGCATTGAACTCACCTTAAATGTATCAATTAAACCGATCCCAGACTTTGTTTTGTACAAAATTAATCGCCTAAATAGGTATGGACCTACTAACATTTTATCAAACAAAAGAAATTTTATTGCGGAGAATTCCAGGTTAGGTACGTAAATAACGAACATATTTTTTTTCAAAGTGAAATTGAGAACGCACATAAATAAGAGGATGTTCTTGATTAAAAAAATATGTTGTCAAAGCCGCTTTGTAGAGCCCTTATAAATATTAACATTTACATTCATCTACAGCGTAATTTTGAAATCTTTTTAAGGGAACATTATTTTTATTATGATCAACGGTATTATTAATAACTAGCTGTGTCCCGCGGTGTTACCTGCGGTTTATCGATTTTTCCCATGGAAATAACATATTTTGCCGGAGTAAAACGTAGCATAATGTATTATTCCAGGGTTGCAGCTAACTCCATATACATTTTATTAGCTCCTAGACGTGAAGAAGTAAACATACATACACACTCACAAACTCTCGTCTTAATAACATTAGTGTGAAGTGTGATGTGATGTCATATGATGTGATGTGATGTGATGTGATGTGATGTGATGTGATGTGATGTGATGTGATGTGATGTGATGTGATGTGATGTGATGTGATGTGATGTGATGTGATGTGATGTGATGTGATGAGATGTGATGAGATGAGATGAGATGAGATGAGATGAGATGAGATGAGATGAGATGAGATGAGATGAGATGAGATGAGATGAGATGAGATGAGATGAGATGAGATGAGATGAGATGAGATGAGATGAGATGAGATGAGATGAGATGAGATGAGATGAGATGAGATGAGATGAGATGAGATGAGATGAGATGAGATGAGATGAGATGAGATGAGATGAGATGAGATGAGATGAGATGAGATGAGATGAGATGAGATGAGATGAGATGAGATGAGATGAGATGAGATGAGATGAGATGAGATGAGATGAGATGAGATGAGATGAGATGAGATGAGATGAGATGAGATGAGATGAGATGAGATGAGATGAGATGAGATGAGATGAGATGAGATGAGATGAGATGAGATGAGATGAGATGAGATGAGATGAGATGAGATGAGATGAGATGAGATGAGATGAGATGAGATGAGATGAGATGAGATGAGATGAGATGAGATGAGATGAGATGGTATGGGATGGGGCGTGGCGTGGCGTGGCGTGGAGTGGAGTGGCGTGGCGTGGCGTGGCGTGGCGTGGCGTGGCGTGTCGTGGCGTGGCGTGGCGTGGCGTGGCGTGGCGTGGCGTGGCGTGGCGTGGCGTGGCGTGGCGTGGCGTGGCGTGGCGTGGCGTGGCGTGGCGTGGCGTGGCGTGGCGTGGCGTGGCGTGGCGTGGCGTGGCGTGGCGTGGCGTGGCGTGGCGTGGCGTGGCGTGGCGTGGCGTGGCGTGGCGTGGCGTGGCGTGGCGTGGCGTGGCGTGGCGTGGCGTGGCGTGGCGTGGCGTGGCGTGGCGTGATTAAAGAGTAGGTTAGACACCTGACGGAATGCGGAAAGACACAGAGTGGAGGCCAGAAAACAGGACGACAATGGTCAGTGGGCACACCATCAGCCCGATCTGGATGCGGATGGGAAGATTGATCGATTAAAGACGTTATTCAAATTAAAATACAACAAAATACAGAAGTTGATTTCTGCCAAACTGAATAACAGTTTGTTGCCAGAAGCTCTAGGTTTTACAATTTTATGTATTCTACATTTTAGGTACATACAAACACTAAAAAGATATTTGAAAACTCTTTACACACTACCTTTTTGCTCGCCCTACGCCTAAGGCTTGGGTTCGGTCAGTCAAATGACATTGCCACGTACAAGAAGTCAATGCGCCGGGCAGAATCAAAACAAGCCAACTACCTACATACGGTGTGGTTTAAACCGAACTCAAACCGCCTTATTATAAAAACCTGAACAAGTCCTGGTTTAAACCAAGACTAAAAGATCTAGGATTGTTACGGTATCAAAGTTAGACCCAGATCAAATGTGTGTCGTTATTACAAATAGAAGACTATTCGAGGATCAGTTAAACCAGAGATCAGCCATGGTTCAAATAATATTCACTGATTCGTTCATTCAACGTTCATTCAATGCTGCGTTCCGTTTCACTAAATGGATATAATTTTCACATTTTAAACGCAAAAATATTCATTATTGCGTTTAAAATACCTATACATCGTAAATTGTTCTTTGTTTAGGTTCCAATATAACTAAAATGAGCACTATTAATTATTATATTGTTATTGAAGCGTTTTTATAATCAAATGGCTACTCTCGTGTGAAATGGAGTGAAATATTCGAGCGCGCGCGCCAATCCGAGACGTCAACAATTTTCTGATAGTTTCATACTGGGAATAGGTATTATTAATTTTTAAACTTTGGGCGGTTTCGTTGTTGATTATTATAATAATAAAATGGAACATTTGAAGAAAAACGTGAACCTATATTTGTATCGAAAATCTTCGTCACTTAATTTGAAGGGATTCACACGATGACGAAGTCCAAAGCATGTCCCAATCGTCCAAATCATCGAAATCCATCATATCAATGGCGTCCATAATATCAATTATTTATTGCAATCTATCACACACACAAAACCAAACAAATTCAAACGTCAATTTGGAGGTTAGTCCACAGATAAACTAGGGGTATCAGAAGTTTAACTTTAGTACCATAGATAGTCCATGACGTAGCGATAAACTTCGTTTTGTAATAACATTTTACTTGGTCTATGGTTTAAACCTGGTAACAATCCCAGTACTAAATTTAGACCGCGTTTTGGAATAAGGCTGAAAAACTACAACTGATTCAACAGAAATTCTGTACCTAAGAGATGGTAAGTAATGACATTTAGAGGGAAAAGCCTATACCAATATGACATTGCACATTTTACAAAATCACTACTAAAGATTCGTCAGAGGACCCTTCTTCCTATGATATGAGATGTCCGGCTTCTAAATCGGGGGGTCATGGTCTCTATCTCTATCTATCTATCACTATCTGATACGTGATACCACTTGTGGTGACAACTCATATCAGCACAAGTGGTATCACGTATCAGATAGTGATAGATAGATAGAGATAGAGACCATGACCCCTGATTTAGAAGCCGGTATTCTAGCACTCCGTTACCACCACTCTATTATCTGATACGTTATGAATTTATTTATGTATTTTTTTATTAATATTAGAACATCGCCTTTAGAAGGGTGAACGAATTTGAAGTCAACCTGTCGTACTAAGGTAACGAAAATTCAAAACATTGGCTTGCCTCGCCTGCATGCAGTGTTCTATTTTCCAGATAGCCCAACTTGTCCTGCGCCTTGATTATGTAACGTTTCACGTATAAATCTGTATGCAAAAACGAAATATTTGCAGGACGTTGTCGTGCTATTACAAGGCTCAATGTCACTATCACGTATCAGATGCACCTCCAATGCCCATTTTGCCCTCACACCTGCACTCTGGAGGACCTAACAGAGGCCAACGCTGCTGCAATTGCAGTAGCCAACTATAATATTCTTCATCTTCTTCTTCAGGCTATATTATGTGGTCCACTGCTGAACATAGCCCTCCCCTAATGATGGCCATAGCGCCCTGTTTTTAACCATCATTGGGGGTACTATAATATTGGCCAGGAAAAATTTCAACTGGTCAAATCGCTGACACGCAAAGAAGAAAAAGTATCAGATATCCACTGAAATGGGGTATCCAATATGTGAGATACATATTACGCCTCTATAAGGTAGAACTAAACATTCAGCTTTGGTGTAAGTAAACATGTTTTGGAGGAAGGCGCTGGTTCCAATCTAGGATACCCTGTACTGTGGTAACCAAGCAAGGACATCGTTGTCATCGTCAGGCTGTGCTAGTCTAATGCTAGACATAGCCCTCCTATAATGAACGCCATAGCGCCCTGTGCATTATAATAGATTATAGTACAATTGGCGGCATTATTACTTAAAGTAGTTTCTTCCCAATCCATGCACAGTTCAGCCGAGCCTCACACTGCCAATGGAAAGGAAAAAAAATGCCGATTATTACACATTCCGACAACTACAGCCTGACGTATGTTAATAACCGCTAATACACTCAAACGAGTGTAATAGCGACTTTAACTTTTTCATGGTTAAGTACCTATATATATTAAACAATATAAATAGGTACTTAACCATGAATAAGTTGATCTCAAAAGATGTAAAAATTTACAGACTTTCATGTGAGTCCTTGTACACAAGAGAGAGAGAATGCAAACTTTTATTGGACTAGAGTAGTGCGACACAGACTCGGCGGGCTTATCCTCAGAAGCAATCTATGCGAGTCGCGTGCCGGAGACGCGGCTGACTGCGATACAAGCATAACTGCCGTATACAGATATGCGACTAGGTAACACGTATACTGAGAGAAATTGATGTCCGGCCCTTGAAGGAGACAAATTAAATCAAATCGTTTATTTTGACAAAAACTAACATGACATACCTACTGTTACAGAGTATACCTATAGCTAAATTACATTTTTACCAAGTAATAAAACGTCTGAATCACATGATCTATTTAGTTCTAGCATTGTTGTTGTCAAACGCCGTATTATACATATTTTTAATCATGGGGTACTTTAAGATTATAAATATTTGCAACGGTAACTTGGTAACAGTCGAAGATTACCACTACCCTCCGCACTAGTTAGAAACTGTATTGCGGCATAGTAGGTTCGTCATTAACGTGACTAATTTAGATTGCTACATACAGTGTGTAGTTAAATAGGTTTTTAAAATTGTCCTTAGCACGGGTTAGTGCATTAAAAATAAAAATAGTATAGACTGAAGTCTGTGTTTTTTCGTCTATTATTCTGCAAAATTATCAAAATTTTGAAACGGACACCTAGTTTCACATGTAACGTTCATCAAGTTGTAGTCTGTGTTACTTATATTTATTATGTGTAGCAAAAATTGCTTTTATCTAAATACTTTGGATTAAAATATTGAGGTTCCAATGGCACGAGTGGGTTTGATGCAGTACAGATAAGTTTATTTCAGTAATAAAGTAATTGGAAGCACTTCATCAAACATTAATTACTATGGAACATTATGGTATTTTGTTATTCAAATATACAAAAAGTATAACTGAAGGCACGCCTACTGGATGCGTCATAGACTGGAGGACAAATCACATTCCAGAAAAATTAGGAAAGATCTCGAAATGAGCAGCACTAAGGTAGATTGTCGTTAAGCCATGGCAGAGGCATCATCGGCTGCTTCACAACTTCTGACAGTAAGGCCCGCCACTGCCTTACAATCCTCTACCAACCCGGACTTGCCCCCCGTGGTGGAGCATGGCCTTACCTTCCTGCGATGCAGGAAGAAACGCGTGCCCCAGCAGTGGGGACATACAAGGGTTGAAATCGAATGCTATGAAGTAAAATAAGCTGCAATTTCTCTCAGTATACGTTGTCCTTTTCAATAAAAAGTGCGCGAGATAAGTACTGGGGCAACACGTTATGTGCTCCGGTGGGCTCTCTAGCTGTTGTACCAGACCACCTTAGCTTTACACTCTGTAAGCTCTTATTGTCTAAACGTTAAAGCTTATTTTTCCGTTTGCTTTTCTATGTTATATTTGTCTTTGGGCCAAATTCTTTTTGCACTTTTCTTGGTCGTATTCTGTATGATATTAGGTACAGTTTTCACTAGAGCGTTTTTTTGTTGGCTACGTTATTGTTTGTGTATGGCGAATTTTCCTTCTTGTTTGTATTGAGTCTTATGATTAGGGTCATTAGTGTAGTTTTGGATTGAGAGGTTAGTTTTGTTTGGGTTGTTATGGACTTTAGAGGCGCGACATTGAAAAATTGCTAAGTGCATTGTGGCAGGAGTTTTTTTTTTGTTATTTCTGAATTTTCTGAAGTATTTTGATAATAGACTCTCTGCTAAAAGTTGCACTATATATTTTGGTAACTTTCCCAGCGTTGATGCGAATATTACGTGTTTAGATAGATAGATAGAGAACACTTTATTGCACAACCAGAACAATATTACAACCATGATTCTTAAATCTAAGTAATATTATACAATTGGCGGTCTTATCGCTAGGAGCGATCTCTTCCAGACAAGCTTTGGATACCTTTTGGACGTTTATGTATTTAAAAACTTTATTAATTGTAACAACCGTCTTTACTCTTAGGTTAAGATATGTCTGTGTGATTTTCTTTTTTATGTAAAGTGTTCTCCATTAACCTGTATAACCTTTTATTATAATAGTCGCGTGTTCCCATCTTTTTATTACCTATAAGAATAGTATTTTCCGTACCTATTGTTTGATTGTAGTATTTTCCTTACACGCTCTCTATAGTTTTTGGATTCTCCTATATCTCTTGCGGGTTGATTGGTAAAAATGTCACTGGCATTAATTCCACACTTTGTTATTTTTTTACTGCAAAACCGAAGTAACTATAATAAAATTAGGTACCCTAACCTAAGCTGCCCTACTTAAGTAAGAGGCGGAAACATTTACCTGTTCTTAGTCCGTAAGATTTTGAACAATTTCCAACGGAATGAGACACGTAAAAAAGAACTTTTTAACAGAGTTGCCCGTAAGTATAGTTTTATGTAAAAACTACTAAGTTCACGTGGCTACCAACGAAATGGTAGATTTATTCAAAATATTTGTAACGTTTTCAAACCTGGTAATTCCTTAATAATAGCGCTCAAAGTCCAAAGGGCCAATGATTGGGGGGGTGCCAACAATAGTACGTGTTACCCAATGTGTTGTTCTTTATACCAATGGGGATTTATGAACTTTTTGTCCACAAATCCCCATCGCCAATACTAAGATACGCCAATGGGGGTTTGTGAACTTTTTGTTCACAAATCCCCATCAATGGGGATTTTCAATGGGGATCAGTGGAACAACCCATTAAAAAGAGCTGTTTGTATTCAAACAAGAGTCTAGCTGTTATAGTAGATTTGTTCAAATTATTCACTACAGTTCACACAGTTCACTAGGTATGTCGTGTAAAAATAAAAAAATGGAAAATAGCTGCAGAGAAGTGTAGTTATTTTTATTTATTTGTTTAGAATAATAAAATGTATGCTGCTTAATTGTTGAAAATGTTTCAGCACTAAACAGTAGGACCATTGGAGAACAACTAAATAAAAAAGTGAAATAAATATACTTCCATGCCTAGTGCCTTCGTCAAAATAACTCAAATAATAGCCTCTAAATATATAAATATTTATAGCATGTATTAGATAAATATAATAATATTTATAACAATTTATTATTTTACACTTTTCTTCCCATCGTTTATAATGTTCATATCACTACAACAAGGGTTGGCTGTAAGATACTTCTAATGAAATTAACTCGCCGTTTATTTATTATGTGTTTTCTGAATGGATTTATTTGTCCAAAAATTTATAAATAAATAAAAAACTTTGTTCCATCTCACTCATAACCACACAAGCTAAATAATTAGAAGAGACACAGTCTGAGACCAAGATAGAAAAAATGAATAAAAAACAAAACGTTACTCAAAGACTTACTTTAATCACCGGACTAGTCGAACCGTGACTGATTTCGAGCGTAACTTATTGCATTTTCCACCGCGTCCATTTCACCGGACCCTAATTGATTGAGGGTCCGCCCGACCTCTAATTTAGTCCTCTGGTCACCGACCTGTTGCACTATTAGTACGAAGGCAGGATCACCAGAACTGTGGGTCGTCAGACGGCGAGGCCGACCGTAAGTCAAGAATATGGTATATTGCAGAAAGTCTTCAGCGTCTTCTGAGTCTTCCCTCTTTCTTGTGCTGCGATGAAATCAAAGGAATATGACACAAGCTATGGCCAAGTATAGTCTGTTAGTTTTTAGAATATACCTCGGCTACTCTCGGATAGAATCGGACATATTCGTGTAATAGAAATATTGGAACTAATAATACACTAAATTTCGAAATCGGAACTAATATGACATTTAATTTCGAAATCGGACCTCGGTCGTCAATACAAAAACTGGCGAAAATTGGCGAAAACCGAAGCCTACTCTAGAGCCCGAGGTATATTCGAAAAGCTAACAGACTAGAGTGCCATAGTAACTTAATGATGGATTCGAGGCCTATTAAGGTGCTTCATGTTGCTAACTAAAGCCACCAATGGAAAAAATCATAACTGGTTTTATAATACATCATTGTCAAAAAGTAAACATGAAAAATGTTTACAACGGCGTCAACTCTTTTAAGAACCTACACAGTATGTAACTTAGACTCAATCATCCAAAATGATTTTTCTCCAAAATTATCCAGATTTTGAAATGGACACCTAGTTTGACTTGTAACGTTCATTAAGCCGCAGTATCTGCGCTACTTTGAATAAAACCTTTTCATTTCATTTCATCAAGGACTTTCATAAATTTCTGCCAAAAAATGCCGTTTTTAGCGCAAACCGATTAAAGTTCAGGGCTGTTGATCGTAGATTCTAGAATATAGGTACATATATAAGAACAATACTAAGAGATATTCAAAGGACGATTGTGTCTAGTGCTCAAGACATTCAGGAGTATTAACAATGTTTACGTTGCAAACTGTCTTTATTAGGATAACCTTTTTATTTTAAATAAACGTGAAGTTCCATTGTTAGCTTCTTCTTCAAATAATTTATTAATTGTAAAAGTAACAACTTTGACGTTCATTAAGTTCAAAAAACCATAAAATGGAATTAAAACTTAGCACACAATATATATATATATATTGCCTTTTTGCATCTACTTAATGAGATGATTTATACAGCGTCCAGTGGTATCTTCACTCACACTAGATGGGTGAAGGGACCACTCCAAAGCTGTAGTGCCTGAAACATGGTTTTATAGATGGTGTAGGCTTGCCCAGCACCTATACCATCCTGACAGCTTAGTCGGCCTAGCCCACAGGAAAGACTAGTCAATACGTGCGGAGCCAACCAAGCCGCGGGTTTGCTTACGATGTTTTCCTTCACCGTTATAAACACACACAATATATAAACTAAATAATACAAACTAATATTAATATTGATTTTTATTAATTAATTTCTAATTAGTTTAAATTTGAACATTAAGAGGTGTTTGTTGGTGAAGTTAAAAATTAAGCTGAGGATTTCGCACTGTTTTTTTATTACCGGTAGAAGCACAACATACATGAAAATGAAATGTAAAAAAAGTTAGGGCGCGCGTACGGTCGACAACAGGTCAAGCTATACAGTTTTGTTGCAAAGTCATCCGTTACTTAACTGATTAGAGCGCTCGTAGGTATAGGTTGACGTGCTGTCGACCGTACGCGCGTACGTGCGGACTCACTAGCAACAGCAGGCGGACTGCTCGAAAAAGTGTTTTATTTGGTTTTTCTGTTATCGCCATGCTATTTTGCGTCGCTAATAAATAAAATATATTAAAATAAAACTATCGCGATCCCCCGGAAAGGGACGCCTTACTTTGACCCTTAATGATTGCGTATGTTGTGCGTAAGTGAGGTCCGAATCGGGGTCCCGAGTACATGATCCATTAGCGGAGGCGATAAATGCCGCACGATTAATTCCCCCCACGGATCGTGAAGAATAGACCCTATTTGTCTAGTGGGCCATTGATTTGGTTCTCATGTTTATTGAGAGAATGCATGGCTCAGTGTAAATAGCCCTCACACTCCGCCCGAGCCTGTTGTCAGAGTGTTGTGTTCAGTTTTTTGCGAACCGTAGCAGGCTGGCAAATAATACGCTCGTCTAGAACCCGACAGATGTATAGGTTTATTTGTTTAAGGAATGTAAGTACTTGTACTCGTATGTCCACAAACCGTTTTCTATGTACACTGTCATAGAAAACTGTTCAAAACTGTCGAAATCAAAAGGTTTCTTAAATTGAATATAACACTGAAACTGCGACGTAATTAACTGACGTCACAGGGTGTTCTAACATTCTTAATAACTCTTAGTTCTAACTTAATGAACGTTCTAAGGTGACTGGTTAAATTAGGCGTCCATTTTAAAATCTAGATCATTTTGAAAAAAAAGGACAGAAAAACTCTAAACGTAGTTTTCTAAAGTCCTTAATTTTAAGAGTTTACTCAATTATTATACAACCTAGAACTTATACATTGAACTGGCTTTAATTTCAGACGTCTTGGTCATGTAAATTATTATACTATTTTTATTTTTAATGCACTAACCCGTGCTAAGGACAAATTTAAAAACCTATTTAGAGGCTAAAAATTTCACCCATGCCGGGATTCGAACCCGCAATTTCGTGAATTTCAGATTCGTGCGCTGGCACGGATAGCCAGAGGCTATCCGTGCCAGCGCTCTACCAATTGAGCCAATGGGCGACTCACAGGCATCAGTGAAATTTCGAACCTCTTTACACTATTCTCTGTATTACGTACAGGCAGCGACATCTGGCTTAAGCAAATTGCATCACTTACAGCCCCGACTACCTACTTTGCAGTTAGGTTTTACATCGGATTTTTTTATTTTTCCTTAGCACGGGTTAGTGCATTAAAAATAAAAATAGTATAATCATGTGGGTACAGTGATATCGTTCCGATGTAAAACCTAACTGCAAAGTAGGTAGTCGGGGCTGTAAGTGATGCAATTTGCTTAATCCAGATGTCGCTGCCTGTACGTAATATAGAGAATAGTGTAAAGAGGTTCGAAATTTCACTGATGCCGGTGAGTCGCCCATTGGCTCAATTGGTAGAGCGCTGGCACGGATAGCCAGAGGTTGCGGGTTCGAATCCCGGCATGGGTGAAATCTTTAGCCTCTAAATAGGTTTTTACATCTAAATAATATTTGATTTTAAGACCTTAGAATGCTGATTGTGGAGTTTCTTCGTCGAACAGATAAAGCTGATTGTGAAAAAACACAAAGGTTTTTCCAGGACGATTTAGAGAGATTCCAGCTAAATAAAAAAAAATATGTAATGAAGTAATAGTGCATTATTGCAAAGGCAGCGAAAAAGGCAATTGTAGGTCAAGTATGAGTTTGAAGGCCGAGCCGCAGGCGAGGACTTCAATGATACGAGACAGGCAATTGGCATTTCGGCCTAGGCATATATAATAAGGGCCTTTTACATAATAAATTTAATTAATATTAAAAGTGATATTGCTCATGTTAGGGCAATTACTCAACGAAAATGTTATTGTTTTTCTTTTGATTTTGCTGAAAGCAGGTTTTCCATAGCTAATTTAGCTTCCGATCTTAAATCTGGTGGAGTGCAGTCAATGTCCATTTCATTTTCATTTGCAGAATCATCGGAACTCATTTTAATTTATTATTAACCAAATAACAACGAACTCCGCTTTACCTTCATTTTTTTATTTTACAGTTTGTGCCGAAAGGTAAACGCATCTGTGGCTATACAGCCACGAGAACGCAATATGTACGATAGATGAAAGAGTTCTAAATTCAAACAGCACACCGTTTCATACAACATTGCCGGTGCGCTCTTCGTTCCAAATTCAAAGAATGCGCAGGGAAGTGATTTTGGTTTTTCAGTCTACGTAAATATGATACTTCGCGTGTTCTTTATTCAAAAGTAATGATAATATTTCCGCCCATGTTTAAGAAAAAATACAAGTATAGTATAATGGTCAGCTTGCAACTCTTCCCCTCCATGTAAAACTGAGTTTTTCGCTTGAAATTGCCAATGCGCGGTGGGCACGCGTGGTGATTAATCTCAATACTCTGTGTTTGAGAGATGCCCTGTGCCATACAGCGGGACGAATGTAGCAATATATGCTTAAGAAGCGTTCGTGGCCTAGTCGAACCAAGTGATTAGAATCAATCACTCGAGTAAAGCAACAACAGGCGCGATCAGGTACAGGATGGGTGATCGTCCCGTGACTACCGCTAGTGGCATTTTCCCGAGCGCTTCCGTGCTTCGCAAGGCTCGTTAAGGCGTTGGTGCCGGCTGTCATGTATTGGCAGTCGTTAAGCCATGTCTGAGGCCTTATGGGCGCCGGGCGGCTTGATAACTTCTGACAGTAAGGCCCACCACTGTCTTACAACCCTCCACCGACCCGGACTTGGCCCCAATGGTGGAATATGGCCTAACCTTCCTGCGATACAGGAAGAGACCCGTGCCCCAACAGTGGGGACATATAAAGGGTTGATATCGAGGCATATAAAAAAACCAAGATCTTGGATGTTTACATGTTTGTGATGTCGTTGTTTCTGGTTTCCACGACACAAGGTATCCTAGTGTAAGGCCAGAAGCAATGTATGTGCTTGTATGTAAATGTAAATTTTATGTTATATACTCGTAGGTTATGGCAGTAAGTGGTACTTAATCTCATCCGTTTTCACCGCTCAAAGGAAAATTGGTAAACATGTTGACCGACTCCCCGCCGAGAGCCCAAACACACTCGAGTCCATTTAAAGTCGGTTAAAAAGAACACCAATTAGGTCGAGTATCTGAAAGGGATCTTTGTTCCTCATCAGGAACTTCAAGCCATTTTCTAATTGAACTGGGCAGACTGTAAGTCGAGCTTGCAGAAGTAAAGGTATACTGCAGTCAGCGACTGCTTAAATGGAGGTGTTCCCTTCAGGCCATTTCAAGTCGACCCTTTAATGCCAGCAGTATCGATCTCAACCCTTTATGTCCCTACTGCTGGGGCACGGGTCTCTTCCTGCATCGCAGGAAGGTTAGGCTAGTCGCTAGCACGGGGGTCAAGTCCGGGTTGGTGGAGGGTTGTAAGACAGTGGCGGGCCTTATCAAGCCCCCCATAAGGCCTTTGACATAGCTTAATGACTGCCACTAAACGACAGCCGGCATAAACGGCTTCACCTGCCTTGCGAAGCACAGAAAAAACGCCATTAGCGGTAGTCACTGGACAGTCACCCATCCTGCACTTGACCGTGCCTGTTGTTGCTTAACTCAAGTGATTGAAAGTATATATTTATATGTAAGTGTATTATCGTATTATTGCTTATTTATATAGTTATAAACATTTCTCTTATTCTTCTTCTTAATTTAAACACCCAATGCTAAGGTTGACTGGAAAAGATCTCTGTTAGAGATAAGTTCGTCTTTGAAACGAATTTTATGTAACGATCTTTCAAGTTTACAATTTACAATAAAGAATATATATGTGATTGATTCCAATCACTCGGTTCGACTAGGCCACGCGCGCTTCACTGTAATGATACTTCTTTATAGCAGCTGCTGGCGAAGCAGTCTTATTATACTATTTTTATTAAAAATAAAAATAGTATAATCATGTGGGTACAGCGATATCATTCTGATGTAAAAACCTAACTGAAAAGTAGGTACTTGGGGCTGCAAGTGATGCAATTTACTTCAGCCAGATGTCGCTCTGTACGTAATACAGAGAATAGTGTAAAGAGGTTCGAAATTTCATTGATGCCGGTGAGTCGCCCATTAGCTCATTTGGAAAGAGCGCTGGCACGGATAGCCAGAGGTCGCGGGTTCGAATCCCGGCATGGGTGGAATTTTTAGCCTCTAAATAGGTTTTTAAAAATTGTCCTTAGCACGGGTTCGAATAAAATTATTTCATAGGAAATTGTTACGTTTTGTTTGACACGTCAGTCGAGACCTTACTAAAAATTAAACTCCTGTTTTAAAATGCAAATGATTATACAAAAAACTTATATTTTATCTGTACGTAATACAGAGAATAGTGTAAAGAGATTCGAAATTTCACTGATGCCGGTGAGTCGCCCATTAGCTCAGTTGGATAGAGCGCTGGCACGGATAGCCAGAGGTCGCGGGTTCGAATCCCGGCATGGGTGAAATTTTGGGCCTCTAAATAGGTTTACAACTAAATAACTTATTCACTATCTCTCTGGGAGAACGCCTATCCCGGAACGTATATAGGCAGCATGTCTTAGCACGACATAATGGAGTTATTAAAACCCAATAAATATAGATACAAGACTTAAATTCAGACTAAATTAACAAACGTAAAGCGCCTTCGGCGGCGGTCAATCGAAAAGTAGTTTTGCAGGTAGACCTATACTATAAGCAATACAATGCAAGATATGCGTTTAATAATGTAGCAACATCGCGGAGCAGCAACCGCAGGCACTTGGGCCTGAACACAGCATTTTTACAGATACTGTTCTGGTAAATCCGTATATAACTATCAGCTTGCATCGCGGGCGAGTCTAGATCCGGCGTTCAAACAGGGAGTGGAGTTCTAACTGCACATTCAGACCTCAGTAAAAGAGAGGAGTCAAAACGCGTTGTAAAACTTAAAAGCTACGCTGGATAGAAGTACACTCGGGGGATTACGGATCGCTTTGCTCCGTACAATGATCGTGCTCCAGGCTATTGTTGTATTTGTTTAGGAAATTCCACTGCTTACAGACATAATATGACCGTTTACCTAATTAATATTTTCTGATGGATTCGCAATGTACGAGTATTGCGAATCACTCAGAACATATTTATTAGGTAAATAGTAATTACCTTAATTCCCGACGTTTCGGCAGCGTTACGGTTGCCGTGGTCTCGGGTAGACTGAAGAGACGAAAGTCCAGTACCCACTAGATTATCTAGATTTTACTGTACCTAGATCCCAAATAGTGGCATTATAATATTTATTAATGTTTATTTCTCTTGTGCTCATATTATGTCAATTTAACTGGTTATTTTGTGTTTAAGACGAATTAAACATATAGTTTAAATAACTAACTTTATTTTTATATAACGTTACGTTAGTTATTACATGTCATATGACATTAATTTTGTGGTTTTCTACATATTTTTTGTTATGGCAATACTGCCTACTTTTTCTTTCTTCTTGGACAAGAGTCCGTTAAGGCAAGTTGCATTTTTATAATTACACTATTTTTATTTTTAATGCACTAACCCGTGCTAAGGAACAAATTTAAAAACCTATTTAGAGGCTAAAAATTTCACCCATGCCGGGATTCGAACCCGCAACCTCTGGCTATCCGTACGAGCGCTCTACCAATTGAGCCAATGGGCGACTCACGGCATCAGTGAAATTTCGAACCTCTTTACAATATTCTCTGTATTACGTACAGGCAGCGACATCTGACTTAAGCAAATTGCATTACTTACAGCCCCGACTACCTACTTTGCAGTTAGGTTTAACATCGGAACGATATCACTGTACCCACATGATTACACTATTTTTATTTTTAATGCACTAACCCGTGCTAAGGAACAAATTTAAAAACCTATTTAGAGGCTAAAAATTTCACCCATGCCGGGATTCGAACCCGCAACCTCTGGCTATCCGTACGAGCGCTCTACCAATTGAGCCAATGGGCGACTCACGGCATCAGTGAAATTTCGAACCTCTTTACAATATTCTCTGTATTACGTACAGGCAGCGACATCTGACTTAAGCAAATTGCATTACTTACAGCCCCGACTACAAATAAATAATAAATGCATTTTTATAATTTTATCTAATTATCGCTATAGTTTTCAACTATCATACATATTTTTTTACCAAACATTTTGTTTCTGTGATGTGTCTTGTTGGTATAATAAATGCCTTTCATTCCTTCTTACATTCCAATGAGGAAGCGATTGATAAATAACCTGATAATAAAATAAATGTTCACACACAACAATCATTTGTCCTCGTCCTAAACGATTTTATTTAAACATTTACCCCCTTATTCATAATAGTCAGCTAGCTTAAAACAGCTGCTAAAGAGTGTTCTCTTTCATTCTGACTTAGGTCAATAGAAGAGGACAGAGTGAGAATCAGCATTACTTAAAGTTAACAGACTATTATGAATAAGGGGGTTAAAGTGCAGTGAATGTTTTAACACATAAAAAAAATAAACTATTAAAGCGAAACTTTTGCTTCAGCAACCAGATAAGTTCTTCTCAATCATCGCAAAATAACTGAAACTGACAGGTTACAATAAAAATACAATAACATTGTTAGCTAGTACCTCTGAAATATTTTTTATAAAATGCAGGACGACTCTGCCAGTGACAGAGTCTCAGATAAGACGCAGCGGGGAGGGTCTGTGTCCGTAGCATGACCATGTGCGACTTACAGTCTACTGTAAGAAGAAAGATATACACTAGTCCCACTGCTGGTACATTTAAGAAGTGGTTGAAAGAGCATTATCTATCTCTGTCACAACATTGAGCTTTACATTTATGTATTTATTTTCTTTCGTAGTTAGGTAGGTTATTCAATATTTATGTAGTATATTTTGTACACGTATATAGACCCGCTTTTTACTGCTTCTCCGACTCTCTAAGGTTTGCTGGAAGAAATCTCTCTCAGAGATAAGCTCGCCTTTGTACATGTTATTTCTTATGTAATGTCCTGTTAAATGTTTCGTGTGCAATGAAGTATAATTAAAGAAAAAGAAGACAAAAACTTATTAGAAAAACATTACACACGCCGCAATTAAAAAAATAAATTATAGTTACATACATCGTCGTCAGGCTATACTAGTCCACTGCTGGACATAGCCCTACCCTAAAAAGCGCTGCGTTGTGCTATCATAGGGGGCTACGCTTGGCATGCGGTACATACATAAATATGATGTAAGAAAACGAAAGAAAAAGTTCACGGCGGCGTGGCACTGCTATTACGAATGGCAGCTGACTCAGCAGTATGCTGATAGGCTAACCATCAGTACTGATATTCAGTCAGCGCTAGGAGGCATGGTACAACCATGAATTAATACGATATGGGAATATAATTCTTAATTCTCGGCCAGCGCATCAGCCTGGCCATTCAGAGAATTTTTTATTGATATGAAATGAAAATGAAATTTATTGAGATGAAATGAAATGAAACCTAACTTAACTCATTCAATCAAATCAATAAATCTGATATTGAAACAAATTAGTACCTCATAAAAACTTCTATGATTTTTTTAGTATAAACTTCATGGGTGGTTTTTTTTTTTAATAGACATTATATTGACAGTTGGGAAAGTAAAAGCACGAGTGCGGTAAAGGTAAAAAAAAGCACGAGTGTGTAATAGCCCACTTCCCGCACGCTATACGTCCCTGTAATACGCCATTTTTTGAGCATTTGTATTAAAAATAGTTTTTCGCTTACATTGAGAAGAAGAAGAAGAAAAAACATTTGTTATAGAAACAGTGCACACGCCACATTAACAAAACAAACTTAAAATGTATTATTAAACATGAAATTCACAAAAAACAAAAATAAAGAAGAAATACGAAAGGTCACGGCGTGTCCCTGCTGCTATAAATGGCAACTGACTCAGCAGTATGCTGATAGACTAGTCTTCAGCGCTGATTTTCAGTCAGTGCCAGATTCTACCCCACGAGCGTCACAGACTGCGGTGCAAACAAGCCTTGATGAAGTCGCATGTTGTCATGCTACGACCACCGGACAAAATAAATATGTTACATAACAAATAATAAATTACGGGTATTTGCAACCGGGGAAAAATACAGTAAAGACTTAATTTAGTAATAATCGAATATAGCTGGTAATAAATAATGGCAGAATATGTCGTCAGTTCTCTAAAGCAATGTCGAATTGTCGGGGTTATAAATTGCAATTAATTAATATTAATTAATTAAGACCACATAATTGTGGTCTATGTAAAGAGATATATGGACTGATGATTTAGATGGGATTGTAACTTTTGAGGATTCCATAGTCAACAAGGAAGTTTTGCCACGTCTGTCTAATTGGAAGTATGCCTGTCTATCCACGGCTTAGAGACAATTAAAACATAAGTACTAGAAAGCTTAAATTTGACAAATAAACACAGTCACATTTATCACCCGACAAAAAGGTAGAAAAAAAATATTTTTTAGGGATTTACAATTTTTTTTTAGGGTGTCTCCACAACACTAAATTAAGTATGATTAACATAACATAACATTTACATACTGGCACATACATTGCTTCTGGCCCCACACTAGGATACCCTGTGTCGTGGGAGCCAGAAACAACGACATCACAAACATGTAAACTATGTGTACAAGTCGCGAAAGTTTAAAATAAACTTCAATATAGAAAGTACTAAATGTAAAGTTTTTCCCACTATTTAATTCTAAAAAAATATAGGTTGTGAAAGATGTTCCAATAAATACGTAAGTCATATTATATGACTTTTATCATGTCGTGAAATGTTTATTATGCTTGTTCAGTGGTATTACGTCTGTTTACCACACTAGAGGTCGTGGGTTTAATTCCCACTGGGAGCTAAATCGGACCGCCGGACAATTTTACAAATAGCCTCGTTATCAACCCTTGTATGTCCCCACTGCTGGGGCACGGGTCTCTTCCTGCATCGCAGGAAGGTTAGGCCTCCACCACGGGGGCCAAGTCCTGGTTGGTGGAGGATTGTAAGACAGTGGCGGGCCTTACTGTCAGAAGTTATCAAGCCGCCCATAGGGCCTCTGACATGGCTTAACGACTGCCATTATATGACAGCCGGCACCAACAGCTTAACGTGCCTTGCGAAGCACGGAAGCCAATAGCCTCAGTATGGGTATATTTTCATGTCTGTGATGGCCTTGTCTGGTTACCGTAGAACAGTGTACCTAGTTTAGGACCATTAGAAGTAATTATAACAAACCTAACATAGCATTTACATACAGGCACATACATTGCTTCTGGCCCTACACTAGGATCACGTGTCGTGAGAACCAGAAACAACGACATCACAAACATGTAAACATCCAAGACCTGGGGTTCTTTTTCGTCCCCAGCTGGGATTCGGACCCGGGACCTCTCGAACAGTAGGCACATACGCTGCCGCTTCGCCATAGAGGTCGTCATGTCACAATTATGCTTTGTGAAGCTTAATATTATATTTCCAGTTGAGTTCATAGTTCATTTATTTCGAAAACAACATACATTGTGTGTGATCCTTAAAAGCTATCTTAAAAGTAATTAAAAAAACTAATACCTATATTGCATGTCAGTACCTTATAAAAGTTAATAAAATTACATAATCAATAGTCTCAAATCAATAGTTATATCATACCAATAATAGATAGATAGATAGAATATTCTTTATTGCATGTACACCAAGGATTACATAAGAGACTTATAAAATAACAGTACAGTACAAGTGGCCGCCTTATTACTAAAAGTAATTTCTTCCAGACAACCATTGACGGAAAAGAAGAAACGGAAACTGAATTACGGGTAGTCGGCGCAACTGAACAATATTAGATAAAAACCTATTTAGAGGTTAAAAATTTCACCCATGCCGGCGGGATTCGAACCGGCAACCTCTGACTATCCGTGCCAGCGATCTAACAATTGAGCCAATGGGCGACTCACCGGCATCAGTGAAATTTCGAACCTCTTTACACCATTCTCTGACATCTGGCTTAAGCAAATTGCATTACTTACAGCCCCGACTACCTACTTTGCAGTTAGGTTTAACATCGGAACGATATCACTGTACCCACATGATTAGTGTTAGATTATTAAGGTTAGGTCGGCCCAATTATATAATTGAATAGTAGTAATGTTTATTTAATTTTTAGATTCGAATCACTCTTAATTTATCTGATTAATATTTGGTTCATTAATGTTCTCAAATCTCAAGATACAGTATTTCTGTCGGTTACAAATATCTTTATATTTTCCTTGTTGGTTTATTTTAATTTGAATTGAATTATGAACAAGAATTAATTGAATTGAATTGTATTCTCATTAATTAGTATTGTCAATCAATATCTGTCGCGCCATCAGCGCCGTCTACTTTTACTTTGATGCTGAAGTTGGTAGTTCCATAAATACTAGGACATAATGAATATTTATTATAAGTAATCGTTCCTGAATTACAGTCTAATTAATTTTATTAATAAAGGATAATTTGATTTGTTTAATTACGTTAAAATATACTATAGTAATATTTCAGTTACTTAAGAGCTGTTCATTAATTTAATAAGTATTGTTTTGTACATATCCGTCGCGATATCAGCGCCACCTACTTTGATTTCATTCTGTAAAGTTGGCAGTTCTTGTCTTTTTTATACAATTATTTCTTTAAATAGGATTGTAACTTCTTTATAAGTCTTGTCTCTTTAATCTGCCTGTATCTGCACCATCAAGATCAGTAAAATATTGCCACGCTGCATCATCATTTTATTTTCGCCGCTGTTCCGACCTCTGCTCATCGGTCTAACAGAGACCAAGCCTTCGTAACATTATAATATTTTTATTTTTAATGCACTAACCCGTGCTAAGTCGCCCATTGGCTCAATTGGTAGAGCGCTGGCACGGATATTCAGAGGTTGCGGGTTCAAATCCCGGCATGGGTGAAATTTTTAACCTCTAAATAGGTTTTTAAATTTGTTCCTTAGCACGGGTTAGTGCATTAAAAATCAAAATAGTATAATATTATATAACATATTATTTTATAGTTAAACATCATAATTGTTACTTGACACAAATATTTACATATATTTACAAATATTTACAAATATTTAGATGCAAATCAATACAAAGGTAAATTCGTAACCCAAAAATTCTTCAATTGGATAAAAACATTCTTCTCATAAATACTGCTTTAAATTACATTTAAACAAGTCTCTTGAGTCAATAATTTTAAGATTTTGTGGTAGACTATTATATACTTAGTTTTACTGATTTGTATCGCACAGTGTGCTTGGCCACATTCAATGTGGGTTTATTTTTTATTTTATTTATATGGAAAAAAAACAGGAAACAGGCTAAAGTTTATACAAAAAGTTACTACAGTATTAAACCTGAACCCATTAATATTTTTCACTAAATAGCAATGATGTAGAGTAACTAGGTGACAAGGATGCCAATTGTGCATATTAGTACGACTATATCAAATGGAATACAGGTATTCCATTTAGGCTTCTGCATAAATCCAAAGGCACACTTTTAGCTACTGGAATGCGTTCCATGAGTAAATTACCCTGCTTTGCTTTCCGCGCAGGTATACCCCCATGTACTGTCATCGTGTTTATCATTTCATTTAACTGAGAGCTTGAGTAAGGCGGCTTACCATGAGGCATGTAAGTTTGTAACGGTGCAAACTTTTTTACACCATTTTTATTTCTTTTCCTATCTATCATTTTCAAATATTTTAATTACGTCACACATTTTTCGATTTCCCTCATTTTCCATCATTTCAACTATACCCTTCGACCAGATCTGACTATATTACCTGCTTATCCGTTTTTACCCAGTTTTTCTGCTTTATTATAAAATAACTATCTACAAATAAAACAACACCTGAAGTCGTTCCAGTTCTTATTATTTGTAGTACCCAGGGAAGTACCCGGAAGAGAGACCCAGGTTTGATTCCCTGAGTGGGCATGTACTAATTTTATTTTCTATGTTACGTTCACTTGTGAATTTACAGGGGCGACAATTGTGAAGATAAACCTTGTAAGGAAGCTCTAGTATTAGAGGTGTTTACATATGTATCTTTGCGCATGCTACATACAACATTACAGCCCAACTGTGTACTTTACAAAACATGTGTAAACAAACATTTGTGCCGAAAGGGCCAGTATAACATAAAGGATTACTTAAATGACAATGATGTCTGGTATTAAAGCCGTTCAGGCTGCATGAGTTCTATTTTTTACAATAATTAAGTAAACTCTGTTAAGTAAGAACTTTAAAAAGACTAAGTCTGGAGTTTTTTTGTACTTTTTTCGTTTCGTTCGTTTTCTCTCCAAGACGATCTAGATTTTGAAATGAACACCCAGTTTACTTGTAACGATCACTAAAACCCAGTTTATGTACTACTTCGACTAAAACCTATTTAATTTGATTGATTTGATAAGATAAGATAAGATAAGATAAGATAAGATAAGATAAGATAAGATAAGATAAGATAAGATAAGATAAGATAAGATAAGATAAGATAAGATAAGATAAGATAAGATAAGATAAGATAAGATAAGATAAGATAAGATAAGATAAGATAAGATAAGATAAGATAAGATAAGATAAGATAAGATAAGATAAGATAAGATAAGATAAGATAAGATAAGATAAGATAAGATAAGATAAGATAAGATAAGATAAGATAAGATAAGATAAGATAAGATAAGATAAGATAAGATAAGATAAGATAAGATAAGATAAGATAAGATAAGATAAGATAAGATAAGATAAGATAAGATAAGATAAGATAAGATAAGATAAGATAAGATAAGATAAGATAAGATAAGATAAGATAAGATAAGATAAGATAAGATAAGATAAGATAAGATAAGATAAGATAAGATAAGATAAGATAAGATAAGATAAGATAAGATAAGATAAGATAAGATAAGATAAGATAAGATAAGATAAGATAAGATAAGATAAGATAAGATAAGATAAGATAAGATAAGATAAGATAAGATAAGATAAGATAAGATAAGATAAGATAAGATAAGATAAGATAAGATAAGATAAGATAAGATAAGATAAGATAAGATAAGATAAGATAAGATAAGATAAGATAAGATAAGATAAGATAAGATAAGATAAGATAAGATAAGATAAGATAAGATAAGATAAGATAAGATAAGATAAGATAAGATAAGATAAGATAAGATAAGATAAGATAAGATAAGATAAGATAAGATAAGATAAGATAAGATAAGATAAGATAAGATAAGATAAGATAAGATAAGATAAGATAAGATAAGATAAGATAAGATAAGATAAGATAAGATAAGATAAGATAAGATAAGATAAGATAAGATAAGATAAGATAAGATAAGATAAGATAAGATAAGATAAGATAAGATAAGATAAGATAAGATAAGATAAGATAAGATAAGATAAGATAAGATAAGATAAGATAAGATAAGATAAGATAAGATAAGATAAGATAAGATAAGATAAGATAAGATAAGATAAGATAAGATAAGATAAGATAAGATAAGATAAGATAAGATAAGATAAGATAAGATAAGATAAGATAAGATAAGATAAGATAAGATAAGATAAGATAAGATAAGATAAGATAAGATAAGATAAGATAAGATAAGATAAGATAAGATAAGATAAGATAAGATAAGATAAGATAAGATAAGATAAGATAAGATAAGATAAGATAAGATAAGATAAGATAAGATAAGATAAGATAAGATAAGATAAGATAAGATAAGATAAGATAAGATAAGATAAGATAAGATAAGATAAGATAAGATAAGATAAGATAAGATAAGATAAGATAAGATAAGATAAGATAAGATAAGATAAGATAAGATAAGATAAGATAAGATAAGATAAGATAAGATAAGATAAGATAAGATAAGATAAGATAAGATAAGATAAGATAAGATAAGATAAGATAAGATAAGATAAGATAAGATAAGATAAGATAAGATAAGATAAGATAAGATAAGATAAGATAAGATAAGATAAGATAAGATAAGATAAGATAAGATAAGATAAGATAAGATAAGATAAGATAAGAATATTCTTTATTGTACACCAGAGCACAAATTATAAAACATGTAAAGATACAAAGTACAATTAGCGGCCTTATTGCTAAAAGCAATTTCTTTTGATTTGAGGCTTATTGCGGAATCTCAGCGGAAGCTCTACGTTACAGCGACTGTAGTGCGGCTGGTTAGAAGGATATTTGAATAAAATAAAAATGTAACTATTTGGCTGATGTTACCGTGTATTTTTTGTTATATGTTACTTACTTACGAAAGGACATTGTCCATTTTGGGCCAAATGTGGACAGAATGTAAGAGTAAAATCGAAATAACCCCTGATTATAATTATTTTCAAAACGAATATTTTTGCTTATCTCGTTGTATCAATCGACATTTTAAACAGTTACAAACGAATAAGACTTTTATCTCAAATCCAGTTTTTATTTGTCAACCAGCCTTGATTTTTATTTCAGTGTTGCAATTTAAGGAATACAAATTGCACAGAAAACAATTTGAAGTTTCTAATGCATCGCGTTTTAGTATTATTTGGGTAAAAAATAATGCACACTAATGGAACGGCATTAAAATACTTGCTAGATATGTCGTATTCAATTATTGGTGTGATAAAATGATTAAAAGAAATAATCTCGATTTGAGGGTAAACTATTTATTTATGGCAACACTAGACAAAAAAAAGCTGTTTGAATTGTCATTGTCACCGGCTAAAAAAACAAAACGATTCATTCATTCAATGTTTTTGCTGTTTCTTTGCTTCTCGTGAATATTGTTTGTTTTATTACTACTTTGGCTTGTTAAAAATGGATCCCGATTGTTCGTTTATTGATGACCCCGGCTCAACTACGGATTTTGTACCGGACTTACTTTGTGGTAGGCAAATAAAGCAAGCAAATCATAGGACAGCTTGCAGCAAAAAACTCACAATGCAGATATATTGATGCAAATTAATTACTGTAATAGGGTTCTTACTAACTCATACTACAAAACCTACTACTTAGTTTTAATTCAATTGACTGTTCACGTTTGGCCAAATCGCCCAAACAAAGTGGACAATGTCCTTTTCACGGAATACAACCACAGTTAAATAAAATAACTTTTGTTTAAAAGCGCACTCGTAATACGAGATCACTGACCGCGCATTAGATTCACTTTATACAATGCAATGCAAATAACCTTAATTTCTCCATCCACAAATTAGTTTCAAGTAACAGTGGTGCAATATGGTGCAGTAGAAGAGATTTGTATGATGTATGAGTAAGGTGGCAAGGTACTTGAATGTATGATCTGCTAAACTCTCGTGGTAGGCACTGCTCATCAATTTGTGGAATCAGTTTGACGGTGGCGGGTCTCACAAAGGCTGTTTATGCGCGGGGAGAACAAAGCGCCAGCTGAGGGGTCACTCCTGCTACTGTCTGGCCAGTAGGTTCCACCGCAGGTAATGTGTAATATATTCTTTTTAATGCACTAACCCGTGCTAAGGACAATTTTAAAAACCTATTTAGAGGCTAAAAATTCCACCCATGCCGGGATACGAACCCGCGACCTCTGGCTAGCATTCTCTGTATTACGTACAGGCAGCGACATCTGGCTGAAGTAATTTGCATCACTTGCAAATTACTTTAAATTACTTCAGCCAGATGTCGCTGCCTGTACGTAATACAGAGAATATTGTAAAGAGGTTCAAATTTCGCTGATGCCGGTGAGTTGCCCGTTAGCTGAGTTGGAAAGAGTGCTGGCACGTATAGCCAGAGGTCGCGGGTTCGAATCCCGGCATGGGTGGAATTTTTAGCCTCTAAATAGGTTTTTAAAATAGATGTTTGTTAGTAATATACCTTAACCGACTTTTATAGTAACTCAAACCAGGATCAAATGATTCATAATTTGATCCTGGTTTGAGTTACTATAAAAGTAAGACAAAGAAAGGTTAGACAAAGAAAAAGCGCTCGTGGTTGAGCCGAATGATTAAAATCAATGACTAAAGTTAAGCTACAACAGGCTCGGTTGTCATGTAATGGCAGTCGTTAAGCCATGTGAGAGGCCTTATGGGCGGATTGACAGCTTCTGACAGTACACTGTCTTGCAATACTCTAGTAACCCAGACTTGGCCCCCATGGTGGAGTATGGCCTAACCTTCTTGCGATGCAGGAGAGACCCGTGCCCCAGCAGTGGGGACATACAAGGGTAGATATAGATGGTGATTAATAAAAAATGCCTCCCCAGGACTCACCCGACCCAAAAGTTTCCAAGACGCTAGCAGCGTCCCCTGCTGAACCACCAGAGAAATCCTTTACATAAGTCTAACTGCATCGCCCATAACGAGAGAGCCTCAGACCGCAGAACACAGCACAAAACAGTATATCACTCTTTAAAGGTTCTATTTCCGAGTGTCAACCACACGCTTCTGCGCTGTATTTAAAGATACCGCCTCGACTTAGCCGGAATAGTTACCCACTTATTTGTGACAAAACACACATAAAACATAAATTTAACCTCACGCCTGTATCCCAGAGGAGTAGGCAGATACCAGGAACTGCCAGTTGTCATATTCCCGACAGATCACCTTCGCTCCATCAACGTTCATAAGTCGTTGCATGCATGCACGCCGATTCCGGCGTTGATTAATTCCATATTTGTGAATATTGAATTAATCAAATCCCAGGTTACATCACGTTTTTTTCTCTTTATTCGTAGTGTGTGACGTTATATTCTTTTTAAATGCACTAACCCGTGCTAAGGATAGTTTGCACGGTTAGCCAGAGGTCGCAGGTTCGAGTCCCGGCATGGGTGGAATTTTTAGCCTATAAATAGGTTTTTGAAGTGTATGATGGATGTGTTTACAAAACTAAGCATTTGTACTGCCCCCATTCTTTCCGTCTAAGTGAAGACCTGCCTCCTGCAGTGGGTCGCACTAAAAATATGAAATGAAATGGAATGGAATGGAATGGAATTGAATGGAACGGAACGGAACGGAACGGAACGGAACGGAACGGAACGGAATGGAACGGAACGGAACGGAACGGAACGGAACGGAACGGAACGGAACGGAACGGAACGGAACGGAACGGAATGGAATGTAATGAAAAGGTTTTATTCAAAGTAGCGCAGATGCTGCGGCTTAATGAACGTTACAATTCAAACTAGGTGTCCATTTCAAAATCTAGATCATTTTGGAGAAAAAATGGACAAAAAACTCCAAACTTAGTCTTTTCAAAGTCCTTAATTAACATTGTTTACATAATTATTATAAAACATAGAACTCATACGTTGTACTGGCTTTAATTACTCATACATTGTAATACTTCTTCGAATAAAATTAACTAAATCAGTCTTACATAGTTATGTATTAATAGCGTACATTTGGTGAATAATCGCGATTAGCACCGTTTGATACATAAGTACGTATCGCAAATCATTAAGAAATACAAGTTGTTTTTAAAATGAAGCACTTGGGATACATTCGATTTATTTGATCACTTTCGCGTTAATTTTTGAACTGAAAACTTCTTTAGTCGTACATTTTCTGTGTTGTGAACGAAAATTAACTGTCATGTTCGGGTCGGGGGCGCTGAATGGGGTATACTCGGCTTAGGTTGATCGGTTACGCTGTATACTCGGCTCCAGATGCTATATTTTTTTTATCATATTAGTTTCAGTCGCTTTGCCCCTGTAGTGGAGTATGGTCTTACCTTTTTGCGATGCAGGAAAAGACCCGTGCCCCAGCAGTGGGGACATACAAATGATTGATATCAACGTATCGATTAGTTTTAGTGGCAGCGTAGTCGTGGTGATACCGGCTTCTCAATCGGGAGGTCGTGAGTTCAAATCCTGGCATGTAGCAATGAATTTGTTTTCTAAGTTATGTACATTTGTGAAGTTATAGTAAGCTATGTCACTCTCTAACTGTGGTAAACAAAACAGCGTGTTTGAGGTGTTAAAAAAAGTATGGTGTACTTGGTGGCTTATTAACCACATAACACCATGGCATCATGTCAAGCATTATAAATGCTAATAGCCCATAACGGCCATGAAACAGTACGCTTGCACATCCTAGTTGGCTGAAGACTGCTGCGCCGAGCTATTTGCAACCGTGGTGTCGACATAGAGTGGTATAGAAAGCCCGTAAGACTGGTATAAAACCTCTATAGTTCAGGATATATAACTCCACTGCTGGACATAGCCCTCCCCTAATGAGCGCCATAGCGCAACGTTGTGCCATCATTGAGGGGTAGTGCCCATAATCCCCACGCTGGGCATACGGGTTGGGGATCGCAGTTTGGTGGAATTGTACTGCAAGGGGCGCTGCTGCCCACCCCCTGGTTTGTGACCCTTAGTCGCCTTTTAAGACACCCGCGGGAAGAATTTGGGTTGGTGCTATTCTCTAAACCGACACCACACAGCAGCTGCTGTAGTGCTTTTTATTATATTATATCTTTAAGACGACTCTTTTTAATCATCAGTTTCTACAATTAGATCCCTGAAGATATGTACACTTTGTGCCAAAAGGGCTACTATAACATAAAGGATTAATTATTAGGATTAAAAGAATTAGTCGCTCAGCGAGCTATGGAGAGAGCTATGCTCGGAGTTTCTCTGAAGGATAAGATTCATATGCATCCGACAGAGAACCAAAGTTATCGACAGAGCTCAGAGAATCAGCAATCTGAAGTGGCAGTGGGCTGGCCATAACTCGCGAAGAACCGACAATCGTTGGAGTAAACGTGTTCTTGAGTGGAGACCGCGACTCGGCAAACGTAGTGTAGGACGCCCTCCGACCAGGTGGGATGACAATCTGCGAAAAACTGCTGGCAGATGCTGAATGCGGCAAGCTGAAGACACGGGGCGCTATGGCGCACATTAGGAGAGGGCTATGTCCAGCAGTGGACTTCATAATATAGCCTGAAGAAGAAGATGTAAACACTAATAATGTTGTAATTAGTTATAAAAAAACTTTCTTCAAACTCACTATAAGTCAGTCTTTTCCTTTGCGACAAACGACTCAATCTGCTTTTGAGAAGATTTTTGAGCAAACGGGCCAACCCGAACAGTTTCATAGTTTACGCGAATTGCTTGTCAGCTATTTTGCCAGGCCGCAGACCTTTATTGTCACGTAGCGTGTGATCGGCAGCAACCTAAGTTAGTTCAGGACATACAGCCGGTCCGTTAAGATGGACACGCGTCGCGTCCTCATTATCAGTATCAGTTTAACTCACCCTTCATCATAGTCCAAGTAGCTATTGACAATATATAAGTTATAAGTTCCCATTCGTATCATTATCAGAACTTAGTGAATCCCCGTACAGTAACAACATTACGTCTATTGTTTGAAGGTTCGAGTAGGAGTATTGTAGACTTCTGTTAAAATCTATATATCTTAACGCCCCTATTAGTGGCAGTAAAGCGTAACTAAATCTGCCTGCAAATGAGCTATAAAAATACTCATATCATAATGCGCGGTAAATCTTGGCACAGAAACTAATAACTACCTACCATTTTTCTTACTTTATAATACCACAACCTAGTTATAAGTCTTACTTTGTTTAAGTTGACTTTGACGAGGCAATATTTTTTTTATCTTTATCTTATAATATACTTTATAACTGTTTGGGGTTACAATATATTTTTTAGGGTGCCGTAGTCAACAAGGAACCTTTATAGTTTTGTCACCTCTGTCTGTAAGTCCGTCTATCATTCTGGGGCTTTACACAGAGATGAGAAGTACTACAAAACTGAAATTTGCCATCCATATTAATGTACGGCTCGTGGCCTAATCAAACCGAGTGATTGGAGTCAATCACTTGAGTTAAGCAACAAGAAGCACGGTAAGGTGCAGGATGAGTGAGCGCCCCTCGACTAACGCTAATGACATTTTTTCCGAGCGCTTCCGTGCTTCGCAAGGCACGCTAAGCCGTTGGTGCCTGGCTGTCACATAATGGCAGTCGTTAAGCCTGTCAGAGTCCTTATCGATTACTTCTGAGTGAAGGCCCGCCACTGTCTTACAATCATCCCCAACCGGACTTGGCCGCCGTGGTGAGGTATGCCTTAACCTTCCTGCGATGCAGGAAAAGACCCGTGCCCTAGCAAAGGGGACATATTAGGGTTTATATCGATCAACACACATTAATCACTCCGATGAAAGTTTAGGATCAAATTTAGCGTACCTTCCTAACACTTAGATTATGGTTGCAATTTGTTTTTGACCTACATTATAATGTATGGTATCATTGTGTTCGTTATCAACCCTTGTACGTCCCCACTGCTAGGGCACGGGTCTCTTCCTGCATCGCAGGAAGGTTAGGCAATACTCCACCACGGGGGCCAAGTCCGGGTTGGTGGAGGATTGTAAGACAGTGGCGGGCCTTGCTGTCAGAAGTTATCAAGCCGCCCATAAGGCCTCTGACATGGCTTAACGACTGCCATTATATGACATCCGGCACCAAAGGCTTAACGTGCCTTGCGAAGCACGGAAGCGCTCGGAAAAATGCCACTAGCGGTAGTCAAGGGATGCTCACCCATCCTGTACCTGACCGCGCCTGTTGTTACTTAACTAAGGGATTGATTCCAATCACTCAGTTCGCCTAGGCCACGAGCACTTCAATGTGTTGGTTATTATAAAATATCATTGTCAAATATCATATCATTGTGTTGGTTTTTATAAAATATTGTGAGTGTTGAGAAATAATTTTAGGGATCCGTCTGTGAAATAATAAATAAATATCCATGGACTTATTACACAGATCTCGTTAGCCCTATACTAAGTACAACTGAATGACTCGTCTTACAGGTGCTAACTTGACACTAGATTTACTACAGTAAATACGACGAAATAGAAAAGTTCGTTTCCTAGTTTGACCCGGCCGGGGATCGAACCCGAGACATTCGGTTTTACATTCAGCGGGCCAAACCGCTGCGCCACCGAAGCCGTCAAGCGTTTAAAACGCAATTTTTCGTTAGAGTAGGACGCCCCCTCGGCGCTAGCGAAACAGTTCATTGTAGAGGCTTTTAAAAACCTATTTAGAGGCTAAACATTCCACCCATGCCGGGATTCGAACCCGCGACCTCTGGCTATCCGTGCCAGCGCTCTTTCCAACTGAGCTAATGGGCGACTCACCGGCATCAGTGAAATTTGGAACCTCTTTACAATATTCTCTGTATTACGTACGTATTGTAGAAGCGTGAAACAATTTAGAGCATACAATAAACTGAAAAGCATAACTTTTTCTTCTTTAGGGTATATTAGTCCACTGCTGACATAGCCCTTCCCTAATGATTGCAAGGTAGTGCCATCATTAGGGGGTAATGCCCATAATCCCCACGCTGGTCATGCGGGTTGGGGATCGCAGTTTGGTGGAATTGCACTGCAGGGGGCGCTGCTGCCCACCCTCCGGTTTGAGTCCCTTAGTCGCCTTTTACGACACCCGCGGGAAGAATTTGGGTTGGTGCTATTCTCTAGGCCGACGCCACACAGCATAACTATCACCGCTGAAAAAGTTTTACAAGCGAACGAGTAATAGTGACCAACTTATAAAATTACGTACAAATTCCATGGAAAATTACTCTCACGAAGTTGTTAGTTCTGTAAAGCAGATAAAAAAACTTTTGCTCTACGGAACCCCACACTGTGCGTGGCTTTGCGGTAAATGCATAATAGTTATTCATTTGGTGACTTTTACGATTTACAACCTGTTATTTCTAAGGTTTGTAAAAGAAAAAGAGTCTTTGTATTATACCAATAGTGTATGTTTACACACGTGTTTTACAACTTTGGGACATACAATCACTTAAAAAAGTATATTGAAAAAAAAAAAACTAACATGACTTGCGGCGTGTCCCCATTTTTTTAAGATTTTGTCTGCGGTAGGCACGTCTTCTAAAACTCTCCCTCTTTCTCTTTCTCTGAGTGAAGGCCTTTTTCCAAGAAAGGGACGCTGGATAATTATTATTATACTTCCAAGTAGCAAATAATTTTTCATTTTAAATCAATGTTGGAAAATAGAACAATCTTGAAAGTAGAAAGATAAAACATAAAAACGTTTCCTTTTTTACAGCAAGCCTATAGGTTTTTATGAAAGTGTATGTGGCAAATTTCTACATAGTCTTTATACAGAGATAGCTCTTAAACGCACGCATTGAGTAAAAACTCCTAGGAGTGCAAAAGAGATTTTTCAATGTTCTACTGGAAAATCCTGAAAACGCCCAATTTAATACGACCTCTGACACCAAACTCGGCCTCGTATGCTCCCACATGTATTGGGAGACCAAGAACTCTGGGCGTCAAATCGAGATGGACAAGTGCAGGAGCGAACTGCTATGCTATCCATGTTAGCCTAGTCCTTCATGGCATGTTACCGTCCGCTGGAATTCCATTTTATATCGCCGAGAAAGCAAGCGCTCGCCGGCCATCGAGCGTTTTGTGATTTTATCAAAATCCCGTTTCGGTTGAAAAAAGAAAAAACTGAACATTTTCAAATTTCGAACGGGTTTTTTCTTTTAAAGCGGAGTGGTCTATGCAGGTTTTGTTTCAGTGCCTAACGTATCTACATTAAAACAAAACCTTTTATACATTTTTTCATGAAGGAAAAATAATTGTAGCCTCTACACGACCTGGTTTCCGTCCCTTAGTCGCCTTTTACGATACCCGCGGGAAGGATTGGGTTAGTGCTATTCTCTAGGCCGACACCACACAGCATATTTTTTTTTGTAGGTTACATAGAAAAAAACTTTTGTTGAGGGCCGCATCTAGAACCTTAGTAACAGGATCTTTACACAATAGCTCAATAGCATTGTTAAATTTTCTAGAAGTGTTGTCTTGATAGCTTAGGCTATCAAGACAACACTTCTAGAAAATTGAACAAAACATTTAAGGCCAGTTTCTCCTATTAAAAATCGTGATTAAACATGAAAAAACTGCGTTTTATAGTGGAAATTTTAAATGTAATCGTTTATTTCGGACCATACAAAATCCATATAACTTAACCTAGCCTTAAAAATTTAGATAAAATTGTAAATTTACTGTAGCCTAATTTATAAGTCAACTAATCTGCATGTAAATTAGTCAATCAACGATTGATTGACTAATTTACATGCATCTGTTCAAAATGATGCCACATAGGGCAATCTGGCCTGTCAGCCAGTACCTGCAGGATACCGCTGGCGCTGCCGCGGACGCGCTCGGTTAAGGATGCTACCCGCTTGCGCATGATGGCATGAAAGCCGTCCGTGCGGGCCTCGGAAAACATGCCTGAGGCCCTGCAGTACCGCGGCAGCCCCAGCAGCATCCTGAAGATGTTGTTGTATTGTACGCGGAGAGCGCTGAGAGCCCGCCGGGTACAGCTAGCCCACAGGCTGCAGGTGTAGAAGGATTGGCAATAGGCCTTGAAAAGGGTCACTTTTACCTCTCCCCCACACCGAGCAAACCTTTTTTTTTTTTTTTTCACCCAGGAGAAACCCCAATTACGGGTACCACCGGCTCGGGGGAGCACAGTGGTTATGTCGGACTCCCCGCCCTGAAAAGGGCGGTATACCGACTAAAACTCCTGGGGTGTTCCTCCGCACCGCAAAGGACGGGGCCACGGGGACGCTTGCGCACACTTCCGCGACCCCGTCTGCGGGCGCCCTTTCGGGCACTCCTTCGGCGGCGTCCCTACCCCGCCCGCAGGAACAGGGCGAAGGAACGCCGCATCTCTTCGTTGGAGCGCATAGGGGCCAAGTGCGTATGATCTTGGCCCCCATACGCCCCAACGCGCCGCCCCCTCCATCCCGTCGCAACCCGGTCGATGAGACGGGGAGGGCGGCGCACCTCCTCGTTGAGGCGCGTGGGGGCCAAGGCATCACGGTCCCCACACGCCCCACACGCGAGGCCCGTCGCGTCGCCCACCCGCGCCTCTCTGAAAGCAGAGAAGGCGGTGAGCGACCGCGCGGGCCCCCTCCGTGCCAGAAGGCACCCTCGGAACACGCAAGGGCGCCTTCCGGCCCGCCGTGATGGACGCGGAGAGTCCCCCGACCCTCCGCGTCCCGGCGGCCACTCTGGTCCGACTGGTACGAGGCGCGCGCGCTTCCGCGCAGCGGCGCCCCCCCCAGTCGGTCCTTCATTCGGTTGGTCGCCTGGGTCCCGCTCCACAAAGTGAAACAGGGCCCACGCGACCCCTCCCGCCAGATTTTTCGCCGCTGGCCAGCAAGATCCCACAAAGAGAAGTTACTGACCAGCGCCCAGGGTGCACCAGCCCTTGCCACTTACCCTTCCCACGGGTTCAAGATGAATCAGTAGGAACGGAAGCGGAAGGGCACACGGGAAGGTAATCTGGCATCGCACCCCACACCGAGCAAACCTGGCTTAACTGGCTAACCACCACTTACACTGGATAATGCCTTGCTGTGTATATAAATAGTAAATATTTTCTTTTTCCGTAAATTGTTAATTGTGTTTTCTATGTGTTATTTGTTTTTGTTAGGTACTGTACAGTCTGATTAATGCTCTACTGTGTATGTGGAAATGCTACTAAATGATTCAATTAATCAAATATAAAAAATGTGTATTATTTTAAAAGGTTTGCACCGTGACATACTAAGTGAACCCAGCCTTAATGTGATCAATGGAAATAAATCATAACTTGTTTAAAACTAAGTTTTTAACTTGAAGTGAACACGAGAAATCTCAACAACTGTGACAACTTTTTTTAGAACCTTCAGTCTAGATCATAGAATCAACAATCTAGGAACCATAGATTGTTGATTGTTGTTGATTGTTGAACCATAGAGTGAGATCAACAATCATAGAATCAACCTTCAGTCTAGATCATAGAATCAACAACTTTAATCGATTCCCGCTACAAACGGCCGTTTCGCCGGAAACTGATTAAAGTCCTTATTTTTTTAATCTAGGTTCTTGAGTGTATCTAAAAATAGTTTTCACAGTGGTTTCACATATTTATTTTTACAAAAAAAAAGTACTATAAAACAAGTTATGACTTTTTTCCGTTGGTGGCCCTTGTTAGCAGCCCGAAGCGCCTACATTGTTATATTATGTAGTTCTAAACACTTTTCTTTTTAAAATAATTTGAATTTTTTTGTACCGCCTGCCTGTATGACACATAGTCTGAAATAAAGTTTTATTTATACACTTTTTTTAATGCACTTACCCGTGCTAAGGACAATTTTAAAAACCTATTTAGAGGGTAAAAAATCCACCTATGCCGGGATTCAAACCCGCGACCTCTGGCTCTGGCATGGATAGCCACAGGTCGCCGGTTCGAATCCCGGAATGGGTGGAATTTTTAGCCTCTCAATAGGTTTTTAAAAGTTTTATTTATTATTATTATTATAACGTTTGCACCGCTATACGTTTAGGCTGAAATTCAGAGACGAATCCCAAGTTCACGCTTAGAGCAGTCTTAGCAAAGTAAACTTAAGTTATAATTAGTAAAGCGCCGAAATTTTCATATTCACATTCGATCGGGAGCCGGAGTTAAGCATGAGCTAAGAGAAGAACTGGCTTAAGAAAGTCATCTATATTGTCTATTATTTTTTAGTGATGTAGTAAACACATTGCTAATCACAAACTCCAACCAAAACAATTCGATAAAAAAGGTAGGTAACCTCAAAGTGAAGAGAACCAAATGACAGATGACAATTGTAAGTTCACGTAAAGTCACCAATATTGGCTACTTACACTTAGCTAAGAACCATTTCATACTCCACTTAATCAGATTCGTTTCTGAATACGAAATATTCTAAGTACGTGATTTTGACATTTCTGAGACTTGTCTTAGCTTAGTTTTCGTCTCTGAATGTTAGCCTTAGAGAACCCAGCCTTAAGCGCTGTTACTGTCTCAACAGGCTGCATTACCAGCGAGCGTCAAGCCGGTGGTCATCGTGACAGCTTTCATTTCCGACCGTCTGCCACCGGATAGCTGACAATACAATTTACCCGCTGCATTTCCCGGTAGATGTGCCTGGTAACGCCTGAGAAGTACAGTCGAGCCAAAGGACGTTCGTTACAAAGGACGTATTGAGTTGTAATATCAAGACTTTATTCAAGCTTTTACGCATCAGTGAAAAATTAGTTAACTATACTTTTTTTATTTTTAATGCACTAACCCGTGCTAAGGACAAAGAAGGAAAGAGGTAAAGAGGTTCGAAATTTCACTGATGCTGGTGAGTCGCCCATTAGCTCAGTTGGATAGAGCGCTGGCACGGATAGCCAGAGGTCGCGGGTTCGAATCCCGGCATGGGTGGAATTTTCAGCCTCTAAATAGGTTTTTAAAATTAGTAAACTTTTAAGTTTAAATATTGTACTTCTTTGTTTTTATTTTGTGCTAAAATTGTTTTGTGTTTATATTATTTTTAATGCACTAACCCGTGCTAAGGACAACTTTAAAAACCTATTTAAGTCCCGGGTTCGAGTCCCGAGTGCTTAGTGCGAGTTTGACAGATCCAATCGAATAACTTTACTACCGCGTTAATCGAGCATTGAGTAGTGAGTATGAGTAAGTTAACCGTTCGAACTGGCAAAACGCTGTCACAGTACAACTCGCACTCGCGTTTATTCGTGTTTTGGCTGGTAAACGTGTTTACTTCTCAACGTAAACCATTACAACTCGCACTCGGCAATTTTAATTTCCATACTTGTTGCTATGTGGCGCTTCCTTGATGCCATAGAAATATGAGGTTACGTTAACGCGATCGAGTAGTTAAAAAACTCGCACTAAGCACTCTGGCATGGGTGGAATTTTTAGCCTCTAAATAGGTTTTTAAGACTTAGACATGTCAACAACTGTCAAATGTTTTTTTTGTGTGCGCTCTGGCCAACTGACTGCCGTTAACAGTTGATTAACGGCTTTAATTAATTAACTACTTAATTGCAAACAAACATTTCACGGGACATTACACACGCAATAACATGTAAGACGGTATAACACGTTTATTCTATTACTTAATTGGTAGGAATGAATGAATGAAAATTCTTTATTGCACTAAAACAAATTTGTACAAATGCGAGCTTAATACTAGATAGTATTTTCTTCCAGCTAACCCACGATAATGCGGACAGTGGAAGGGGTAGTGCCAGTAAACAATATAATATATAGGAGCGATTTATTACATAACGTAGGTTAACTAAATAATACAAATATAATTTAAAGAAACATACGCACCTGTATAAGATAGCACGAAAAATATAAGATGATACTCAAATACCTACATACTCGTATTTACTGCAACTTACAGTGTAACTGCATATTTACGGTGAAATCTAGACAACTATACTATTTTTATTTTTAATGCACTAACCCGTGCTAAGGACAAATTTAAAACCTATTTAGAGGCTAAAAATTTCACCCATGCCGTGATTCAAACCCGCGACCTCTGGCTATCCGTGCCAGCGCTCTACCAATTGAGCCAATGGGCGACTCACCGGTATCAGTGAAATTTCGAACCTCTTTACAATATTCTCTGTATTACGTACAGGCAGCGACATCTGGCTTAAGCAAATTGCATCACTTACAGCCCCGACTACCTACTTTGCAGTTAGGTTTTACATCGGAACGATATCACTGTACCCACATGATTATACTATTTTTATTTTTAATGCACTAACCCGTGCTAAGGACAAATTTAAAAACCTATTTAGAGGCTTAAAATTTCACCCCTGCCGGGATTCAAACCCGCAACCTCTGGCTATCCGTGCCAGCGCTCTACCAATTGAGCCAATGGGTGACTCAACTTGTAGACAACTGCTATTTTTAGTAAAAATAACATATACAAATACAGGCGAGCTTATCCCTGTCCAAGATTACTTTCATCAAACTTTAATTTACCATAAATTAGTTAGTTTACCATAAATTGGGATTCTATGGGGCACTGGAAACTGGTGACTTTTGACTGTTAAAACGTGCGACTAGCGTCATCACACTACTCTTGCAGCAACGGGCGACTGTAATGTTGATTAGTAGCCGCTAATCTAGCTTTGCTACTAATGGAGGATTCGACTAACTAATCCCGACGTTTCCCGTATTACCGTGGGTCGGGAAACCACATGTGACGCTTTCTGACGTAACTGCGTAATCTAGGTCGTCATTCCAAATCTCAATTATACAGTAGGTTAAATTAGCTTTGAGGTAGTGTACTATAGAGAAGAGCGGGTGATCGTGCTCTTACACTATAAAGGGAAATTTCCCGCCAGGCAGATCGTGTGCCTGGGGACGGCCGGTCCAACTTTTGTTAGTCGGACGTTATATTTATGGTATGTCATTGAAACACTTTGATTGCGCGATGCAGGAATGTTGAAGTTTGTAGTGCGCGCGCAGAGTTGACATGTGCTCGCCACAGTACTATTACTTGGTCTAAAGTTGACATGTGGCAGCGACGCTTCCTAAATTGAATACGAGATAATTGAGTCGACGACCTCTGCGGCGTAGCGGTAGCGCTTCTGCCTACCATGCAAGAGGTCCTGGGCTCGAATCCCGGCTGGGGACAAAAACAACCCCAGGTCTTGGATGTTTACATGTTTCCGATGTCGTTGTTTCTGGTTCCCACGGCACAGGGTATCTTAATGTGGGGTCAGAAGCAATGTGTGTTCCTGTATGTTAATGTTATGTTAATACCTACCTATTATAGGCCAGTTTCCGAATTAAAGATTTCGCTAAGTAAACTCTTACTCGTAAGTAACATTCCGTCACGCTCTTTTTTGAGAAATCCGAAGAGACAATACTACAGTTAAGTATGTAATTAGCAAAATATTCAATTCAGAAATAGGCCCTAATAGTGGTTAAACTTTTTTGTCATCGTCATCGTCAGGCTACACTGGACATAGCCCTGCCCTTAAGAGCGCCACGTTGTGCTATCATAGGGGGTAATGCCCATAATCCCCACGCTGGGCATGCGGGTTTGGGAACGCAGTTCGAACTTTATTGTATTAATATTTAACAGTACATGTTCAATTTAATTTGATCAATTTACTAGTCTTGAAATTTACTTTGCGATGTAGATTAACATGAAGGTGTGAAACCTTCACGATGTCACTATAAAAAATAAGAAGGGCTGCCGCCATCTTGGCTTATCATTTTTTGATGGCAAAGATATAGTTGTACTTTTGTAGAGTAAATTACTCGCGTAATCATTTATTTAGTTTTTGCGAATTACGATAACTAATTAACATGGAAAATAATAAGCCGCCCATAAGGCGGCCTCTGACATGGCATAACGACTGCCATTACATGACAGCCGGCACCAACGATTCTCGGATAGAAACCACGAATTCGCAAACGCAAATCAGAACTCTTACATAGATTGTTGAGTAACTATATAACATCCACCGGGACACCTAAAATTCGCTCAAATCGCCTTATCGTAGACGCAAAATAGTTTCGGACACATTTATTTACAGAATAAATCTCACAATAATGCAAAGCTAACTGCTCTTTCATGTAAATCGCAATTGTGATACAAGATAATATCATATTTATAGTGCTAAGAGGAGATTGCAAGAAAAAAATACCGTAAATCATAAAGAGTAAATCATAATAGGGAATGTATCAGCAAAAGGAAAGATAAAAAGTACCTGGAACCGGCGTGCGTGCATGCAGCTACTTATGAACGTTGATGAAGCGAAGGTGATCTGTCAGGATCATGGCAAGTGGCAGTTTCTGGTTTCTATATATGTATGTATGTATGTATGTATGTATGTATGTATGTATGTATGTATGTATGTATGTATGTATGTATGTATGTATGTATGTATGTATGTATGTATGTATGTATGTATGTATGTATGTATGTATGTATGTATGTATGTATGTATGTATGTATGTATGTATGTATGTATGTATGTATGAATCTAGTCAGTTTTAATCTTTATTTATCAAGATGTTAATTATGTTACTATTGGGGCACGGGTCTCTTCCTGCATCGCCGGAAGGTTAGGCATTACTTCACGGAGGCCAAGTCCGGGTTGGTAGATGATTGTAAGACATTGGCGGGTCTTACTATCAGTTACCAAGGAAGTTACCAAGCCACCCATAAGGCCTCAGACACAGCTTAGCGACTGCCTTTACATGACAGCCGGCACCAACGGCTTAAAGTACCTTAACGAGCTAGAAACTTCGAAGCACAGGCTTTCACAGGTAACGGGTACGTTCCCGTCAGTTTTTTAGGCCATCGACCAAATAAATTGGATCAAACGGTGAAATTATTTAAGCCAACGTTGAAACCGGTGAGCTTTGAAAAAGGAAGCGTTTATCAAATTACGACGTTCCATTCCGTTTTTGTAAAAATAGGCGTTTCAAAACACGCAAACGCTGAAATTCACGAAAATGGTGACATATACCTAAATATTTAGATGCAGTATATAAATTGGGTTGGTTTTAGTATTTTCTTTATTAATTAAAACTGTTTTTATACGGATTTATGCTCGTTTATTACATTTTTACAATTTCTCAACGTTTCGCCACTTTTTCAGGTGCCGTGGTCCCGGATGACTGAGGTACTGGCGTATTTCAGAAAGCATTAACGGTTAGTTTACTACCCTCGGCAAAAATTACAAAAGTTAATTATGAAGTTACGTTCCAATATAGGCAAGCCAATTATTTTTTATATAAAGTCAACAATATTGATGAGTAATTGAAGTTAAAATTAAATTTATAAACTAATTACATTACATGAATTTATACATGATATACTTATCAAAAGGCTAAAAATTTCACCCATGGGTGAAATTTAAAAACCTATTTAGAGGCTAAAAATTTCACCCATGGGTGAAATTTTTAGCCTCTAAATAGGTTTTTAAATTTGTTCCTTAGCACGGGTTAGTGCATTAAAATAAAAATAGCATAATCATGTGGGTACAGTGATATCGTTCCGATGTTAAAACCTAACTGCAAAGTAGGTAGTCGGGGCTGTAAGTAATGCAATTTGCTTAAGTCAGATGTCGCTGCCTGTACGTAATACAGAGAATAGTGTAAAGAGGTTCGAAATTTGACTGATGCCGTGAGTCGCGCATTGGCTTAATTGGAAGAGCGCTGGTACGGATAGCCAGAGGTTGCGGGTTCGAATCCCGGCATGGGTGAAATTTTTAGCCTCTAAATAGGTTTTTAAAAATGTAATAAACGAGCATAAATCCGTATTAAAACAGTTTTAATTATGTCTAATGCTCGTGTATACCTTAGAAAATACTATTTTCTTTATAACCGTGCAAAACAAATAATAAATATCACAAAGAATAAGCACTGTTACCGGCCAAAAAATAGTTATTTTTTTCCGATTTTCTATATAAACACCAATATCTTGGTTTTTTAAGGTAAATGATAACATCGTGAGGAAATCTGAGAGTCTGAGGTTGTCAAATACCTCAGCGCTTGATGTAGCCAATCTGCGGTGGGCACACGAGGCAATTGAGCCAATACTCTCTTTCTCTGAGAGAAGGCGTGTGCTGCAGTAGGACGTATAAAAGCTACTACAAAAAATCACATAACACTATATCTTTTTTTTTTTTTTTTTTAAAAAACACTATATCTTTAATATAAAAATGAATCGTTGAATGGGTTGGTAAGCGCAAATCTCGAGAGCAGCTGGAGCGATTTCGCTAATTCTTTTTTTAGAATATTCCTTGAAGTACGGGGATGGTTCTTACAGAGAGAAAAATAAAAAAAAGGTAAAAATAAGAATCGGCTACTAAGCGGTACGAAGTTCGCTGGGTCAGCTATAGTTTATAAAGGCGAAAGTTTGTGAGATGATGTTTGAAACCTGTTTGTTACTTCTTTACGTCTAAACGGCTGGAGCGATCTTAATCAAATTTGTTATGGAGTTAGCTAACACCATAGATTAAGACATAGGCTACGTTATACTGCAGAATCATATCTTTTACTATTAATACACAATTATACTATTTTTATTTTTAATGCACTAACCCGTGCTAAGGACAAATTTAAAAACTTATTTTGAGCTCAATTGGAAGAGCGCTGGCACGGATAGCCAGAGGTTGCGGGTTCGAATCCCGGCATGGGTGAAATTTTTAGCCTCTAAATAGGTTTACTAATACACAATTTATTTTCGCTAATAATACGCGTGTAGCACCGCGGGGTAAAGCTTGTCCGAGTTCAATATAAAATACAAGTCAACAACAATGCATTTATCCCATACCCTCGTCTCACGTCCTTTTTGTTTGGCAAGAGCCGAGTAAGTTGTAAAGAAATAAAACAGAGAATTTTGTTTGAGTTGTACAAACGACAACGAATTGCACAGATAATAATCGACCGGCCAACACCGCGCCGCCGCAATTTCAAATTCTATGTCTGCCATATTGCCATATTCACGTTGGCGTACAGTCGGAGACGGAAGTGTTTTTTTGTCTTTTTCATTCTTTCTTTTCAAACAATCTCGCTGTGTTCCTTTATAAGTAGAAGCAAAATACCTGTATTCCGAAATGAACTATTTAGCGGGCAGAAATGAGATTTGAATTTGGACCATATGTCATTCATAGAAATCGAACGCAAATGAGGGATTTTTCTGACAGCTATTAAAAAAAAAATTGTTCTAAAAGCTAAGATGAGATGGCGCTGAATCGCAAGGGTTTTACCTTTTTTGTTTGTTATTGCTTGCCACAGGTAAAAACTTTATTGCTCTTTTGCGATTTCATCGACTGGAGGAAGGAATTTAATCTGTGATCAACTGATCAATCATCTATTCTATGTCATTCGGTTTCTCCTGTGGTTAAGCGAATGTTCTGTTCTCCTCTGTGTTTTTATTGTTACGACGACCCTGGCCTTTCTTTTGGACTGTTTTGTCTGGCATAACAATAATAATGCAAGAGCCAAAAAGAAAAGAGGGAGGAAATACCACGTGATCTGTGGACTGTGGACACAGAATAAACTGGAAAGTGGCAAATCCCATTAAAAAAACAAAAACCCTTACTTGAAAACGCCATCTACTGACAAATTTAGAACTACTTTTCTTAGCTGTCAGAAAAATCCCTCATTATGTGAATTACTGACTGGTACGTGATGGCTGAACAGCGCCAACTACAGAAAAAAAAACAAAAGCGTGCGCATTACATCTCTGTTCTTGTAACCAGTACATACTTGATTTGTAAGAAACATCGATTTCGTGGTTATATTAAATTCGTTCCATCGATGCTGGTAAATATCAACAATTAAAACATAACGTGCACAGATCCGCTACGAATATTACTACGCCGTAGGCGCCTACGGCGTAGCAATCTATTATCGTAGTTTGATCAAGACAACCGGTTTAGCGAATTAAGATTCGGTGCCAAAATTAAGGAACAATCTTCTGTACATGATAGTTGAGACAGCGATTGAGACAAGATTGCGGAAAACGCCCTTGAGGCCAATCCCTGAATTGAAAATTTCTAATTGGAGTGCTGTCTCTTCGAATTCCTGAGAAAAGAGCGTGACAGAACGTAACTTACTTAATGAATTTTCAAATCAGAAATCGGCCGCCTTCGTAGTTCGCTGGTGAGCAGGTAACTGCTTAAATCTCAGATGTAAATAGTAATATTTACATCTGAGATTTCCATACTTAGCGTAGTTGCGCTATTTTATGTAGCAAGCGCTGAGGTATGTTAACACTTTGGACACTAGGGTTTACTCACGACGATTTTTGTCACATTTAGTGAGTGGCATAGCAATGCCACTCACTAAAGGTGACTTAACCACTAGCAAGTGGTTAGAATAACTTGACAGGTGTACGTAATTATATACTTTTTAATTTACTAACCAGTGCTAAGAACAATTTTAAAAAACCTATTTAAAGGCTAAAGATTCCACCTATGCCGGGACTCACACCTCTAAATAGGTATTTTAAAAAAGGTGTATATAACGTAGAAAGCAAAGTCATTGGTAAATACCGGGATTCGAATTTACGACCTCCTCTTTAAAAAGCCGCTCCGCTACCACCGCTCTTAGTTTGTTGGAGTCGAATAATTACCTAATAACAAAAAACAAACCTGTTAAGTTTCATCATTGGCATGAAAGCGAAGAGGCCTATGCCAAACAGATCGATCGAATGATAAATACCTGTGTCAAAACCTACCTGGCTGACCACGGTGCGCTGTGCACTGCCATTGCGTTTCTCCTACGACGGTACGCTTCAAACTATGCAGAGCTATCATATTTCACGTATAAACTGAAGCGGAGCCATTAATTTTGCGGGTGACCCAGAATGCACCAATTATATTGGCACGTACTGCATTACCTACAGGCGACGGACACGACTTGATGTGGCACTCTAATTTCACGCCTACTCGCCGTTAGATAGAATATATTGTCCTGTGACTACCTACGTACATAGCTCTGTATACTAAGTCTAATGTTGGCACTGACAATAGATAACGTATGTTGTGTGTAGTGGCTTAAGGACGCTCTTCAAGGAGCAAGTCCTGTACATAGGTAGATAGAGTTATTTACACATAGATAGAGAGAGGAAACATTTTATTGTACATAAAAATTTAAATTATACAGATATTTTTAATATATATACATATACAGTCCACACATTTTACTCCCGCCGCACCATATTTTGAGTGTGTACGACTACTATGCATGATGAGGATATAGAGTCTTTTAGTTGCAAGTAGATTTATATTTTTTCATGGACCTTTTCTAGTTGCTTAGCAACGTTTTTGGTGGTTATGTATGCTACGAGACGATCAAATAGTATATATATTTATATATATATATATATATATATATATATATATATATATATATATATATATATATATATATATATATATATATATATATATATATATATATATATATATATATATATATATATATATATATATATACCGATTTTCCCATGGGAGTAAGGTATTTTATCTTAAAAAACGTATATATATATATATATATATATATACAATAATAATTGCACATTATAAATATAGTAAAAATACTCGTACATACAAATAAATTAAATAAACATAACTAGCAGATATATAAATCCCACAATACATAAACCTGACGATAACAATACTTATATATATATACCAATATACGTATATATATATATATATATATACCGATTTTCCCATGGGAGTAAGGTATTTTATCTTAAAAAACGTATATATATATATACGTATATTGGTATATATATATAAGTATTGTTATCGTCAGGTTTATGTATTGTGGGATTTATATATCTGCTAGTTATGTTTATTTAATTTATTTGTATGTACGAGTATTTTTACTATATTTATAATGTGCAATTATTATTGTATTGTCCATAATATGTATTGTATTATTATAATTGTATATTGTACCGGGTAGCGGGGAACAAAAAAAAAACCGGTCCCAACTGAAAATCAGTTTTGCTGGTGACGTGTTATTCGCAGCACACACCAGCAATGCATGCTGAGTTGGTGACATTTTTTTCTTATATATATATATATATATATATATATATATATATATAGTTGAAGTGTGATGTGAGGTCATTGCACACAAACATTTCACAGGACATTGCATAACAAATAACATGCTTGTCACGCTTTATAATCGTGACACGTCTTGCGTGATCTAAAGTAGTATCACTCTACTACTTGGGTCCGTCCCGAAGCTTTGTTAAAGTGTGTCTCCGCTTAGAGAATCATAACCCTTCGTATAGTTGTCTTCCTGGCGTAGTCAGACACAAGCAATCAGGGATGCAATTTCAACATGAACTAACTGTATGAAGGTAGCAACAGATCAACGGCCTGCTAGAGAATGTATGCTTTTGCTAATGGAAACCCCAAACGGCCGGAGGCGGCCGGTGCATGGCTCTGATTGGTGTTCGATTGCTGTTCGTTCGACTTGCTGTGACAGTAACGTCCACGAAGACTCGCTTGTGTTCGTTCATTCGCTTCTTTGTTTGGAATTATAGAGGGTAGTCAAATATAAAACTTAAGGATTAACCCGGCTTGCTCTGCCTAATGGCATAGCTCAGGCCTGAAACTAAACGTTATTGCAGTAAACTAATGTAGTAAACTAATAATGCTTTCAAATAGGTCCGGGAACACCTTATTTGCAAAAAAAGTGCAAAAACGTCGGAAAATTTTAAAATATAAAATTAAATGTGTAAATTCCTGAAATTCCTGCTTTTTTTTACAATTTTTTTTAAGGAATCTATAAGCGTCCCACTGCAGGGCACAGGCCTTCTGTCCGAGATCAAATGGGCTTTATTACCACGCGTGCCTAGCGCGGATTGACAATTTCAAGCGCTGAGGTATTTAAATACTGTAGACACATACAGCCTTACTAATAAAGGTTATGAGCTGTGTATACAGAAGTTATGCGAGGTCTGGCAAACTGTTTACTTGTACGCTAAATGCGAATAAAGCAGTTTAAATTGATATACGTCAAATAGTTATTCCGTGTGTATGTTTCCGAGTTATAGGGTTACTCTCGATGTTTGCCGTTACCGTGAGCGAACAGTATTGCTACTGGAATTTTTCAAATATATCAAATGTAAAACTTTTGAAATGTAATCATTACTTAGAAAACAAAAATTGCACACTAACTTTTTGATAAATTTCTAAAACACAAAATTAACTGGCACTCAAGGCAACATTACAGATGTCGCGGGTTCGAGTCCCGGCATGGGAGGAATTTTTAGCCTCTAAATAGGTTTTCCAGCAACCCGGACTTGGTCCCCGTGGTGGAGTATGGCCTAACCTTCCTGTTATGCAGAAAGAGACCCGTGCCCCAGCAGTGGGGACATACAAGGGTTGATAGCGAAATAGGTTTTTACATTAAAGACGTTTAGTGACTGATATAATGTGAACTTAAATTTATGGATGCACATATTTTAAGGTTGCAGACATTTTTGGAATAATCACTTTCTGAACATTACATTACATGAAGCCTATGATTGTTCATTGTATTAAATGTAGTCCACTTTTAGTTTTACTTTCACTTTCACTTTAATTTTCACTTTCACTTTCATTCTTGAAGATTGACATTTCTAGCAGCTGACTTGATGCAAAAGGCATGCAGACATGGACAAGCAGTTTTGGCTACGGTGGCGGAGAGTTGCTAGAAGCGGGCTACACAAGACTTGTAACCTTGGAAATCAATGAGGAAGACCTATATCCTGTAGTGAGCGTCAAATGGATGATGATGAAGAAACAGTATTTCTTAATGATTCGCAAATTCGCGGGAAGCAATTGAAATTAAATAAAACAAGAATTTCAACAGCGAGGATGGTTTAAAGCTTTCAAGTACGTGGAATCCAGTGCTAAGTAATTACAAGTCACGCGCTCGGTCCGTTGATTTAGTGAGTGTTGTGTGTCGGCCAGCTACGAAAAATTAATAGTGACTACCTACAATAATTGACTGTACTCGCCACTTCAGTCTACCCGAGACCACGGCAACTGTAACGCTGCCGAAACGTCGGGAAATAAGGTAATTACGTTTTACCTAATAAATAATCGCGATTTGACCCGTTTAATATACGAGTATAACGATGATGAAACATTTTGCAAATAAAATACATTTTCAGAAAACCCACATTTTAGGCCTAATTCGATGTCGTTTGATTTGATCCAACCTCAACTACTTGTACGAGAATGTACCTACGAGTTTGGGAGATTGCCGTATGCCAGCCTTAAGATAGGATGAAATGAGAAGTGCGTTATATCTTTGCCAAGAAACTGTCACGCAGTTTGGAGAATGATTTCCTTCTAAGAATCATGTATCAACTCTTTACAGACATAAATACATACATACTGTTACGGTGCAAACCTCTACACCATATTTATTTCTTTTTTTATCTATCATTTTCAAATATTTAAATATTGTCCAACATTTTGAAACCTTCATTTTCACCATTACTACTTTACCCTTCGACCAGCGGCCTAATTACGTAAAATTACGAGACACAGTCGGCTGACAAATTATACAAGCTAGACCTATTCGTTGCGTAAATCTAAGGAGCGATCACGACTGGCCATAGGACACTATGGAGGTAGGTGGAGAGGCCATAGTGTTGAAAAAAACTGTCGATGCTTTGAATCTGTGAATAATGAATGAGTTAATAAATGATTACAGTGTAAATGCAACCAATTTTCTTGTGAAATGAAAAAGGTTTTATTCAAAGTAGCGCAGCAGATCTGACTATTTTACTTGCTTTACCGTTTTTATCCTGTTTTCTGTTTTATTGTAAAATATTACTACATATCTACAAATAAAACCACAATTGAAGTCGTTCCAGTATTACTTATTATTTGTAAAGAATATACAACGTTCCAATACATACATAACCTCACGCCTGTATCTCAGAGGGGTAGGCAGAGACCAGGGACTGCCAGCTGCCACGATCCTGACAGATCACCTTCGCTTCATCACCTCCTTACAGAATAAGGTTTTTGTTATATGTGGGTTATAAACGCCCGACTGCAGGGCACAGGTCTTTTCTCAGAAAAAGCGTATGGGTCTAATTACCACCCGTGCCCACCGCTAATTGGCAACTGCAAGCGCTGAGATATTTGAACATCTCAGACACTCAGGTTTCCTCACGATGTTTGCCTTCAGTGTTGGCGAGTTGTATTACTATGTCTCTCTCTGAGAGAAGGTCCTGCAAGAGATGTGTATAGTCTGCATACAACAAACCCTGTTAGTAAAAATCTATTGGCATAATAAGAAAGATAGATAGATAGATTATTCTTTATTGCATGTACACCAGGGATTACATAAGAGACTTAAAAAAATAACAGTACAGTATTAGTGGTGGCCTTGTTACTATAAGTAATTTCTTCCAGACAACCATTGACGAAAAAGAAGAAACGTAAACTGAAAAGCGGGTAGTCGGCGCAACTAGACTACATTAGACAACATATTATTTTATAGTTGATAGACATACACATACACAAACGATACATAAATATGAAATAAGTCTCAGTAGGTCGCTAGTAATTGAAATACATATATTTAAAGCTTAAGGAAAATATCAGTTTAACTAAGCACAAAACACATTTAATTAAGAATTATGTCTTACAAATGAAACAAGCAGCTTAAAGTAATATAAATAGGTCACATTCTACGAAGCCAAAGATGCCAGCTAGCACAGACTATGATAAAAGGAAAGAGGAGGCTTTGAAGAATAAAAATTTATTATAACTCTACTTTGGCACACATTGGCATCAACCTATGTAATATTATAATAGTTATAAACTGTTTGTGTCTGCATGTTAGTCTAGTATATTATTACAGTCTATGTTAGTTAAGTGTAAGTATTTAAATCTTCCGTTCTATGTTGCTATTCATATTGTATGGTCTATTTGGTGTTATGGTTTATGAATAAACATTTCTTACTCTTACTTTATTTCTCATGAAACATTTCACATTACATAAAAATAACACGGACAAAGACCAGCTTATCAATGAAAGAAATTCTATTAAGAAAGCCTCGAAGAGGCGTTCATTTAAAAAAAATATTCAATGTAAAAATAGTAGATTGTTAACCGAGGGTCGAAAGAATCGATTCCCGAGGTATTGAGACTATAGTTCTAGTAGGGATTGATTATTTTACCCGTGTTAAACACTCTAATTTTCATTTTGAATATGAGGAAAATAAAAACTCATTTATTTGACGACCTCTGTGGCGTAGCGGTAGCGCGTCTGCCTACCATGCAAGAGGTCCCAGGTTCGAATCCCGGCTGGAAACAAAAAAAAAAGTCCAGGTCTTGGATGTTTACATGTTTGTGATGTCGTTGTTTCTGGTTCCCACGACACAGGGTATCCTAGTGTGGGGCCAGAAGCAATGTATGTGCCTGTATGTAAATGTTATGTTATGTTAATAATTCAAATGTTAGCATAGAAAATATTTACCTATTTTTTTGAATTCCGCCACAGATACATATAACAGATTAGTATACCGCCAATTTATGTTGACTTTTTAAATGTTAAATATGTATCTTACCGCGTAATTGTTGCGGCTTATTCCGCTTAAAGAAGTTTGCGCTAAGTTCGCACTGACGGTTTAGAAACTCACATGACCGCAATTTTTTTTAATGAATTCTCATACAACACTCAACTTTTTTATTGAAATTGTATTTTAAAAAAGAAGTTAAATCAACGTAATAATTTAATTATTTTTTTATTGATTTTAAGGAAAACCATCGACATAAATGACAAAATACAAGGTACATTGTACCTTGTATTTTATATAGAAGCAGAGAAAATGATCATTTTAAATTAAAACCATTACGCCTGCCCGTCTGGTTCATGTTGTAATGTGGATGGAGCTTTGTTGTGGCCAATCAACTTGCCTCCCGATGCTTTACCGTCACTAGATGCGACTGGTGACAAGTGAAGCTTTTAGATCAATACAAATGCACCGAGTTTCGTATATTACGTTACATAAACTCACGGTCTGAAGAGCGGTAGTAGCGAAGCAGTAAAACGTCGGATTCTTATTCGGGAGAGCGTGGGTTCGAATCGCAGCATGTACCAATGACTTCGTTATCTGAGTTAAGTAATTTTTTGAAGTTCTAGTAGCGATCAATATCTATCGATAGCTAATCGTGAAGGAAAATATCGTGAGGAAACCCCAGTAAGTATCTTTTAGCATACCTCTGCGCTTGTTTTGTTTTATTTATGTGCATAGGCTTCTCTCAGAGAATGTATGTAGAATATGGGCTTAATTAGCCCGCGTGCCCACTGCGGATTTGCAATTTCAAGCGCATTCCAATTTATTTATATTGATTCAATTTATGTTGATTTGTTCCATTATACCTTATAAAAAGATATTTTAATTGCATTTGTACGTGTTCCCCCTTCTTTTTGTTTTTTGCACGCCTACCTATTTTTCTTCCACCTCCTGCGGTTGACTGGTAGAAAATGGTGAAGGCACTAAATCCACCGTATTGTATAATTGTTTTAAGTGCAATAAAACCATTGAAATGTAAACATAAATAAAAATAGTTTATTTCAAAAGTAATTTCAAAAGGTACATTACAAAGATACATTTTGTAAAAATCTGTGGTATAAATCCTATGAAATAGAACACTGGATTATTTATGCATATGGGGCTGTGTGTGTGTTATTAATAATAATAAATTACAGGATTTTTTTGGGTTTCAATTCAATTAACAAGTACCCTTCATCAACCAAATTATCCAACGCAGTTGATTCCTGAAAACTGCGTGCAAAATTAGTAGTTATAATACCATTGTTAAGGTCACCGCGACCATCCTCTCATAAATACAAAACCAACTTAGAGAAAACACTCAAAAACAATTCAAAACTCTTACCAAAGGAAAGAAATATCTCTACAAAGCGAAACAATTACACCTGCGGGCAGAAAACTCGTTCAATCTATGCTGTGTTATTACAAGTACATTAATCATTTTTAGGGATCCGAAGTCCACAAGGAACCCTTATAGAAATTGCAATTGTCAATAAGTCTACCTTCTGTGTAATAAAAAACAATAATAATAGTTCGCCATATCCGTCCTTGCCTAGCCGAAGCGCTCGGAGCCTAGTCGAACCGAGTGATTGGAATCAATTACTTGAGTTAAGCGACAACAGATGCGGTCAGGCGCTGAAAATGGTTGACCGTCCCGTGAGTACCGCTACGCTAGTGCAATTTTTCCAATGCGCTTCCGTGCTTCTCAAGGCACATTAGCCGTCGGTGTCGGCTGTCATGAAATGGCAGTCGTTAAGCGACGTCAGAGGACTTGTAATAGAAGATCCATCATTAGCTGCACATGCAAATTATCAAGCACCTATTGTTTATTTTAAGTTATTGCTGTGGTTTTCTGATGAATAAATAAACTTTAAAAACATGAAACTACACCCAGAATGAGGCCACTTGTATAAATGTATGAAAGCCGCTGAAGATCTCTTCATGAGATCTTGGTACCCAAGCGCCTTAACGGCTAGACCAATGCGGCAACGATAGTATTATGCCTGCAAGTGATGCCGGTGAGTCACCCATTAGCTCAGTTGGAAGAGCGCTGCACGGATAGCCAGAGGTCGCGGGCTCGAGTCCCGGCATGGGTGGAATTTTTAGCCTCTAAATAGGTTTAAAAAAAAGTCATGTAACAGCCTTACATCGATGTAACTGGATCGTAGTTTGTACTAAGGACTACCCTCTATTATTGTTTTAATTCTAATAACTGTCTGTCGTTATTGTATTTTTACCTAATTAACCAATTGTTTCTCAAGTAAGTGAATTTATGTATTCTCTTTGAGAAATTAATATCATAAACCTTAAACCTTACTATGTCCGTTACAGTATTTGACTATAGTCATCCAATATGTGCGCTCGCAACTGTAAATAGACGGCCGTAACAAACACGTAAATGAGGTCCTTAAAAGACATGGAGTCTATTACAGAGGAATAAAATTGGGGAGGAAAAGAAACTCAGAAACAACAGCAATGACATTTATCTAATTAAGGAATCGCGATAAGGGATGGGGGGACTCCCCTTTCCCACAGAACAAGAATATCGACAAAGGTACAAGGTTTTTAACCGGTTTTTGTTTTATATAGCCATAAACATCTGATCCACGGATGCAAGATGTGAAAGATTTTGTGGAGCATATTCGAAACGAGTGGGTTTTGACTTGGTATGTTTTATTCCGAATCAACTATGTTACGTTTTCCTAGTTAAACTAGTACAATGGTGAATATATTAATTGTACGAGTATAACCACTGTTAATTGGTTATATTTATGCCCAATGACGTAAGGAATTAAAGCCAGTACAATGCATGAGTTCTGTGTTTTATAATAATTTTGTAAACTCTGCAAATTAAGGACTTTGAAAAGACTAAGTTTAGAGTTCAATATTCTAAAAATTATCTAGATTTTGTAAAGGACTTTTGACATATTGATAAATTTCATTGATCTAGATCTAGATGAAATGACTTGTAACGTTAATGGATGGATAGATGGACGAACGGACGAACGGACGGACGGACGGACGGACGGACGGATGGATGGATGGATGGATGGATGAATGGATGGATAGATGGATGGATGAATGGATGAATGGATGAATGGACGAATGGACGAATGGACGAATGGACGAATGGACGAATGGACGAATGGACGAATGGACGAATGGACGAATGGACGAATGGACGAATGGACGAATGGACGAATGGACGAATGGACGAATGGACGAATGGACGAATGGACGAATGGACGAATGGACGAATGGACGAATGGACGAATGGACGAATGGACGAATGGACGAATGGACGAATGGACGAATGGACGAATGGACGAATGGACGAATGGACGAATGGACGAATGGACGAATGGACGAATGGACGAATGGACGAATGGACGAATGGACGAATGGACGAATGGACGAATGGACGAATGGACGAATGGACGAATGGACGAATGGACGAATGGACGAATGGACGAATGGACGAATGGACGAATGGACGAATGGACGAATGGACGAATGGACGAATGGACGAATGGACGAATGGACGAATGGACGAATGGACGAATGGACGAATGGACGAATGGACGAATGGACGAATGGACGAATGGACGAATGGACGAATGGACGAATGGACGAATGGACGAATGGACGAATGGACGAATGGACGAATGGACGAATGGACGAATGGACGAATGGACGAATGGACGAATGGACGAATGGACGAATGGACGAATGGACGAATGGACGAATGGACGAATGGACGAATGGATGAATGGATGAATGGATGAATGGATGAATGGATGAATGGATGAATGGATGAATGGATGAATGGATGAATGGATGAATGGATGAATGGATGAATGGATGAATGGATGAATGGATGAATGGATGAATGGATGAATGGATGAATGGATGAATGGATGAATGGATGAATGGATGAATGGATGAATGGATGAATGGATGAATGGATGAATGGATGAATGGATGAATGGATGAATGGATGAATGGATGAATGGATGAATGGATGAATGGATGAATGGATGAATGGATGAATGGATGAATGGATGAATGGATGAATGGATGAATGGATGAATGGATGAATGGATGAATGGATGAATGGATGAATGGATGAATGGATGAATGGATGAATGGATGAATGGATGACTGGATGAATGGATGAATGGATGAATGGATGAATGGATGAATGGATGAATGGATGAATGGATGAATGGATGAATGGATGAATGGATGAATGGATGAATGGATGAATGGATGAATGGATGAGTGAGTGAGTGAGTGAGTGAGTGAGTGAGTGAGTGAGTGAGTGAGTGAGTGAGTGAGTGAGTGAGTGAGTGAGTGAGTGAGTGAGTGAGTGAGTGAGTGAGTGAGTGAGTGAGTGAGTGAGTGAGTGAGTGAGTGAGTGAGTGAGTGAGTGAGTGAGTGAGTGAGTGAGTGAGTGAGTGAGTGAGTGAGTGAGTGAGTGAGTGAGTGAGTGAGTGAGTGAGTGAGTGAGTGAGTGAGTGAGTGAGTGAGTGAGTGAGTGAGTGAGTGAGTGAATGAATGAATGAATGAATGAATGAATGAATGAATGAATGAATGAATGAATGAATGAATGAATGAATGAATGAATGAATGAATGAATGAATGAATGAATGAATGAATGAATGAATGAATTTATTGCTAATAATTTGCCAAGTTATAATTGTATGTTATATATAACCTACGTTTTTCAACTATGAGGTACATAGTTGATACAGCTATAGCGTGTATTGCGTGTGATATTGCGACTACAAATTTACAATGTACGTAACTTTGAACATATTCAAACAAACAAATTCAAGTCATCGGACTTGGCCCGCGTGATGGAGTATGGCCTAACCTTCCTGCGATGCGGGAAGAGACCCGTGTCCCAGCAGTGGGACATACAAGGGTTGATATCGATCTACCAGTTGGCCAAAGCGCATAACAAACAAATGACAGCTGTGAAGTCTTACAGTCTTTTTTAGAATATACATCGGCTATTATCGGATAGAATCAGATATATTATACGTGTAATAGAAATATCGGAACTGAGAATCGAACTTGGAACCCGCACTGAGAAGTGTCTCTCGCTTCCGGAATGCGGGACTTATGTTTGATAGCTCATATTTGAGGTTCGTTAGTCAGCCCTCTCTGGCGCATAGAGTTTGAAAAATAAATGCCGGCGAGAATACAATTTTAACGAGTGTCAGAATTTTTGATATGAAAATTCCTATGTACTAGAAAATGAAAAGTTTTGTATCTTTTTGTATCACACATGCGAAATGGTTTTAACGATATACAAAAATATTGGCAAAGCCCGTCGAATGTTGTAAAATTCTAAATAAAATTCAGCATTTTTGACGGTTCGTTTTTGAGCCCAAATCTAGGGACTTTCAGAAAGCTAAAATGGATAGCACGTTTACACTTGCCAAATGCAAGCTTTCCGCCTGATTCAGTAAAGTAAGCTACATAAAGATGTAAATAAAGGGAAACCGCGCGGCTTGATTTGCCTACTATAACTGTCTTTTTCTTCTTTCGTGTCGAGAGCGCCGCCCTCCTCTCAGACATCTCGCTCCCAAAACCGCGCCACTGCGAGCGCGCCGGGTGATGCCTCCATGAGATCCCGCAAACTGCACTGTGGAGCTTCAGGGCAGACACAAAGATGCATTGTTGTTTGTGCCGCGCCACATCGGCACAGGATGTCAGCATCTTCGGGCAGGATCCCCCATCTTTTCAGGTTATCTCTGGATCGAGCAACACCAGCGCGCAGACGGTCAAGCGATCTTCATACTCCCCACGTACATGCACTCCAGGTAGTATTGACTCCACCGGCTTTATGAAGTCAGGAACACCTCCGCAGTTGAAGTTCCGCCGGTGTTTCTCCGTCAAGTGGCTTAAAAGTAGTGAAACTTTTCCGGGACTCTAGCCGCTTTTTCGTTAGGACATGGCTATGCATTGGATAACTGTTATTTCAATTTAAAAGTAGCTTGTAAGACTCTCCGCTCAATTAACTACCATCTATGAAAAATCCCACGTCTATATATTACTCGAATCGCAGAAGCAATACCACACGCTAGCTGTGAAGGAAAATATCGTGAGGAGACCGACAGACTGGTTAGCTCAACACATATTAACTCCAGCCCAGCGTGGGGATTATGGGCATTACCCCCTATGATAGCTCAACGTGGCGCTCTTTAGGGGAGGGCTATGTCCAGCAGTGGACTAGTAGTGCCTGACGATGACGATGATATTAACTCATCTTTTCTATGGGCTAGGCCGACTAAACTGTCAGGACGGTATAGATAAGATAAGAATATTCTTTATTGTTTTGGATGTTTACATGTTTGTGATGTCGTTGTTTCTGGTTCCCACGACACAGGGTACCCTAGTGTGGGGCCAGAAGCAATGTATGTGCTTGTACGTAAATGTTATGTTAAATGTTATGTTATATTATGATTTTTATTCCATTGATGGCCCTAGTTCGCATCCCAGAGCATTTTCAGGATTCTTTGCGCGTTAAATTGGAGCAGAACAGTATAGACGAAGCGGACCGTTATTCTGTCCGTATTTGGTTTGACGATCCGGCGGGGGGTAGGGTGCGATTGGGGATGCTGGCTGCCGCAGTCGCTATCTACCAGCCGGTCTGAGCGCACGTTCCCGCGCACTTCACCGCCGGATTACACGCGCGTTTTGGTGCAGTGACGAAAATTCGAAACAAAAAAATTGGCAACTTTTTTTGTGGCCAGTGCTTATGGCTTTTCTACTTGTACTTTCGGCGGTTGATACTGGCCGATGAATGGGTGTCTGTTTAGATGAGACAGTGCAACTGAGTGCTTGGTACCTAATAAGTAATTGTTTGCTGTGCTATGAACTTGAGCTGAAATATTAGCCATGTCTCTGGTGCTTGTCTTGGGACTTTTCGTCGGTAAGTTTTGCTTGAAATGGTTTCAGCTAGGGCCTACTTGCACCACGTCTTATGTGTTACTAAAGCAGCCATTATATTAAATTTTTAAACGACGAATTTTAGTCTAATGATACTTATGCCACGCTTAAAAAATGGCAAAAGTAGCCCTTACTGCCGCACTCAGAGACCGCATTAAATTTAATGTTTATTTAAATATTGTCTTTCACTTATTATCAATGAAACAGAAAAGGACAATATATAGATAGATAGGGAACACTTACTTAACGGAGATTAACTTTTAATTTACATTTATGAATGCGACGAGTGTATTTTAAATTAGTTAACAATATTAAAGTTTTAAAAACCTGTTTAGAGGCTAAAAACTCCACCCATGCCGGGATTCGAACCCGCGACCTCTGGCTATCCGTGCCAGCGCTCTTTCCAACTGAGCATCCCGGCATGGGTGGAATTTTTTGGCCTCTAAATAGGTTTTTAAAATTGTCCTTAGCACGGGATAGTGCATTAAAAATAAAAATAGTATTATATTAAAGTTATTAAACGTTTTGTGTGTTGTCTTTACAAATATGTAAGGAAATATATCACTTGAACTGTGATCAAATCAAAGCGTTTTTGTTCAAAATAACATAGAACAAGTTAAACTAGGTGTTCATTTAAAAGCCTAAATAATTTGATGAGGAAAAAATGGACAAAAAAACGGAGACTTTTAATGCTTAATTAACAGAGTTTTCATATTAATAGAAGAACCTAGAACTAATAGCAGTCGCAATACCACACGCTAATTGTGAAGGAAAACATCGTGAGGAAACCCGCGGCTTGGTTGGCTCCGCACGTATTGACTAGTCTTTCCTGTGGGCTAGGCCGACTAAGCTGTCAGGATGGTATAGGTGCTGGGCAAGCCTACACCATCTATAAAACCATGACCCAGGCACTACAGCGTCGGAGTGGTCCCTTCACCCATCTAGTGTGAGTGAAGATACCACTGGACGTTGTATAAATCATCTCATTAAGTAGATGCAAAAAAAAAAGGTCATATTATAGAACTAATTGAACTAACTGTAGTTACAAACATCTTTGAAATCTAAATACTCTTTAAAGTTATGAAAAAGTGCCGAAACGTCGGAAAATTGTAAAAATGTAATATAAACGAGTAAAATCCGTATAAAAACAGTTTATGTTATGTCTTGCGCTCGTGTTAACGTTAGAAATTATAAATATAAAAAAAAATCTAAACACATTTAACCGCCGGAGTTGCCCTTTTGCCAAGAAGCTCGACACATTTATAAAAAGCATTTCTGTCTACTTTATTACCATAACAGAACCATTGACGCATAATTGATGATGATTTATGCAGCTGTAGTAGCCACTATACCACTCGCTAACCGCGAAGGAAAACGTCGTGAGGAAACCTGAATCACACGAGAAACACATAAAAGGAATGCAGTTTAATAAACCTTTGTACAAAGGCGAGCTTATTTCTGTGAGGGATTTCTTCCAGCAAACCTTGGGGAGCCGGAGTGGAGATGTGAAATGAGTCTATAAACTTGCACAATATACACTACATACCTGTGAAAAAACCTGTGTCAGTGAGGTCTTCAAATACCTCAGCGCTTGAAATAGCCAATCTGCGGTGGACACGCGTAGTAATTAAGCCCGTACTCTATCTCTCTCTGAGAGAGGGCCTGTTCCCTGCAGTGAGATGTTTATAGGCTATAGCCTATAAACATCTCACTGCAGGGAACAGGAACCCAACTATTTGGCTAAGTGCGGAAATCTCAGATCTAACTATATATAGTTAGATCTGAGATTTCCGCACTTAGCCAAATAGTTGGGTTATTGTACGTAGCAAACGCTGAGGTACGCTAACACCTCAGACACTCCTTACGATGTTTTCCTTCACGGTTAGCGTGTAGTATCATCGTCATCGCCATCGTCAGGCTATACTAGTCCACTGCTGGACATAGCCTTCACTTAATGAGCGCCATAGCGCCCTGTCTTTAGCTTGCTGCATCCAGCATCTGCCTGCAGTTTTTCGCAAATCGTCATCCCACCTATTTGGAGGGCGTCCCACACTACGTTAGCCGAGTCGCGGTCTCCACTCAAGGACACGTTTGCTCCAACGGTTGTTGGTTCTTCGCGAGATATGGCCAGCCCACTGCCACTTCAGCTTGCTGATTCTCTGAGCTATGTCCATATCTTTGGTTCTCTGTCGGATGCATTCGTTACGAATCCTATCCTTCAGAGAAACTCCGAGCATAGCTCTCTCCATAGCTCGCTGAGCGACTAGTATTGCTACTATAATTTCACAAATGTACATAACTTAGAAAATAAAGTCATTGGTACATGCCGGGGTTCAACCCACGACCTCCCGATTGAGAAGCCGGAGTTCTACACCGCTCCGCTACCACCACTCTCTAGGCTATATATTACAATGATGCTTACCCTCTGTTTCTCACGTTATCAACCCTTGTATGTCCCCACTGCTGGGACACGGGTCTCTTCCTGTATTTAATGAAGGTTAGGCCATACACCACTACGGGGGCCAAGTCCGGGTTGGTGGAGCAGTTCTCTCAGTCAGTTTCTCGTTAACGAGCAATTTCATAATTACAGTCTGTTAACTTTTAGAATATACCTCGGGATTTAAAGTATATTTCGGTTTTCGCCGAAAGCAAACGAGTGTAATACTACTTCTTGCTCTGCATAAAACAAATTAAGTGTCATATTAGTTACGACTTCGAAATTTAGTGTCATATTAGTTCCGATATTTCTATTACACGAATAGATCCGATTCTATCCGATAGTAAAAAAAAATAAAATAAAAATAAAATAAAATGTTTATTTCATCAACTTAAAGTACATTTCTCTTAACAGTGTTTGGAGCCTCCATTTAAGCAAAAAGATGCCTGTGTTAGGACACTCCGCTCTTCCATAGCCAGTATAAAGTATTTACTAGAAGTTACACTTAAAAATAACATTTTATTTAGAGCAAAAATTTAAATTAGACAAAATGTGTGCATGTGTATGTGTGAGTGTGTGTGTGTGTGTGTGTACGAGGGTGTATGTGTGTGTGAGTGTGTGTGTGTGTGTGTGTATGTGTGTGTGCCTTTACTTTATCGTTTGTACGAATAGTAGCCGATGTACATACTAGAAGCTCACAGACTGTAAGACTTCACAGCTGTCATTTGTTTGTTATGCGCTTTGGTCAACTGATAGATCGATATCAAACCTTGTTGTGCCCACTGCTGGGGCACGGGTCTCTTCCTGCATCGCGGGAAGGTTAGGCCATACTCCACCACGGGGGCCAAGTCTGGGTTGGTGGAGGATTGTAAGACAGTGGCAAGCCATACTGTCAGAAGTTATCAAGCCGCCCATAAGGCCTCTGACATGGCTTAAAGATTGTCAATTACATGACAGCCTACACCAACGGCTTAACGTGCCTTGCAAAGCACGGAAGCTCTTGGAAAAAAATCCACTAGCAGAAGTCACGGGATGGTCACCCAGCCTGCACCTGATTGCGCCTGATGTTGCTTTGTGATTAATTCCAATCACTCGGTTTGCTAGGCCGCTTCTTCTTCGAACTGATAGATATTAATATTTTATGGTAGTATTGATGAAAATAGACAAATAGAGATAGAGAACACTTTATTTTACACTAGCTGACCCAGCGAACTTCGTACCGGATAACAGTCAATTCTTTGATTTTTTTTTTCTCTCCAAGAATCATCCGCGTACTTCAAGGAATATTCTAAAAAAAGAACTAGCTAAATCGGTTCAGCTGCTCTTAAGATTTGCGCCTACTAACAAATTCAGTGATTCATTTTTATAGTATAGTTAGAGAAGATAAAGAACGAAATTACACAGATATTTCTTAGCCTAAAAGTGTGAATGAATAATGGATTCGAGTTTAGTTCAAACGAGTGCAAACAAACTATAGAAAGATCAAGTAGATGGAGAACCTTTATTGTACATACAAAAGGAAATTTTTCAGACATTTCTTAATCTAAGAGTAAAGGCAACGACCTTATCACTAAAAGTGATTTCTTCTTACCTTTGGATGGACTGGAACAATACATTGGAGAAGGAAGTAGACAAACAAATCAAATTATTTCAGATATTATATGAATTGTACGTACTTAATGTTCCGACGAATATTGACGACCTCTGTGGCATAGCGGTAGCTCTTCTGCCTACCATGCAAGAGGTCCCGGGTTCGAATCCCGGCTGGGAAAAAAAACCCCAGGTCTTGGATGTTTACATGTTTATGATGTCGTTGTTTCTGGTTCCCACGGTACAAGGTATACTAGTGTGGGGCCAGAAGCAATGTATGTGCCTGTATGTAAATGTTATGTTAATTGGGAAAGTTTGGAAACTGCCTATACTGACTGTTCGTTATCAAACCTTGTATGTCCGCACTGCTGGGGCACGGGTCTCTTCCTGCATAGCAGGAAGATTCCACTACAGGGGCCAAGTCCGGGTTAGTGGTTGGTGGTATACTAACTGTTAATGCTATATTTATATATTTATAATATATTGTAACTATATATAGGGATTTATATTGTATACCCACCAACTTACAGAAGCCATCAATTTAACCTTTCCGCGGCAAAAATACTGGCCCAATGTACCGCCATCAATTTTTCATTATGATTTTTATATCTCCCTCGGGTGTTTTCGCGTGAAAATTTTATATTTTCCCCGCCGCCGATCCATGATGTCGTATCAAAATAATAAAGTAAGGGTTCCACATAAGCTGCAGGTTCGTTGACTGCCTACAAGGAAAAAGTAACGACTCTCGTTTGTTTTTTTTTTGCAAGAACGATCCGACACGATATCAACGCTTTTGTATGTCCCCTCCCCACTGCTGGGCTACGGGTATCTTCCTGTATCGTAGGAAGGTTAGGCCATACTCTACCACGGGGGCAAGTCCGGGTTGGTGCAGAATTGTCAGACAGTGGTGAGCCTTACTGTCAGAAGTCCATATTTTATCGCTTAAATACTGCATAAGCAACGAAAGTTCTTTCTAAAACATAAATCAATTATATTATTTTTAATGCACTAACCCGTGCTAAGGACAATTTTAAAAAACCTATTGAGAGGCTAAAAATTCCACGCTGCCTGTACGTAATACAGAGAATGTTGTAAAGAGGTTCGAAATTTCACTGATACCGGTAAGTCGCCTATTAGCTCAGTTAGAAAGCGCTGGCACGTATAACCAGAGTTTGTGGGTTCGAATCCCGGCATGGGTGGAATTTTTAGCGTCTAAATAGGTTTTTTATAAACCAATTATTTTGACACATTTATTTTCGTATTTTGCTTTTGTAATATGTATTGTTTTCTCGTTTGAAATTCGAGCTTGATTAAAGGAAGGGATGTAATTAAAAGAGGATCACCCAAATTAAATTTTGTGACCAAATTATCCTAACCAGTAGAAGTTAGAGTCGTTTTTGTGTAAATATTTCGACAAAATACTACCGTTTGAATTCAGCAACTCACAAACGATATAAAACCACGTAATATTTGTTCGTTTACAATCCAATCTATTATAATATTTTTTATGCACTAACCCGTGCGTTAAACCCGTGTATTAAAAACCTATTTAGAAGGCTAAAAATTCCACCCTTGCCAAGATTCGAACCCGGGACCTCTGGCTATTCGTGCCAGCGCTCTTCCCAACTGAGCTAACGGGCTAAGGGGCTCTCAGTGATGCAAATTACTTCAGCAAGGTGTCGCTGCCTGTACGTAATACAGAGAATATTATAAAGAGGTTCGAAGTTTTACTGATGCCGGTGAGTCGCCCATTAGCTCAGTTGGAAAGAGCGCTGCCATAGATAGCTACAGGTCGCGGGTTCAAATCCCGGCATGGGTGGAATTTTTAGCATCTAAATAAATGTTTTTCTTTCTCCTTATTTTCTTTTATAGTTTGCTGGAAGAAATCTCTTACAGAGATAAGCTCGCCTTTGTACATGTATTTTCTTTAATTGTATTTTTTTTTTTGTGTTTTTCGTGTACAATAAAGTATAAACTAAACTAAGAGCTGTAATAGCTGTAAGAACTTAGTTTAACTATGTGGTAGTATTTTGTTAGTAGATTTAGACGGTTCTTATTATTATTATTGAGGTGGTGCCCTCAAGGACAAACTTTGTTTGACAAAATGATATATATACAAACTTGTGTACACTTGTAACCTTGTTTAATCTGTAACGTTCATAAGACTCCAGTTTCTGTGCTATTTTGAATGAAACTTTTTTGATTTGATTGATCGACTACGACATAAACGGCCGTTTTTGAAAATAAAAACTGCTTTAAAGTCCTAGATTCCTAACCCTAGCTTCTTTTCGGTAGGTTCTAAAAACTGCTGCAATATTAATTTAAATGTGCTCGTGTTATGTTCACTTTTTCCAAAGACACGTTTTTAACGATTAGATTAGATTAGAACCCTTTATTGAACACACCAGAAAACAAAATACACAAAAAGGCATATCGTTTTATAATTACATAACTAAGTATTGCCGTATATAATTTGTTTTTTTTTTTCTATTGGTGACGCTAGTTAAAACCGCGTGCCCCTTAAAAGTGCCTTAATTTTGCAACAAAACATAACATAACATTAACACACAGGCACATACATTGCTTGTGGCCCAACACTAGGATACCCTATGTCATGGGAACCAGAAACAACGACATCACAAACATGTAAACATCCAAGACCTGGGATTTTTTTTTGTCCCCAGCCGGGGTTCGAACCCGGGACCTCGTGCATGGTAGGGAGATGCGCTACCGCTGCGCCACGGAGGTCGTCAATAATAATAATATCAATAACATAACATTTACATACAGGCACATACATTGCTTCTGGCCCCACAATATGATCCCCGGTGTCGTGGGAACCAGAAACAACGACATCACAAACATGTAAACATCCAATACCTGGGCTTTTTTTTGTCCTCAGCCGGGATTCGAACCCGGGACCTCTTACATGGTAGGCGCGCTTCCGCTACGCCACAGAAGTCGTCAAAAAATAACAGCACTGGATGTTTCGTGGCTGAAATGGGACGCCTCGAATCATTTCACCCACCATCTGTAGGAAGTAAAGACTCGATAATACCATAACCCTGCTACAATAGGTGCCTGGGACCCCAAGAGTCTTGCTTTGGCCCTCCCTTGACTGCCTGGATTAGAAACGCATAAACGGCGGTCCATATCAATGTCACGGTGAGTTATGATGCCGCCGTAATGAACCGTGAACTGGCTGGGAGATTATTATAGCTATAGGCATTTTACGCGCCTAGCTTAAGCCCGGTTTACGTTCGCTTTGTTTTCACGATTTATGAAATCAGGCAGAAAGCAGTCGTTTAATACATATGAGGTTGCGAGTTCGACAGCCGGCATGGGTGGAACTTTTAGCCTCTAAATAGGTTTTTAAAATTAACTGACAAAAATGTCAGTTAATTTTGTTTAATGTCAGTTTTTACCGAGCTTAAAAAAGCTTGGTAAAAAGCAATGCGGTTCATATATTCATGGGTAGTACATGAGTGGAACTTTTAGCCTCTAAATAGGTTTTTAAAATTAACTGACAAAAATGTCAGTTAATTTTGTTTAATGTCAGTTTTTACCGAGCTTAAAAAAGCTTGGTAAAAAGCAATGCGGTTCATATATTCATGGGTAGTACATGGTAGTACATGCCGGCACTCGAACTCGCAACCTCTGGCTAACCGTGCCAGTGCTCTCCCAACTGAGCTAATGGGCGACTCAGTTTTCCTCACGATGTTTTCCTTCACCTTCCCTTTGAAATTGCGAATCCACGGTGGGTACGCGCGGTAATTAAGCCTACACTCTCTATTTCTCTCCCTCTGAGAGAAGGCCTATGCCCTATAGTAGAACGTTTATAACTGAACGTTAATAATGCCACATTACAATAATGACCTGTCACTCGAAAGGACACTTAATTACAATCCCATGACGCTAACATACGCAGTGGCACATACCTAAATTATATTTTCGACGCCAACTTAGCTAATTGCGAAATAACTAGGCCATTCTCCATTCGCCTATTAATTCCGTACCATTGTTGCCTCACCCATAACCATTGGTGCGTGGTCCATTATTATGTCAAATTGATAAGGGTATAAGCGAAATATTACATCGAATGCGTAAGACGCCTCATAAATCTTAGCGCTACATCGAAAATACACGATATTACCCCGTTGTAAAGAGATAAAATGCTCGGGATAAAGCTCCAGGGGTCGTTCAGATTGGAGAAGGCACTAAGTGAGAATACCTACTGCGATAATAATATCCTAATTGTGCTGAGCCCTTTCAGAGAACTTCAATTCATTATTTACTACGATAATTCAATGTTCATTGCCCATTAACTCACAGATTAACATATAAAAATACTCTAAGGAATCAGGCGTTACTTTGCGGAAATCCATGATAGCATTAAAATAATAATATGAAAATTACTTTGCTGGATTCCGCCAAAAATCCAAGAAGCACCACGCGGTTAGTCAATGCACCGCCCTCCCTCCCACTTTTGAAATAAGCATTTTCTCACACAAGTATTGGTGTCGGTAGTGGCGTGTTCGTGTCATGCTTCTGGTTGAAAAAGTGGGAGGACGCGGTGCATTAGCTAACCGCATGGTGCTTCTGGGATTTTTGGCGTAATTTAGCAGTCGTTTTCACATTTTAATGCTACTCGTATATAGGAATACTCTGCTACGCAATGAACATTTAAATGTCACGATAAACTTTGAAATGTAGCTATATGACACGTGGCACAAAAGTATACAATGTAAAACCCTATTATATATATATATATATATATATATATACATACCGTAAATGTAGATAGATAGATAGAGAACACTTTATTGTGAATAAAAATAAAAATTACACAGATATTTCTTAACCTAATAGTAAAGACGGCGGCCTTATCACATTAATTTTAAAAAGGTTTTTAAAATTAATGCTTTGATAACTACATGGTCGCAATAAAGACATGAGTTTATAATTTCATTTATTTATTTGGAGAAACACAGGCACAGACAACGAATATTTTTGTGTTTTACAATATTGGGTATGGACTTATCTGTCCTATGGAATATTTGTTCTAAGATAAAAAATAAACTTAACAAATAGAACTAGATATAGGACAGTGAGATAAACAAATTACATGGTTATTTAGATAGAGTCGCAATCAGAATACAAGTTACCATGAGCCCGCGAATTATTGAATAAGTCAACCAAGGCCAGGTGCTTCTTGTAGGTTTCTCAGATTTTTCTAGAGGGTTATTCTATTCACCAGAGAATCAAGAACAGGATGCAGCCGAGGACGTCCACAGAAAGGAAGCGGCCGCGCTATCACAGTGATACTGTGTCACGAGTGAACGATCACATGTCAACATTCCTGCATCGCGCAATCAAAGTGTTTCACATGACATATCATGAATATAACGTCCGACTAACAACAGTCGGACCGGCCGTCCCCAGGCATGCGATCTGCCTAGCGGGAAATTTCCCTTTATAGTGGAAGAGCACGATCACCGGCTCTTCCCTATGAGTGAAAAGTCAGTGTTAAGTGTAGAACGGGCCTAGAGGCTTATACGTATTTATTTGTTTACTAAAATTATATTAGCACGAAAGTAGCTGTTATTTTTCTGTATTCTGTAGTCTACTAGGTGATAGCAGTACAATGTAGGTACATATTTTTGTAAATTCTATAAAAAAAAACAACTATTTTAACGCAATGCAGTGTCACGTAACTTTCTTTTTGCTGAATGCCAATATATAGCCGCTGCCCTCGGGCCGTATGAGGGAAAACTCTCCATTCTGACCATCTTTATTCAAATCATTTTAAGCCCAATAGGTACATCACTTGCTACCTATATATACGACAAGATTCCATGTTTGCCATCAACGACGAAAAAGTAGGGACAACATAGAATCAGAGTTATCGACATAGCTCAGAGGATTAAGCTGAGAAGCGGCAGTAAGCTGGCCGTATCTCGCGAAGAATTGACAACCGCTGGAGTAAACGTGTTCTTGAGCGGAGACCGTGACTCGGCACACGTAGTGTAGGATGCCCTCCGACCAGGGGGATGACGATCTGCAAAAAACTGCCGGCAGATGCTGGACGCGGTAAGCTCATTAGGGGAAGGCTATGTCCAGTAGTGGACTAATATAGCCTGAAGAAGAAGAAGAAGGGAAAACATAAGTGCTGCGGGTTAGTCCACGAGCATAGCTCAGGGGTCAGACATCACCAGTCTCAACCATTAGGGAGATAGACTACCCGGCCACCATGCCACCATTTGAATATCCTGCACATTGAGTTCTTATTAATTCAAATTAGGCATCTCTCGCTAAGGAGACTGAATCACGCGAGGCGCCGACTTAAGTGGCACTAGTTCTATCATTGGAATGCGATTGGCTAGTAGACTACCAGTAGTGCCAATGAAACAACCATCACTACATTAATATAGTTATTAAAAAAATATGTATTTCGGAGACTCTCTTCCAGGCCTCTTGCCTTATATTGCTTACAACAAAACGAATTAAAAGATCATTCGATATCAAACCTTGTGTGTCCCCACTGCTGGGGCACGGGTCTCTTCCTGTAATGCAGGACAGTAGGGCGTACTTTACCAAGAGGGCCAAGTCCGGGTTGGTAGAGAATTATAAGACAGTGGCGGGCCTTACTGTCAGAAGTTATCAAGCCAGCCATAAGGCCCCTGACATGGCTTAACGACTACCATTACACGACAGCTGGCACCAACGGTTCAACGTGCCTAAGGATCAGGATCATTAAGTAATTTTTTTTTATGTAGCCTCCATATTATGGGTGTCCTGCTGCAGGGCTTTGAAACCAAGATTTTCTGTCATTTCCCATCTCTGACCAATCTGGCAAGACTTTGTCAAGAAAGTAAACAATTACGTTGCTTGCGTTGATTGTTCGTACGTCACTTAAGCAGTTTCTGGCAGAATACCAGCGTCACGAGTTGTCCACTGACTGCCCGGGACTTATGCTGAGTCTAGAACCTTTTCTGGTACCACGACACACGGCGCCTCCACCAGCTAAGCCCACTTTGCCACGGTTGTATGATTTTAACAATTACTTACCTTAAGTGTGCTCTTTAACTGGCCATGGTATTATTTTTAAGATTGTATGTGTGTTGTGGTATTTAAATAAATGTTTTGCTATTCAATTTTATTCTGCAAAGTCAAAATGGACATACGTACGCATTTATTTTATTTTTATTTTATTTTATTTTATTTAGGGTCACCAACAAGGTATACATTAAAACATCGTATTAATCACATGCACCAAGGATATAAATTAATGCTCCCTTAATTATAGGTGTCCACAGCATGCGTAAATTATAATGTAACACCTACTTGAACCATAATAAAAAAAATGCATAATTATGTTCTGACACTATTAAGAACTATAAAAAAAAAACGCATTATAATATGAAACAAATAGAGAGAGAGAGAGATGACATGGTGGAAGGACGTTATGTATTTGTGCGATTTGAGTCCAAAAGACCAAGAATGGCCCGTTTGAACTGGTCTCTGGTATTCGCCAGGATGTCGACTTCACCAATAGCCCCCACAAGGGCATTATATTGATTAATTAGCCTGTTAAGTGGTGAGAATGAGCCTAGATTTGTCTTTGATCTACTGGAAGTAAACAGATTAGTCCTTTTGCATTTACGGAGTTTAGCGATTCTCGGCACAGTAATATTAATGGAAGATAAAAGTAAGGGACCATCAATGTCGCCTTTTAGGATCTTGTGAAGAAATATGCAATCAATGACCAGCCTGCGTTCACTTAGGGAAAGTATCTTGAAATGGCGAAGCCTCTGAGCATAGGAGCGTAATTTCCTACCCAAATTATATTTGTAGGAGACGTGCCAAAGAAATCGTTTTTGTACGCTTTCGAGTCTTTTTTTATGTACCTCGTAGTGGGGATTCCATACGGGACTTGCGTATTCCAAGATACTGCGAACCAAACTGTTGTACAGTGAAATTATAGTCGTCGGATTTCTCAGATCGCCAGAGTTACGCAATACAAACCCAAGCACCCTAAAAGCCTTAGTGACTGCTTTATCGATATGTAGATGAAATCTTAATTTCGAGTCGAGTTCAACACCCAAGTCACGGATATGGTCAACTTCTTTTAAAGGTACTTCGTTGATGGAATAGGTGCGTGTGAAATTACTCTTCTTACGACTAAACCTGACAGCATAACACTTTTCGGATGATCACACCAATCAGCCAACCTTCTGAGATCCTCCTGAAGCTCAAAGGCATCATTAGCTGATTCAACAGGTCTAACCATCTTGAGGTCGTCCGCAAAGAGGTAAAATTTAGAAAACAAGAAACATTCCTGCACGTCGTTTATGAAAATATTAAAAAGTATTGGGCCAAGATGGGAGCCTTGAGGCACCCCCGAGACTACTGGATACGCAGAAGACCGAAAGCCATTCACTACAACTTCGCAAAATCTGCCCATCAGGTAAGACCCGAACCAATTCAATAAATTGCCGTAAATACCGTGCATAGATAATTTGTTTATTAAAATGTTCAAGTTTACCCTGTCGAAAGCCTTGCTGAAGTCGGTGTAAATGACATCCATAGACCTGCGTCCATCCAGATACTCGGAGAGATAATCCACAAAACAAACAAGATTAGTGGTAGTGGACCTGGCCCTAATAAAACCATGCTGATGAACAGGAAGTAAATGTTTAAAGTGCCAGGAAAGTAATGGGCATAACAGCTTCTCGAAAACCTTGGCGAAGATCGGAAGGATACAGATGGGTCTATAATGTGTGACTTGTTTGACATCTCCCGATTTGAAAATAGGAACCACTAAACTCTTTTTCCAATTAGTTGGGAAGATACCGGTGGTCAAAGACCTGTTGTAGATCAGAGACAGAGGATACGAGAGCAAATCTGCGCATTTAGAAGCAAAGACCTATGGAATCCCATCTGCACCAGCACTCTCAAACATATTAAGTTTTTTTAAAGCTTCGTGAATTTCCGAACTACTGAAAGCAATGGATCCCATGAAGTTACCAGTTTGAGTCAGTTCTTTCAATGAGGAGACACTATTTGGGGGGGAGTCTTTATTAAAGACTGAGCAAAAGTGCGTAGCAAGGAAGTTGCAGATTTCTTCACCGTTGGATGAAGATTTATTCTCGTGGTACATTTGACTTGGTATAGAACAGTTATTGCCTTTCTTTCTTTTAATATGGGACCAAAAAAGCTTAGGGTTTGATGTGGGGGCCGCTTCAAGGTTAGACATATAATCTCTATAAGCAGTCCTCATCATGGCGTCGCATCTTTTTTTCAATGTTTGGTAGGTTATAATATCAAGTGGATTTTTATATTTTTTGTACCTTGTGAGGAATTTATGTTTTTCATTAAGTCTACGGATGAGGTCGGTCGAGAACCAAGCTGGATATGACTTTTTACGAAATTTGCGCAGAGGAATCAGTTTTTTAATTACCTCGTGAATAACTGAATAGAAAATGTCTAACATGTCGTTAACTGTATTTGAATCGGTAAAGAGTTCATCCCAATCTACCAAGTTAAGTTCGGCATTGATTGCTTTGTAATCAGCTTTAAAATAGCTGTATCCGTTGTTGGGTTTGGGCTGTAGACCTTTATCAGATTCCATAAGAATTGTGAATTCGAGCGGAGGGTGGTGTGGATCAATCCTACTCAGAACATCTGAAGCAGGAGTTGCTTCTGTACTATTGCAGTTTCCGAGTACGAGATCTAGAATCCTGTTCAGCTTATTTGGTACGTGGTTGAATTGCATAAGATTGTGAAATTCTATAAAATCTGACAAGATAGTTTCAAGCTGACCCAAACCTATGGGTACAGTATCGTTTTCCTGGCTAGGAGGGGCGTATAATTTACCCAGATTGAAGTCACCAACGACTAACAGACCCACTGTTGGATCCACGCATTTACTAGTCCTTATGACTGGTTCACGCGTATTAAGTTGTCAAGTAGTTAACTAAATTTTAACTTAAATCTAAGCGACTTAATTTAAAGTAGGCGTTTACACGTTCACATCAGTTAAGTGCTTTAGCTATCCCGAGATGGACGATCAACAGCGCATTGAAGTCATTAATTCAGTAATTAAATTCGTATTAAGTGAGGTTTTAATTTAATTGGAAGATGAAAGAGTCAGTCACTTCGACATTTTTAAAATAAGAGTTTGTTCTTCTCTCTTTTTAAACACAACTTATGAACGTGACCGCTCCACCAAACTTATACACTTAACTTAATTTTAACTAAACCTGTCCAAGCGCGTCAAGTGATAATTCACGCCCACCCACTTAACCGAAAAATAGACAAAATTCTAATTTACTTATTTACTTGCATGCTTGATTATAATTTATTACTTATTATTAAATTGATTGTTTACACGTTTAAGTTCCTTGAATTTAAGTTACAATTTAGTTAACTACTTGACAACTTAATACGTGTGAACCAGCCATTAGAGTTTCACTGAAAAAAACTCACGGGTCGCGGGTTCGAATCCCGGCATGGGTGGATTTTTTAGCCTCTAAATAGGTTTTTGAAAAAAACTATTTAACATCCTCTAAAAACTTAAGTAGTTATAAACCTTTGTAACCTTATGCCTTATGGGCGGCTTGATAACTTCTGACAGTAAGGCCCGCCACTGTCTTACAATCCTCCACCAACCCGGACTTGGCCCCCGTGGTGGAGTATGGCCTAACCTTCCTGCGATGCAGGAAGAAACCCGTGCCCCAGCAGTGGGGACATACAAAGGAGTATGTTCTGTAAATTTAAAACAAAACCACTATTTTTTTGAATTTTATCAAAACACTGCTGATTCCGTGAAGACAAAAGCTTGGCAAGTACTTTTATATCATGTATATTTTTTTTTTTTGAGATGAGAAATTAGCCCTTTTCACACTTACGAGTATGTTTAAATGGGATATGTGACTTAAGGCCAGTTTCTGGATCGAGCATTTTGCTAAGTAAATAGTTAACTATAGTGCGGTCTCTTTGAATTTCTCTGAAAAGAACGTGACTGAACGGTATTTACTTACGGAAATTTTTAATTAAGAAATTGGCTCTACAGATTAGGGACTCCATACTTATTTTTGTTATAGATTTATTTTATTTATTTATTGCATTACACACCACATTTGTAAGTAGCATTACATCGTCCTTCATATTGCAATATGTCATTATGTCCAAAAAACGTGATTATCTTTTTTTCATCTAAATTGAAAGAAAACTTAATTCTGAATATAAGTGTAAGAAATTATAATCTAAGCCTGAGTATTTAAGGATTATGATGTCTTGCTATTTCTGTGATTTTTAAATTTTTCATTCAAGTTTGGTGAAAAACGATTTCGATTAATGATTTTTTTTTGACATGGACCTTTTTGCAATATGAACGGCATGTTATAATATCATAATGAAAGCTTATAATCTAGTTACATATCCTTTAACGTCTGATGGCAGCAAGTTAACTCCAAACCAAAAGCAACCAAACCAAAAGCTCCAAAGCAACTGAATTTGTCGTCTCCTACTGTTAACTCTAGCACGGTATCCTAGATTTAGTCTGAGTATACCTTTACGGTATCTTGGCAAGCGAAGAGGGTATAAAAAGTGTCAGATAATGCTCCAAGAGGGTGTTATTATCTCGGAGAAAGTTTAAGAAAAAGTACATGACATTTTATCTTGGCCGTGTTATTTCCCAGCCACAAGTGAAGTTTTATCCGCCATTTTCTTAGCAGCCGAGAAGAGTCGGGAGATTAGGACAATAGGCGTGACGACAGAATCAAACAATCAAAGATTTAACGATATTAGGAGAAAAAAACCTTGACCTTTTTGCATCTACGTAATGAGATGATTTGTACAGTGCCCAGTGGCATCTTCACTCACACTAGATAGGTAAAGGGACCACTCGAATGATGTAGTGTCTGGGACATGGTTTTTGATGGTGTAGGCTTGCTTAGTACCTTTACCATCCTGACAGATTAGTCGGCCTGGACGACAGGAAAGACTAGTTAAGGCGTGTGGAGCCAATCAAGCCCCGGGTTTCCTTACGATGTTTTCCTTCACCGTTAGCGCGTGGTATTGTGACTACAAATTCGCAAATGCAGGTAGGTATCTTTGAAATAAACAAAGTCATTGGTACATGCCCGCACTGGGGATCGAACCTGGGTCTCTCGCTTGCGAGTCCATTGTTCTACCCACGGAGCTACCACCGATATTAGGAGAAAAAACATATTACAATTATTTAAAACAATGATTTAGATTTATAAAAAAATAGATTACCAATATTTTCAATAAAATAAAAGATCATGATACTGCTTTCAGCCATTTTGACTGGAACACCAATCACACCGCGTGACGTCACACTAAGGTAAACATAGGTAAACTTCACCCGTGCTTTATTGTGACTACCAGTGGTAACGATGTTTTTATTTACTTAGGCATGACGTCAGATTCGACGCCACGACACTGCGAGCGGTTTCCTTACAGATTTAAAATAATTTTAGAGAAATGGCTTTAACGTTAATTTATTAAACTTTGGTTTATTTCAGAAATAATTTTTTTTTTGTATATAAGATATTTTAAACTTTCGCGATTAAACAAGTAGAATATTTAAAGTCGCCGAAACGTCGAGGTAAAATAGCAATAAATTAGTACGCGATGAGGCCCCGAAAATATTAATTTTTTTGTAAATAATTAATGAGTCCCCACATTGAAATGATATGAAATGAAAAGGTTTTATTCAAAGTAGCGCAGAAACTGCGGCTTAATGAATGTTACAATACAAATTAGGCAAAAAACATTGTGGAAGAAGATTTAAAACCTTTCTTCATGCCTTTGACGGTCTCCTTTTGTCGGTTCAAGTAGCGTTTCATAAGTATCGGGTTCTTATTGAGTCCAGTACAGGAATGGAACCGACTCGTCCTGAATAAATTGGGAAATACGGCCCTGTAAACACGAAAGTGTAGTGTCGGACGCCCTCCGACCAGGTGGGATGTCGATCTGCGAAAAACTGCCGGCAGATGCTGGATGCGGCAAGCTGAAGACAGGGTGCTATGGCGCTCATTAGGGGAGGGCTATGTCCAGCAGTGGACTAATATAGCCTGATGATGATGACGAAATGCGAAAAAAATTATGTTTTTTTAAATTTACAAGTCATACTTTGTTCGTTTATAGTATACGTACAAGTTTATACAACTAGTTTTAGTAATGAGTGACCGTATTTGTGATGACCCTGATTTTAATAACACTGGGTATTTTAAAACGTCTACGCGGTTCAAAAAATATGTCAAGCACACTTTGTGTCAAAAGGGCTACTTTAACATAAGGGATTATTTAGATGACAATGATGTCTGGAATTAAATCCAGTATAATGCATGAGTTCTATGTTTTAAAATAATTATTACTAAACTTGGTGTTAATTAACGACTTTGAAAAGACTAAGTTTGGAGATTTTTGTCCATTTTTTCTCCAAAATGATCTAGATTTTGAAATGGACACCTAGTTTTATTGTAACGTTCACTAAGCCGCAGTTTCTGCGCTACTTTGAATAAAACCTTTTCATTACATTTCATTTCATTCCTTGGGTGCGAGTCTTATCGGTGGAAAAAAGCACTAGCTGATATCTCGCTGGTAAAGAAAGTAAATAAAATGAAAAGGTTTTATTCAAAGTAGCGCAGAAACAGCGGTGTAATGAACGTTACAATTTCCACTCATGCCGGGATTCAAACCCGCGAAATCTGGCTATCCGTGCCAGTGCTCTTTTCCAACTGAGCTAATATGCGACTCACCGGCATCAGTAAAATTTGGAACCTCTTTACAATATTCTCTGTATTACGTACAGGCAGCGACAGGGTTTGTGTCTTTAGTCGCCTTTTACGACACCCGCGGGAAGAATTTGGGTTGGTGCTATTCTCTAGGCCGACACCACAAATTTTTCATTGCACTAATTACATGAGTAAATGTGCAAGGGCGTGCTTGCAGAAAGCATTCTCTTCCAGCAAACCTTTGTTGTTGAAGAGACTCGCAAAGGGTAGTGCAGAAAAAAAAGATGAAATATAATAACAAACTTACATAAACATAGGGAGATACGTTAAGAGTGACCACTAAATGATTTATAAATCATCTAACTCTTAGCTTAGCCAGCTGAATTTAAAGAAAAGTAAATGTCGAAACATGCTGTGCCATCTAAGCTACCTTGGCAAATTTTACGCCATAAATGAATATTTCCTGTAGTATTTAACTTAAGAAACTAATATAATATTGACTTTGCTAAGTATGTAGGATAGCTGCAAAATTCGCAAATTAAAAAAATATTTACCGCTTTTAATTCGGAACGGTCAAAACGCTATCCGCCATGTTGATAGCATCTTTCGGTTGTAAACAAACATCTGTCCGCCAGAACCAGTGGACATTGATTATTATAGGACTTACATCAAAGTGATCTTCACGTAAAAGTTTCAGTCAATAAGGTATCGGCTCTTTTGGCAAGTTTGAGCTAATTTTTTGGTGTGATTATTCCACTGGGTACACGAATCCACAACAACCCGGGGTTCTTTATTGACATGTTTTTGCATTCTCGAACAACGCAATAATTATAATTGCTATATTTTGCATGTAAACTCGATGAAATCATGGTTTTGTAGTTGTTATTTCACTATGCTCACAAATCACTCACAGTTATTGAGTGTCAAACTTTGTTTTCAATACTTGTCTTCAAACCATAGACAAAAATGGCTGACCGTGTTTTTGGCTGTTTAGCAAAGCAAAGTTTTAAAATATAATTTTTGGTTGCTTTTAGGTCCTCAAAAAATACACTAAAATATTTTTTAGTCGAATGGAAGAGATATGTACCATTTAAGACTTACTTGCAAAGAGAGTCAAATAGCAGATTCTCACCCATAATAACTCTTTTTAATGTCTTTTTTAAATATTCTGGATAATTTGTATCATAAAAACAAGGTTCACAGCGAACTAATTCAATTAAATGTTCTGTCGTTGCAACAAAATTGTTAGAAAATAAGCCTCGACGTGCACGCGTCGCACAGGAATCTGTGCCGCTACTACAACGAGACGCAGAGCAGGCCAGACACAATCTGCGTCGCACGTGCCTGCGCCGCAGCGTACGTAGCTCAATAATGTTCCATGCTTTACAAAATTTGCGCTGCGCTATGCTGCGTCGCCTGCGTCTCAGCATGCGCCTAGCCTAAATCATAATTATTTATTAGGTAAAAGCTTACCTTATATTTACCTCATAAATAATCAATCTATCAATTGGGTTAGGCAAGAACAGGTGCGGTCAGGTGCTGCATGGGTGATAACTCAGTGACTACCGCTAATTTATTCGTGCTTTGCAAGGCACATTAGGCCGTTGGTACCAGCTTTCATGGCAATCGTCAAGCAATGTTAGAGGCCTTATATGTCGCTCTTACAATCCGGGCTTGGCCGCTGTGGTGGAGCATGGCATAACCTTCTTGCGATGCAGGAAGCAACCCGTGCCCCAGCAGTGGAGCCATACAAAGGGTTATTAATATCATCATTACAAATGTAGCTATGTGTGAGCATGGCGAATCATTAAAAAATATGAACAATTATATAAACATGTGAACCTACTGTTGTATTAGCGCGTTCTGTATAAAAAAACCTTTTAGATCTAACTAGTTCCCTAATTATTTCTTAATTAACACAGACGACTGAGCGAATACATATTTCAGCTTTTTTGCTCGCTCTAATTATCAGCTAATTAATACAGGTCCCTTGGGCTTAATTGACTTTTGTTTACGCCTGTACTAGGGCAGGTCGTTAATACAATATTCATGTACCCAAGTGGCTGCCTGGAACACGCCACTGGTAGGCTTTTTATATAAATTTAATGAGTTTTCGGCCGCAAAATTTATACTAAGCCTTCGAGTAATAAAGTGACAGAATTTATCTTTGTTCCACGGCAGGGGCCAACTTTGGCCGTTTTTATTAGATTTCCTCTTCCATCAACTGGGGCGTTGTAAGAAAACTTCTAATACGGTCTTGCTTATTATAAATCTATTTTTAACATAGCCTATAAACGTCCCACTGCAAAGCACAGGGCTTCTCTCCGATAGAGAGTATGAGCTTAATCACCACGCATGCTCCCCGCAAATTGGTAGTTACAAGCTGAAGCTTCCTCACGATGCTTTTCACACATCAAAATAACTTGCGAAGCAAAATCAGAGTAATATGAGTAATAATAGGCTAAAGTTAAATACCGCCAAAACTACGCTTATGACAAAAAGCATTTTTGCATGGCGCCAAAAATTTATAATCATTTTCTAAAGTATCTAAACACCAAACTTAATTGAATTCAAACGACGTCTGTACAACGTTTTATGCGATAAATGCTACTATAAGATGGAAGATTTTTTCTCGAAATAATTTTAATTATTTCTATTCATTAGTATGACAATATCACTTATCAACTTATACACTACCTATGTACTTTGAATAGTAAATGACATTGTAATACTTATACTATTTTTATTTTTAATGCACTAACACGGGCTAAGGAACAAATTTAAAAACCTATTTAGAGGCTAAAAATTTCACCCATGCCGGGATTCGAACCCGCAACCTCTGGCTATCCATGCCAGCTCTCTACCAATTGAGCCAATGGGCGACTCACGGCATCAGTGAAATTTCGAACAACGAATGGCGTCATAGCCGAATGTCGTCAACGGAATTTCGTAGCAAAAGCGTAGCGCTCTCGTAGCACACTCGTAGCGTTTCGTAGCCGCTGAATCAAAATGCACGATGGAAATAATTGCGGCTTTGTAATCTTGCATCCCAAAACAGAGAAGAGAGCCTTTATTCGAGGTATTTCGATAACGTCGGTTATTGCTTCGTTGGTCTAGCGGTATATAAAGAGGATCAGTGAGGTCGTGGGCCGTAGTGCATTGTTTCAACTGGCTTGAGTCTGGGTGTATTTTCATGAAGTTCCTGGTTTCTAAAGCACACGGTATTCTAGTTTGGAAATGAAATATGATAGAAAGGTTTATTTCAAAGTAGCGCAGAAACTGCGGCTTAATGAACGTTACAGTTCAAACTAGGTGTCGATTTCAAAATCTAGATAATTTTGGAGAAAAAATGGACAAAAAAACTTCAAACTTATTATTATTTAGGAGCGTTGATAGTGACAACAGACGTGATAATATACATAGTAGTAATTGACATGAATTGAAGAATTCTTTAGTCTACAAAAAAAAGTTTGTTCAAATTCGCTCGCCTTTGTACTAATGACTATTTTCTTCCATCTAACCTTGGATTTTGTGGATAATGGAAGGAAGTAGTGTCATGAAATATTTATTGCACACTAGATGTCCCGGCGAACTTTGTACCGCCAAAGTTTTCGTAATATCCTCGTTGGATCGCGAGACTTATGGTTCCATCATCATCCCATTGTGTCCCCACCGAGGGGCACGTGCCTCTTCCCTGAGGAAGATATAGGCCATACTCCACCATGGGGGCCAAGTCCGGATTGGTGGAGGATTGCAAGACTAGTAACTGGTCTTACCGTCAGAAGTTTTCAAGCCGTCCCAAGGCCTCCGACTTGGTTTACCGACTGCCATCTATCGACGGCAGCCCGTTTATGGTTATTGCCTTTAATTACATCTGAATTACCACGCGTCCCCACCGCGAATTGGCAATTTCATGAGCTGAGGTATGTGAATACCTCAAACATTGAGGTTTCCTCATGTTGTTTTTCTTCATAGTCAGCGAGAGTCATTGCCATTATAACTACACAAATATACATAACTTAGGCCTACTTGCGTTAGCCCGGATTAACTCATTTAACTCGATTTAACCGGTTAACTCAAGTTAAATGAGCTATCTCGGGCTGACGCATATGGGCCTTAGAAAACAAAGTGATTGGTACATCCTCCCACTGGGAATCGAACCTGAGACTGCCATTTCCGAGTCCATTGTTCTACTAACTGGGCCACCGCACCTCCTTCCTTTTAACACAATTAGTAATAGCACCAAACTAGGATACTCCATAAAATTGTAACTAGATCACAAACACAAAAATACACACAGACTGAGCCCATGTTCTGTTCCATCGCAGGTCTAACTTAATTGTTATACACCACGAAATGTACATTTGCACACAAAACAAACACAACTATGAATTTAATTACATTTGTACAGTATTCTGTAGCAATATCACTACACGCATGCATACCACAGTGTAATATATGCAAAACTGGCGCATGCAAAGTGTAAAGTCGCTGTAACAGCGCAGAATTAAAACTGGCTTAACGTTTGGCAACATGGCGGCTGCATACTTAGGGGTCGGCGACATGACGGTTGTAATTAAGGTCAAGCCAATGGAAAACATGAATTCTCAAAGCTTTGACTCGAAGTTGAGTTGCGCTTCGTCATCAACCCTTGAATGTCCCCACTGCTGGGGCACGGGTCTCTTCCTGCATCGCAGGAAGGTTAGGCCATACTCCACCACGGGGGCCAAGTCCGGGTTGGTGGAGGATTGAAAGACAGTGGCGGGCCTTACTGTCAGAAGTTATCAAGCCGCCCACAAGGCCTCTGACATGGCTTAACGACTGCACTTACATGACAGCCGGCACCAATGGCTTAGCGTGCCTTGCGAAGCACGAAGGCGCTCGGAAAAATGCCACTAGCGGTAGCCACGGGACGCTCACCCATCCCGTACCTGACCGCGCCTGTTTTTGCTTAACCAAGTGATAGATTCCAATCACTCGGTTCGCCTAGGCCACGAGCGAGTTGTGCTTGGAAAGTACCAAATGGTTATTTTTGGTACCTAGCGCAAAAAAATACCTTCCCTAGCGTTACTTGACTTCTAGTCGAAGCTGAAGGAATTGAGTTTTTCATTCGTTGGTAACTAATAATAAGACCAAGTTTGGAGTTTTTTGTCCATTTCTCCAAAATCATCTGGATTTTGATCTACTAATGATCTACTTCCCTTTGACCGTTGAACTATGAAATTTATCAAGTAATATTTTCCTGTACTATAAATACAGGTGAAATTTTTAAAATATGTGTTTGTAATTATATCATACTAAAATTGTATTTGAAGTTAGGCCCAAGAATGTATGAAAGCGTATCCGTCTCCTTTAAATATTAAATAATTTCTTTTTTAATGCAAACTAAAACTAAGTCTTAAAAACCTATTTAGAGGCTAAAAATTCCACCCATAAAAACCTATTTAGAGGCTAAAAAGTAGCCCCGAGCAGGTACTCGGGGCTGTAAGTGATGCAAATTACTTCAGCCAGATGTCGCTGCCTGTACGTAATACAGAGAATATTGTAAAGAGATTCGAAATTTGTTTTTTGTTTGTTTTTTGAAACGAAAGCATTTTACGAATATAATATAAACAGCAATGTCAATAATAGTAAACTACTGTGGAAAAATTTGAAAAAATCGGTATTACCCGACCTAAAAGCTTCCATGCTACCAGAACACTTACAATATCCTGACATAATCAACCAGCATTTCTTGAATAATAATATTCCAAATAACTACAATTTTAATCTTTCCTACATGACATTATTTAATTCAAACAAACATCGTGATGACATAAATTTTAGCCTGAACACAGTTGACGAATCTATTATCTTAAAAATTATCTTAGAATTAAAATCGAACGCTATGGGTAACGATAATATCAATAGAGATATGATTATCTTATCACTTCCACATACCTTAAGCACCATCACTGATATTGTCAATAATTCCATATTGTCTGGCACTTTCCCCGAGCAATGGAAAATTGCACTTGTCAACCCTCTCCCTAAATGTAACGATCCTGATAATTTCAGCGATCTCAGGCCCATTAGCATCCTGCCTTACATGTCTAAAATCTTAGAAAAAGTTGTTTCCAGACAGGTATTACATTATTGCGAGTCGAATGATATTCTACCCATGCGTCAATCTGGTTTTCGTAAGCATCATAGTACTTCTACCGCCCTGCTAGACGTAATTGATAATATACTGGGTGAGCAAGATGAGGGCAGGGGTACAATATTAGGATTATTGGACTTCTCCAAAGCATTTGACTCCTTAAACTTGGAGTTACTGCTTTCCAAGCTTAATTACTACGGGTTTCATGACAACGTAGTCTCTTGGTTTCGTAGCTATTTGTTCAACCGCCATCAGCAAGTAGTAGTGCATAAGTCTGATGGCTCTGTCGTCAGGTCTGATTTATGTCGGGTGGGGAGAGGAGTTCCTCAAGGTTCAATCTTGGGGCCGCTCCTTTTTACTATATACTCGGCTGATATAGTAAAATGCATAAAATCTTGCAGATACCATCTTTACGCAGACGATCTGCAAATTTATATTTCTACTGACCCCAAAAATGTTGCAGCTGCTACAAGCTTATTGAACGATGATCTTGAACGCGTCTTTGTATGGTGTGAAAATAATGGTCTCTTACTGAATCGGGAGAAGTCTAAACTTATGATCCTGGGCTCTAAAATTCAGAAACAGAAGATAATTGCGCTCAATCCACTGGTCCACATAAGAGGTGAGCGTTTGTGTTTTGTCGATGAAGTACGTAACTTAGGAGTAACTATGGACGGTAGCTTAAAGTTTGAGAGACATGTGGGTGAGATGGTGCGAAATTGTTTTTTTAGGATTAGAATTTTATATAATATAAGGAAATACCTTAGTGTGTCAACCCGAACTCTTCTCTGTGATAGCCTTGTCATGTCCAGAGTCAATTATGCTATCGCTGCTTACGGTCCGTGCTTGTACGCGAAAACACTCAAGCTCTTGCAACGCATTCAAAATGCGTGTGCTCGTTTTTGTTATAATATTCCTCCACGAGCACATGTCACACCGTTTATTAACCTTTAACTGTGGACGTGGGGTCTCAGAGGCCCCGGCCTTTCTCAGGATCTTACAAAAAAGTTGCTTCTACCCTCCCCCCGGCACCAGGCTGCTCAGTACCTTTCAAGTTAGTAGTGAAACGAGTGTCGATGGAGGTGATTTTATTACTGGCTTCAAATAATGTGAGTAGTGAGCTTTGGAAATTTGGCAGGGGCCTGTGAGACCCCACGTCCATTTTTCCCATACATAGTATATCACTACAGTGATTGTTTTTTTTTTTAGTTTTGCATTGAATATGGATAATAATAATCAACCTAGTACGTCGAGAATTAAAAGGTCGAGCATATCTTCTGAAAATCCGTCTGGGAAGAAAGTTTTGCAGTTAGAAGACACTTCATTTGAAGATGAGATTTTTGCTCTTTTTGAAGCCTCCGAGGAATCAGATAATAAAGATGACATTGCAGACTGTTGATGAGACGATTGCAGATGAGACGGACAAAAAGTGTTCCATTTATTCGTGTAGCCGAGGCACAAGGAGATGGCAGATGGTCGTGCTTTACAGAATCCTGGATTTGAGTAGTGTAAATGTATAATGTTCTTTACAACCAACATCAAACCAAAGACATAGAACGAGGAAACTTTCTCAAGAGTTTCGCGCGATTCCTTGTAGTTCCCCAAATGCAAAGTCAATACAAAACTACCCAAAGAATTGAGAATGCCTTTGAACCGCGTTCTGGGACCTGATATGCCACCTGCTGAACGTGAAGCTGAAGGAGTTCCTGGTTCTCGAAAAACATGTAGGCTTTGTCCAGCAAAACTACATAGGAAGATAACACTTACATGTGTGGGCTGCAATCGACCAGTTTGCTTGCAATGTTCAAAGCCACCGTGTAGTGATTGCCAATAAGTACCCTATGTTTAGGTAATGTCAGAATTTTTATTTTTTTATGTGAGAGGTAAATTTTTTTGTTACTTTACTTGTTATAATTTATAATTTGAGAAAAAAAAGAAATTTTACTTTTTTAGGCTTTATAAAAAATACTATATTGATTTACGTGATGTCATGTCGCCAAAGACTGGAATGTGCCTAAGATATACTTAATTTGTAATAATGAGCAAAATTTAATAAAATCGAACTAAATTTGTATAGATTTTGGTTTATTTTAAGTTTTTTTATAATATAGAGATATAAATTTTATTCTTTTTCCAAACAATCGCGTATTATTCAACCATGAAGTTCAGGGGTCTCAGAGACCCCACGTCCATAGTAGTGTAAAGGAAATTTGACGTCCACAGTTAAAGGTTAATAATGCCAATATATTAAAGATGGAAAGCAGACTCAAACTTTTTATGGCTACCCTCATGTTTGGAATTGTGAAATTCCAGAAACCAGCTTATTTGTATAATAAACTTATTTGGCGTTGGACTGCAAACGGAGAATGCAACAGAGTTAGGGCATGCTCGAACCCGCTTGGTGTGCCGCGTCACCGGACTGCCGCGTTTCGTGGCAGTTTCCGGTTTCAGGCTACCAAGTGTTGGAACGACATTCCTCCTCCTATTAGGCAAATACAATCAAAAAATTGCTTTAAAAACAGCTACAAGAAATTTCTTCTTGACCTCCAAAAGCAGCTTCCTTAAATTTAATTAATTATGTAGGTACGGCCAAATCATACTTTCGCTGTGACTTTATATACATACCTATATGTATTCATATACATACTTATAATACATTTATTTAAATTAAAATAGTTGACATCAATATACAATTTACAATGTTTCTACTTTATTAATCTATTCACAATGTATGCAACTATCGCAACTGACATTGCCCTATCAATTATTCTATCCTAATTATCTTTTTACAATTTATGCAATTACCATACCTGACATTCATCTTACATTATCCAGCATTCCACTTTGTTAACTCAAAGTTTGACTCGCTACTTATAGTAAATAACTTACTGTCTCTTATTTATTTATTTGCTTAATCTTATTTACGATTTTGTTCAGGTTCGTACTAGGTATCTCTCCGAGGCTTGCATGCCGCCTCACGGGTACTGACGGAAGACCAGCGCTGGAGTATCATATCTCCAGCTTATGCTGAGTCAGAGCCCTTTTGCACTTGCCACACCCACAGTACTCACATTGGAAAATGCTCTGTGTCTCTGTTTCATTGTGTATCGTATGTGTTGTTGCTTTTCTTCTCTTGTACGTATAGTCTTCTTAATATTGTTTTTATTGCGTGTGTGTGTAAGTGTAAATAAATGATTAATAAATAAAAAAAAAAAAAAAATTTCATTGATGCCGGTGAGTTGCCCATTGGCTCAGTTGGAAAGAGCGCTGGCACGAATAGCCAGAGGTCGCGGGTTTGAATCCTGGCATGGGTGGAATTTTTAGCCTCTAAATAGGTTTTTAAAATTGTCCTTAGCACGGTTTAGTGCATTAAAACTAATATAAAACTAAGTGTTTTAATGCATTTTATTATCTGGTGCGTGAAATAAAGAGTTCTAACCTAGTCTTATCTTGTTTGAGGTCTTGCGTGTATACATATTTATTATATGGACATCTTGCTTATGTATATTTTTTAATTTTATTACATTGAACGAAACGTTTATGGATGTATTTATGCTCGTGTAAGATTTTGCTTTGTATTTTATTTATAAACAATCATAATACTAAAGTATTTGCACTACATCTACACCTTGACGTTAGATAAAGACCAGAATACTGTGCTTCTATGGTAATTACCGTGTACATGGAGACAAAGTATTAGCAACGGGGAAGATAAAAAGTACCCGGAACCGGCGTGCGTGCATACAACGAATCATGAACGTTGAAGCGAAGGTGATCTGTCAGGATCGTGGCAAGTGGCAGTCCCATGGTCTCTGCCTACCCCTCTGGGATACAGGCGTGAGGTTATGTATGTATGTATGTATGTATGTATGTATGTATGTATGTATGTATGTATGTATGTATGTATGTATGTATGTATGTATGTATGTATGTATGTATGTATGTATGTATGTATGTATGTATGTATGTATGTATGTATGTATGTATGTATGTATGTATGTATGTATGTATGTATGTATGTATGTATGTATGTATGTATGTATGTATGTATGTATGTATGTATGTATGTATGTATGTATGTATGGAGACACTGCCTGGAACACACAGTATGGAGGTCTGACGAGAGCGTGGATTAGACGCCATTTACGTCTTTGCCCCGTCTTGTCGGTAGAGATTCGATAAGAGATTTCTTTAAAGAAACTAACATCCTGACAGGTGCTAGCCAGTATATCTATGAAAATATTATGCATGTCAGGAAAAATATTATCAACCTTAAAACTGCAGGTAGCCATTACAATGTAAATACTAGGAATAAACATAAACTTTTGATCTCAAGATTTAGGTTGGCAAAGGTTAATACATCCTTTATGGGGAATTGTGTACGTTTCAATTTATACTTAAAATATAAATTGATGATGTTGTTACCTGTTACCAAACGGAATAAATGAATATGAATATGATCAAATCCCTGAAGATATAGTATGTTTGACTTAAACGCAGTTCAAAAATGTGTATTGTGTAAAGTACACTTTATGCCAAAAGGGTTACTATAATATTAAGATTTTTTTAGATGACAATGATGTCTGGAACCAAAGCATGTAAGATGCATGAGTTTTGTAAAAATTCTGTAAACTCTGTTAATTAAGGACTTTGAAAAGACTAACTTTGTAGTTTTTTTGTCCATGTTTCTCCAAAATGATCTAGATTTTGAAATGGACACCTAGTTTGACTTGTAACGTTCGTAAAGCCGCAGTTTCTGCGCTACTTTGAATGAAACCTTTTAATTTCATTTATAAAACATGTATAAAAGATACAGAGTACAATTGTCGGCCTTATTGGTAAAAGGAAGTTCTTCCAGCCTACCTCATAACAGAAAGTTTCTGAAGGAAATAAGAGACGGGTAGTCGGTGCAAATATGTATACCTATATTGGAGTGTAAGTTACTATTTTTTTTTTTGTCTTTAATCTCAGTGGCTGGAAATAAATAAAGATTTAGTTCATTTCAATGTTTGTTATAGATAAGATGTAGTGGACAGACTTTCCACTATATCAAATCTAAAACGAACATGGCGCTCGGCCGGAAGCCTGAACGCGACGTTAATGACGCGTCACAACCATGTGCTGCGCTCGCCGGCATATCAGTTAGAATGCGGCTTTAATATGCCTCGGGTGTTCAGAGAGCGCAGGTGTTGAGCGTAAACTGCGGCTAGGTAACTGTGTGTAATGTTGCTGAAGTACTCTGTGTGACTGTTAAGGTGCTTCGGAGCGCTAACAAGCGCCACCAATGGAAAAAAAAACATAACATACATACACGCCTGTATCCCAGAGGGATAGGCAGAGACCAAAGACTGCCACGACAAAAAAATCATAAATCCAATCCAATCCAATTCATTTTATTTCAACGTAAAGAATTCACATTCTGTTTGCTGAATGTCAAAGTAAAAAGGGCCGTAGTGTAGTGGAGAAAAAGGCAGCGAGAAAAAAGACTCAACTCTGACCATTTTTTCTCAAGTCATGGTAAATCGAACACATCAGTTATCGCCTATACGTCTGATAAGACTTCATGATTATACTATTTTTATTTTTAATGCACTAACCCGTGCCAAGGACAATTTTAAAAACCTATTAAGAGGCCAAACATTTATTAAAACTTATTATAACTTCTGTTATAATAAGTTTTAATCGATAAAGTTATCGACATAGCTCTGAGAATCAGCAAGCCGAATTGGCAGTGGGCTGGCCATATCTCGCGAAGAACCGACGACCGTTGGAGTAAACGTGTCCTTGAGTGGAGACCGCGACTCGGCAAACGTAGTGTAGGACGCCCTCCGACCAGGTGGGATGACGATCTGCGAAAAACTGCAGGCAGATGGTGGAAGCGGCAAGCTGAAGACAGTGCGCTATGGCGCTCATTAGGGGAGGGCTGTGCCCAACAGTGGACTACATAATATAGCCCGAAGAAGAAGTGGAAGCTTTAATTTAAAAGTGAACATGAGAAATCTTAACAACTGTGACAACTATTTTTAGAACCTAGAATCAACAACCAAGGACTTCAATCACTTCGCCTTTTTCAGCGAAAATCGATTAAAGTTCTAATCTATTGATCATAGGTTCTAGACTGTTAATTTTTAAAATAGTTATCACAGTTAAGATTTTTTATGTTGAATTTTAGATAATATCTAACGAATTAATAATAATATTCTTTATTTAACTAAAAATTATTGGAAAAAAGTTGTAAAATAAGTTATGAATTTTTCCATTGGCGGCTCTAGTTAGTGCTCCGAAACGCCTTAAACTGGGACGCGTGTTTTGTAATATTTTTTAAATTATTACTTTTGTATAATTTTCTACTTTTCATGAAAAATCAATAATAGTAATAATCAATTTGTATTTTTTTGTAGCCTATAAACGTCCCACTGCAGGGCACAGGCCTTCTCTCAGAGAGTATGGGCTTAATTACCACGCGTGTCCACCGCGCATTCGCAATTTCATACGCTGTGGTATTCGAACACCTTAGATACTCAGGTTTTCTCACGATGTTTACCTTCACGGTTAGCGAATGGTCTTGCTACTGTAATTTCACAAATGTAAATAAGAACCTATTGCGTTCGTTCGTTCGTTATCAACCCTTGTATGTCCCCACTGCTGGGGCACGGGTCATTTCCTGCATCGCAGGAAGATTAGGCCATACTCCACCACGGGGGCCAAGTCCGGGTTGGTGGAGGATTGTAAGACAGTGGCGGGCCTTACTGTCAGAAGTTGTCAAGCCGCCCATAAGGCCTTTGAAATGGCTTAACGACTGCCATTACATGACAGCCGGCACCAGCGGCTTAACGTGCCTTGCGAAGCAGGGAAGCGCTCGGAAAAATATCACTAGCGGTAGTCACTGGACGGTCACCCATCCCGTACCTGACCGCGCCCGTCGTTGCTTAACTCAAGTGATTGATTTCGGAGGTGGAATTTGTAGCCTCTAAGTAGGTTTTTAAAATTGTCCTTTTAGTGCATTCAAAAGATTATAAAAATTTACTTTAACTAAGAAACAAAGTCATTGAGTTTGTGAAACCGGGATTGGAACCCACGACCTCTCAATTGATAAGCCGGTGTTCCTCCGTACCTACGTACCACTACTCATTTATGATTTTTTATTTCAGTTTTTTGCTACCTATGTAATGCTCGAAGCAAAGTTGGAGTACAGACTAGAATAACTTCTATCTAGCACAATGTCACAATCGAGTTCGCTCCTAACTTTGCAAGCCGCAGTTACATTGGAATATGCAATACCGAACTGCATATTAATGTGTTTTTGTTCGCACGCTACCATACCATGCGTTGATTAAAAACTTTGTTCGGGGAACTAATTAAACTGTGTATTGTTTGGTATGATTCTAACCCTGCTTTGTGCTGGAATTGTCGAGTTAAAATTCTCGGTCTCTTAACTCGGGAAAGGAAAGTTTTTTCGTTTGACCAAGCAAAGTTTTAGATACCGCATAGACCTTGCACTATGCGGTACCTTTGAACTTTCTTTTGTCTGAGCGCGTGGGGCGCTAGAAGGGTTAATCTTTCTAGTATGAGGCATGAAGCCTGGAACACACAGGACGGACATGGGACGAGGGCGAGGGAAAGACGTGAGTCACGTCTTTGCCCCGTCTTATCGGTATCCCATCGCTTAGTACATTGAATATGTGATATATTTGCCCTCTCTGCGGGGTTGTTCAGGCAGGGTGTATTGTCCTTGATGAGTGTCGGGTCTTTATAATAAGGGGCTCGATATGAGGAAGAATATATGCCCTTCTAAATAGTAAAAAGTTCAAATGTACTTTTAGTGCATTTCAAGTTAAACTGAAATGCACTAAAAGTTTACATTGTTTAAAATAATAAGGTATTAATCTGGTTAGTTATATTGCTTAATTCAGAAGTTAGCTTTCTCTAAATAACTCTCCTTTCTTTTTCTCTAATTCGTGGTAAGCGATGCTGGTTGTACAATTACTTAAAATACTTCAATGTTACTTAAGATGCTGTTACCATTCATTGCACAATTGTTTGTTTACCCTAATAAAAAAAAATGGAAATGCATAGGAAAGAAGGACGAGAAGCACTCGTGCCCTAGCGGAACCGAGTGATTGAAATCAATCACTTGGGTTAAGCAACACCAGGCGCGGTCAGCTACTGAATGGGTAATTATGTCGTGACTACCGCTAGTGGCAATTTTCGCTTCCGTGCTTCGCAAGGCACGTTAAGCCGTTGGTCCCGTCTGTCATGTAATGGTAGTCGTTAAGCCGTGTCAGAGCCTTATGGGCGGCTTGATAACTTCTGACAGTAAGGCTCGCCACTGTCTTACAATCCTCCACCAACCCGAACTTGGCCCTCATGTGGAGTATGGCCTAACCTTCCTGCAATGCAGAAAGAGATCCGTGTCTCAGCAGTGGGGACATATAAAAGGGTTGATATTGATAGGAAAGAAGTCGCGTTTCTTCTGCGGCCTACTTTCACGTCCTTCCTATGTGCCCCACGCCTACACAAAGAGTAAATTTGCAAGCACATATTATTCTTTGCCAAACTATGATTATAATAATATTGGCCTTTTGGCATCTACTTAATAAGATGATTTATACAGCGTCCAGTGTCATCTTCACTCACATAAGATGGGTGAAGGGACCTCTCCGACGCTGTAGTGCCTGGGACATGGTTTTTATAGATGGTGTAGGCTTGCCCAGCACCTATACCACCCTGACAGCTTAATCGGCCTAGCCCACAGGAAAGACTAGTCAATACGTGCGGAGCCAACCAAGCCGCGGGTTTCCTCACGATGTTTTCCTTCACCGTTAGCGTGTGGTATTGCGACTGCATATTCGCAAATATACGTAACTTTGAAATTAAACAAATTCATTGGCACATGCCCGCACTCAGGATCGAACCTGGGGTTCTCGCTTGCGAGTCCATGGTTCTACCCACTGAGCTACCACCACTAAACTATGATTAAAGCTCACTATAATATAACATCTCGATCGATTGATCGATTATCAGGATCTATTCATAATATCTTCCTATTATTTGTTATGTAATATCCTGTTAAATGTATCGTGTGCAATAAATTATAATAATAATTTATTGAATAGCAGAACCACTAGACAATTTACCCATCAGAAAATAATTATATTTTATGTACAGTACTACACATCATAAAAGTCCCTTCGGGAATCTACGTTCGCGCGGACTAGGGAGAAGTGTAACGAAAGTACCCGTAGCTATAAGTACATTCAACATGGTCTTTAACCGATACAGATAAGGTGCAGAATTGATTGCCGCAGTAGCGCTACCTATTTCGCTCACGCTAATATTGCCCAATTAATAGTCACCTGCATCGATGACGTTGAATCAACCAATAGCAACAAAGGCGCGCGGCCTGCCATAAAATGAAACTATCTGATTGGTCGATCAACTTGCCACACATCCAAAATTTGGTCATCTGCGCAGGTACATCTGCGAGACTTATTTATTGTGTAGCACTGTACCCACTTCTTGCTTGGTTTTAAGAATTACAAGCAAATGGTCGCGGCACGTTACCTTACACAATACCTACTAATATTATGTAATTACTATTGTTTATCAAGTAAAATAAACTATCGTAAGAAATAAATTTCTTAAATCACAAATCACTATAAGTTGAATTAGTTCCAGTGCCTGGCTAATCCCAAATGCCATTGGGATCAGCTAAGCACTGGAAGCGCTCGTGGCCTAGCCGAACCGAGTGATCGGAATCAATCACTTGAGTTAAGCAACAACAGGCGCGGTCAGGTGCAGGAGTGACCGTCCTGTGACGACCGCTAGTGGCATTTTTTACGAGCGCCGAGCGCTTCCGTGCTTCACAAGGCACGTTAAGCTGTTGGTGCCGGCTGTCATATAAAACTAGACACTAAGCCATCTCAGGGGCCTAATGGGCGGCTTGATAACTTCTGACAGTAAGGCCCGCCACTGCCTTACAATCCTCTTCCAACCCCGACCGACCCGTGCCCCAGCAGTGGAGACATACAAGGGTTGATATCGAGGCAATGAAACAAATCCTACTGGAATAATAGTGTATCTGTTCTGGCAATGCCGAGGCCTCATACGAAAACAGTGGGGTCTACGCCCGTCACTTATGATGTGGTTATACACTTCGGTGATAAGACCCGCTATAACTTATGGCGCCGTTGTATGGTGGACCAGAACAAAACAGAAAATAGCAGTACTTCAATTACAGAGGCTACAACGACTGGCATGCCTCGCAGTAAATGAGTGCATGAAGACAACACCGACTACTGCCCTGGAAGCCCTGTTGAACCTCAGACCTCTACACTTGCACGTTCAACAAGAAGCAGCCAGTGCTGCCCTACGGCTTCGGACAACTGGTCTATGGAAACAAAACAGTTACACCCCACACACACAAATCCTAGCAGCCGTTGTTTCGGACCAACCTATGATGGAAGCGGTGTGCGACAGGATACCACACACACCTATATTTTCGACAAGAAATACAAGGTACAACTGCAAGAGGAGCCTGCCGACTACTCGGGAATACACGAAGTCAGAGTGTACACGGACAGCTCCAAAACTGAAACAGGAACGGGCGCAGGAGCCTTCTCCAACGAACTAAATCTAAAAATATCTACAACCCTTGGCAACCTGAATACAATCTTTCAGGCAGAATGCATCGGTATAACAAGAGCTGTCGCGCTGTTGAACACAAGAAATGCGCAGGCTTACGCAATACGCATAATCTCGGACAGCACCTCAGTCCTACAAGCACTCAACAGCAATCTAACAAACAACAGCTTGATACTAGAGTGTCACCATGAATTGGAAAAACTGTCAACAAATAACCGAGTCACTTTACAATGGATATAGGGTCATAGCGGCTCCCTGGGCAATGATGCCGCAGATGAACTCGCTAAAAGAGGCTCGGAAACTACAGTGGAAGGACCCGAACCCCTGCTTCCACTCCCATACAACCAGTTTAGAAAATGGTTGAGGTCGCGAACAGAAAGCCAGCATGCTGAACTTTGGAGAACAGAAACCCAATGTAGACAAGCCAGGGAGGCCTTACCAACAATCTCGAAACGTCTTTCACGTAGCCAGCTGCGTCTGAGAAGAGTAAATCTGCGCAAAACTGTGGCAATCTTAACAGGCCACTGCTCACTGAACAGACATCTCTACAACATGGGTCTAATCGATAGCCCGCTTTGCCGGGGATGCCTCAAAGAAGAGGAAACACCCGCCCACGTGACCATTCATGTGAAGGCGTGGAAAAGCAACGGACCGCCATCATTGGGAAGCCGGTGTCCCTTCAGGAAGCCCGCAGTGACATCGGAGCACTGCTGGCTTTCTGGAAAGAGATAGGCTGGCTGGAGTAAACTGACAGCTCCACTACGTACAATGGCCCAATCATGAGGCTAAGTGCGGAAATCTCAGGTCTAACTAACTAACTAGTGTATCTCTTTGAGGTTTTATTTATAAACTCACTCGTACAAGCGATGTTGAAGCCTGTGCTGAGCACATGTCAACTCTATGCGCGCACTACAAACTCCAAGATTACTGCATGTCGATTCAGTAAGTTCGTTGATCACTTCGATGGTCACTTCGTCGGTCACTTCGTCGGTCACCTCGTCGTTCACCTCACACTCACTTATGAGTCACCTTAATTTGACCTTCAGAACCCGAAAATATGACATTCCTTGCATAGGGGTTGACACTAATATTATTTCAGTCGAAGTCGTAGGCTATAATTTGTTTCGCATGTTTTGGCAAAACGATGCTATATAAAAATCTTACAAACATGTTGCGCTGTCTAAAATTGTACAGTCTAAGTATTTACTAGCCTAAATCTATTGAAATGTATAAAAAAGATTATATCATTGGCAGTATACAGTGTATCCAAGTCGCTGGCATAAGAAGCAATTCTCGTGGGGTTACCATACGAGTAAAATAAAAATGCCACGATTACTGATTTATTTGCTTACATATAGTTCAGTAATTCAGTAATTTTTATTCTTTAAAAATATAGGCAATACATTCCTTACAGACATACATAGCACGAACACACCCCGTTCACACAAACACGTGTGTTCGTGCTATGTATGTCTGTAGGTATAGGAAAAATAAATTGAAACAAATGAGAAGAGAAAGATGAGGTACGATAACTTTATTTGTGGGCTAGGTTTTACTGTATGGGTTTTAGTAGATTTTCCGTTATTTAATAGTTAAGACAAAGGAACTATTTTGTTGTTTGGGCTTTACGTTATTTTATTTATTAAAAGTGTATGAACCTACTACATAAAAATGTCACCGGGAAAGTTTGGTTCTATGGGCTAACATTTGGTATACTCTGTCGATTCTTAAGTACTAGGGAAACGTAGGTCATAGATGTGTTGTTTCTGTTTAATAATTTTGTGAGGAAATCAATCAAGTCTCAATATAAAAGTGTAATCGAGTATCTGGCTGAACTACTAAGTATTACTTTTATCACAGCTCTGTAAGCTCTTTCAAGACATAACACGGAAGTCTGGGGAGCACGCCATACGCCTATATCATACGTGTAGTCACCAATCCTAACTTGTCGCTCATTTATATTGCCTTGAAAGGGCAACTCTCCGATTCCAATGGTTTCTTGTTTATCCAGCAGAATGGGAACAGAGACAGTTTCGACAGCTTTGGAAAAATCCAAAAGCATATTATCTTTAGTATTTTGCGTGTGATCGACAAGCTACTAATATCACACCGTTAGTAACATTGTTTATTAGACGCTTTATGTGTGCGTCATATTAACATACATTAGCAAGTATTTGGTGAACGGGTTTAGCTGCCGTGGATTTTCTTCTTCTACTTAAAGTGCTTCTCCATTACTTAAGGTTGGTAGTCAGCTCTTTACAGCGTTCTCTGTTCCGTGCAATTCTGAATAGCTCTTCCGCGGTTTTAACGACGGTCCACTCTTTGATGTTACACAATCATGACGTCTTACTCCTTTTTATTTTGTAAATGATTCATTAAACAAGTTGACTGACTCATTTACGAATCATTCATATAACAATATACGCAATTAACTTCATGGTTGAAGCCTGTATTACAATTTCAAATCGTCGATGGAACTGTAAAGAGAACATTGTATAAGTCACTATTAACAGCTTCTCTATGTTCGCCTTCTTACAATATGTTATATAGTTCTATAATATAATAATAAAAAAAACACACGGCAGATAATATAGATAAAATCTAGCAAAGCGAGAGTCAGACTCGAATACAAAGAGGGACGTATTAATCTATTCTGCGTTTTTTTTATTTCAGTAAAGTATTTAGTGGGGAATTTCGCACATAGCCGAACTGTATTATTAATTTGTTACATGCTTTCGCCATAAGTAAATCAAAAACAGAAATCTTAAAAATTACGTTTCTTGGCTCTTTTGTTTCTTTTTATATTTTAGCGTTTTGGAGCGTTTAAATATGACATCTACATAATTTGGGTAGTTAGCACGCAAACACTGAGTGTGTTTTCAAGTAGACTTTACCGTTTCTTTATTTTTTTTTCTATTTACAGATAAAATCACTTTCTATTTAACATGAAATCACAGTAATTTGCACTCGATGTCATGTTAAATAGAAAGTGTTATATGAACGTACTTACGCATAGAAGGTATTTTTTTCATATTTTTACTCCGTCATGGTTAGACCCAGTTTTTCCAAACTTTGGCAATATTTTCCGGCCAGCATCTGGTCACACTTCACACACACACAAACGAATAGTTTGCTTTTAAATCAAGACTTAATTCTACACTGGCGCTACGGCGGTGAAGAGAACTACAAATGTCAATGAAAATGGTATTCTGAAGGTTCGATTCGCAGCTCACTTCGATCATGAACTCGCACATGAGTTCGATTACATCTGTCAAAATCAAAAGTTACTCTCCTATAAGTGAACTCACGATCGAATCCCATAATGTAGAAGATAACTCATAATTTTTTGTTGAAACCAGTATTATTATAGTAATGGTTTGTAACTCAGGCACATTTGTGAAGTTAAAGTAGAAATACCACTCGCTTACTGTGAATGATAGATAACATCGTAAAGAAACCTGACTAACTCGCTGTTCGCATATCTGAGGTGGGCACGCGTGGTGATCAAGCCTATATTCTTTCTGAAAGAAGACCTGTGCTCTACAGTGGGATGTATATCATATGCTGTATATTTTAAGAACAATAATTATTATGAAGTAAGAAAGAATAAATATAATGTGGGTGGAATGGCGAATGTGAGTGGAATGACCGATAAGGAACGCTCCAGGCGAATATACTTCGACCCCTAATTTATCGAATAGGGGACGTGATAGCAAAGGGCAGGATAAAAAGTACCCAAAACCGTCTGGCATGCAACGACTAATGAATGGCGATGAAGTGAAAGTAATTAACCAGGATCGTATAATAGCAACTGGCAGTCCCTGCATCTGCTCACCCCTCTGGGATACAGGTGTGCCCTTTTTTGATATCCGCCCTTTGTATGTCCCCACTGCTGGGGCACGGGTCTTTTAAGGTTAGGTCATACTTCACCACGGGGCCAAGTCTGGGTTGCAGGAGGATTATAAGACAGAGGCGGGCCTTAACACGAAATGGCGGTCGTGGCACGCGACAACTGCAAGCGTCGACAAACGTCAACGGCTGCCGCTTACACGTTGACGGCTGCCGTCGACGCGCTAACGACTGCCGTCGAATTCCGTTGACGGCAGTTGACGCCATCCGTCGACGCTTGCAGTGGGCACGTGCCGTTCGTCTGCATGAGCCCTAAGTTATCAAGCTGCCCATAAGGCCTCTGACATTCAGGTTGCAAACAGAAACCCAGCATGCTGAACTATGGAAAACGGAAACAAAATGCAAAGAAACCAGAGAGGCCCTACTAACAATATCGAAACGCCTCACATGCAGCGTTCTGCGCAAAGCTGTGGCACTTATGACGCTCCATTGACCACTGAATAAACACCTCCACGCTATGGGACTGACCGACATCCCGTTATGTCGAGGATGCCTCAAGGAAGACGAAGGACCCGCCACGTGTCCATTCACTGTGAGAGCGTGGAAGTGCAACGAACATCGATAGCAGGAAAGCTGCTGGTGCTGGTGCACTGCTGGCTTTCTGAAAAAAGATTGGCTGACTCGAGTGATCTCGCAACGGCCCAACTATGAGGCTGAGTGCGGAAACAACAGGATAAACTAACTAAAGCCTCTGACATGGCTTAACGACTTCCATTACGCGATAGCCGGCGCCATCGCCTTAGCGTGCCTTGCGAAGCACGGAAGCGCTCGGAAAAAATATCACAAGCGGTAGTCACGAGACGGTCACCCATCCAGCACCTGACTACGCCTGTTGTAGCTTAATACAAAGTAATTGATTCCAATCATTCGGTTCGTCTAGGCTACGAGCGGGGTGGCCTTATGTTTGTGATATCACGAAGTAGGTTTAGATAAACCAGCTAGGTGACAAAGATGTAAATACACTGATACTGAGGCTATGTATTTGTTCAAATGTACAGCGAAATCCAAAAAGAAACAAAACCACGACCTCTGGCAGTACTTTGTACTTTAGATAGATATATAGATACAACATTTATTCACATAAGACACACACACGTATACAAAGCAAAGCAATACAAAACCAAATACAAGTCACAACACGAACAAAGCAATAACAAAAAAGTAGCATAAATAAAACGCAAAAAAACACAGAAAATAAGGCATACACGGTACTGTAGTGTACCTGGGCAATGTACCTACTAGACTGGAAGTGATCAACGTAGGTGTGGCACAAATGTGAATGGGCTCCGACTCGGCATGTGCTGAAAGTTCAGGAAGAACTTCAGCGCTGGTATTCTGCCGGTACCCGGTGTGAGCGGCATGCAGCGCTAAGAGAGCTGAGGTATGGTAGTCATAACTGCTATCGTACCGGATTAAATAGTGTAAAATCTGGTTGGAAATATCAGTATAAATTGTATTTTATTTAAGTATATTATTGTATATATTTGCGTGAAATAACCACAGAAGTTAATGTAAGAAAAAAAAATATAGTGATGCCGGGTAGTTGCCCATTAGCTCAGTTGGGAGAGCGCTGACGTGGTTAGCCAGAGGTCGCGGGTTCAAGTCACGGCATGGGTGAAATTTTTAGCCTCTAAATAGGTTTTTAAATTCGTCCTTAGCACGGGCATTAAAAATAAAAATAGTATAATCATGTGTTGCAATCTCAAGTACCTATAAGTGGGCCATAATTTTTATATTTCGTGAAATCTATAACTTAAACGCAATTTGTTTTATTCCTGTATACATGTGTGACTAGATTATATTGTAATATAATTTTGTTTTGTTTACGTGTTTGTTTTATCGTACCTCAAAATTTACGGGTGATGCCCTGGCCGATAAGTAATATATTCCAATAATGTGTGCAATGTTTATGTTTGGTTTTTGTGTAGGTTAACAGTGTTTTTTTTTGTCTTGATAGGGGTTATACACTCCATGAGGTACTAGCCCTGCTAGAAGATAAGGAATTTGAGCCGCAGTTGCTATACATTGAACCTTCAGAACCCGCAATCGACTCTGATCAAGATTCGGGCGACGAAGAAGGGGTGGTTTTGTAATGATGTGACAGGTCGACAATTCAACGCTGGGTGTGAAGTGGTATTAGGGTCTTCACCTCTGTCAACACACCAATCACGATAACAAAACGCAAAAATGTACGGGTGGTACCAAATATACAACCTGAAGCCGGATCTACTCGGACGTTGCGTTGATTTATTTCGGGAGCCACCCATGTTTCCCGAAGCAAATTTTAGTTTCCTGCGAGGGAAGTCTTCTACTGAATTTCTGGACTAATATTTTGGATTGTGTGTCTACAACCTTTTAGCAAACCAGCCGCAAAAGTATGCAACTTTTTTGAATTGCGCCGAACCGAAAATATCCACCGAAGAATTGAAAGCATTTATCGCAATTCCTATACTGTCGGATCATTATGGAATCACTTCTTAGTTCCCAGCGAATCTCGTCGCAAATGTGCTTTGGAGATGTGCAAAAGACAGACAAGACTGCAATGCAATAAATGTGACGTAGGGCTCTGTGCATCCTGTTATCAATTCCAATCAATTATCAATTTCACGTCCGCATTTAAAACTAAAAAAGTGTGTATACTAGTACATAAATGCCTTTAACATAAATTACTCAAATGCTGTTTTTATTTATTAATTCATACATTACTTAAAATCTTCATGATTTTACAAATAGATTATAAAAATAGTTCGCTAATAAAAAGCTAATATATGTCTAATAGAGGGATTTTTGCTTACGTATTTGCCGATCGGTGCCATATGGCACCCATTGTTTTTTCACAAAGTAAAAGATATATAAAATAAATAATTATTACAAATAGCTAAGGGAGCCGTCAAAAGCAATGTATGTGAAAATTACAATTTTTTATGCCTCTAAAATAATTCAGGTCATAATGGGTTAGCATAACATTTACATATAGGGAGATACACTGCTTCTGATCCCACACTCGGATACCCTGTGTCGTGGGAACCAGAAACAACAATATCACAAACATGTAAACATCCAAGACCCTTTTGTATCCAGCCGGGATTCGAACCCGAGACCTTTTGCATGGTCGTCAAGAGGTTTTCGGGGGTCAAATATTAAGCTATATTTTTATAGTTTCATATTTAAAGAGACGTTTTTAAATTAGTTTATTTCGTTATGCTAAAACTAGTTCTTTTACTAGAATGAATTATAACTTTTGATGCCTGATAGTGTTATCGACCTTGGCTTACAATTCAATCTAGTAGCAAGTAAAGAAGAATTGGCACTTAATAGTTTAAATATTTCTATGCATTAGCATAATAAAATAATGGTAATGATTTTAAATGTTGTTTTGTAGATGACACTTATAACAAACTACTTTGACCAAATAAATAACAAAAATGTATCATGTTGGTGGTGGTCTTATAATACAGAGTTGTGCCCTCAGATCATAGAGGTTGTGCCCAAATTAGAATTTTCTCATTGGCATATAATAGTGTTACCATATAGGTACTACCTATTTTCGATTTGTACCCAACTGTACAGAATGATACGTGTAAAGGTCGACATGCAGTGTGGATTTAATGACTATTAATGTACTGTGGATTGTACCTACCTACGTAGGTACAATCCACAGTACATTAATAGTCATTAAATCCTTGCTTGTTGCAGGTAATTAATGAGTATAATGTTGGTGACTTAAAAAAATAATTTGAATACATAATCAATTCGTTTTATTTAATAAATGTACAAACTACATTTTTTATTGTTTATTTACATGAAAAATATTTATTTCAAATTTAAATCAATCAATTTAAATAAATCTTCCAGATATTTCGTGTAAAAATATGTGGCATTTCTAAAGTAACAGTAACTTAATAATTATTTTTAAAATTCACCTTCTAGATTAATGGAGTATGGTCTAAAATGTTTCGTTATTTTTATATATCTCTAGATGATGCACAATCTGCATTTCTTTTTGTAATTCTCGATTATTAACATCTAGGGAATGGTGGAGACCATTCCTTGGGGGTCATCAAGAACTGTTACATGCTATGCATTGCTTTTTAGTTTAATTCTTCTACCGAGGGCTGGAGTATCCTCAACCAGAGTTGTCATTATCTATGCTCTCTCGGAGTATAGCGTGAGTCACCTAGAAAATACAGATTTAATTCAGAAGTAGTACTATAAAAGTATAGGCTGTTAAAATATCTAAATTGCAATAGATTTAGCTAATTGTTTACCCAGTGAGGCCTCGCTCTTTCCAGAGCTCAGCACATTGATGAGATGGGCCTTAACGGGTTTTTGCTAAACACATGGCTGTCATGTGAGACATCTCTCAATGAAGTAGCAATCCTTGAAATATTTCAGTCGGCATCAGGAGTCTGGAAAAGATTTATGGATGATAAGATAACTACCATTTATTTAATGCGCAAAATGTGTTTACCAATACAACATCAAGGACTCATCATTAAAATAAAAACATTTGTAGAACAATCTAAAAACAATTTGGCACGCATAGCCAGAGGTCGCGGGTTCGAATCCCGGCATGGGTGGATTTTTTAGCCTCTAAATAGGTTTTTAAAATCTAAGAATGTTATTACTTTAATATCAATAGGAAACTAGTATTTCTACTAGTTTCATCTTGATTGCAAGATGTCATTTTGATGGCAGGGTCAAGAATTAATGTACCAAATCACGTTTGCTGAGGCGAGGTTCTTCGTTACTACGAGTACTAACCTTATGGTTTTTTTTTTAAATATCCCTTCTGTTTCTTTCATAAAAGGTTTCAAAATCTTGGCCAAAGTTTTTGATTTCGTCCTTAGGTAGACGAATATTGGTCTGGGATTCGTGATCTCCAGAGAGGTGTCCAAATAAAGAAACAACCGTTGCAGATTTTGTGGTTTTCTCAGATCCCCTTTATGTAGATCGTGCAAAATTAATGTAGAGCTAACCATGCCATATTGTCCCAAATACATTTCCGCACATATCTCAATAGCGATCATTACTTCTGATGCAGCACCTGAGTATGTTGGTGTCAGGAGCCTTCAAATAGTTGGTTGAGCTTCAAACTGGAATAAAATTTCGTGATTTTTTTAAGCAGGGAAGGTTATATGACACGCAATGTAAAATTTGTTACAACGTATTTCAAGCATTTTGTACTACCTACACAATTGATTAATCATTCATATGTGTGATAAATTTAAGCCAATCTTGGTAAATATTTAAAATACATTTTTGCGGTTACCTTTGTTTATTTGTAGAAGAAGAAAGCTTCGCCGGTGGGTACTCTTAGGTGAACAATATAAGATATTTTTTCCACTCTTACATAAGACGTAAACTCGAAATAGCTTAGACTTTATAAAAATGAAGCAGAACGATTTATTTATAAGAAATATTTTGGGAGCGTTTAGCTAATTAAGCTGAACAAAATAATAATGTGACATGTGACTTTTCGACTGACAAACATTGGTGTTCCATCCCTAATAGGTATCCCATGGCAACATCACTTGTGGGTATTTTGCTTCTGAATACGAATTAAACGTCACGCACAAGTGAGTGTGATGTGAATGGTGATGTGAGCTCACGATCGAATTAACCCTTTCATGGGTACACGAACTTCTTGCCAATGCCAATATGGTAAATTAGCTGATGCCCGCGACTTCGTCTGCGCGGAATTAGTTCAGACCGCGTTGGCGGGATATCAAGTAGCCTTTGTCTCAATTCAGAACTTTGTCTATCTGTACAAGATTCATGTAATTCCATTCAGCCATTATTGTCTAATTGAGTACTAACAGTCATCTAAACTACTTGAAAAACATTGACATGTATGCAATATTATATAGAAATTGACAGAATATTCTTTATCCCATGTTCACCAAGAATTACATAAGAGACTTAAATAATAACATAGTACACTACAATTGGCGGCCTTATTATAGTAGTATTATCAATGCTTAATATTGATAATATTTTCGCCTTTACCGATAGTATGGGGTTAATATCCCCAAATAATAACTTGCATAAGCTGAAAATGCAAAATTAGATAAATCGACTTCAAAAAAAGACTAACGAAGAAGGAGGAATAGTGAAAGTCAGTAAAATTTTTCGATTGAATTTGCATAAATCCTAGAGTTTGCGAGCGGTGCTGAGAGCGAAAATTAAAGCACTCTAACTACCTGTTAATTTACAAATATTTTTGAAAAAAAGATCATATTTTAATCAAAACTGTTGTTATATGGATTTTACTCGTTTATTACATTTTTCCGACGTTTTGGCACTTTTCCAGGTGCCGTGGTCTCGGATGACTGAGGTGACAGGCTCTTTTTGAAAGCATTTACTACCCTCGGCAAAAAATATTTTAGTAATTATTTTGCCGTTGTCCGCGAAAGGGTTATTTGACAGATGTAATAAAGTCGAGATTCGAACTCCCTTTGTTTTAAACGTAACTTCATAGAAATAAGGGTCAATATCCCACCTGCACAACTAGTTCACTTCACCGCCGTAGCGCTGGGGTAGCTTATATTACTGAATACGAATTCGATCCAACTCACTAGCGAACGGGGCTAGTGAATAGCACTGCTGCATCGCGCAATCAGTGTTTCAATGACATGACATAAATATAACGTCCGACTAACAATAGTTGGACCGGCCGTCCCCAGGCATACGATCTGCCTGGCGGGAAATTTCCCTTTATAGTCGAAGAGTACGATCACCCGCTCTTCCCTATAAGCCCGTGTTTTCCTTTTATAACCGTTAACCGAAGGCTTAAAGGATTAACATAAAGTTCAAAGGTGCCTAAGGCCCAGATTTTCGGAACTTACCAATAAAGCTCAGTATTTAATATCTGTGCTGTTAACTCAAACAAATTAGGACGGCTTTGTCAGACTTCGACGGAGGAATTTGTTCGCTAATTAGACACACTGTTAACAACATTTCGACATAAAACTATTTCACTATCGCGAATAGTTACAAAATTAGTTTTGATTTGATTACAAGACTTGCTTGATTGGGTATCATCACAGAATAAAGGCTTGTAGATTGTTACAGGTGATCCAATCATCATCATTATCAACCCATTATGTCCCCACCAAGGGGCACGGGTCTCTTCTCTGAGGAAGGTATAGGCATACTCCACCATGGGGGCCAAGTCCGGATTGGTGGAGGCTTGCAAGACTAGTGGCTGGTCTTACTGTCAGAAATTCTCAAGCCACCCTAAGGCCTCTGACTTGGCTTAATGACTGACATATATCGACGGCAGCCGGCACCAACTGCTTAGCTTACCTTGCGAAGCATGGAGCAGCTCGGAAAATGTCACTGGCATTAGTCATAGACGGTCATCCGTCCATGCACTGAACGCGCCTAATGTTGCTTAACCTTCGTGATTGCTTAAGATCACTCAGGCAGCCGGGTATGAGCGACTCAATGTTAACTGGTGGTCAATATTTTAATTTAGGCCAATAATTTTATTATTGGTATTTGTTATACTATTCAATATGGCTTTAGCATAAATAAAAATATTTATTATTAGTTTATTAATAAATCAATTAACGCTACCGCTAGTGGATTTTTCTTCGAACGCTTCCGTGTTTCACAAGGCACGTTAAGCCGTTTGCGCCGGCTGTCACGTAATGGCCGTCTTTAAGCCATGTCAGAGGCCTTATGAACGGCTTGATAAATTCTGACAGTAAGGCCCGCCAGTGTCTTACAATCCTCCACCAACCCGGACTTGGCCCCCGTGGTGGAGTATGGCCTAAGCGTTCTGCGATGCACAAAGAGACCCGTGCCCCAGCAGTGGGACACACAAAAGGTTGATATCAATTAGTCTCTCTGACTTCTCCCTCTCTCTCCCCAACAGTGATAGCGACGGCGCACAAGATAACTCTTCTGGAGGTGCCAACTTATGGGGACCCGCGGGGCGCCGTTGACTTGACCTGTCACTACCGGAATGAAGACGGCGACCCGCCACTGCATTCTGTCAAGTGGTATCGCGACAACGATGAGATGTTCCGGTTCACACCGGGCCAAAAAGTGAGTGACTATCTTCAAGGACTTTTATATATTGCTTGTTATAATTTCCTGTACAACACAACCAAAAAAAATACAATGGGCATTGTCACATCCTATTTTTTATTCTATAAATCTAAAATATATACTAATATACAGTAACATAAAAACCTATTTAGAGGCTAAAAATTCCACCCATGCCAGGAATCGAACCCGCGACCTCTGGCTATCCGTGCCAGCGCTCTATCCAAATGAGCTAATGGGCGACTCACCGGCACCAGTGAAATTTTGAACCTCTTTACACTATTCTCTGTATTACGTACAGGCAGTGACATCTGGCTTAAGTAAACGGCATCACTTACAGCCCCGACTACCTACTTTGCAGTTAGGTTTTTACATCGGAATGATATCACTGTACCCACATGATTATATTATTTTTATTTTTAATGCACTAACCCGTGCTAAGGACAATTTAAAAAAACAATTTAGAGGCTAAAAATTCCACTGGCACGGACAGCCAGAAGTCGCGGGTTCCAATCCCGGCATGGGTGGAATTTTGAGCCCCTAAATAGGTTTTTATCGTCATCGTTCTGATGTGAAAAAGTAATGTAGACTAACAAAATATCGCCGTACTCTCTTACATTTTAGTTGACATAAGTAATTCTTATAATATTATGATTAAATAGGTTTTTAAAATAAGTAGCCCTAAATAGGGTATACGTCTTCTCTGAGAGAGAGAATTAGTGCCTAGGGTTATTCACAGCTTCCACATATTTTTTGTTAACTTTCCTGTTTACATAAACTGTGTTCATACAGTGGTACAGGGGCAAAGGTTTTCTCTTAGAGGGTGAGTGTACGGTTTTATTAGATTTTCAATCAAAACTCTAAGATATTCATTTATTTTCTGATATTAATGCGTTGCCCTGTTAACAACAATTGTATCGACGGATTATTTGGCAGTAGGTAATTTACCAGTGCAGCTAGTTACCATCACTGTATGAATCACAGAGAAAATAAAATCACTGGTATGAACGACATACGAGTAGGTCGATTAATCAACTCGATATAAATCATTAAAAATACGTGAAGCAATAATGTTCATTACTTCTCGTATTTTTAAAGATATATCCTTCTAAGGCCATATATCCTCAAGTGATCACAAAAACAATTGTTGTTTTCAAAGTCGAGCCTTATGAGGATAGATCAGTGGTTTTTTCACATGTAGACCAACGCTTCGATATCAACCCTAGACCAATGCTTGATAACTTAGAAAACAACGTCATGTCTTACATAATTTTTCTTAGCCACGAACAGCTAACCAATTTATGATTTTTTTTCTCCGGCCAGCCCTCAACACGAATCTTCAACATGACCTTGGGCGGAGTGACCAGGGGCTCATGCAATATGGAGAGTTGCACCGTCAGCGTTGCGCTGCCTGGGCGCTTCAACACCAGGATAGCATACATGTGCGAGGTATCGACAGAAGGCCCGCGGTTCGCGGTCGTCAAGCAGACGAAGAATCTTACTGTTGCGGGTAAGTCCATTCTCTCAATAATGGGTAAAGTCGGCGCCTAGGCGCTTGTCAACCAGGATAGCATACATATGCAAGGTGTCGATAGTAGGTCTGCGGTTCGCAATCGTCAAGAAAGCGAAGAAAATACTGTTGCTGGTGAGTCCATTCTCTCTATACTCTATATTGTGTTGCGCTGCCTAGGCGCTTCAATACCAGGGTAGCATACTTGTGCGAGGTGTCTACAGGAGGCTCCAGCTCCAGAAAGACCAGAACCTTGACTATGTAACTTTTTACGTATGTAGGTGCGGAAACGGAATATCTATTAGACTTTGCTGCACAAAATTGGTAGGTAGCTCAATATCACTTACATGCCAGATATTCTAAAAACCTATTTAGAGGCTAAAAATTCCACCCATGCCCGGATTCGAACCCGCGACCTCATATTGTAAAGAGTGAGTCACCCATCAGCTCAGTTGGAAAGAGCGCTGGCACGAATAGCCAGAGGTCACGGGTTCGAATCCCGGCATCGGTGGAATTTTTAGCCTCTAAATAGGTTTTTTAAATGGTCCTTAGCACGGATTAGTGCATTAAAAAGAATATACCAGATATACACTGAAATATGGTATCTACTCTGTGTGATACACACATATTACGCCTAATATCTAAGTAGAAGAGCTAAGTAAATATTACCCTTTCACACGAAGATGTATACGTGGACAGTTACATAATCAAGGTGCAGGATAGCGTGCACGTGCTAGGTGTACACAGAAGGCCCGCGGTTCGCGGTTGTCAAGCTACCGAAGAATCTTACTGTTATTTAAAGACGGTTTTTGTGACAACTAAATTATATTTTCAAAACCAGCATTACAAGAAAAAGTATCTAGTATGTACCAAGAGGTACTCGTATATGAATTTTAATCGCCAACACATACGTACTGTTGCTAATGAGGCCATTTATGAAGTTCTTTATAAATTTTGCTGGAAGTTTATTTAAAACAATAAAAGCGGTCAAGCACTTAATACTTTACTAACTGCACAGTCAATTCAAACGAATATTAGTTCTAATGCCAGCCGCAAGATGGCGTTACTGGAGCCCTTGGTGCGCTCGGTGCGCGAATCCAATTGCTACTTAGCCGGTTTTATTTTTGCCATCCAGAAACTGGATCCTTTGCCAGCCTGCATAAATATTCAGCAATAAGACCGCTAATTCCATAACATCTTACACTATACACACCTTTTCCCCATACTAGATTTAAAACATTGAATTAAAAGCTGGAACATAAAAGATTGTACTGTAATTCTGTACTAATTTCATCATCATTTTTAATGTGAAAACAAATGAAACTGTTTTGATTTGGTCTAAACTTTTTTGTAGCTAGTTCTATCTGTATATTTTTTCCGGATGGGGGCGCTGTTTGCTGAAGTACAGGTTCACGCCTAGTTTAGCAACAGATGCTACAATTTGCTTTTGAAAAATGTACCTAGCTTAATTCTAATTTAAGAAACAACTTGTGTTCCGTACTTTAACATTTTGTCCGTTTGTGAGCCAGCACAAAACAAGGATTTGATTCTTTTTCATTTTCCATGTCTTCTTTTTTTACATATCAAAAGATGTATGGGTTCATGAACCAAACGTTCGTTCGATGCAGACTCTAAACGCATCGGGTAAAAAAAAACTTCCCTATGGCCGACCGTGAAGCGCGCTAAACCGTTGCTCCGAATATAAAAATCATCCCGAATATAACATTTAAAAGATAATCCGAACCTAGCCAGCGCGCCTACATCACCAGCACCTCAATCCATCACCCGGATCACATACATCGCCTACATCTTTCGCTGGGGGCTAATCTGCTTCACAAATTCCCCCACAACTTGTATGATTTTTGGAACAAATAAAAATTCAATACAATAGCAATACTTAGATTTAAGAAATCATGTTTGTACCCTTTTTTTGGTTATGCAATAAAGTGTTCTCTATCTATCTAGTTACTTTTCTTCACGCTAAGGTTGATTCTTTCCCGCAGTGACCTTGAAGGAGGACCCCATCATCACGGGCGTCCCGGGCAGCATCCAGCCAGAAGAGGAGTTGCAAGTAAACTGCTCTACAAAGCCGGCTATGCCAGCCGCCACCATCAAGTGGTACATCGATGGCAAACCAGAAAAGGTACGTTGAGGTTATGCTACTTTGTGCGACATCTTCTTCTTCTTCTTGGTCGGTATTGTAGGGATTATTATCAACTGATTATATCCCCACCGAGGGGCACGGGTCTCTTCCCTGAGGAAGGTATAGGCCATACTCGACCCCATTTGCATTGGTTAAGTCCAGATTGGCTTTGGTCCGCAAGAAGAGAGACATCTTTCCTATCAATATCAATCAACCCTTTATATGTACCCTGCTGATGAAACACAGACACTTCCTGCATCGCAGGAAGGTTAGGCCACACTTCACCACGGGGGCCAAGTCCGGGTTAGCGGAGGCTTGCAAGACTGGGCTGGAATTACTGTCAGAAGTTTTGAAGCCGCCCTAAGGCCTCTGAATTGGCTTAACGACTGCCATGTATCGACGGCAGCCGACACCAACTGCTTAACGTGCCTTGCGAAGGGTACACCTTGATAGCTGGTCGGCGTAGCAGTCTACTTGGAAGGCTGGTTTCCTGAGATTTCCGTGCTTAGCCTCATAGCCAACAGTAAAGCCTACTCACCCTAGTTTCTAAAGCATTAACGTTCCTCTGCGCTTGCTTCGTACAATTAATAATTAGCGGAGGGCTATGTCCAGCAGTGGACTACATAATAGCCTGAAGAAGAAGAAGAAGAGATACGTTAACACTTCAGAATTTAGGGTTTCCTCACGATGCATGCCTTGCTCAGTTCGCGAGTGGTATTGCTACTATAACTTCACATATGTACCTACGTAAATTAGAAAACAAGTCATTGGTACATACCGGGATTCGAACTCAGGACCTCCCAATTGAGAAGCCGGCGTTCTACACCGTTCCAACGCTGCTTGATCGGCGTTTGAATTATTTGAAGCATATCGTTATGTTTTGTTTAGGTGTTAAAGTGTCAGTGGATCTCGTAGATAGGCTAGGCGATGCACAAAATAATAATTTTATCTGATTGCTGAAATACGCATTTCAATAAGTAGAGCATTACATTTAGCGGAGGCGCCGGGAATTTTGGATTGTAATTAAAATTTAATGATAGCGGGATGGGGGGTGTAAGGATCGCCTCATAATCACTTATCGGCGTCGCCGTCTAGTCGCAGTGTGAATTATTTGACGGATATCGTTACGTTTTATTTGGATGTCTGTGGATGCCCTAGATATGCTAACCGATGCACAAAATGATAAAAGTTTTATCTAATTGCTGTAATACGCACTTGGCAAAGTGGTCATCGTCCTCATGAAGAGGCTTTATTGTAGGCTGATGTTGTGAGCCTCACGATGTCTTGCGAAAAATTGTGAGTGTTTTTGTTTTTAATGTTTCGTGTGAAATATAGTAATATATTGCACACGAAACATTAAAAAGCACATAAAACATGTACAAAAGCGAACTTATCTCTGTAAGAGATTTCTTCGTGTATGTTTGTTACTTCTTTACGTATAAGCGGCTGAAGCGATTTCAATAAAATTTGGCATGGAGTTAGCTGATACCCTGGATTAACACATAGGCTACGTTTTACTGCGAGAAAGTATCAAATTCCTGTAGGGAAATCAATAAACTGCGGGTAACACAACTTGGCATAGCTAGTAATAATTAAATAACAAAACAAAGTTCTTTTATCTCTTACAAGTTAATGGACTGAGCAGGTCAATGTCTTTACAACTCCAACTCAATTTGGACTGCCGCAAATAACAATTCTATCAGCAAAAGCCATTTTGCGGTCAGAAACCTTTTGCAAGGTTTCATTTAGATTAAAAGCTGAGCGGGGCAAAGATATTTGCTCTCCTTTGACGCGTTTCAGTAACTGATAGTCTATTTATTATATACACTGGAATTTGAGTGTATCAGAATCCTGGGTTATGTAATAAGTAATAAGAACTGCCATATATTAAGGCCGATTGCATCACTGTCTTAACTATGGCTTAAATACCTGTAACACTAACCTCTTGAGGTGCTCTGCCTGAGGGGCTAGGTTTCTGCGCGACCCGGTGAAATACTACCCGGGTTGGCGCTTTCAAGGATGCCTATGGGGACTACTGACAAATGACTACGCTTGGATTCCAAAAACCGACACCATTTAATATATACAGACCTAATATTTACACAATTAACCCTACACACTCAAATGGTCTCTCACTTAACCTACCACTGGTTTTAACCCTTGTCCCTGTATTATCACTGTCTTTGTTACACACCGACACTCACACAACTTAACTACTGATGGACACTAGGGGCGACTTGCTCACTATTATTAACTGCTGTACTTATTCCCGGTGAGAGGTACCTACGACTCTCAATGATCCTGGAGTGGCCGATATCGGGATCCCCAACATACCGCTCTCAGGATTCCCTATTATCTGGGGTGGCCACCATCGGGAACCCCAACGTGCTAACACCCAGAGGCTAAGGTGGGCACACGAGATGTCCTAGGCCGGCTAATATCGGCAAACCAACATGCCATGCCCTAGGACATCTCGTGAGTGGCATCGGCTAACCTCGGATGGGCCCACAGAGGCGGACCACTGTACCACTTCCGGCGATCAGCCGATGTGCCCTCACTTGTTCCTCAACCCTCTACAGATCGGGATCCCCTCCGACTGTCCTGAAACCCTACCGGGACTCCCACAGCGAACCAGAAACCCCTTAAATTGACACCGGGACCGGACCTACGGTGAACGTCTTTACTGGTAGTGGGAGCCGCTCGACTGAGCTAGCGCTGCGCCTTTTATATTCGCGTCGCCGCCGTCCCGCGCCTCCCGCCAGTCCTTGCTGGCGTCACTGCGTGCGGCGCCCCGCGCCGCGGGCCGCGCTCCGCTGGCGTCTTGTTACGCCGTGCCTGCGTGGTGCTCGTGGTGTGGCCGGTGACGTAGTCAGCTACGTCACATACCATTTAACTATAATTCATGACATGGACATGGGGAGAGAATGAAGGAAAAAAGATTGACGAAACAAATATTGCGAATTTGAGTGGAAGGGCTGGTAAAGGATGTCTCAGGCGGATATACATCGACCAAATATGGGATGTATTAGCAAAGGGAAACATATAAGGTACGCCGGTACGTGCGTGCAGTGACTTATGAACGTTGATGAAGCCAAGGTAATCTGTCAGGATCGTGGCGAGTGGCAGTCCCTGGCCTCTGCCTACCCCTCTGGGATACAGGCGTGAGGTTATGTATGTATGTATGTATGTATGTATGTATGTATGTATGTATGTATGTATGTATGTATGTATGTATGTATGTATGTATGTATGTATGTATGTATTTATGTATGTATGTATGTATGTATGTATGTATGTATGTATGTATGTATGTATGTATGTATGTATGTATGTATGTATGTATGTATGTATGTATGTATGTATGTATGTATGTATGTATGTATGTATGTATGTATGTATGTATGTATGTATGTATGTATGTATGTATGTATGTATGTATGTATGTATGTATGTATGTATTTATAATTCGTCATAATCATAGTTATCTAGTCATCTTATCATGATTATTTATTAGGTAAAACGTATTTACCTTATTTCCCGATGTTACGGCAGCGTTAAAGTTGCCGTGGTCACAGCTTGACTAAAGTGGCGTATACAGTCAACCATTGTGGGTAGTCACTTTTAGATGTTGTATAGAATCAGGCGTTACTTTGCGGAAATCCATAATAGCATTAAAAAGTTAAAATTACTTTGCTGAATTCCGCCAAAAATCCCACAAGCACCATGCGGCTAGCTAATGCACCGCCCTCCCTCCCACTTTTTCAAGCAGAAGCAAGACACGTTTCGCCTCTAACACGAGGCATCCTCAGGCTCCCAAATGCAAGTGACCGTCTCCGCAAAAACGCTCCGTATTTATAGGCTAGGCCGCCCCTCCCCCGATGACGCAATGTAACCGTTAAACTGGTGACCGTTAAACCGTTTCAACCGCCTATGGGCTATTGTTGTTTTGTGCAAATATATCGATTAATGGGGAAATAGAGGAGCTGCCCACCTGTTCATTCAGCATTGTAAACAACCTATCCCTAGATAATTTGGAAATTTCCAGCTGTTCAAGTATAGACAATCTTAACCCCTTACTGCAGGTGTGTAAAATTTCCAAATTATGGTTATTATTAAGTACATGACCCGTATCCAAAAGGTGTTTGGCAAAATGAGATTTATCCGGATGATTGTTTCGGAAAGCTGCCACATGCTCCCTATACCGAGTTATAAAACTCCTACCGGTCTGGCCAATAAACACTCCGTTACATTCCGGACAAGCAACTCTATACACCCCAGACCGCTGGAATCTATCCACCCTCTCTTTTTGATTGCACAGATTTCTAGCCAAAGAGTTGCTCGTCCTGAACGCAACCCGTATCCCAGATCTTTTTAACGTCCGGTGGATTTTTTCAGAAATCGGACCTACATAGGTAATACTTGACTTCAATTTTTGAGGCCTTTCAGGTGGCACTGCGTATAAAAGTCTACTAACCATACCGTTCCGCTTCCTGACCACCAGCCTATCAATCATTCGCCTGCTATATCCGTTTGCAACTGCTATTTGATAGATGGTATTTAGTTCCTTGTTGTAATTAGCAGAAGACATTGGCACAGTTAGCAAACGGTGAATATAGCAATGGAATGCTGTCATTTTGTGTTGCCACGGATGACAAGACGTTATTGGGATAACAGTGTCAGTCTGTGTTGGCTTTCGGTAAATCTCAAACTCATGCTTGTTACCCACCCTAGTTATTTTTAGATCTAGGAAATTAAGCGATTCGTTCTGTTCTTTCTCTAGTTTGAAATTGATTTTAGGGTGTTTTGTGTTCAAGGTATTGACAAATGAGTCTAGTTGTCTAAATGTACCTGTCCAGCATATAATGATGTCATCTACATACCGGTAATAATAAAGTATGTTTCTCTTCCCAACTATATGATTACGTTCAAAATTATCCATGAAAATATCAGCTAGCAAAGGACTCAATGGTGAACCCATTGCTAAGCCTTCCTTTTGGTGGTAAAATGCACCATCAAACATGAAATAATTTTGACGCATGCATACTGTTGTTAATGACAGTCTTTTCTCTAACGTTCCGTACCCTGAATGTCTTCAGTTCATTTCAGACTTCATGGACATGCAACGTCTTCATCCAGGGGAAAAATTACAATTATTGGAATTAACAACAGTATGCATGCGTCAAAATTATTTCATGTTTGATGGTGCATTTTACCAACAAATTCTTCTGCTAATTACAACAAGGAACTAAATACCATCTATCAAATAGCAGTTGCAAACGGATATAGCAGGCGAATGATTGATAGGCTGGTGGTCAGGAAGCGGAACGGTATGGTTAGTAGACTTTTATACGCAGTGCCACCTGAAAGGCCTCAAAAATTGAAGTCAAGTATTACCTATGTAGGTCCGATTTCTGAAAAAATCCACCGGACATTAAAAAGATCTGGGATACGGGTTGCGTTCAGGACGAGCAACTCTTTGGCTAGAAATCTGTGCAATCAAAAAGAGAGGGTGGATAGATTCCAGCGGTCTGGGGTGTATAGAGTTGCTTGTCCGGAATGTAACGGAGTGTTTATTGGCCAGACCGGTAGGAGTTTTATAACTCGGTATAGGGAGCATGTGGCAGCTTTCCGAAACAATCATCCGGATAAATCTCATTTTGCCAAACACCTTTTGGATACGGGTCATGTACTTAATAATAACCATAATTTGGAAATTTTACACACCTGCAGTAAGGGGTTAAGATTGTCTATACTTGAACAGCTGGAAATTTCCAAATTATCTAGGGATAGGTTGTTTACAATGCTGAATGAACAGGTGGGCAGCTCCTCTATTTCCCCATTAATCGATATATTTGCACAAAACAACAATAGCCCATAGGCGGTTGAAACGGTTTAACGGTCACCAGTTTAACGGTTACATTGCGTCATCGGGGGAGGGGCGGCCTAGCCTATAAATACGGAGCGTCTTTGCGGAGACGGTCACTTGCATTTGGGAGCCTGAGGATGCCTCGTGTTAGAGGCGAAACGTGTCTTGCTTCTGCTTGAAAAAGTGGGAGGGAGGGCGGTGCATTAGCTAGCCGCATGGTGCTTGTGGGATTTTTTGCGGAATTCAGCAAAGTAATTTTAACTTTTTAATGCTAGTCACTTTTAGTTTTTCATCATCATCAGCGATTTGACCCCCACTGCAGGACATAGGCCTCCCTCATGGTATTCCAAGCTTCACGGTCTTGCGCCGCCCGCATCCAGTGATGACCAGCCACCGTAACCAGGTCCTCCAAGCTGAGACTACAATTTATCGATATCAACCTCAGAACACAAAAATAAGATATCAACCCTTATCAGCCCACTGCTGGGACACGGGTCTCCTTCTGCATCGCAGCAAGGTTAGGCCATACTCCACCATGGGGGCCAAGTCCGGGTTGCTGGAGGATTGTAAGGCAGTGGTGGGCCTTACTGTCAGAAGGAATTAGTTTGTATATTTTTTTGTACAACATTTTATTTAAAGGACGATTGGGTCTAGTGTTAAACACAATCATTTTTAAGGTGAAAAGTATGTAGAGCTTCTTTGTTAGCTTCTTTTCCACATATCTATTAATTTAAACACTAATTTAGGCGTTTTATTTAGTCTGTGCCTACGTTTTTACCTTCTAAAATCTCCATTAAAACTTGAATAAAAATAACCCAATTCTTCCCGCGGGTGTCGTAAAAGGCGACTAAGGACACAAACTGGGGGATGGGCAGGAGCGCCCCCTGCTGTATAATTTCACCGAACTGCGATCCTCAACCCGCATGCCCAGCGTGGGGATTATCGGCATTACCCCCTATGATAGCACAACGTGGCGCACATTAGAGGAGGGCTATGTCCAGCAGTGGACTTCATAGCCTGACGACGACGACGTTGAATTTATAAATGTTTTATTTATCTATCAATTTATGACGGCCTCGGTGGCGCAGCGGTTTGGCACGCTGACTGTAAAACCGGAGGTCTCGGGTTCGATCCCCGGCCGGGTCAATCTAGGAAACAAACTTTTATATTTTGTCTCGGGTCTTGGATGTTATCTACGTATTTATGGTATTAAATCTATCGTCGACTTAGCACCTACAACACAAGTCATTTAGTTGTACTTGGTATAGGGCTAACGAGATCTGTGTAATAATGTCCATGAATATTTGACGGCCTCTGTAGCGCAGCGGTAGCGCATCTGCCTACCATGCAAGAGGTTCCGGGTTCGACCCCCGGCTGGTAACAAAAAAAACTCCAGGTCTTGGATGTTTACATGTTTGTGATGTCGTTGTTTCTGGTTTCCACGGCACAGGGTATCCTAGTGTGGGGCCAGAAGCAATGTATGTGCCTGTATGTAAATGTTCTTATAAATGTTATTTATTTATATTTAGTTATTATCTATTATCAATCTATCTTGTTCAACAGCCCTACAGGCCGTGGCTGCACGAAAACAACACCGAGTTCTCAGAGCCTGACGCCTTCGGTCTTCGCTCGAGCTGGCGCGCTCTTCGTCTGAGGATCTCCGCGCCGCAGGGGCCCGTGGTGGTCCGCTGCGAGGCCACCCAGCCGACCGTGCCACCTTTTGTCAGGACCTCCAACGCCAGCCTGGTGGTGGCGCGGTCGCCCCACCTGTCTATGTTCACTGCTTACGGTGGGTTTTATTATATTTTCTTTATCCAAGGAAATTCAACCAGTAATTAAAACTGTTTTAATACGGATTTCACTCGTTTATTATATTTTTACAATTTTCCGACGTTTCGGCACTTCTACAGATGCCGTCCGAGACCACGGCACCTGTAAAAGTGCCGAAACGTCGGAAAATTTTAAAAATATAATAAACGAGTGAAATCCGTATTTAAACAGTTTTAATTATGTCTAGTACTCGTGTTAATCTTAGAAAATACTAAATCCAACCAGTACATACAAAAAACTTACATTTTCTTTATTATGAAAACCAACCAGAACCACAATTTTACACTGGTAATTAAACCAAACACGTCTTCTTCAGGCTATTTTAGTCCACTGCTAGACATAGCCCTCCCCTAATAATCGCCATAGCGCAAGGTTGTGCCATCATTGGGGGGTAATGCCCACAATCCCCACGCTGGGCATGCGCTGGAATTGTACTACAAAACACTTGAATAACGAATAATAGGTGGACACCTTAAATACTTAAATCAAAAGAGTTAAGGATATGAGTTAAGGCGCTTAGGGGCGCTAACTAGTGCCGGCAATGGAATAAAAATCACTTTATAATACGTTTTATCTACTCGGATACTATATACAAAGATGATAAAACTGAAAAAAAAACTGTTATCAAATCTCTAATTTCCTTCAGTCTGGAAGAAATTGCTTTTAGCAATAAGGCCGCCAATTGTACTTTGTACCTTTACATTTTTCATAATATGTGCTCTGGTGTACAATAAAGAATATTCTTATCTTGTCTTATGACAAAAATTACGCATAGGCCAAAAATAAAATAAAAAGTTTTACAGGTACATACAGGTCTTGTATGTACCTGTATCATATTATAACTTTTTAATCATAACCCGTATCATGATCCTAGTTTCTAGATAGATAGAGAATACTTTATTGTACGTAAAAATTTAACTTACACAGATATTTCTATGATATTATGATCTGAGACTACAATAAAGTAGAATTAAAGAGAACCTGAAGGTTACATTTGCTGTGTGGTGTCGGCCTAGAGAATAGCACCAACCCAAATTCTTCCCGCGGATGTCGTAAAAGGCGACTAAGGGACACAAACCGGGGGGTGGGCAGCAGCGCCCCCTGCAGTACAATTCCACCAAACTGCGGTCCCCAACCCGCATGCCCAGCGTGGGAATTATGGGCATTACCCCCCAATGATGGCACAACTTTGCGCTATGGCGCTCATTAGGGAAGGGCTATGTCCAGCAGTGGACTAGTATAGCCTGAAGAAGTTTAAGTAAAATTAAATCTAAATCACTCTCTCAGAGGGAAAGACTAGGGGCTTACCTACCACGGTCTACCGCGGATTGAATATTTCAAGCACTCAGGTGTGAAATGTGAACACTTCAGATACAAGGTTTCTTCACGATTTTTTCCTTCACCGTTAGCGAGTGGTATTGCTACCACAACTTCACAAATGTATGTAACTTAGTAAAGAAAGTCGTTGGTATATACCGGGATCCGAATCCAGGACCCGCTTCTAATATACTCGTATTATCTTGTTTTAATAAATTGGATCAACAGTATAACAATAAATATTAATCAATATATTATTATGTTTCTCTGAAGGATAGGACTCGTAACGAATGCATCCGACAGAGAACCAAAGTTATCGACATAGCTCAGAGAATTAGTGAGCTGAAGTGGCAGTGGGCTGGCCATATGTCGCGAGATATCGCGAAGAACCGACAACCGTTGGAGTAAACGTGGTCTTGAGTGGAGACCGCGACTCGACAAACGTAGTGTAGGACGCCCTGGGCCCCGATTCTACTCAACAACATTACAGTTCTCAAGGAGTTCATCGGTAGTCCAATTACAAGGTTTTACGCTAGCGGTATTCCACTAAGCACAAATGTTCCATTTAACGACCAATGAACGACATGACAGGTACCGTAGAGCTACATGGAGCCACTTTCGTATGCTCTTACAAAATTACAGTTCCTTGGTAACAGTCTGGCTGTCAAATCCGTATGCTACTCCTTATTTGACGTTTCATTGAGCTATATAACTGCATGACAGCTACCTGACAGCTGCAATATTAGTATCTTTGAACAACAGTAGCTTTTTCGGTATGATTGCTCACTGGCAGTTGTGACGAAGAAGGCTAAAAAGTATTTTTTTAATAAAATTTATACTTCTTCACTCGGTTTATGATAGCGATTATCACAAATAGTCAACAGGGCGAAGCGCAGAGTACAAGAGCGCCGAAATAGACGTCGGTTTCACGCGTTTCGGCAATCGTTCCAACAATCAGAGTTCACAAAAACCTTCCGTGTTTCCAAACATGGGTTGAGGCATTTGGCGGACGAATAAATCCCATTGACACCCCAGGAGCAGAGGCAAGTCGGGATATCCCCTATAATAAAGGTATGTTACATGAGTTCAATATAAATAGTTTGAGGTGGTCGTCTCTTGGATTACTTTTTAGTAAGTTAGGTATAATCTTTCTTCTACGGACATTCATCGCCGTCTTTTCTTGTGACAGGCTTATATCAGGCCCTAGTAGGGCAGTGTCCTTCACAGTGTCAAGGTATTAGAATAAAAACATAATACTTACTTACCTACTAGATTTCTGTGGTATGCAAAAGACCTATTTTGTAATTATGTACCTAATGTCGGGACAGATAAGTAAAAAATGTGTAACACTGAAACATGTGAGTGGCACTGTTAGTTAGTTAGACCTGAGATTTCCGCACTTAGCCTCATAGTTGGGCCATTGTACGTAGCAAGCGCTGAGGTACGTTAACACTTCAGACACTAGAGTTTCCTTACGATGTTTTCCTTCACCGTCGGCGAGTAGTATTGCTAGGTACTATAATTTCACAAATGTACATAACTTAGAAGACAAAGTCATTGGTACATGCCGGGGTTTGAACCCACGAACTCCCGATTGAGATGCCGGCGTTCTACACCTCACCGCTACCACCGCCCTGAGTGGCACTGTACCACACATCATTGTATTGTTAAAAAAAATTACCTACTGGAGTAGAGAGAAGTGCATCTCATCAAATCGAAGTTATACAAGCTCAAGCATAAACGTAGAAAAGTTACTAAATAACTTGAATTCACTTTCAATTATAGTTTTCTTATTCTAGACAATTCGAAATTGATGGACTGCGGGGCTTTATTGATGCCATGGCATGCATCCTTCGTGCAGCACTCCGTGAAGAGCGGTTTCTCAATAGAAAGGGGTACCACTCCCCACATGTTGGATTTGTAAGTACCTAAGTATTGGCTAGTTTCCATGTAGCTATATAAAACACAATCCATGTACTGTCTATTTATTCTTACTTGTCCAATTTAGTAAACAAGATTCTACCCGTAAACTGTAACTTTTTAGTCCAAAACTGCCATATTTCCATAAATTAAGTAACTTGGAACACTCTTTTAGATAACACGCTGCCAATTTTATAAACATAGTTCATGGATTTTCGAGAAAATGTCTAGTAAGGTTAGAATCTTGTTTACTAAATTGGACAAGTAAGAATAAATAGACTGTAATGGTATATTGCCTGTTTTAGATTTGAACATTATGTGTATGCATGCCAGGACACCGTACTCTACTCATAATGCCAATCTATGGCAAAGCCACACACTCGGCCTCCACTTACATTTGAGAGAAGACTGAGAAGTGGAGTAATTCACAGATTTAGGTAAGGTTTGATAATTATTGTAAAAAGCACATATTTAAAAAACAAGTTTTATTGGTTACAACCTCACTCAAATATAAAAAAAATAGAAGTAACAATACAAAATTATTTCACATAAGTGAAATTGAAATTGAAATTGAAATTGAAAAATGTTTATTTATCACACACAGATTAGAGAACACATGAATACTATGAAAAAATAGTGACAATAATTGTGATAAAAAGGATAGGGCTCAGCTAGGTGCTGTGAGTGCATGCATCATCACAGCGCTGATTTTCAGCCCGTCCTTGTTCTCACTGAATTAAATAAAAGTTAGCGGATTTTAAAAAGAGAACACCGCAGTTGTAATCAAACAAAAATCTGTTAAGCATTATTTAGCTTCCACCCCATGAAAGGCACAAGGTGAATGAATATGAAGTGTACAGCATGTAAATTATTACACTGAATGGTATGGTAGATTTCATAAATTAAAGATCTTATCAAACCACTCAAATACGACAAGAACTCTCAAATTAAATTTAGTCACACCTGTATTTCCTAGGTTTCACTTGACAGGACTGGTTCAGGTTAGTGGTTGTCCAAAAAATTAGGCTAAGCGGCAATCAGGAGAGATTTTTTTGTTTGTCTAAAAGTAATGTTTTTAATTTAATTTTAAACCTAACAGTTGTCATGAGTACCTAAATTGTTCAAAATTAAAAAAAGGAAGTGGCTTTCAATCAAATCAAAAGATTTATTTCAAAGTAACACCAAAACTGCAAATGAGTGTGACCCTGCTCTGCTCTCTAGCTACTGTCAGTTTCGAAACCTCTGAACAAATTCCTACTAGAATTCTTCAATTTTCAGAATTTGGAAGCTGACGCCGAGAACGTCTTGTGTGCAGAGTGTTGAGCGCAGACGCCGGGACTTATTCGAGGGTGTGGCACTGTAGCAAGTTCTTGTGGAGAGGCTGTGGAGAAAGAAATGTGACTTAAGGTGCAAATCATAGTTTATTATAACAACCAAAAAAGATTCTTCTTAAAATTGTGTTTATCACATGTTTTCTCAGTGTTGTAAATAAATATTTTATTATTCAAAATAATTTTATATTATTATCAATAACTTGGATTCCCGACTTCTAACAATATTTGATTACAAGGCATGAATTTAATGACATTATCTATGTAGCATTATTGCTATGGTACACATAATTATAGCAATAATGCTATGTATGGTATTGTTTGACAACTATTATTATTATTATACTTTAAAACATAAATAATAAATTTAAGAAAATACATGTACAAAGGCGAGCTTATCTCTGTGAGAGATTTCTTCCAACAAACCTTGGGGATTCGGAGTGGAGATGTGAAACAGGTCTATGCATGTGCACAACATACACTACACACTTACACAGATAACAAAATCCTATCAAGATAAATATCTACCCAATAAATATATAAATTATATTAATAAATTCTAATAAGTAAATGAATAAACTACATAAACCATCAAAGAAATATAAATACATACATATACAATACATAAGTAATAACCTACTAACATAAATACCTAATAAATAACTACATAGCTTCTATATATTGTCGATGTCCCAGTGGCTAACTATGAAAACAGTGGTCATCAGTTCGATTCCCATTGGGGCTCGCTATGTATTTATAGAATTGAGAATTTCGCTAAGTTAAAACTCAACTGTAGTGCTGTCTCTAAGAATTTCTCAGCAAAGTATTTACTGAGTGTATTTCTCAATTCAGGAACCAGCCTTTAGACACATACATGGCCTCAACATAACATAATACTCACTTCTGGATCCTGGACAGGTAAGCATGTATTTATATAAACAAATTTTGTTTATAAATGCAGATTGTTTCGTAGCAATATTGGCTCTTTGCCTCCACAAGCGTGAGCCTTCCATTGGGAGTGGAAGTCAATGACCCAATCAGTGGAGACCCCTGCCATGCTGAAGATGAAGACGGTTCTCTGAAAGAAGTTATATTTGTGACTATAATACACACATTTTAAAGAAGGATTTCTTTATCCAATGTTTATCCAATGAAGTGATCACACCTAAACTTATATAAGTTCTAACAGTTTATACGATGTTTATAAGATGTATATACATCACATCAATATTAACTGTTACCACATAGGATTGTGATATTTAGCTTCGTAAATAAGCAAGAAAATTACTACATTGTGGTACTAGTACCCTTTGTCTACATTCATATTGCTTGCAGTGGCTGGATGAGGATGGCGGAGGACCTATGCCTCGCAGTGAACGAGAACGGGCTGGATGATTGATGTCCACAGTAAAGAAACAGTGGCTATGATAATTACATAGATATATAGAAAATTCTTTATTGCACACCAGTAATTTACAGAGATAAATAGTGATACATATTTTCCAGTACCATGCTGGAATCCAACGGGGTGTTATAAGGATAAGGACCACACAATGTTTCTTTTACACTCACCAAAGCCTGCATACAAAGAAGTCTCGATGACACGACTTTCATTCGTTCGGTATTGGCTTCGTTCCTTACATTTCATGCCGATTTCGATGCTCAATTAATACACAAACACTTCATTTTCACTTTGTACACTAACGAAAGGTTTGATAAGAAGAGTTTATTAACTGAAACTTTATTTTAACCGACGTATGTCACAAATTAGAAATCGTCGTAGGTACGAATTACGATAAGTCTACTTCACACAGATTAGATTTGTCAAACTAATAGTGTTGCCAGTCTGTGCTTACCATTTAGTACGCCGGTATGCTTGAAAAGGTATACGATTTGGAGTTAAAAGTTATACGATACGATATTTTATATAAATGAAATAATTAATATTACTTACTTCGGAGCTGGAATTATTGTAGCTCGATTGTAAATAAGCTAAGATAATAGTTTATTTTTCTGTCCACAAATTACATTCGTATTAAAAATAACATTGGATAAATAATACAATACAACAGAATGCACTATTTGTGGAAAGACTGGAGCCTAAACTAGATCAAAAGATCTGTATCTTAGGTTTCCAGGCCTCCCGGTCTACAAAAGAACGGTATTATATTGGACGCATCATCAGCATAAGGTGTAAAGTTAGTATAAAAAATGACAGATGTTTGCAAAACTTATATAAAAGAGACTAAAATGTACGTGTATATAACTGTGTGTGCATGTGTGTGTCTGCTCAGCCCTACGACCGGAGTCTTGGATTCGGGCTTCAACCACTGAGCAGAGGGTGTGTGAAAAGGTAGGATGAGTGTATATTTGTGCATTATGGCAGTGATGTGTGTTAAAAGTTTGTACTAGTAAGTCTAACGGAAGGTGAGAAGTAAAATGAGGTATTATCACATCAATTTCAAAAATGTTCAATCATAAGAAAGAGTGTTCAAGTATGCTGTTAATTTCTGTTTCAGTTCATATTTAGTAAGATCAAATATATTTAATCAAATATTTCGCCCAAACTTCGGTCAAGTGCGTGTCGGGCCACGCGCATCATAGGATTCCGTAGAACTACTTGCGCCTCCTTATTACAAATCTTAAAAGTTTATTTAAATTTCAATAGAATTAGTACGAAATCTTCCTTTTTTTACGTTTGTAGACTATATTATAGACTAGTTACTAGTTTGTAGACTAACTCGTTATCTTGTAAAGCCTATGTAGTATATTCCGGTTACTTTAGGACCGTACACACCATACACTTTGAACCTACATGAAATGCTGAAATATCTAATTTACACAGTGTGGAATTGGCCGTCTTATCGCTGAGAGCTATCTCTTCCAGACAGCCTTAAGATGAATAGGATTAAAAAATAAAGAGTAGGTAGGTAGTAGGTAGACTCTGCTGCGTATTTTGTACAGAAGTCGGATTTTATTTTAATATTTTGTATAGAATCAGGCGTTACTTTGCGGAAATCCATAATAGTGTCTTCCCACTTTTTTCCCACTTTTTCTTGAAAGTGGGAGGGAGGGCGGTGCATTAGCTAACCGCATGGTGCTTGTGGGATTTTTGACGGAATTCAGCAAAGTAATTTTAACTTTTTAATGCTTTTAATATTTTAATTTTTTAAAATAGACAATGTGGCTTTAATAACTATTGCATGTAGTATATTTTTTTATTAAGGGAATAATAACCACGACAGTAAATTGTGTATTTTGACTTATATTCTGGTTTAATAAGTGCAACGGTACCTTACACTTATAGGTGTTATTGGTCTATTCTACATCTGGCTCTTGATTTTCTTGGGTTTGCTACCCTAGGAAACTACATATTTCAACTTAAATTCCGGATTTCTAGGTTCAACGTCGTAACAATGTCGAACAGACACAGAGAATGTCAATGAATACTGAATGAAAGTATTTGATGAACAAAGTGTTTCTTACATCAAAACATAACTTAATTTTTTTGCCTTGAAATTTGAAGTTCTCAATTTCCATCTCAGAGTCTTCATCAGAACATTACCAGATTACCCTGGGACAAATTTTACGCTATATTTTCTGAAACATAATAAGCATATTAATAATGGATGGGCCTCATTACGCCTTTTCTTCATATCTGAAAGTCTTCATTAGATCTTCACCAAATTAAAATGAAAGTAATGGGATGATATACCTAGTCGAACAAAATAAAATTTATCCAAATCGGTTAATATTTGACGAGGATATGCGAAAAAATAGCAAAAAAAAAAGGAATATATGCATCGAACTGATAACCTCCTCCTTTTTTGAAGTCGGTTAAAAATACTTTATTTTATTTAGAACTAAACACGACTTGTGCTATGCTTACTGTATGTCGTATGTTAGATATTGATATTAATGAAAAAGTCTTGCTTGAAACGTTGCGTTAGATACTTTTGGAAACAAACCATTTTTATGACTAAAAATATTCGAAAATGGAGTAGTTTGTACCTAAAGCTACAGTGAGGGCGGTCGCAAAAAAAAGTTACTGGCGGAAGCCAAATAGTACGGTTTTTGTATTAAAATTTACGATCTGGTAACATACTTAACAATTGATGGTCAAGTGATACTGTACAGATTAGTTTGCTTGTTTTTTACGCTTGGATTTGGATAACTTCACAAACAGCCAAATTTCTAACAAATAAATACAATTTTGATAGCTTTGTTGTGATTAAAACCCTCTAAAGATTGCGAAGTTATAAAATACTGAAATATAAGTAATTTATTGCAGATACAATCCTTACAAGCAACGTTTTTGTGCTCCGAATATTAAGGTAGAATTTCCAGTTCACAAAGTGGCAATACCGGTTGACCGACCGAGTAGCACAGTGAAACTGCATGAGTATGACAAGAGCATGACAAGGTTCATACAGCGACAGAGCCAGAGTAATGCATGTAAAAGGTAGGGGAATACGGTTGTTGTAATGTCATGCGTTGGCATTACTCTTGTCATGCCATTGCTCGAACATTGTTTGTAATTTAAGAGAATCGACGCCCTGGACGACGATCGGCGAAAAATTGCAGGCAGATGCTGGATGCGGCAAGCTGAAGACAAGGCACTATAGCGCTCATTAGGGGAGGGCTATGTCCAGCAGTGGACTTATATAGCCTAAAGAAGAAGACGATGAATATATGTAATTTTAATGCATGTTGTGTCTTTAGCTATAGGTACTAACATAGCTATAGGTACTAACATAATTACATAGTCTAAAGTCTACTGACTGAAAAGGATTTTGTAATTGAAATGAGTAAATATTATTATTATTTTTATTAATATCTTATTAAACTACCTTTTTCGATCAGTAATCTCGGGCTCGTATAATAAAAGGTTCACATTTCCGTATTATAAATTCTTAAGCACCACTTAGCGACGGGAAATTTCAAAACGAAAGTTCCATTTCCATTGTTAAAAGGAACGCAAGTCGTTGGCCTTATCGTTTTACTTTGGAATTATTAAAAAGTTTTTCAAGTCAATAAAGTTCCACCCGGTATTATTGGACACTGATAGACCTGTGATTCATAAAACATGGTGTTCTTTTGCGGAAGTGACAATTTTCACCATGAACTGTTTCATCGTAAATATATTTTTTGAGCCTCTCGCAAATCAAATATAACTTTCTACCTTATTAAAAAACCTAATGTTAAAAAACCGAAGGCTAAAAATTCCACCCATGCCGGGACTCCAACCCGCGACCTCTGGCTAACCGCGCCAGCGTTCTCTCAACTTAGCGAACAAATAATAGGCGACTCACCGGTATCAGTGAAATTTCGAACCTCTTTACAATACTCTGTATTACGTACAGCCAGCAACATCTGGCTGAAGTAATTTGCATCACATGCCTCATTATTATTTTTAGCCTTTAAATAGGTTTGTTAAAAATTGTCCTTAGCACGGGTAAGAGCATTAAAAATAATATAATAACTTTCTACCGTTAGTGTGCAATACACCAGCGTGATTTTTTTTTTTTTTTAACATTAATTTATTATCAAGGTAACGTAGCGGTAGAATTCAAATTCCGCACGTCGTGGGTTCGAATCTCGGTTTGGTTTGGGGCATGGTTTTCATTTAATTTACGTAGATTTGTGAAGTTATAGTAGCAATACTACTCGCTAACTGAGTAAAACGCTAACGTGGGGAAACCTAACTGTATGCGATTCTTTTTCAGGCTATATTAACCCACTGCTGGACATAGCCCTCCCCTAATGAGTGCCATAACGCAAGGTTGGGCCATCATTGGGGGATTATGGGCAAGTTTGTGCCATCATTGGGGGGTAGTGTCCATAATCCCCATGCTGGGCATGCGGATTGGGGATTGCAGTTTGGTGGAATTGTACTGCAGGGGGAGCTGCTGCTGGAGATAATTATTATTGTTATATTCTTTATAGTATACTTTTAGGACACCTAGTTTAATTTGTAACGTTCAATAAGTCGCAATTTCGGTGCTGCTTTGAATAAAACCTTTTGTTTTGATTTGATTGATGGCATTTGGAGAAAAGCGCTCGCGGCCTATTCGAACTGAGTTATTGGAATCAATAACTTGAGTTGAGCAACAACAGCGCGATCAGGTGCAGGATGGGCGTCCGTTCCGTGACTACCGCTAGTGGCATTTTTCCGAGCGCTTTCATGCTTTGCAAGGCAAGTTAAGCCGTCGGTGCCAGCTGACATGTAATGGCAGTCGTTAAGCCATGTAAGAGGCCTTTTGGACGGCTTGTAAACTTCTGACAGTAAGAACCGCCACTGTCTTACAGTCCTCCGCCAACCCCGAGGTGGAGTATGGCCTAACCTTCCTGCGATGCAGCAGGACCCGTGCCCCAGCAGTGGGGACATGCAAGGGTTGATATCGACATTTGGGGGAAAATGTATATTCCCAGCAGTAGACACCGGTGGGCTGGCGTTGATGATGATTTTTCTGGAGTAGGATCCTAGTTTTGTAAATTCATGGAACTCACGGAAGAGAGTTGTTTTGTTTGTAAGTACCGGTAGAGTTACCTGTCCGGAAAGGCTTGTGAATTTCTTTGATTCTGGCTAAGAATTTCGGAAGCAGTATCCCTTTTAATCCTTCGCCGAGAACCTTTGTCATGCTTCGAGATTGAAATTCTTTCTTTGATCACTTAAAGTTTAGAACTCCTTTTGCCGGTCAATTATGTTGCGTCCAATCTTTTCACTGTTTTAGGGCTGATTTTTCAATCCTCGGATAAAACTTTTCCGTCTAATAAAGTGTTGCTTCGCATGCTTAATTTATTTGATTATGATTCAATTTAATTTTCTATTGGAAATCAATGTGTCTATCTATTATTTATATTACTCAGCTACCGCAATAGGATCTCATGTAATGATAGCTGTTAGTTATGGTAGCAAATAAATAAAATAAATAAATAATAAAAATTACACAATGAAATAAAGATGTCACCGTTTTTGAATTGTTTTTTATATATTTTTTTATTCGTAGATTATTTTATTATAACCTAAATATTCATAATAATAATTAATGATAAAAATGGAACTATACCTAAAACATTATAATTTAAATAATATTAGTTGTTTAATATAATAATTAAAACTGTTTCTATACGGATTTATGCTCGTTTATAACATTTTTACTCTCCTGCAGTACAATTCCACCAATCTGCGATCCCCAACCCGCATGCCCAGCGTGGGAATTTGGGCTTTACCCCCAATGATGGCACAACCTTGTGCTATGGCACTCATTAGGGAGGGCTAAATCCAGCAGACTAATATAGCCTGAAGAAGAAGAATAGTAAAGGCACAGAAAACAGTAATAACATAACCTTAACATATAGCATTTACATACAGGCACATACATTGCTTCTGGCGCCACGCTAGGAGTCATTATGTGGTCGATATTCTATATCAACCCTTGTATGTCCCCACTACTGGGGCACGGGTCTCTTTCTGCATCGCAGGAACGTTAGGCCATCCTCCACTACGCGACTTATGATTTCGTTATCAACCCTTGTATGTCCCCACTGCTGGGGCACGGGTCTCTTCCTGCATCGCAGGAAGGTTAGGCCATACTCCACCACGGGGGCCAAGTCCGGGTGGGTGGAGGATTGTAAGACAGTGGCGGGCCTTACTGTCAGAAGTTATCAAGCCGCCCATAAGGCCTCTGACATGGCTTAACGACTGCCATTATATGACAGCCGGCACCAACGGCTTAACGTGCCTTGGGAAGCACGGAAGCGCTCGGAAAAATGTCACTAGCGGTAGTCACGGGACGCTCACCCATCCCGTACCTGACCGCGCCTGTTGTTGCTTAACCAAGTTATTGATTCAAATCACTCGGTTCGCCTAGGCCACGAGCGCCACGACTTATGATTTACCTATGTATAAACTTGTTGCAGGTTCGAGTCAGTCTACCTACAAAAGTGGACAAGTTACGCTGACACTTGCCGTGGCGGTGTCAGTTCGTGTATTGTCTAAATACAGTGCCTTTTGTGACGTCACGCTGACGAGGTCGGTCTAAGGACGGTAATGTATATGTTATGTGTTGTATATAAACTGGCGTACTCTTGAGCTACACACGTGAAAATAACCCTGATACCCGTGGATGTTCTCACACTGGATCTGGGGGGCGAGTCTCCAAAATACATAGTTCATCAATAGAGTCATATTAGTCCGGTAATGGTCGTTTCATTTACACTACCGGTAGTCTAAGAACCAATCGCATTGCATTAGTATAACCCGTGCTTCTTAACTCGGCGCCTCGCGCGATTCAATCTTCTTCGCGAGAGATGCGTATTTAATTTCCGTGGGTTATACGCCTGGAATGACATTGTACTGCTGTTGATTTGTAGCCTACCAAATTATGCAAATAACAACCTTTGTCGTACTTATAACATTCTATTGAAAAATTATGTAAGTATTAGACTCCAGGGCTTATTCAGACTAGTATAATTGTTCACACAATTGGTTTTTGGAGAGCAAAAAAATTTGTTTAAGTAACTATTTTTTAGGTCAGCATCATAAATAAGTCAAAAGCAATCGAAGGTCATCTTACTAAATAAATATGGTCATATCTTCTGTTTTTATTTTACTTTCCTAATAAGCGAGACAAAACAGGACGGCAACAATACATCATCATCATCATCAGCCCACAGCTGCCCACTGCTGGGTATAGGCCTTTTCCCCATTATGCCAAGCCTCACGGTCTCTCGCCATCCTCATCCAAGGACCCTCCACTGACTCTGCCACATCGTCTGACCATCGGGCCGCTGGTCTACAATACAATACATATAGTAACAATAAAGATTTTGTTGAAAATTTATTACCCTTGGTACAGGCATTTTTTCTAAAGAATATTTTTTGTATAAATCCTCTTCGTGTCTTTAAAAACAAAGTATTATTAAATAGAATATATAAAAAACCCATCCTGTTGGTTGAAGTAACATTTTACAAATTCCCAAAAGTTAGAAAACATTAGGTCATGTTTTACTGACAAATTATTAGTAAGAGCTGACCAATTTGTAATTTTTTGTTGCTCACTAATTGTGTTGAATATATTTTTTATTTTTTTATTTTGACAGTCATGTATCGTAACTCTTGGATATAGAAAACTTTATATTATTTACCAGGCCTTTCTGTAACAGCTTTTATGTACGATTATTTGTACTACAATTCCCAGTTGTAGAAAACTTCAGCCCAACAGTTGACCGTAAACTTTTCCCATTTTCATCTTATTAGGCTTTGGTCTGATAATTTGTTCAGTCAAAAAATTTAAAAAAGGGGTTGATATTTCAGGATTAAATGAGACGACTGTATGACCAAGGACGTGCTGACAACTTGATGCACGTTATTTCTCCTGGTATTTGGACGATATCTATCAACAATTTGTTTAAACGAAAGCTGAACGCAATGAAATATTGGTATATGTATGGCTACCTCACTTGATTAGAGAATTGAAGTGAAGTGTGTGCGGAAATATTATAAAGTGTCTATATACATACATACATACATAGATACATACATACATACATACATACATACATACATACATACATACATACATACATACATACATACATACATACATACATACATACATACATACATACATACATACATACATACATACATACATACACACACACACACACACATACATACATACATACATACATATATACATACATACATACATACATACATACATACATACATACATACATACATACATACATACACACACACACACACCCTCACACACACATACACACACACACACACATACATACATAACCTCACGCCTGTATCCCAGAGGTGTAGGCAGAGACCAGGGACTGCCACTTGCCACGATCCTGACAGTTCACCTTCGCTTCATCAACGTTCATAAGTCGTTGCATGCACGCACGCCGGTTCCGGGTACTTTTTATCTTTCCCGTTTGCTAATACATCCCCTATCTCGTCGATGTATGTCCGCCTGGGACGACCCTTACCCACCCTTCCACTCACATTCGCAATATATATCAATATATACCAGTGTCTATATATTCAAAAAGTACCTAGTATTTAACATTTGTTCAATCGTTTAAGAGTTTAAACTGGATACATCCACTGTAACAGTGTTAGTACAAGAGTATGGACGGTATAATTATTGTATAATTATTCTAATAAAATATTATATGATAGCAAGCACTGAATTTCGATGTTTTAGGTCACATTAAATTTGTAATTATTTACATACGTTGCGAAAGGAGCTGTAATTATTAATGATAAATTATAAAATGAAAATAATGTCTAAAAAGGAAATAATTTAAATCGGCGTGTAAAAAAAACTAAATATTACTAAAATGTAAAGTTGTTGTTACGAATAAGAATTTGTGTATTAATGTAATTACGTATAAATTATTAATTTTACAATTGAACTACCACCTTTATTTAACTTCATATTCCGTGGCGAATAGTTTCATAACTCATTGTTTATTTTTCGGCGACTACACAACTCTTGGTTCTCCTTCTAGCATAGCCTTACAAAAAGCTTATCGAATTCTCTACATGCAACATTCCTAAGCCTAAAATAAACACATTACTTTACGCTTGTAAAATTCAATACTATCTCTAAGCTCTCAATACTATAACTAATTAATAAATCAGCTCATAAGTGTTTCATTTCATATATCATCGATATTTTATCTATTTGTGAACCTTTGAACGAATGTTATACAATGTCTAATAGTAATTTCAAAACACAGAAATGTTCATTTCAGGAATGTTGAAATGAGTATCAATTGGCAAATACGATCGTCATTTACAGAGTTATAACCTCAATATTAAATTTTGTTTTAAGTGAGCTAACATTTGGTACATTGACGCATGCAGTGATGCCTAACATTCATTTAGGCATTAATGATTTGTGAAAATCGTGTCGACTTTCGAATGTTTTGTCTACCAGCTCGAAAATACTATCTGCCCAAAATCTCGATTTTAACTTACCACGAGTGTCAATTTTAACAACCTATTGTAGACTTTTAGTCCGGATTTACTTACGGGTGTTGTTATATCGGAAAAGTCCGACCAGGTTTCGCTCCGATTCGCAGAGCTTAATCATGGTGAGCAGAGACGGAGCTCGCGTTGTCGGTTGCTTGTCTCACACCTTGTAAATCCTATACTTGTAAATCCGGACTAAAAGTCTACAATGTGTTGTGCTTACGAAAGTTTTAGTTCAAAAATTTAACAACCTATTTAGAGGCTAAAAATTCCACCCATGCCGGGACTAGAACCCGCGACCTCTGGCTAACCGTGCCAGCGCTCTCCCAACTGAGCTAATGGGCGACTTACTGGCATCAGTGAAATTTCGAACCTCGTTGCAATAAATACTCTCTATATTACGTACAGGCAGCAACCTAAATAAAACAGGTTTTAGCCTCTAAATAGGTTTTAAAATTGTCCTTAGCACGGGTTAGTGCATTAAAAAGAATAAAATTACGAGTGTGAATTCAAGCGTAAATGTCATGTAAATTTGATGTTCTGAATTTCACTAGTATGCCATCTTGACAAATGCGACTTGCACTGTGTGGTATCATTCGTGATTGAGTGACTAAGGGCCAGTTTTTTAATTGAGAATTTCGTTAAGTAATTACTTAACTGTAGTGCTGTCTCTTTAAACTTCTCAGCAAAGAGCATGACAGCATGTTACAGTACTACACATCATAAAAGTCCCTTCGGTAATCTACGTTCGCGCAGACTAGAAGTGTAACGAAAGTACCCGAAGCGATAAGTACATTCAACATGATCTTTAACCGATACGGTTAAGGTGCAGAATTGATTGACACCTGTTGACATCAACCAAGTCTAGCAGTTGACTGAAACTAATAGTCACCTGCATCGATGACGTTGAATCAACCAATAGCAACAAAGGCGCGCGGCCTGCCATAAAATGAAACTTGGTCTTATTTAATCTTATTGGTCGATCAACTTGCCGCACATCCGAAATTTGGTCATCTGCGCAGGTACATCCGCGAGACTTATTTCTTGTGTGGCACTGTACTTAAGTATTTAGTCAGTGAAATTCTCTATTCAGAAACTGGCTCTCATTGCTACAAATATGCATTAGTAGGCAATTATTGACGACCTCTGTGGCGTAGCGGTAGCGCGTCTGACTGCCATGCAAGAGGTCCCGGGTTCGAATCCCGGCTGGAAACAAAAAAAAAGTCCAGGTCTTGGATGTTTACATGTTTGTGATGTCGTTGTTTCGGGTTTCCACGACACAGGGTATCCTAGTGTGGGGCCAGAAGCAATGTATGTGCCAGTATGTAAAATGTTATGTTATGTTATTATGTAACAGAGAAGTGTGCGTGTGACAATGAAATATGTTCACTAATTGCCAATAGATTGGCTTACGGTTAGTACAGACCAAGTGAACGAATGCGAAGGAAAACACTGGGCAATCAACACTGCTTTAAAGTTGACTCCACCTGTTTTCCTTCGCTTACGGACCTCCCTACTAGTAATACTGTGGAGGTCAAGAAAGTTCGCTGGTTTTCAACGTAACGTCGAGGCTGATTCGTCCGCTTTCATTCGTCAGAAATCGTTGGGACCTGGAATCACGTCGCGTCCAGACTACCTAAACGAATATGTAGGCCCCCGTTGACGATGCATCCAATACTCCAAATGGACTGCTAGCATTCCAAAATCCGATTGTAGAAAACGCCAAACGCCGTCCATTGTTAAGACGGCGGCTGCGTCTAAGAATGGATTTAAGACATGGTTTGTAATTCCATCACGATATTCGAAATGAACCTATAAGTGTATTGTGTCTGGATTGACCGTCAGTGTCAAAAACGAACGCTAGGCGCACGCCATGTAGATGAGGTCCAACCTGCTCGTGAATTCCCAAAACGGCATCCATTCTTTATTCGTCCCGTGGTGCGCAGCCGCCCAAATAGGTCGTGTTTATAAACCATATCATTTTATCGATGCCATGGTTATGACAACGCCAAGAGATTTTGTTTGGGCATTCATTGAAATGTACAAGGAATTCTTGTTTTTAGGAAAATCAACAACGCCAACTAAAGTAATAAATATGAGAGAAGTGCCGCTCCCCTGAGGCAAAAATATTTTTTTAAGAGCGAATGACAAAAAGTATAATTTGTGACAACAGATTAATCATTTCAACAAAATTAATGAACATTTTCTGTGCTGAAATTTATTGTTTGAGATTTTCTTCGGGAAAGCTGACATTCTACCGGTTTCTGATTTCCGAATGTGACACTTAGTGAAGTTTAAGTCCGAATTTAACCAGATTTTGGGAATACCTCCGTAGGAAGAAAAAATACGTGGGAAATCAGAAACTGAGGGTTTGCGACCCCTGCCAGTACCTACAAATGTAGTTTATAAATTAGTTAAAACGTCAAACTTCTGTCTTATTAATAATTAATCTGTCGTGCCAAAGCTCTTAAATGAAGAAATAACGTCTATTGTAAACGTTTGCTAAGTTCAAAATTAATTTATAGTCCTGCCGAATAAAGACTTTAAAGTTGTTTTAAGAAGTTTTTTTAAAGCTCATTCACAACGGTTATTTAAGCTTTGAGGTCCTAGAGAAGCCTGAAAACGCTGCCTGAAAAAAGCTACAGAATTAAAGCCTTCTTTTTTTGAAGAGCGCCCCACTACACTACAAGGGTCTCTCCCCTTTTTTAACTGACTTCAAAAAGGAGAAGGTTTTTTTTTGTTGTCCCCCGATTACTCGAAGATCCGTGGACCGATTATGAAATGTATTTTTTTTGTTGGGAAGAGTAGACTTTACGGGTAGGTCCATGGTCATGAAGTCAGTATTTGATGATGGAATCCTATAGATATTGAAGGAACTTTTTAAATTTTACAGGCACACTAAGATATTTGGGTGGTTTTAGTGAATCGTGCATTGGATCTCGGAAAACACAAATTTGGTGGAGTCGTAAGTGATATTATAAAAAAAAATGTGAAAGAAACGTGTAAAAAACAGAAAGAGACTTCAAAACACTACTGCACTAAAACCGCAGAAGTAATTTAAATCAATATGACCTTTAAATTCAAACTAGATGACATGACAATCATGACAATGACATGTAGAAAAATACACTATTTTTATTTTTAATGCACTAACCCGTGCTAAGGAACAAATTTAAAAAACCTATTTAGAGGCTAAAAATTTCACCCATGCCGGGATTCGAACCCGCAACCTCTGGCTATCCGTACCAGCGCTCTACCAATTGAGGTTGCGGGTTCGAATCCCGGCATGGGTGAAATTTTTAGCCTCTAAATAGGTTTTTAAATTTGTTCCTTAGCACGGGTTAGTGCATTAAAAATAAAAATAGTGTAATCATGTGGGTACAGTGATATCGTTCCGATGTTAAAACCTAACTGCAAAGTAGGTAGTCGGGGCTGTAAGTAATGCAATTTGCTTAAGTCAGATGTCGCTGCCTGTACGTAATACAGAGAATATTGTAAAGAGGTTCGAAATTTCACTGATGCCGTGAGTCGCCCATTGCTCAATTGGTAGAGCGCTGGTACGGATAGCCAGAGGTTGCGGGTTCGAATCCCGGCATGGGTGAAATTTTTAGCCTCTAAATAGGTTTTTAAATGTAGAAAAATAATTTGGAGTCGGTGCCCAAAATGTAATGTAATGCTGGTCATGTAATTTGGCACTGGCTCCAAATTATACTTCTACTTCTACGTGTTTGTAGTGTTTCGCAGTCAGTTTTTACTTTAGATCAAAATTTGCAATCATTTGCCACCTCTTACCAGTCCGACAAGAATTTGTCAAGATCTTACCACCAGCCTCTATTTGACCACTCGTTTGCGATGGCCTTGAAATACATTAAGGCCACTTGAATTGTGTTCGTTCGGCAAGACTATCTAAGCAAGCCTAGCCAACACATTTCCGAAATAACTGTTGGTAATTACGAGAAGTTTGTTTTAATTATAAAGTACTAGCTCCACCCTGTTTTTAAAGGCAACGAGAGATTTTCTGTACTCATTTTCGTAATATTTTAGCGTAGGCTGGGCAGGGTTTAATTATGTGAAAGCACTGAGCTCCAAATTATAATTAATCATAACTTACACTTTCTCTGGAATTTTTTTTGCAGATCTTGTTTGTTTTGCCTACTGAAATGCTTTTATCTTTCCTTTTAAATCTTACGATAGTGATGAAAAAATTAAACTTCCACACTAAATCATCACTTGTCTCGTCCCGAAACTAGGATAACCGTGTGCTAATATAAACAGGCAAAGACATCATAAACTTTTACACCCAGACTGCATAGATAAACTTTAAACGTCAAAGGCAGGGCGCTAGTATTCTGTCAGGGATATATTATTTACCAAAGGTTGCGAATTTCAAGCACTCGTACCTCAACACGTCCACAACTACTTAGATTTCCTCACGATATTTTGCTTCATGATTAAAAATATAATTATGATATTGACATAAAATTATTAATAATATAAATAAACTAGACCTGCGACGCAAAAAGAGACTGCTGGGGCACGGGTCTCTCCCTGCATCGCAGGAAAGTTAGGCCATACTCCACCACGGGGGCCAAGTCCGCGGTGCTGGAGGATTGTAAGACAGTGGCGGGCCTTACTGTCAGAAGTTATCAAGCTGCCCATAAGGCCTCTCATATGGCTGAACGAGTGCCATTACATGACAGCCGGCACCAACGGCTTAACATGCCTTGCGAAGCACGGAAGCGCTCGGAAAATGCCACTAGTGGAAGTCACGGGAGGGTCAACCATCCTGCACCTGACCGCGCCTGATGTTGCTTAACTCAAGTGATCGATTCCAATCACTCGGTTCGACTAGGCCACAAGCGCTTCGCGCGCACCTTCACACGTTTTATAAAAATTACACCGTTTTACTGTGAGGTAAATTATAAACATTTGGAAAAAATATTAAATCAGGCATGCAAGAGCGAGGTTAATGGTTGGTCGCTGAAATCAATATGAATGAAAAACAATAACGTTACTTACAGACTTTTCAATCTAAACTTCACTACACACAACCTTACGAGACAAAGGGCATTTTGTGAAGTTAAAACGACTTTTGGAACACTTGAAATGAACTTGTGAATGAGTTTAGGCTGAATTAATTGCGTCTTTAGGAGGTGTAAATGGAAAATCAATTGTGACTTTAAGAACTTTCTGTTGGCTTAATAAACATCCCACATCTGTGTGTGTTCTAAAGGGAAAACCATCTAAATCCGTATTTCACTTTGAATGAGTGCATTTTGATCCCAAGATTTAGGCTGGCAAAGGTTAATACATCCTTCATGGGGCATTGTATACGTTTCCATAATTAAAACCCTGAAGATATATTAAGTTTCACTGAAGCGCGGTTCAAAAATGTGTAAAGTACATTTTGTGCCAAAAAAGCTATTATAATATTAAGGATTATTTAGATGACAATGATGTCTGGAATTCAAGCATGTAAAATGCATATGTGTTTTGTAAAAATTGTGTAAACTCTGTTAATTAAGGAATTTGAAACGACCAAGTTTTTTTTTCCATTTTTTCTCCAAAATTATCTAGATTTTGAAAAGGGATACCTAGTTTGACTTGTAACGTCCATTAAGCCGCAGTATCGGCTACTTTGAATAAAACCTTTTCATTTCATTTCATTTATTTTAAAGTTTTGCAATAACTGTGCTGTAAAGTCAAGCCAATTGCATAGAGTCTGTTAAATACATAAATCACATAGCGTAAAATTAGGCCTGTGTCCCGAATGGGTACACAGAGACCAGTTTGCCACTTGCCACAATCATAACAGATACTTGACTGCCTTCTTGGTATATCAGTATCAAGTCTGTTCATGATGCCAGATTTTGTGGTTTCGATTCCCGCTGAGGACCGCCGTACTACAAACGTACGGCCTCTGTCATGGTGTACACCAGCGTTTGTTATATCTTTGCCTGGTTGCCATAGCACAGATTAGGCAAGCGATCATGTTGTGAGGAAGTTGTTATAATTATATTTCCCTTCATCAGAGTTATTATTATTCTCTTAGTACGAGAAAAATGTATATACCCGCTTCTTCTATATAATATAAAAATGAATTGCTGTTGGTTAGTCTCGCTAAAACTCGAGAACGGCTGAACGGATTTGTCTTATCTTGGTTTTGAAATTTTTGTAAAGGTCTAAGGAAGGTTTGAAAGATGATAAAAGTATAAAAACAGCTTTTTCATTTGATTCAAACGTTTTTTTTTCAATAAAATTTTGAGTAAATTTGAAGTTTATTGCTGTTCAATAATGTTTATATTAAATTACAATCATGTATATATAATAGAACTGATATTCAATATTATAATGGCAATTGACAATTTATATATTTTTTTACATAAAATCAAAGACGACACGAAAAATATTCTTGCAAAGTCTCGATGGGCAAGAATATTTTTATGAATAAAATTTTCTTTCGCGGTTCTCGAAAGAGCTGAAGAAAAAAGAGCTGAGTTTTCGAACTAAACCTTTCAGAATCACTACTTATATATTTTTATTTTTATTCCATATTAACTTAATTGACTTTCTGTCACAGGAGTCCACGTTCCACGTACCACGTTTCTATTTCGCGAATCCGGAATGAAAGTTTTGCTTTTTTTTTCGGTAACTTTGGCTGTGATTAGGCATATTCAAATTATATGCGTGCACTCTACTCCCTTACATTAGGGGTGATTTTGAAACAAAAATGTGAATGTCGGGCTGCTGTAAGCTCAATTGATAACATTAATTTGTTGAAAAATCGCCTCTAAGGTAAATGATTAGAGTTCAGTCTTGTTAAGACCGTGATTTAAAGTTCCCATTATGAGTTAAGAGAATCTCTCGAACACTACTTACAGAAATCCTATATAATGTAGAATAATTTTACCGAATGTATATTTTTTCCAATTTAGTTACATTTTGTGAGAAAACTCGTTATAAATGAAATGGAGTAAATAAAATAAAATAAATAATATTTAATGGTCAATTTTGAGCACTATCAAATTGTTCTGTGATAAGTACATGTGTTTCTTAGTTTGTATTTACATTAAATAAATCAGGAATAGCTTGTGACGTCACTACGTATGATTAATACATGTATGGGATTGTACGGTCAATATCTGATCTTATCTGATCTGATTCTTAATTGATGTTGTTTTTGCCCAGGTTGAATTTACACTAGATTTAAACATTGTAAAATTTTTCGTGCTAAATAAAGAACTTTAAAAATGAAGAATGAAAAATGAAAGAATCTATAACTGATCAAAAATTTTATTTTTTTTGCAAATTCGCTCTACGGCCGTGTTCAAACCAAATTTTTAGTCAGCCGCCGAATGTGAGTAAGCTTACTGTGAGCCCCAGTGTAAGCGTCAAAATACGTAGCCAATCAGCGTTCGGGGCGTGTAGCGACACGCTATATTAATCGGCCGCCGAATGCCAGCGTTTACGCTTAGCGTAATAACTAGATATCGGATGATTATCCGATCTCGGATCGGACTAAATCGCTCGTGGTTTAGCTAAACCGAGTGATTGGAATCAATCACTTGAGTTAAGCAACAACAGGCGCGGTCAGGTGCAGGATGTCTGACCGTCCCGTGACTACCGCTAGCGGAATCCCGGGATTTTTTCGACGCGAAAGAGCTATCCATGTTAGCCAACACGTCAAAGTTAGGCAAATATGCATCTGATTATCCGATCTCTAGTATTGGCTGTTAGATGTGAACAAAAAACTGAATATGTATAAAATACTGTAAACTGCGTAACCCTCGCTCACTTCCGGCGGCTGACAGTCAATTATAAATAAAATAAATAAATATTCATGGACGTTAGCCCTATACTAAGTACAACTAAATGACATAGGTGCTAACTCGACAATAGATTTAATACAATAAATACATAGATAACATCCAAGACCCGAGACAAACTAGAAAAGTTCGTCTCCTAGTTTGACCCGGCCGGGGATCGAACCCGAATTTGGTGTGAACTCAACCTCACCGTTTAGCGTACAGCCAGCCTTTCCAAGATAGAGCGATATCTGTGTATAATTAATTATAATTACAAAAAAATGCTTTTCAATTGATAGTGACGTCACAAGGTAAGTATTATAATGGAATGTCATTCGATGTAAAGATCTTTACGGCGGTAAAATAAACGGTATTTAAAACGTATTATTGCTTGTTTTATTTTTGTCCGATTTCTATGTTGGGCCGTATGAGATAACAGGCAGTGAGATCTTCTTCTTAAAGTGTGTCTCCATCACTGAAGGTTGCCAGTCAGCTCTTCACAGCGGTCTCTGTTCAGTGCATTTCTGAGCAGCTCCTCTGCGGTTTTACAACCAGTCCACTCTTTGATATTGCACAAACACCTTTCTATCATCTTTCTCCTGCCTGACCTTCTCTCTCCTTTCACCTTTCCCATCAACATATTCTGCAGCAATTGGTATCTCCTGAATCGTAGCCTCGTTAGGCCTGCTAGTGCATCAGGCATGTTTGCGGAGGCGCGTGTTGATGACTTCCACGCGATCCTCTGCAACAGATGCGCATCGTCATTATACAGGATCCGGGCCAGCTCCAACACTATCCTGAAAGCTATAGCAGAGAGGATGTATAGCCCAATAACTAGACACTGGGACTCACTTTTGTGTAAACCGAAGTGTAAGTTTGGAGTTGAACTTAAAAATGAAAATTTTAATTTCAACTACAAAATGTTAAAATTTAATTTAATGTTTTAATTTAGAATTTATGCCTGTGATGTCACTAACATATTTAGTTTTAATACTGAGTGTCAATTTACTAACAACCTATGGATTGTTATTTATCCGAAATAAAGAAATACAACCTCTGTGGCGTAGCGGTAGCGCCTCTACCTACCATGCAAGAGGTCCCGGGTTCGAATCCCGGCTGGGAACAAAACAAAAGCCCCAGGTCTTGGATGTTTACATGTTTGTGATGTCGTTGTTTCTGGTTCCCACGACACAGGGTATCCTAGTGTGGGGCCAGAAGCAATGTATGTGCCTATATGTAAATGTTATGTTATGTGTTATGTTACAATAACAAGGCCACATTCCGCTGCTTGATGGTGCGAACAATGCAGTGCCTAGTAAGGTCGATATTACATACACTACAAGGAGACCCGCGGAGGGATGATGGAAATCATCGTGAGGAAACCTGAATGTCTGATGTGTTCAAATACCTTAGAGCTGGAAATTGCCAATACGCGGTGAGCACGCGCGGTAAATACTCCCATACTCTCTCTCTGAGAGAAGGCCTGTACCCTGCATGGGACGTTAATACGCTACATAAAAAGTAATAATGCTCTAAAAGGTGTTTTAGAGCATTATCACTAGAAAGTGAAACAACTGCACGTCATGACCACCGGACTCGGTGGCAGAAAGACGTCCTGGGAGGCATCTTCAGACCCTGTAGGCCGATTCTCGTGGACTTGCTGTGCTGCCTGACTTCACTGACGGCAGACACCTCATCCTCCGATCCTCAGATAATCCACAGGTTTATCACTAGTGTTGTGAACAATATAGGACAATTGAGATGGATAAGTAAGTCAGATAATGATGAAGTTTTAGTGGAACTGCACATAGAAAATTTATAAGATGCATAAATATCTGTCCCCCATCGCGTAGACTGTTATTATAACGTATTTATGTAAGTTTAACATAACTATGTGTGTAACTGTTTATGTAGGTGTATTGTTATTTATATAAGTAGTGTATTAAAATATTCATATTTGCACCGACTACCCGTCTCTAATTTCCTTCAGCAACTTTCCGTCGTAAGGTTGTCTGAAAGAAATTGCTTTTAGCAGTAAGGCCGCCAATTGTACTTTGTATCTTTATATGTTTTATAATATGTGCTCTGGTGTACAATAAAGAATATTCTTATCTTATCTTATCCCCCGATGTTAGATACATATTTTTACTAAAGCCTCTAATGTGAGCTGAAACCCAATCACTCAAACCTCCAGAAGGGCCATTTTTTGGTAGATACATGGGATAGTACATGGGATAGAGATTCGATGTCATACTGAACTATGGAAAGAATCTGGGTAAGGGGAAAGATGCTCTAAGTCTACTGATGGACGACGACAAAGCTGGTCACAATCCATACAAGATCTCACGGGGTTACTTTAAGCCCGTAGCAGCAGACGCCAGCCGGATGTTTTAAATAAATAAATAATAATAAATAAATATTCATGGACATATTACACAGATCTCGTTAGCCCTAAACTAAGTACAACTAAATGACTTGTGTTATAGGTGCTAACTCGACGATAGATTTAATACAATAAATACATAGATAACATCCAAGACCCGAGACAAACTAGAAAAGTTCGTTTCCTAGTTTGATCCCGAGACCTTCGGTTTTACAGTGGCGTACCAAACCGCTGCGCCACTGAGGCCGTCAAATATAGATTTGACAGAAAGTCTTTAACAGGCGTCGCACATAGCGAAAAGAGTGAACTCCATAACGGGAGTGAACGAATCTATATTATTCATTTAGAAGCGCGCCAAATTTGAAGTGGCGCAGAAAATGCAGTGTTAAAAAGGTTAAATCGGTAAAATAAGGTCAAATCGGACTAGTACCAAAAACTGAAGTAATTAGCTGATAACTTTTGTTTAGTTTTAAACACGAATCTAGAAGGGTTTCTAGGATACAATACGGGGTGAGTTTTTAAAAACCTTGCAGTTTCTAAGATATATAATACGGTCAAATAAGGCAAATCGGACTAGTACCAAAAACTGAAGTACTTAGCTGATAAGTTTTGTTTAGTTTTAAACACGAATCTAGAAGGGTTTCTAGGATACAATACGGGGTGAGTTTCTAAAAACCTTGCAGTCTAAGATATACATACATGGAAGCGTCAGGAAGTCCTACTTTTTGAAGAAACACATGCCACTAACGGTACTATGATTAATTCCATCATTCAATTTAATCATTTAAGTTTTATTGTGCTAGAAAGTAAATAACAAACAAGCAGTTAAGCAGTTGGTGCCGGCTGTCGTCGATAGATGGTAGTCGTTAAGCCAAGCAAGTCAGAGGCCTTAGGGCGGCTTGAAAACTTCTGACAGTAAGACCAGCAACTAGTCTTGCAAGCCTCCACCAATGCGGACTTGGCCCCCGTGGTGGAGTATGGTCTATACCTTCCTTAGGGAAGAGACCCGTGCCCCTCAGTGGGGACAAATTGGGTTGATGATGATGGAACAAAACAAATAATTGTTCAAATGGTCGTGAGCAACAAATTAATGAGAATTTAATATGTTTTTTTATGGCATGTTATTGTTTTTTACGGCACAAGCCTTCTAGCAGGAAAAAATAATATGGGCTTAATTACCACGCTAGCCCATCTGGGATTAGCAAGCGCGGAGATATTTGAACACCTCAGACAGTCAGGTTTTTTTCATGATGTTTTAACCTTGACCGTTGGCGAGTGGTATTTGTAATATAACTTCACAAATGTACAGTGCTACACAAGAAATAAGTCTCGCGGATGTACCTGCGCAGATGAACAAATTTTGGATGTGCGGCAATTTGGTCGACCAATCAGATAGTTTCATTTTATGGCAGGCCGCGCGCCTTTGTTGCTATTGGATGATTCAACGTCATCGATGCAGGTGACTGTTAGTTTGGCAATACTAGCGTGAGCGAAACAGGTAGCGCTACTGCGGCAATCTATTCTGCACCTTAACCGTATCGGTTAAAGATCATGTTGAATGTACTTATAGCTTCGGGTACTTTCGTTGCACTTCTTCCTAGTCTGCGCGAACGACGATTCCCGAAGGGACTTTTATGATGTGTAGTACTGTACATAACTTAAGAAACAAAGTCATCGTCACACGTCACGTGACAGTCAATACGTGCGTAGCCAACCCGCGGGTATCCTCACGAAGTTTTCTTAGGTTAGTGTGTGGTGTTGCTACTACTAATTCGCAAATGTACGCATCTTTGAAATTAAGCAAAGTCATTGGTACATGCCCGCACCGGGTACTTTCTATCGTCGACGGGACTTTTTACCGGGACGTCCCAGGCGGACGTTTATTATTATTATAGCCATTTATTTCCCAAATAGAATTCATTACATTATAATGAATAAGTAGTTAATTAAATAGAATTTATACATTAAAATTATGTATTTTAATTTTAATGTATGAATTCTATTTATTCATTATAATGTAATCAATTCTGTTTGGGATATAAATGGCAAGCATTTAGAAATTAATAGATTCAAATTGATAAATTATAGACTTTGTAATTATTTATATTTGGTTTGGGACACCCATAATTGAGTGTAGGCCTCTTCCATCGCGTTCCAAACATCTCTGTTTTGGGCAGCCCAGGCGGACATACATCGACCAAATAGGGGATGTATTAGCAAAAGGCTACGCACAATTTTAAAAACCTATTTAGAAACTAAAAATTCCACCCATGCCGGGATTCGAACCCGCGACCTCTGGCTATCCGTGCCAGATAGCCCGGATAGCCAGAGGTCACAGTTCGAATCCCGGCATGGGTGGAATTTTTTGCCTCTAAATAGGTTTTTAAAATTGTCCCTGGCACGGGTTAGTGCATTAAAAATAAAAATAGTATAAAAGGCTACGTTTTACTGTTGGGAAATGTGTTATTCCCATTGGATAATTGATAAACCGCGGTCAGCACCGCGGGGCACAGCTAGTATTAAGAAACCTGAACTCTCTGCTACCTCATGATTACTGTCGAGCACCTACATAGTTGGCCATGGCCCTCGGAGGCAGATCGGTTATAAAAACATCGCAGTAGCGTCCTATTTGCGCTAAAAGCTTTGCGCCATATAACTCGGGAGGCTTGGAAATGAACGCAAGCTACCTCAGGTAGATACTTTCAGTTCTGGGGTTCCGTAGACAGGCAGGGCGAAACCATGCAGCCTATGTAATACAAAACTCTCTTAACAATACTAGAGGTTCGAGATTTCACTGATTCCAGGTAGTCGCCCATTAGCTATTAGGAGAGCGCTGGCACGTTTAGCCAGAGGTCTCGGTTCGAGTCCCGGCATGGATGGAATTTTTAGCCGCTAACTAGGTTTTTAAAATTTTTCCTAGCACGGGTTAGTGGATTAAAAAGAATATAGTTTATAGTTGTTTATTTATAAATATGTAAATATATTTATAGAAAAATGTCACATTTAATTGTTAAGTTGACTTAATGTAAACAAATCCACAATGGTATCGTCATAAATAAAAATAAATAATGAAAATAAAACATTGATACAAATACATTGATAATATTAGTAGTATTTGGTCGAAGTCACGCTAGCCGTAAAGAAAAAAAATTATATACGAATATTCATTATTGTATATTGGCCTTTTTGCATCTACTTAATGAGATGATTTATACAGCGTCCAGTGGTATCTTCACTCACACTAGATGGGTGAAGGGACCACTCCGACGCTGTAGTGCCTGGATCATGGTTTTATAGATGGTGTAGGCTTGCCCAGCACCTATACCATCCAGACAGCTTAGTCAGCATAAGATAAGATAAGATAAGGCATACCCCACAGGAAAGACTAGTCAATACGTGCGGAGCCAACCAAGCCGCGGGTTTCCTCACTATGTTTTCCTTCACCGTTAGCGTGTGGTATTGCGACTGCAAATTCGCAAATGTACGTAACTTTGAAATTAAACAAAGTCATTGGTACATGCCCGCACTCGGGATCGAACCTGGGGCTCTCGCTTGCCAGTCTATCATTCTACCCACTGAGCTACCACCGCTGTATTCATTATTGTATACAGTAAAATTAATTGATTGAAAAAAATTGTGAAGAAACCTGTCTTTTCTGTGGACTAGGCCAACTAAGTTGTCTAAAACCATGTCCCAGGCAATGCAGCACACGAGCGGTCCCTTCACCCATCTAGTGTGAGTGAACATGCCACTGGACGCTGTATAAATCATCTCATTACACAGATGCAAAGGATTACTGGTGTAAGTATTCACCTACGACCTACGGAACCTCCCTTCAACAAACCATTATTCACAGTTAAGAACCTTTTTGCCTAACATCGTACCTCCATGGTGCTTTAGGTTGTATTGTGTGTGTAAAGAAAAGAAGATAGTCACTAATCTTGTGAAGGGAAAAAAGCTTGGCCTTGGCAGAGAAAAAATGCAAAGAAAGGAACTGTTAGTAGTTTCTTGGGAAATTGCCCTAATCCATTTAGCGCTTTCAATGCGGCGCTGAAAGATACCGAATTGGAAGTAACCGAGTTGAAATTCACGCGGGTTTTATTAATAATCCAGCCTGTAAACGGTCTACTGTAGTTTACAGGCCTTTTCTTAGAAAGAAAGTAAGGGTTTAATCACCACGCGTGCCCACCGCGTATTTAGGTAAAAACACGAATCTGAAAGGAATGTTATCAACCCTTGTATGTTTTCACTGCTGGGGCACGGGTCTCTTCCTGCATCTCAGGAAGGTTAGGCCATACTCCACCACGGGGGCCAAGTCCGGGTTGCTGGAGGATTGTAAGACAGTGGGGGGCCTTACTGTCAGAAGTTATCAAGCCACCCATAAGGCTTCTGACATGGCTTAACAACTGCCATTATATGACACACGGCACCTACGGCTTAAAGTGCCTTGCGAAGCACGGAAGCGCTCGGAAAAATGCCACTAGCCGTAGTCACGGGACGCTCACCCATCCTGTACCTGACCGCGCCTGTTGATACTTAATCAAATGATTGATTCCAATCACTCGGTTCGCCTAGGCCACGAGCGCTTCCGTGAACCGAGTGATTGGAATCAATTACATGAGTTAAGCAACAACAGGCGCGATCATGGCATGTTTGTTGCTTCTTCACTTCTAAATGGCTGGAGCGGATTTAATAAAATTTGGTATGGAGTTAGCTGCCACCCTGTATTAACACATAGGCTACGTTTTACTGCGGGAAAATATCTAGTACTGTTAATACACAACTTGTTTTTTTAAAATAAAACGCGGGTGGCGGGCGGTAAAACACCGTGTGGCACAGATAGTTAAAAATAAAACAGAACTTAATTTTTTAAGACAATGCCCATTGTGTATTTAGATAAATTATTTATTTAGGACACAAAAAGTCATACAGAGAAACTATAAAAGTATGTTTATAAAAAATTAGACCGGAAGGTCCCTCAAATAAACAAAATATTAATAAGAAAAAGCATGCCATTTTAAGGAGGCAGCAAAATATGTTTTGATTCAAAGAATTTGCACTTACCTATTTTAGATTCGCTGTAAAATCATCAGCATTATCATAATAGAAGTGTTAGCCATTTGAAATTACAGTCAACAGACTGTAATTTCAAGTTAGCTCAAGTGTCATTGTTAGCTTTTAGAATATACCTCATCTTCTATCGGATAGAATCGGATATATTCGTGTAATACAAATAATTATCGGAACTTATATGACACTTAGCGTTACATAGATAGATAGATAGATAGAGAACACTTTATTGCACATCCAGAAAAATATTACAACCATGATTCTTTTTTTTTTGTTACATAACTTTTTTAAATAGTGTAGAAAAGTTTTATACAGAGGAGGAATCAATAGGGGTCAAACGCAGCATTGATATTGCGGGCTGTTTCTGCCGCGTTAGTTCCGCGTCGGAACTCGTATTTAAAAATCACTCGAATTTTCGCAGTATCCATCTTTCTTGTCTAAATTGAATAACAAAAACAATTGAAAGTCGATATTCAAATGTTTCGCATTTTTTTAAAAAAGAACATCATAGAAACCATTTGAAAAAAGTTTCATTCGAAAACCTCAAACCATGAAGATTCTATGTCAATTCAAAGAACCTATTGCAATGAAACGGCAATTTCATACTTTAACCCCTAATATATTGTGGTAAGCAAGGACTGTAGACGCCTATATTACAGCTTACTAGTAGAGTTTGGAGATGATAGTAAAACACTAGATGTTGCTCGTTTGATATATTTTCCGCAAGTGTCACACATCACAACAAACAATGGTATCCTAGCGATATTCAAATCGGTGTCAGCCATGTACTGGGATAAGATTATAACTGGCCAATACATGTGCATATACCACCTCCAATAAAGTAGTACGAGTATTACACTCGTGTGCTTTCGGCAACAATCGAAGCCTACTGTAGAGCCCGAGGTATGTTCTAAAAGCTAACAGACTGTAGTAGTATTGGAGCAGTAGCCTACCCGACTTTTTTTAAAATTCGTTTAATTTAACTGTAAAATGGCATCATTATTTGGCTATCTTAAGCCCGGTCTGTGTCGAATATACGGGCAGAGGGAGTAAACTTAAACGCGTGCTGGCTGAATGCCAGACCGCTCGCCTGTCGATGGCAATTTCATACTGTACCGCGAACTTATTTGACGACTGTTTTATTCCGTATGTGACGTTTTGTCGCATGGAGAAGTCGCAGGAAAATTTTCTATTGCTTTCGTAGTTTGACCTTCGAACAAAAAGGATTTGTTTGATGCGAACTGTTAAGAGGGGGCGGATCGCGCTCCACAACGTCCTTTGGAATTAAACCACTGGAATTCACTTAATTTTATGTTTATTGTGAATCTCAAACCACACAGCACGTACAGTTAGTCCTGCTGTGTGGTGTCGGCCCAGAGAAGAGCAGCAACCCAATTCTTTCCGCGGGTGTCGTAAAAGGCGACTAAGGGACACAAACCGGGGAGTGAGCAACAGCGCCCCCTGCAGTACAATTCCACCGAACTGCGATCCCCAACCCGTATGCCCAGCGTGGGGATTATGGGCATTACCCCCAATAGCAAAACGTGGCGCTTTTTAGGGGAGGGCTATGTCCAGCAGTGGACTAGTATAGCCTGACGACGACGTCGGTTAGTCCGAAAATTTGGTAAAAAGGTCACTTCACATAATTAAAGGTAATCCGATAGGTTTGTGAGTTAAGGGCTCGACTGCCCGCGGCATGCACCTACTGCAGTTTTTATATTAGACACTGCACGGCGACTTTGCTTATGTCCGCAAAATTTGGAAAATGAGGCGATGAACCTGTGGCGAGCACCTGTCAACTCTGCGCGCGCACTACAAACTCTAACATTCCTGCATCGCGCAATCAAAGTGTTTCAGTGACATACCATAAATATAACGTCCGACTAACAATAGTTGGACCGGCCGTCCCGAGGCGTACGATCTGCCTGGCGGGAAATTTCCTTTTATAGTGGAAGAGCACGATCACCCGCTCTGCCCTATAAACCTAACAGAATGTTGGAAGGTTGCGGAAACCTGAGGGTCGGAGATACCGTGTCATAGCGCTTTTTTCCTACCTAATATTATTGGAATTTAAAATCTAATTGAATTGTTTGAATTTAATGTATTGCGACCTAATTAAATTCAATGTATTGCTGGCCTAATTAAATTAGGTGCAAAAAAAATAGCAACGTAAAGCAATTTAAGCTAATAACATATTTTAAACTTTTGCGACTTGAACTCATAGTTCAAGTCGCCAACGGGTGCCAGCTCAGATCATCTGAGGGTGCCAGCCATTAGTCTTCTTGTGACCACGATGACTGTAATGTCGTCGAAACGTCGAGGTAAAATAGCAATAAATGCCTACGCGATTAAGCCCCGAAAATATTCTAACTATGAATTTAAGCTAATGTTAACACTATTTTTATTTTTAATGCACTAACCCGTGCATTAAAAATAAAATAAAATATCGTTCCGATGTTAAACCTAACTGCAAAGTAGGTAGTCGGGGCTGTAAGTAATGCAATTTGCTTAAGTCAGATGTCGCTGCCTGTACGTAATACAGAGAATAGTGTAAAGAGGTTCGACATTTCACTGATGCCGTGAGTCGCCCATTGGCTCAATTGGTAGAGCGCTGGCACGGATAGCCAGAGTTGCGGGTTCGAATCCCGGCATGGGTGAAATTTTTAGCCTCTAAATAGGTTTTTAATTGAAAGTATCAATTGATTTTATTCAAAATTCATAAATATATTTTCTTATTAAAACTTTGATGATCTATTTTGGCATATTACATTAATATATATTTAATATGCCAAAATAGGGCGACACCACACAGCAGGACTAACTGTACGTGCTGTACTAACTGTAAAGCACGTACAGTTAGTCCTGCTGTATGGTGTCGCCCTATAGAGAAGAGCACCAACCCAATTCTTCCCGCGGGTGTCGTAAAAGGCGACTAAGGGACACAGACCGGGGGTGGGCAGCAGCGCCCCCTGCAGTACAGCAGTACAATTCCACCGAACTGCGATCGCCAACCCGCATGCCCAGCGTGGGGATTATGGGCATTATTCCTGTATCGCAGGGAGGTTAGGCCATACTCCACCACGGGGGCCAAGTCCGGGTAGGTGGAGGATTGTAAGACAGTGGCGGGCCTTACTGTCCGAAGTTATAAAGCCGCCCATAAGGCCTCTGATATGGATTATAGTCTGTTATTACATGACAACCGCCATCAACAACAGCTTAACGTGCCTTCCGAAGCTCAGAAGCGCTCGGAAAAAATGCCACTAGCAGTAGTCACAGGGTGGTCACCCATCCAACACCTGACCGGGACTGTTGTTGCTAGACCAAGTGATTGATACCAATCACTTGGTCCCACTAGGCCACGAGCGCTTTCTTAATTTTTGAGCGTGTTTGCCTTCTAATATCAACCTTTTGTACGTCCGCATTGCTGGAGCACGGGTCTCTTCCTGCACAGTAAGGTTAGGCCATACTCCACCACGGGGGCTAAGGCCGGGTTTGTGCCTTAATAAATGTTATTTGTGTTTCAACTATAATATTTGGGAATTTGATCTTACCTCGTATTAAGGTAGCATCGTATCTTTGTAATAATTTTATCTCTTATTCACTTTCTTTTATGTTTGTCCTAGGCCTCAGGGTCTAATAAATTATTGTTTGTTTTCGTAAAAACAAATTAGTAACGTTTACGTCTAACATAACGATTAAGATATCGCCGTACATTTGTACAAATTGCCTGAGGCCAATATTACACTATAATAGATATATGATCACAGATGTAGGACTCATATTTATATGAAAAATCTATGACAGTGTAATGTCAACATATGATTCTTATTGTCTATGATCATAGAAGTATGATCCTATTTGACAGCATGCGTACAATTATGATCATATTTCTAACTTCAGAGTTACTAGTAGATGATCATTTGCACTGATTGGACATTTTAAATGAGTTTTTGTTTTGAAATGAATGACAATACGAGTATATTAGTTTAATACGTCTCCGTCCATACGGAGGTACATTTTGCAGGACTTTGTCTTCCAGTCTAAGTTCTTCTAGTACTATTTTATTGACTCCTATCTCTCGCAATCCACGGTCTAACCCAAAGACGTCGATTGTTACTTTTTTTATTCTTTACTTTTTTTTCAACCTCTGGGAAATTACTATAATTGCGCTCATAGCAATTAAAAACGGGGCTAAATTGGTATATGCATTTTCACTACCTATGACGTGGATATGACCTTATAATGTAATATGCAATTAAAGAGCAGCATCATAGAAAAAAATGATCATAGAATTTGACAGATATGACATCATATTTCTATGATGAATATATGATAGTCTAATATCGGCCTTTAGTCTGGGTGTTTTTACATGTTTGGTATGTCATTGCCAGGTTACCATGGTAACATGGAGCCATGGCTCAGGGTATCCTAATTTGGGACCAGAACAAATGACCGTCCATCCAGCCGTCTGTCTGCCTGGTTTAAACAGTAAAATCTTTAAAATACATGAATTATTAAATATTATACTTTATTGCACACGAAACATTAAACAGAATATTATATAGGAAATAACATTTTGCAAAGGCGACCTTACCTCTGTAAGAGATTTCTTCCAGCAAACCTTGGCATCGACTGCTTAACATGCCTTGCGAAGCACGGCAACGCTCGGTAAAATGCCACTAGCTTAATCATAGACGGTCACCCATCCATGCACTGAACGCGGCCTATGTTGCTTAACCTTCGCGATGGTTTTAAGACCACTCAGACAGCCGGGACTACAAGCGATTTGTTTTTTTATTTTTTTTCGTTTGTTGTGTTGGTTTGCGTGGATCTCCTGAAAATGGTTCTTAATACTAATTTCACGAGCAAGGTCACGGCCATATATTGTCGCATTTGATAGATTGGATTTCCTCTCCTAAATTGTGATACAATAATATTTAAGTCTTGCTAGGCCAGGCTTCTCGGAATCTGGCAAAAGTCTGTCTGTTCCCGAAATAATACCACTTTGGTTTTGTCCCGTTTGATTGGATTCGATCGTTTTCTGATTACGGATTCCAATTCGAATCCTGATTCGATTGCGTAGTCGGCTTCTCTATACTAATAATACTAAAATCGCAAAATTTGTTACTATGGATGGATGTTTGTTACACTTTAACGTAAAAACTAGAAAAGGGATTTTAATAAAAACTTTACTAGTATATAGTCATTGGTACATGCCTGCACTGGGGATCGAACCTGGGTCTCTCGCTTGCGAGTTCATTGTTATAACCACTGATGTTCGTCGCAATACCACACGCTAACTATGAAGGAAAACATCGTGAGGAAACCCGCGGCTTGGTTGGCTCCGCACGTGTTGACTAGTCTTTCCTGTGGGCTAGGCCGACTAAGCTGTCAGGATGGTATAGGTGCTGGGCAAGCCTACACCATGTATAAAACCATGCCCCAGGCACTACAGCATCCGAGTGGTCGATTCACCCATCTAGCGTGAGTGAAGATGCCACTGGACGCTGTATACATCATTTCAGTAGATGCAAAAGGCCAATGTTTATGTTTACTAGTATATCCCTGCTAATATTATAAATGCGAAAGTAACTCTGTCTGTCTGTCTGTCTGTCTGTTACGCTTTCCAGCTTAAACCTCTCAACCGATTTTGATGAAATTTGGCACAGACAATCTTTAGACCTTGAGAAAGGCCATAGGCTACCTTTTATTGCGAAAAAAAAAGTGATGAAGAGGTTGAAAGTTTGTATGGGATTTATTAATTTTAAAAGATAAAACCATGAAAGTTTATATTTAAGCACTTGATAAGAAATAAATAAACATTTGTTCTAGCGTTCTTGAAATTTCAACCAGTGAGGGGGTGAAATAAGGGTTGAAAGTTTGTATGGGAGTTCGTCATTTTTGGGGATAAAAACTTTATATTTAGGAACTTGTTGAGAAATAAAAAAACAATTTGTTCTATCGTTTTTGAAATTTTGACCTGTGAGAGGATGAAATAGGGGTTGAAAGTTTGTATGTAGTTCTTCATTTTTGAAGATAAAATGGATCAACTTAAAAAAAAATGGCTTTTGAAGTTAAAGTTCCTTTTAACGAATACTCTGCACGCCGCCACTGCCGTCGGTCGTCGGTCGTCTCCAAATTCTTACCGCGGAAACCGAAATCCACGCGGACGAAGTCGCGGGCGGCCGCTAGTAGTTTATACATCAGAATAACACATAGGCTACAATTTGCAACGATATTGTGTGATATTTTTCAAATGCTACCCAAAATTTATTTATGTGATAATTTTAATGTCATCATAATGTTAGTACTTTTCTACGCCACCCTAATATGAGCTACATAGGCTGCTACTTATGTATGCGGAGTCTGGGATTGCATTAATTTCGCAATGTCTGACCTCCATGGTCAAATTCGTTCTTTTTTTAAATACTGGCCGCTAACATTTTTCTCTTATATACGTTTGTGTTTTGTTGTTTTTTGGGTTTAAAATGTCATATCGCTGAAAAAATGGAACTTACTCGTGAAAATATTCGTGCTATGATTTATTACGATTTTCGACGTGGTTTAACGCAACAACAGATCGTAGATCAATTAACTTCGACTTTTGGTGGTGAAGTTCCATCAATAACGACTGTGTATCACTGGTCTATTGAGTTTAATCGAGGGCGCAGTAAGCTCACGGACGAAGTTAAAGAGGGTCGCCCGAAATCGGTGGTTGTGCCACAAAATATTGAAGCTGTGCGAAAACTAAGAATGCAAGACCGCCATGTTACGTATCGCAAGATAGAGGCTATTCTGGGCATATGTATGACGAGCATTTATAGGATATTACATGAACATTCGTCTGTAAAAAAATTTGTTCGCGTTGGATCCCGCACAACTTAACTCAGGATCAAAAAGATGCTCGTGTCGAATGGTGCAAGAAAACCTTAAAAAAATTCAACGGAGGCGACTCAAAATCTGTTTATAATATCTACACAGGTGACGAATCCTGGATCTACGCGTACGATCCCGAAACTAGACAACAATCAACAGTTTGGGTGTTTCAAAATGAGCCGAACCCTACGAAAGTGGCTCGTGCAAAAAGCACTGTAAAAAAATGGTGGCCTGCTTTTTTGTTATTGGCCATGTGGCTACAATACCACTGCTGGAGAATCGCAGAACGGTTAATTCGGAGTGGTACAAAAAGAAAGAATAAAGAATAAACCATTTGTTTGCCGGAAATATTTGAAGAAATACGCCAAAACAACCAGCGACGCAGAATCATACTTCACCATGACAATGCCAGCTGTCATACATCTCAGGAATCAACTACATTTTTGGATGTTAAAAAAATAGAACTGATGGGTCATCCACCGTACAGCCCTGATTTGGCTCCCAATGATTTCTATTTATTCCCAAATGTAAAGAATAAATTACGTGGTCAACGATTTTCGACCCGTGAAGATGCCGTACATGCGTTCAAACAGCACGTTTTGGAGATACCTCAATCAGAGTGGAAAAAGTGTTTTACAAATTGGTTTCATCGAATGCAAAAGTGCATCGATCATAGTGGAGAATACTTTGCAAAACAATAAAAGCATATTTAGCCATATACATTTGTTTATTTTTTCTATTCCGCATACATAAGTAGCAGCCCTCGTACTCGAAATACTAATCCTGCGCAAAGTCGTGAGCATCAGCTAGTTTGATATCATATGTATCTCTTTTATCTAATTATCTAGATTTTTCTGATATTTACGTGAAGGTTGCCAGACTATAAGCACTAAAGTTAGATACGATATTAAAAACCTATTTAGAGGCTAAAAATTCCACCCATGCCGGGATTTGAACCCGTGACCTGTGGCTATCCGTGCCAGCGCTCTTTCTAACTGAGCTAATGGGCGACTCACCGGCATCAGTGAAATTTCGAAATTCTTTACACTATTCTCTGTTTTACGTACTGGCAGCTTCTAAATAGGTTTTTAAAATTTTCCTTAGTACGGGTTAGTGCATTAACAATAAAATTAGTATAATTATATACGATATGTTAACGGGGACGACTATTTCTAGTGTAACTTTAAGTTGAAAAATCTGGTTATAAAGTTAAAACCTGTTATGAAAAAAACAGATGTGGAGTTTCTCTGTTAGCTTCCTCTCCACATAATCTCTTAATTGAAAAACTGATAGATTTAACGTTAAATAAGTAAACATATTGTTTTCATACTTTTTTTATTTTTACTTTGAAGTAGAGTATTTTCGGATCGTTCAATAAGTAAACATTTTGGTGTTATAGTTATTTATTTTTATTTTGACATTGAATTTGAGTATTTTCGGATAGTTTCTTCATTGTAGACTTTTAGTCCAGATCTACTTACGGGTGTTGTTATATTGAATGGTGAGACGAGCAACCGACGACGCGAGCTCCGTCTCTGCTCACCATGATTAAGCTCTGCGAATCGGAGCGGAACCTGGTCGGACTTTTCCGATATAACAACACCCGTAAGTAGATCCGGACTAAAAGTCTACAATGTGTTGTGCTTACGAAAGTTTTAGTTCAAAAAAAGTTTCTTCATTCGTAATTTTTTTTATGTATTCTAAGCCCGTATTTATAGGCTTCAAAAGTTATTGAATAATAGGTGGCCAACTTATAAAAAGAAAATTTTATACATACCGCTTATTACCTGTCACCCATCCGTGACATTGTAGGGAAACGTGAGTGTCAGAATGGACAACAGTGCAAAAATAAAGCCTTATGATTTTATTTCTTTTTCGAAAAGTAAACAGAAAAATAGGGGACACGTATTTTTTCTTTTGTCGTATTTATTTGGAAATAATAGTATATTGATTTTTTAGAGCCGAATGTGACGTAGGCTAGAAGGTAACATAAAACATAATCTTTGCCTCTTACTTAAAAAAAAAACTTGCCTTTCGATTCGATTCGACCCCACCACAGAACTAAAAGTTGTTGACAATTGACATTTTACTTTTTTTTTGGCTGACAAAGGCAAAGGCGTAGATACTACGCTATAGAGCCGCTGTGCCGGCTTTATTTTATTGTGTGATTTTTAAATTTTCTCTGTGATAAAACTACAGAAAAATCTTTGAGTATTTTTCTTGTATTCCTTGAAGCTTAATCTCCAAATGTTTTTTTTTATTTCAACTTCATTTTTTTTTTAATTATTGTCAATTGTTCACTTAACTCAGCGCTTAAAATTGCCTATCTACAGTGGACACGTGTGATAATTAAGCCCACACTCTCTCACTGATAGAAGACCTGTGCCCTGCAGTATAACTTTTACAGGCTACCTTAAAAAATATTGTTTAGTTTGACTTTGTAATATGAAAATGTCTTTATTTCAAATGTATCCATTTTCGTAGCTTTAACAGAGAGGGGATTTTGCGTCGGCTTTAATTTCCATGGAATTATCTAAATATACGCTCGGACCATCGCTCTTAGTCAGTGTCTGTGGCCATTAAAGGTTACAGCCCACTGGCGCGACTCCAAATGCAGTTGTCTAATCCGGCCTTTGACACTATGGACCTGTAAATGCAAATAGTCATAAGAAAGGTAGTGTGTGTGTGAGAGAAAAATAACCTAGCAATATGTATCATGTGCGATATAAATACAAGCTTGTCTGAAATGAAGTGATAAGGTGATCAACCGCAGTTTGGACCCGACTGAAAATCAGCGTTGCAACGGACAACTCTGTTGCAACATTATGCTGAGTCGGGCCTATTTTGGGTGCTCAATACTTAAAATCTATGTATTTCATTATTTTGTTTTCATGTTGTACAGTTTATTTATTTTTTACCTGTGTTTTTTATGCTTTTTGTTTTCTTTTTCTAACAGATTTGTGTATGTGTTTTTTGTTTTGTTTTGAGTATTGTGTCGTCAAATTAATCTTGTTTCTTTCTTCTTCTTTCTTTCAATATTACCGGTTCATTTTAGTGTAGCGGGAAATGCCAATATGTATATAAACGTACATATTTATACGTATGTAGTGCTACTGGACGCTGTATAAATAATTTCCGGTCTCTGCTTACTGCTTTGGGATAAAGGCACGAGGTTATGTTATGGTATGTTTTCTAAAAATACAAGAAGACGGAAAAAACAAATTGTCTAGGAATAATCTTAACTACATTTAATTTACAACAGACCATTTAATTTTGCCCGTACGATGTACGGGCAAAATTACGTTCGGATAAAAAGATCAGACACTAGTCTTGCAAGCCTCCATCAATCCGGATTTGGCCCCCTGTGGTGGATTATGGCCTATACCTTCCTTACTGAAGAAATCCGTGCCTCGGTGGGGATATAATTGGTTGATAATGATGATTTAATTTTGCAACTGTTTCCCGAGTTCTGTTTACTTATAGGTTAAGCTGGATCTTAATTTTTTTATCGTATTTTATTATGTTAAAGTAATTTGAACCAACCTCACGAATACTAATTACAATGTACTGCTGTTAGAAATCAGTTTTATTTTTAAAGGAATTATAATTTCCAGTTAAAATGAAATCTGTAGCTGGAACCTGACTCGCATTTTATTACAGCAGGCTTATGTAGTTTTTCTAGTGTAGACATAATACTTTAATAATAATAATAATAATAATAATAACATTTACATACAGGCACATACATTGCTTCTGGCCCCACACTAGGATAACCTGTGTCGTGGGAACCAGAAACAACAAGAAAAAAAAAAAATAAAATACCAAGTTACTATTTATAACTCAGCATAAACACAAAAAAATCGACAGTAAAATTCATTGATTGTTTCGGGACGGTAATAAATTTTGCACTGCTTTAAGAATTTATAGAATATCCACCGTAGTTTTAATAAAAACATTCGACTATTACGGTTCAAGAGATGCAAGAGACGTAGAAAGAATGATAAATCAAACAGCAACATGTCAAAAAAAGTAATTCTTATCAAGTCCACAGTCACCGTGGTCGGTTTATACTATAAACTGACGATAGGAGGACATTTCGGGGCAGTGGTGCTGAATTGGAGTAGAATTTGCGGTGCCTTTTCATTGAAACATGATTGAAACCCAATAGTATTGCAGTCACTTTGTAGAAGCTTCTTTGAAGAATAAGCCTTAGCTGGAATTTTATTTGACTTGCGATGGTCATTCGTACCCAGTTATATAAACGTCGCGAACTAAGGATCTAACTTCTTGTACAAAAATATTAATTACGAGTACCTAATTTAAAAATAACGCGTAAAAAGGTCAGAATCACGTATGAACGTTGATGAAGCGAAGATGATCTGTCAGGATTGAGGCAAGTGGCAGTCTCTGGTCTCTGCCAGCTGGAATTGTATTTGGCTTGCGATGGTCATTTGTACCCAGTTGTATAAACGTCGCAAACTAAGGAACTAACTTCTTGTACAAAAAGATTCATTACGAGTACCTAATTTAAAAATAACGCGTAAAAAGGACAGAATCACGTATGAACGTTGATGAAGCGAAGATGATCTGTCAGGATTGAGTCTCTGCCTACCACTCTGGGATACGGGCGTGAGGTTCTGTATGTAGGACAGAATAACAAAAAAATCTTTGGTAAAATTTGAATTCTAACAATGACTAAGAATCCTTATGGCACAGTTTGAAAATAAAAGTTAGTCAAAAATAACTTCACTTGTACTGGTATGGTTAATTTATGAATCTATTTTATACGAAACTGAATCGCCCACTTTCAAGTCCATTGTTCTACCCACTGGGCCCATTTGAGAAGGTATAGTAGCAATACTACTCGTTAACTGTGAAGGAAAACGTCGTGAGGAAACCTGAGTGTTTGAGGTGGTCACTTACCTCTGCGCTTGAAATTGCCAATTCGACTTTATTAAGATATATATTTAAGATCTGTATTTAACACTTTTTACCTAGGTTCATGAATAAATTATTCTGATTCTGATTCTGACTTATTGGTCCAAAAAATTCAGTATTGACCGACTTCACGTTGATTAAATAGGCCCCCAGATGTTTCCACGAAGCCGTCGCTTTAAAATGTAATTTGCAAAGGAGGCCATCAAAGAGACAATTCTTACATTACAGGACCTCTCAAGAAGCGAAAAGGCAGCCGATATCTTCGCCCGTAATCTACGATATCGCAAGGATTTGCACAGACATTGGGAGACTTTGAGCGTTCCACGTTTAACGTTTAGATCTTACGGAATTATCTAAATTATTCACGGGCTCTTTACTAAATAATTCAAAGAGAATGTAGACTTAATTTTAAGAAGTTATGAAGGCGCCTCTAGAAACAATTCCCATCCAGACTTAGTTTGGTTTTAATTTATTATTGACATGGTGGATCGCAATGAAACTTTACCAGTATGTTTAGAGAACAAAAATCGAAGCTTGGACGTACCTACTTAGAATTCATTATGAACCCATTATGTCCCCACCGAGGGGCACGGGTTTCTCTCCTGAGGAAGGTATAGGCAATATTCTACCATGGGGGCCAAGTCCGGATCGGTGGAGGCTTATTGGTATTGGTATTGGTGACGGTTTGGGTTTCCGCAACTCGACTGCAAATGAGCCTATTTTGCGTGAAATGGAAGGTCCCCAAAGGAGCCTTAGTCCTGCCACCCCAGCTCCTCAAGGAAAGCCAGAAGCCTGCGAGTGTCACTGCAGGCCTCCCTGAGTGTCCCTGGGTTTCCGAGGAGAGCCGTCCGTTGTGAGACCAGCCCCGCGCATTCCACCAGCACGTGGGCGGCTGTCTCTTCCGCGTCCATGCACGCTCTGCACAAAGGACTATCTGTAACACCTATTGTGAAGAGATGTTTATTAAAGTGACCGTGACCAGTTAGAGCCCCTGCTGCTAGGCGCAGTTGTGCCTTGGTGAGGCGAAGGAGGCTACGGGACATACGAGGGTTTCTGCCTGGCATTGCTGCCCTGGCTTGTCTGCAGTCCGTGCGCGAGGTCCAGTCATTGTTGTGTAACCTGTTGGTGCGTTTGCCTAGCCATGTTTTCAGTTGGCAGAAGGGTAGAGGGACGATGGGCTCGGGACCCTCCACTGTAGATCCGGAGCCACCTCGCGCGAGCACATCCGCTACGTCGTTGCCCCTTGAGCCACTGTGACCTTTTATCCACTGTAAAGTAAGGTTGTTCTTAGAACCTACCTTCGTTAGGGATTCGTGACACTCTTGGATTAGTCCAGAGTTGAAGCTATGACCTTTGAGAGCCAGTAGTACGGCTGCGCTATCAGACAGAATGCGGACGTTATATTTTTCTACCTCCCTCTGTGTGATGGCTTGTGCTGCTCGTATGATGCCCACACACTCGGCCTGGAAGACGGTGTTGTGGGCTCCTAGAGGTGTCGATATTTTAATGTTTAGGTCCTCTGAGAAGGCTCCCGAACCCGTACCTTGCTTCGTCTTGGAGCCGTCTGTGAAGACCATTAGGTCCTTGTTGCTGTTGTCTCGAGCTGGCTCGTCGAGTTGTATCTTATACTTTTTATCAAAGTTGAATACCTTAGGTATTCTGTCGTTGACCGCTAGTAGGAGTGGCTCCTCCGCGGTTGGTAGATCTAAGATCCTGTTGTGCGGGGTCCCATTGTCGCTCCACAGCCCTAGCGTTCGCAGGCGTATCGCTGAGATTGCAGCCTCCTGCTGGACGTGTAGGTGAAGCGACGGTAGATCTAGCATGATTTCCAGGGCCGCGGTGGGCGTGGTCCTCATGCATCCCGTTATTGCCAGGCAAGCCATTCTTTGGAGCCGTTGGAGTTTATTTATCGTCGTGACTTGTGTCGTTTTCGGCCACCACACCAGGGAAGCGTAGCTGATGATAGGTCTTACCACTGCTGCATATAACCACAAGTCGGTAGAGGCTTGCAAGACTAGCTGGTATGTAAGGCCTCGCTGCAGCGAGTATAATAAAATTTATTATGGAGTTAGCTGACACCCTGGATTAAAACAAAGGCTACGTTTTACTGCGGGAAAATATCTTATTTTACCATGATTTTACCATGGGAACATCGATAATCGAAATGAAATTAAATGAAAAGATTTTATTGAAAGTAGCGCAGTAGCTGCGGCTTAATGAACGTTACAATTCAAACTAGGTATCCATTTCAAAATCTAGATCATTTTGGAGAAAAAATCGACAAAAAAACTCCAAACTTAGTCTTTTCAAAGTCCTTAATTAACATAGTTTACATAATTATTATAACATAGAACTCATACATTGTACTGGCTTTAATTCCAGACCTCATTATCATCTAGATAATCCTTTTGGCACAAAGTGTGCTTAGCCCTTTTGGCACAAAGTGTGCTTAGCATATTTTTTGAACCGTGATTCAGGCAAGCTTAATATATCTTCAGGGATTTTACTATAGAAGCGTATACAATGCCCCATGAAGGATGTATTAACCTTTGCTAGCCTAAATAGTGGGAACAAAAGTTTATGTTTATTTCTAGTATTCACATTGTGTGGGCTACCTAAAGTTTTAAAGTTACTGATATTTTTCCTGACGTACATAATGTTTTCATAGATATACTGACTGGCACCTGTCAGGATGTTAGTTTCTTTAAATAAATCTCTTAACGAATCTCTACTGCCTAGCTTATAAATGAATCTGATCGCTCTTCTAGCGATCCGCGGGGCATAGCCAGTAAATAACTATATCAAAGGTGGCTCAAAAAGCAATTCCCATACAAAGGTTGTGTGATGTGATGTGAGTTTACGAGGAGAGGTTATTGCCTAAGCATTGTTAGTCTTACAATGCGCAATTTTCGTACATTTATTTTTATTTATTTATTTAACATAATTACTTATTATTACAGGATTAGCACCTAATGAAACAAGTTAAAAACATTATAAAATCATCACAAACATTCATTAACAATTCAAACATTAATCGGTATCCATTTCTCTCTCTCTCTCTGGGGTCGGTCCCTCATGTCTGAGGATCGTGGTCAGCCTCAGGGTTGCATCTGGAGCGGATGATTTGCCTCCATCGCGATCTGTCCAACGCGTCTCCTACAACCGTGTAAAATTTGGAGGTCGACGAATCTTTAACTTGATCCGTCCACCTTGTTGGTGAGCGACCGCGCGATCTTTTGCCCTCGGTGTTTCCAAACACACACACACATACACCCTCACACACACACACACACACACACACACACACACCCTAACACACTCACTATCACACACACATACATACAAACTGAGACACACCTAGCACCGTTGAAATATGGACTATTTAACTAAGTTTTTTTATTCTTTATTATAGTAACTAAAAGCTAAGACACCTATGTACAACTACATTAAGAGTATTAGTACCCACGACACAGGTTATGCCTAGTGTGGGTACTACTGTATACATTTATGTAACTGTCTTCTGTTCAATAAACGATTTTTTTTTATCTTTTTTTTATCTTTTATCTTTCCAACCACTACCAATTTTTCAAGTCTCGTGAAAAATTGGTAGTGGTTCACCATCTGCGCATTGTGTGGCCAAAATATGAAAGGATGCGTTGTTGGCATAATTATGGTGGACAAGCGAGTTTTTATTTGGAGCTGGGTTAGGATAGATCATTTACCTGTATTTACCGGTATCCATTTACCTAATATTAAACTAACTATTTTTAACTTCTTAAATAGTACTTACTATACACAACATAATATTCAACGCCGTCCTAATGAATTCAGACACGTCCTAGTGAACATGTCAGAGTATGACGTTTACTAGAACTTCTTGACCAACTTCGAAAAAGGAGGAGCTTTGCATAAACATAACATAACATTTACATACATTACTTCTGCCCCACACTATGATACCCTGTGTTGTGGCAACCAGAAACCACGACATCACAAACATGTAAACATCCGAGACCTGTGGTTTTTTTTTGTCGTCAGCCGGGGTTCGAACTCGGGACCTCTTGCATAGTAGGCAGATGCGCTACCGCTAGGCCACAGAGGTCGTCATAGAACGTTAACATAGTAATAATAATATTGGCCTTTTTGCATCTACTTAATGAGATGATTTATACAGCGTCCAGTGGTATCTTCACTCACACTAGATGGGTGAAGGGACCACTCCGACGCTGTAGTGCCTGGGACATGGTTTTATAGATGGTGTAGGCTTGCCCAGCACCTATACCATCCTGACAGCTTAGTTGGCCTAGCCCACAGGAAAGACTAGTCAATACGTGCGGAGCCAACCAAGCCGCGGGTTTCCTCACGATGTTTTCCTTCACCGTTAGCGTGTGGTATTGCTACTACAAATTCGCAAATGTACGTAACTTTGAAATTAAACAGTCATTGGTACACGCCCGCACTCGGGATCGAACCTGGGGCTCTCGCTTGCCAGTCCATGGTTCTACCCAGTGAGCTACCACCGCTTAGAACGTTAACATAGAACAAAACAAAAATAATGAAACGCATTGTTGAGGACACGACACAATAACTAAAGAGAACTAGTTGAAAACATGTAAATTGTAATAATAGTAGAAAGACAGAAAAGATAGGTAATGCGGTGATGACGGTATTAATAAATGAGTGACATGGGACAATAAAATAGAGCTTGGAAACACGTTTCTTTTTAATTAATTAATAAACTTAATTAGCACACGATACATTAACGTATTAACTTTTTATTGGCTGGTCTTTTTAACCTTTTAAAAAAATAATAATCGCTGAATATGTAGATAAGCGAAAATCTCGAGAGCAGCTGAACCAATTTGGCTAATTTTTTTTTAGAATATTCCTTGAAGTACGTGGATGGCTCTTACGGAGAGAAAAAAATAAAGAATCGACTGTTAGGCGGTACGAAGTTCGCTGGGTCAGCTAGTCTTCTATAATATAAAAATGAATCGCCGAATGTGTTGGTAAGCGCAAATCTCGAGAGCAGCTGAACCGATTTCGCTAATTCTTTTTTTAGAATATTCCTTGAAGTACGAGGATGGTTCTTATGGAGAGAAAAAAATATTTAGAATCGACTGTTAGGTGGTATGAAGTTCGTGGGGTCAGCTAGTTAGATAATAAAAATGCTGTCTTCATGCGTACCACTACAGGGCACAGACTTTGTGTCAGCGTGTCCACCATCGATTGCCGTGCCTACTCTAGAGCCAGAGGTATATTCTAAAAGCTAACAGACTGTAGTTGCGCAAAGGGAGTACTCTGACAATTAAATAGTGTAGGCTTAACTCAAGACATGAGTAAAAGCTGTTATATCACGCCGATAGTGATGACTCCGGCTTGTGTGTCAGCCTCTTGACACGGTATCATGTCAGATGCCTCGGCTCCATGCACAAAGCTATTCGTGAGTCCAACAGTTGATTAATCCGTACAGGCTAGGGTCGTCTAATTTCAGACTCGGTGTCGGTTTACCGGCTTCCCCGTCTGATGGATCTGTGTATTTTGGTGTGTGATGCTCTGTTCTACAGTCAGAAGTTGTATCGCCTAAGCCTTGATTTTGTAACGTTCAACATACATATCTGTGTGCAAAAATGTTATATCTATGGGACTTTGTTGTACACGACATCAACTCTTGTATGTCCTCACTGCTGGGCCACGAGTCTCTTCATGGCTTGGCCCCCGTGGTGGAGTATGGCCTAAGCTTCCTGCGATGCAGGAACAGACCCGTGCCCCAGCAGTGGGGACATGCAAGGACTGATATCGAATTCATAAAGGCAAAATAAGAGTAAGCCTTGTTAAAATTTGGAATTGTATTTATACCTATTTTATAGTTAATAATTAGAATTGTATACAATAACTATTATTTTATAGACAAATAAGTGGCACAATATTTTAATGTGCAATAAGTAGGAAACCTTGACTAAGAATTAGTGTAATCTTGAAATTGGTATCACTTTGTCAAACTTTTACTGAACTATACCCACAAAGTGCAACATACTAAAATTCAAAATCATTTCATTCATCATCAAGTCTTCACGATGTTTTCCTTCCTATTTAGGGAGTGGCATCGTAATAGTGGCATATAACTTCACAAATGTACGTAACTTGTACAATAAAGTTATTGGTACATACCGGTATTCGAACCTAGAACCCCCAAATAAGTAGGCGGCGTTCTACAGCTTGGCTGCCACCGCTCCGTATAAAGTTTTAACGGTGCAAACCTCTTTACACCATTTTTTTTTTATTTCTTTAATGCTGTCTATCATTTTCAAAATTTAGAATTACGTCACCCATTTTTACTACTTCACATTTCGACAGGACCTGACTATTTTTACCTGCTTATGCTATTTTATACAGTTCCCTGATTACATATATAGTATAAAAATGAATCGCTGAATGTGTTTGTAAGCGCAAATCTCGAAAGCAGCTGAATTGATTTCGCTGATTCTTTTTAAGAATATTCCTTGAAGTACGAGGATGGTTTTTTTCGAAGAGAAAAATAAAAAAAATATATTAATAAATTAAATAAACAAACATATAGAAATAAAGCACAAAGTTGAAGTTGTTCCCGTTTTATTATTTATAAAAAGCTATAGAACATTACATTGGCGCCCAACGTGGGTCATCGTCACGAAGTGTTTTGTTCAAGGTATCTGTGGTACATACTTCTAAAAATATCGCTACTGTAACTTCACAAATATTACGTACATTCGTAAATTGAAAAACAAAGTCACTGGTTATCTCCTTTTTAATGCATAGCCCGTGCTAAGGACAATTTTAAAAACCTATTTAGAGGCTAAAAATTCCACCCACGCCGGGACTCGAACCACAGTTAGCCAGAGGTCGCGGGTTCGAGTCCCGGCATGGGTGGAATTTTTAGCCTCTTAATAGGTTTTTAGAGTCATTGGTGATAATAATAATAGTAATAAATAATAAATATTCATGGACATATTCATGGACATATTAAAGCGCTCGTGGCCTAGGCGAACCGAGTGATTGGTATCAATCACTTGGTCTAGCAACAACAGTCGCGGTCAGGTGTTGGATGGGTGACCACCCTGTGACTACTGCTAGTGGCATTTTTTCCGAGCGCTTCTGAGCTTCGCAAGACACATTAAGCTGTTGTTGATGGCGGTTGTCATGTAATAACAGACTTTAATCCATATCAGAGGCCTTATGGGCGGCTTTATAACTTCGGACAGTAAGGCCCGCCACTGTCTTTCAATCCTCCACCAACCCGGACTTGGCCCCCGTGGTGGAGTATGGCCTAACCTTCCTGCGATGTAGGAAGAGACCCGTGCTCCAGCAGTGGGGACATATAAGGATTGATAACGTAAATAATGGACATATTACACAGATCTCGTTAGCCCTATACTAAGTACAACTAAAGGACTTGTGTTATAGGTGCTAACTCGACGATAGATTTAATACAATAAATACATAGATAACATCCAAGACCCGAGACAAACTAGAAAAGTTCGTTTCCCAGTTTGATCCGGCCGGGGATCAAACCCGAGATCTACGGTTTTACAGCAGCGTGCCAAACCGCTGCGCCACCGAGGCCAGTACATGCCGGTATTCGAATCTGCGACCTCCCAAATGCGATACCAGCGCTCTACCACTCTTTTACCACAGCTCCACATAAAAGTGTTTTTGCCCGAGATATGTGGTGTATTTCTAAAAAGGGCTGAATTTCGTGATCGAATACACGCCACCAAAACGCTGGAACGAAAGCTTCATAACGTTGCCAATTTCACTAAAACCGGACCGCGGACACTGTCGAAACGTACAAAGCCGCCAATAGAAAGGCCCTCAATGCATTAAGCCCCAATATCCATTTCGTTTTATGGCTGATTGCTTAATTCGATCACTAGCCGAAAAACTAATGTCAACATAAACGTTCCGTGTAAAAAATGTTCCAAGTCTCACGAGTTATGTATTTTTTGTACAGCTTTTTATTGTATTAAATGAATAGCAAAAACCTCTCCGACGGGAGTACAAGGTCAAAATTATCTTGCATTTTGACTTCTAGGATAAATTTAGTTATTACAATATCAAGCTTACTTTCTTATAATATAGGATTATTGAAGGTTTACATGAACATCTTAATATTAATTCAAAAAGAAAATATACGCATCTATTTCCCATTTGGCAAACTCTCCAATTTGAGGTTGCCTAGAAAAATAACAATAAGCCCCCAATTGTATTTTATCTTTTCTATCTGCTGTTTCTGTAACTATTTTTCTGGTATACAATAAATAATAATCTTATTTTATCTTATACATGTAAACCTTCACTTATTTAAACGTAGTCAATAATTGGAGTTCTACGTAATATAATTATCTATAGACATAGTGAATGACGCAATATTTTAAGGTAAAATGAATAGGATACTTGGACTATAAATGAGTACAGTAGCTTGTAATCTTGAAATGGGTATCACTTTATCAAGGTTGTACTGAAGTAACTCTATAAATTACAACTTAAATATAACTCAATTCTCAACAACAAACGCAACTTTGATTCGATCGATAAAAAAACACAATGAGAAGGTGCTCAAAAGACGTGCGGACGATACATTTTATCCTGACTTGGTGGGACGTTACCGTGTTCTCTTCACAGGAGATCAGCCGGCTATGAAATTGTTCCCACAGAGATTCAACTCAGTATCTCTCTTCATGGATTTGTTTGTAGTCCTGTATGCTATTGACTCTTATGGCTTTTATTCAAAGTAATACAGATACTGCGGTAAGTATCAAGTTGTTTGTAAGTCAATGAACATTACAACCATACTTTCACGTTTACTGGTACCTTCACACAAAGTATGCTATACAATTGTTTTAACCACACTTCTAGCTAGGTATTGTATGGAATCAGGCGTTACTTTGCGGTAATCCATAATAGCATTAAAATGTAAAAATACTTTGCTAAATTCCGCAAAAAATCCCACAAGCACCATGCGATTAGTTAATGCACCGCCCTCCCACCCACTTTCTCAAGCAGAAGCAAGATACGAACACACCACCACAGACACCAATACTTGTGTGAGAAATACGCGACGCGTTTGCAAGTCACTTGCACTTGTGAGCCGTGTTAAAGGCGCGTCTTCAGTTCTGTATATTCAGTGATCTTATTTTAGAAGAATAAGTTAAAACAACCAAAAATTTGTTTATTTTTAGTCTTTACATTATGGACTACATAAGTAAGTGAAATTATTCCTGACGTAAATTTTATTAACCGGCAGAGCCCAAAAGAAAGATAATGTGTTAATAAGTATACATGATTATCCGATTATATGGATCACACAATCGCTCATTAGAGGATGGCTATGTCCAGCAGTGGAGTTATATAGCCTGAAGAAGAATAAGATACAATTGCACTCGTAGATGCTTAACCAAATCTATTATTGTAACAAATAAAATCTTTGTACCATTTTATTTAACAAATTTTTTTAAAGAAACGTCTTGAACAAAAGTTATTTAATTTGCTTAGTAATTAAAACCCCAATCAGTTTAAAATTAACAAATCAGCTCGGCATCTTGTACTGGCAAATTATGCTTAGGTTAAGGATTTTGTTACGACACTCAGTAGAATATTTGAGTTGACCTTTTAGTCTTAAATATCACGGATGTGGTGCTTTCAACCTATTATGCCATGCTTCCTAGCCGTGCTAATCCGTAGTTAGGTTACGTTGCCATAGCAACCGAACCGTCAACAGTTTCACAACCCGACTGGTCCAGTAATCGCATCCGATTCAATACAGTGAAATTTGCACGACAATTGTTTCATAGTCCGCTCAGCAATAGCTCTACCTATGTCATTGTAATAGTATTACAATGTAATTCAATTTGAGAATGGGTGCTGTTCGTGTGTCTGGTAGAAGAATTAATGTTTTACCTACTTTTCTTAGAAAAGTAGGTAACTAATATTTTTGTATTCAAAGAGTTGTTGATGGCAACCATGTAATCCTTATTTTGTATGTAGCAACTTACGTATGAATTACATTTAAGAGGATCGAGAAAGATGAGCGTCCATAATATACGTATTAAAGTCACGGGTCTCTTCCCTGAGGAAGGTATAGGCCATACTCCACCACGGGGACCAAGTTCGGATTGGTGGAGGCTTGCAAGACTAGTGGCGGGTCTTACTGTCAGAAGTTTGCAAGCCGCCCTAAGGCCTCTGACTTGGCTCAACGACTGCCATCTATCAACGGCAGCCGGCACCAACTGCTTAACGTGCATTGCGAAGCACGGAACCGCTTGAAAAAAGGCCACTAGCGTTATTCATAGAAGTTTACCCATCCATACACTGAACGCACTCTGTGTTGCTTAACCTTCGTGATCGTCTTAGATAACTCTGGCAGCCGGGGCTACGAGCGATTCTTCCAGGGGTGTACGCGCAAATAAAATAGCCACGAATATCGTATTGCGCGAGGCGCCGAGTTAAGTAGCACGGGTCATACCATTGCAAAGCGATTGGTTACTTGAATACCGGTAGTATGAATGAAATGAACATTACGGACTAATGCGACTTTATTAAAAAGCTTTGCGTTTTAGATACTCTCCTCCTTGTACAGTTAGATTCTCCGTTTAAAACCTGATAGGCTCCGCTTTACCAGCCACGGGTAAGCCAACCGTTGAGCTGGCACGTTTTCGATTCTATTAAAGAGCACTTTAATTATTAATGGATTGAACCGTTACTCCGTATTTCTGCCTCCCGGGTAAAGGTAGATTTGAACAGCAGATCTTCTTTATCTTAATAATAGGCAACTGCTGAAACACATGAATTCCTTATATACTTTTTCATGCACTAACCCGCGATAAGGACATTTTTTTACAAACCTATTTAGAATTCTTGTTTGATGTAATGAAAATTACATCACATAACATGCCATGACACAACACAGCACATCACAGCACAGCACAGCACAGCACAGCACAGCACAGCACAGCACAGCACAGCACAGCAAAGCACAGCACAGCACAGCACAGCACAGCACAGCACAGCACAGCACAGCACAGCACAGCACAGCACAGCACAGCACAGCACAGCACAGCACAGCACAGCACAGCACAGCACAGCACAGCATAGCACAGCATAGCACAGCACAGCACAAAACAGCGCAACACAGCGCAATACAACACAACACATAATATAACCTCACGCCTGTATCCCAGAGGGGTAAGCAGAGCCCAGGGACTGCCACAATTATTATTTATTATTTTTTTGTGTGGTAAAGAAAACTTTTTCACTTTCACTTTCACTAGCCACGATCCTGATAGATCACCCTCGTTTCATCAACATTCGTAAGTCTTTGTATGACCGCACGCCAGTTCCGGGCACTTTTCTACTTCCCCTTTGCTAAAACAGTCCCTATTTGGTCGACGTATGTCCGCTCGGGACGTCCCTTACCGGCCCACCACATTCGCTATATAATATATATTTGTTTCGTCAATCTTTCTTAATTCTCTCCACATGTCCAAACCAACGAAACATTCCTCAATTCGGATTAGTTATGTAACACACTTTTGATGACGGCCCTTAGTAGCCTTCAGATGTTAGTTCAGTAGACATTAGAGCACGTAAAAACCTAATACGGTATGTAATGTTGTGTGATTTGTAATTAGTTCTTGATGATAATTATAGAATCTTATTACATAGAATCGCTCGTAGCCCCGGCTGCCTGAGTGATCATGAAGGTTAAGCAACACATGGCGCGTTCAATGCATGGATGGGTGACCGTCCATGACTAACGCTAGTTTTTCCGAGCGGTTTCGTCATTCGCAAACCACGTTAAGCAGTTGGTGCCGGCTGCCTTCGAAAGATGGCAGTCGTTAAGCCAAGTCAGAGGCCTTAGGACAGTCACTAGTCTTGCACGCCTCAATACTTTACCATGGGGGCCAAGTCCGGGTTGGTGAAGGATTATAAGACAGTGGCGAGCGGCAAAATATTCTTATCTTATCTTAAACCTTAATATTTAGCGAAGTAAAGGTATAAATAAAAAAAGATATAAATAAAATAAATGGGAACGTAGCCGTGAGAGCGTAAACAAGCTTCATAGAAACAACAGCTTATTTTTATCTTTTTACAACTAATTACCTAGGAAAAAGTCATCCTGGCTGTTTGAAAACGTCTAGTAAACAGTGAACTTCAAGTGCCATCTAAAATTCACCTAAAATAAGGCCAAATCGTGAGTAGATTTAAGCAAAAACATTGCTAACCGTTGATATTATCCGACCTATTTGCGGAGTTTCGAAACGTCAAAGACTTTCGTTGCGTTCCATTCTACTCAATACTCCAAAAGTGTAAATTTTTTGGTGGCGCCACTATAATCCGGCCGAATTGCGAAGGTGCCAAACGTCATCGAAGGAGAAACGTTCCGTTTTACGCAATATCCTTAGGTCGGAAATAGTCTACACATTGCGTCGTGCAAGAAAACATCAATAAAAACAATGGAGTCGTATTGCAACATCTGTAAAAAGAATATCACTGGTCTTGATTACATGGAGTGTTCGAAATGTCATCACAGCTACGACTTGGACTGTGTGGGCGTCAAGGCGGAAGATTACATAAAAATATCCGTAAAAGATAAAAGGAACTGGAAGTGCCCAGGCTGTAGCATCCCCAGGAACGATGATACTCCAGTTCGCCAGACACTTAACGACACATATACATCAAGCTATGTCAACATGTTGCGGGGAAGTAGACGCACGACCACCTCGACACCTCAAAGTAAAACCACTGTTCACGAAGAACTGCTTAGGATTCGTCGTGATCTACAAGACCTTAAATCCACTAACGAGGACATCAAACTGCTTCGAAACGACATACTGGATCTTAAACTTCAGATGACGTCCTCACTGGAGGAGCAACGGATCAGATACGAGCAGCAACTGAAAGAGAAAGACGTAGAGATCATGAGTCTCCACCAGCAATTACAGGATGTGAAGGGGTCCTTTGCGACACAGGAACAAGAGCTACTGAAAAACGACATAGAGATCATCGGTGTTCCAGAAGAACCAAACGAAAACTTGCATCACATCTTGATGGTGACTGCTCAGAAACTAAGTGTAGACCTTGGTGAATGTGAGATCAACGACGTTGCCCGCGTAGGCCCCAAACGGCGGGCTGCGGGACTGGACCACCCAGGGAAGAAAATAAGCACGTCCAACCTTTCCCGTCCAATAGTCGCAAGACTAGTAAGAAAAGCAAAGCGTGACGAATTCATAAAGGCGGCTAAGTCTCGGAAAAATCTAGACACTGAAAACTTAGCTACAGGTGCAATCAGACCCATTTACGTAAACGAGCGCCTATCCAGCCTTAACAGAAACCTGTTTTTTCTCGCAAGACAGCGCGCCAGGCTGTTCAATATCAAATTTGTCTGGCACCGCCAAGGAACAACCCACATTAGACAAATGGAAGGAAAACCGGCAATCGCTATCAGAACGTTGGCGGATCTCGATACAAAGATCGGACCTGCTCCTAACACAGAAAATCCTCTCATCAGCATCGCTTAGCTTGGTTTACCTTGAGTTATTTTGCGACACACGCTATTACACACAATTTTACACACTCAAATACAAATACACAACACAAAACTCACACACAATTACAAATAATATACTAGTTATCATTTGTACTTTCACATATTTCCAGAGTTACTTCCAGATGTTCGATAGAATTTATAAAGTAAATTTTGTCCTTATTCCGCTCATACAACCGCAGTACGAGTACTGCGGTTATGCACCTTTTATCACTTATAAAGTATTACGGCGGACTTAAATCATGAAGTTGAAACTCTTTTATCTATCGAATGTCATGTGTTAGAATTGGTTGATTCATGTAATAGTATTGGTAGCTTCCAAAATAACAGCAACTTTAAAGTTCTAACCTTTAACATCAGAAGTTTAAATCATAACATCGATGACTTTATGGTGACCTTACAACGTATTGATGTTGCTTTTGACGTCCTGGTCCTAACTGAATGTTGGTTAACACCAAACATGGATATTAAACGTATCTCAGGCTATGACTCGTTTCACACTACTAAATACATAAATAAATCAGGCGGAGTTGTAGCTTATGTAAAACAAAGCTGGAACGTTACAGTTGAAGAACCGCGCCTAGATGATGCACAAGGCTTAATCTTGAACTTCCCAAATAAAACTTCCCTTATTGCTATTTACAGATCTCCTTCGTTCAACAACCCACAAAACTTTTTTGCATCAGTAGATTCCATTCTAAATTCAGTGAAGAGCATAAATAACGTATTTTTACTCGGCGACATAAATATAGATATCCTCGTTGATACAGCTCATAGCTCCAGTTACTTATGTCTTCTAGCCGAGCACGGTTATCTCCCTGCCATTACAAAGCCAACAAGATTAGAAACTTGTATTGATCACATCTTCGTGCGGTCGAAACATAAGTGTGAATCAATAGTTTGTAATTCGTCTATTACCGACCACGACTTAGTGATGTGCTCGTTACAATTATGTCACTCCCATAGTAGTAATAATAATAGATTTCGTAAGAGTTCAGACTTTACCGCCATTGCCGAAGACCTGAAACAAACTGACTGGAATCATATACTGAGCTCTGCGAATGTTGAGGACGCAGCCTCATTGTTCTCAAGAATAATAACCAACGTCACTGACCGGCACACAAAGCTTGTCAAGATTCCCTGCTCTAAGCGTACTGTCAAACCTTGGGTTACCCCAGGTCTCCTAAGGTGCATAAAACACAGGGACCGTCTTCACTTAAAGTCAAGAAAAAACCCTAATAACTGCATACTTCTACTAACTTACACACGTTACCGCAACTTTTGTAACTCGTTACTCAGGAAACTTAAAAAATCGTACTACAACCAACAAATTTGCATTAGTAAAGGTAGCTCAAAGGGTATATGGAAGACGATCAAATCAATGTGTGACCGACCAGCTAAGAATAACAAAGCTCCGACTGAGTTACTCGAAGCTGGACCGTCTTACCAAGCCGCTCTTGATCATTGCAACAATTTCTTTGTATCTGTAGGCCTTAATCTAGCCCAACGCACTTTGAATGAACTAGGTAAAACACAAGAATGTTTGGTAACAGAAGTAAATATGCCACACGCTGCACATACTTTCTACATGCTTCCAACTGACTCACTGGAGGTTGGAACATTGATAAGACTTTTGAAAAATGACAGTGCGCCCGGTTTTGATGGAATAGGAAATTATCTAGTTAAACTATGTATTAACTCAATACTAACGCCTCTAGTTCATATTTTTAATCTTAGTTTGTCCTCGGGCATTTTTCCAAACTGTTGGAAGACCGCATTAGTATCACCCATATATAAATCCGGTGATAAATCCTCCCCCACCAACTACCGTCCAATATCACTCCTTAATGTGTTCTCAAAGCTGTTAGAAAAAATCGTTAACCATAGACTTATGGATTTTCTGGAGACGAAAAACATTCTTGCACCTTTTCAATTTGGTTTCCGTAGTCAACGATCAACCGACGATGCCGTGTCGAGCCTGCTTCATTCAGTCACTTCTCATCTAGATAGAGGTGAATGCTGCATAGGTGTCTTCCTAGACCTAGCTAAGGCATTCGACACGGTGTCAATTCCACTTCTGCTAGAAAAGCTCAGCAGACTTGGGATCAGAGGTGTCGCTCATGACTGGTTCACAAGTTACTTATCAAACCGACAGCAAATAACCAGAATAGGAGAATACTATAGCACAACCGAAAGCACCTCTTTTGGTGTGCCCCAAGACAGTATCCTTGGTCCATCACTCTTCATCACCTATATGAATGACATTAACAACTCGCTTGATGTTTCGTACAGGATTAACCTTTTTTGTTATGCAGACGACACCGCGGTTATTTTCAATGACTCTAACTGGAAAGTCGTCCTTGCGAAAGCAGAAATCGGCATGGGAAAAATCAGCAACTGGCTAAAGAATAATTTACTCACCCTTAACTCTGACAAAACTAAGTTTATTTGCTTCCATAAAACAAAAGCATCTGGACCCTTAAACTTAGATACTCTGAAATTTCACAACTGCTCAGGGCCAAAGAGTCATCCTTGCTCCTGCTCCAGTATTGAACGTGTTGATGCATTTTGATACCTAGGTGTTATACTAGACGAAAACTTGAACTTTAATAAACACATTGCAGCTGTGACTGGTAGAGCTAGAAAACTAATCTATCTGATGAAACAAATCCGAGATCTGACTGACAAAAATGTTCAAAAGCTCGTGTATACGGCTTTATGTGAGTCTATACTTTCGTACTGCATCTCAGCCTGGGGCGGAGCTGCTAAAACTCATCTACTACAACTAGAGAGAGGCCAACGGTCCATCTTAAAGGTCTTGCACAAAAAACCATTTCGCTATCCGACCTTCACACTTTATTCAGAATGTGAAGTTTTCACAATCCGACAACTCTTTATTATAAGATCAGTTCTTTTGGCATATAAATCTTTACTATCTGATAAAAATTTCAATAAAATCCTCAGCAAACGTGTAATTCGATTAAATGTGCCAACCATGAACACAAGGTTTGGTCAGCGTTTTCCAAATTTTTTACAACCCTTTCTCTTTAACAAATTGATCAAAAAATGCTCTATTATTAACTGCACATTAAAAGAAGCTAAACACAATCTGAAAAGCTATCTTTCCAAACTAAATTACGATGACACTGAATCTCTTATGAATGTATTATAAAATATAAATCCATTCAACCATTTAAGAAACAATACACACATACACGCTCACACCCTCACACTCACACACACAAAACACAAACACACAAACACCACAGCATGTTTACTGTATATTAAAATAGTATTTCAGTGTAACATTTCAAATAAACATAATTTCTCACTTTTATCTTTAAATTCGTATTCACAAGCAGTCAAGAAATGCTATTGAAAACTTACAATTAGTTGTTAAAGTCGTGCTAGTCTTAGTATTGCTTAAATATAGATTTTAAATAAGTTTTATTGTTAAACCCTCTTAATCGTTCTCATGCGCCAAGTAAAACATTCTGTGTTAATTATCCTTAGGCCGCCACTATACAGGCTATTTTGCTTAGTGTGGAGACCAATGTAAATTTTTGTATGTGTACCTTCTTTTTGCAAATAAAATTTTTTCTATTTTCTATTTTCTAAATCTCTCTCAATCTTTATAAGAAGGTTGATTAAGTATGTATGAAGTAGACCTTGCGTCTCTATATCATGAGCTAAATATTCATGGATTCTTTCTTGAGTGTTTTCAATTATGTACATTATGTAATTATGTTTCAGTTTTCTGGGACTGAATCGAAAATGTGACATAATTAATGCGTCACCCATTTACTCTGATAGTGTGGGAAAGCGAGGGACAGCAATCAGAAGCATCGTTATCAACCCTTGTAAGTCCAAATAAAAACAGGTTTAATTATGTCTACTGCTCGTGTTAACCTTAGAAAAAACTATTCAAAAAGAGATTAAAGCGCACAATCTTTCAAACTCGTCAGAGTTAGCAAATATATACTTGCTAACTCTGACGAGTTTGAAAGATTGTGCGCTTTAATCTCTTTTTGAATAGTTTTTTCTGTACCTAATTATATTATTTTTTAAGTACCTAATTATATTATTCGGTATCAACCCTTGTATGTCCCCACTGCTGGGGCACGGGTCTCTTCCTGCATCGCAGGAAGGTAAGGCCATACTCCACCTCAGGGGCCAAGTCCGGGTTGGTGGAGGATTGTAAGACAGTGGTGGGCCTTACTGTCAGAAGTTGTCAATTCGCCCATAAGGCCTCTGACATTGCTTAACGACTGCCATTATATGACAGCCGGCACCAACGGCTCAGCGTGCCTTTCAAAGCACGGAAGCGCTCGGAAAAATGCCACTAGCGTAGTCACGGGACGCATCAGGAAACCTAATATTTTTAGATGCAACATACACACATTAAGGCCCACCACTGTCTTACAATCCTCAACCAACCCGGACTTGGCCCCCGTGGTGGAGTACGGCCTAACCTTCCTGCGATGCAGGAAGAGACCCGTGCCCCAGCAGTGGGGACATACAAGGGTTGATATAGTTCGATCGATACACGTATAGACACCCCAACGCACACGCAAGAAACATCCTACGCACACGTCATAGACTATACTTTACTCAACACACTACACTTAACCCACTATTTCTTGAGGCAGGTATATAGTATAAAATTGTTAGAGAGATGATTTTAAAAAACATATTTAGAGGCTAAAAATTCAGACAGATGATTTGTTTAGATTTCTGTAATTAAATTTAAAGGTAAATGAGCTTTACTCTATTTTCATCCTTATAAATCTAAATTTATTAATATACAGATACTATATCCATTTAACTTAATTTTATTGCATGTGACATATTTTACGAGTGTATCACCAATTTAGACTGATTTGCATACGATCGATTAAATTGAAAACTGTTTTTCATTCACTATAAATCTTTTGCGTAGCGTGGTGACCACTATAGTGACTGTTATTGGTGGTCTTATTGCTTGCAGCAATTCATTCCAGACAACCGATATTAACCTATGGCCTAACTATCCTGCGATGCAGGAAGAAACCCGTGCCCCAGGAGTGGGGACATACATGGGTTGATCGAGAAGAAGTAAAACCGATGATGGGGAGATACTGAACAATACAATGGGCGACCATATTGCTTACAGCAATTTATTCCAGACAACTAACAAGTGAGAGTTGCGGAAGGAAAAGTGAGACGGTTAGTTGGTGCAAAAATTAATCTTAGAAGATAGAAATCTACAAATTTCAAATTTATTTATTTGTGGATCATAGGTAATTATTTTACATACCTAATTGGTGGTCAGCCCTAAATTACATGTCACTATGATCCTACCTGCATATAGGCATACAAATATAATAAATTTAAAAACCTATTTAGAGGCTAAAAATTTCACCCATGCCGGGATTCAAACCCGCAACCTCTGGCTATCCGTGCCAGCGCTCTACCAATTGAGCCAATGGGCGACTCACGGCATCAGTGAAAATTCGAACCTCTTTACACTATTCTCTGTATTACGTACAGGCAGCGACATCTGACTTAAGCAAATTGCATTACTTACAGCCCCGACTACCTACTTTGCAGTTAGGTTTAACATCGGAACGATATCACTGTACCCACATGATTATACTATTTTTATTTTAATGCACTAACCCGTGCTAAGGAACAAATTTAAAAACCTATTTAGAGGCTAAAATAGGTTTTTAAATTTGTTCCTTAGCACGGGTTAGTGCGTTAAAATAAAAATAGTATAAATATAATAAAGTTATAAGGCAAAACAAGTTACAATGTGTCATTTAGAAAGTCGTCGATTTTATGATAAATATATATTTATTATAGGATGTTTGTCAATAAGGAGATATTTTATTGTCTTTAGGAATAAATCTAGATTTAATTCTTTGTACAGTGCTGGTATTTTGTTAAAGATTATAGGTACCATGCACAACATTCAGTCAATGTATGCGATTTCTATACTTCTTTCCGTTATAATAACTTTCCTACTAGACAGGTGATTTGAGTGCGCAAGGCTATGGCTGTTTTGGCTTCTGTGTGTTAGACGTGGTATTTATGCTAACTCTTGGGAAACTTTGCTTGTGCCATGTAGGAATTTACCTCGAAGTACTGCCATAAAGTGAAAAGAACGCTGCTAATAATATAGTATATTTCATTACAAGTGCGGAAACGCTGTCATTGCAAAGAGTTCAGACAAATGTCGACCCGAGCCGAGGCGCAGCCGAAGGCGAGGGTTGACAGTCGGAACAAGTTGCAATGACGGTTCCGCACGTGTACTGAACAACTATTTTTAATACAGTTGCAAAAAAAATTAGCAATTCAATAAAGAAAAAATATTTGGGAAATGGCGCCAACCGTAAAAAAATATAAGCAGATATTTTTTTCTTCATCCAATCTAGTAGGCAAAGGGAACTATGCCCATACAGCCAAGTCTTCAGTACTTTTTTTTTATTGATATGAAATGAAAATGAAATTTAATGAGATGAAATGAAATGAAACCTAACTTAACTCATTCAATCAAATCATTAAATCTGATATTGAAACAAATTAGTAGCTCATAAAAACTTCTATCAATTTTTTTAGTAAAAACTTCATGGCTGGTTTTTATTTTGACAGTTGGGAAAGAAAAGGCACGAGTGCGGTAAAGGTAAAAAAAAGCACGCGTGTGTAATAGCCCCCATCCCGCACGCTATACGTTTCTGTAATACGCCACTTTTTGAGCAACTGTATTAAAATAGTACATTACACAACTAGGGTGGTAATACAAAGAAAGGCCGAGATCGTAGAAGTTTGTGGCCCGAGCTGCAAGCGAGGGACGTAAATATGCGATCGAGAGCTTTCTTTATTACCTCCCGTGTTGTGTACATCTTTTTATGTCTACACTTGGCCAGAAAGCAGAAAGCCACTTTATTGCCAGGTGTGGCATAAAAATAATTTGCAAAGTACCGTTAAGAATGAGAATAAAAGCATAATCATCGACAATGCCTAACCGATTGGCGGCCATAAAAAAACGGTTTTATAATTGCATTTCAACAGCAGCTTTCTACTGGAATTGTGTCGAAAATATCGCGCTTCCACATTATTGCTCGAACTTTATTTTGCATGCATCAAATTAGAACAATGAAATACGCGCACTAATAAACGTCAATAAAATTATACGCGGGAATCCTATTTGGTTTCATAATAACCGATAAGGATCGGTTATCAGTGGAGCGCTCGTGGCCTAGTCGAACCAAGTGATTGAAACCAATCACTTGAGTTAAGCAACCGTAGGCGCGGTCAGGTGCAGGATGAGTGACTGTCCCGTGACAACCGCTAGTGGCATTTTTTCCGGGCGCTTCTAGAGTTCGCAAGGGACGTTAAGCCGTTGGTGCCGGCTGTCATGTAATGGCAGTTGCTAAGCCATGTCAGGCGTTATTGATTTCTTTTTGTTTAGGTATCCGTTGAAAATCAGTGCCAGTATCGATACATTAAGCTGACCGGTGACCGGAGAACTTTTTGGTACTTACATTATGAATCACATGCATTGCTTCTGACCCCACACTAGGTGGGACCCGAAACAACGACATCACAAACATGTATACATTCAAGACTTCGGGGTTTTTTCTGTCCCCAGCTGGGGTTCGAACCTGGGACCTCTTGTTTCACTCTTGTTTGTCATCAAACTCCTCTGAAAGGGCTTCACAGATTGTTTTTATTATTATTATTTATTAACTAATTAAAAAGAAAATTAGCTACTTTAACAATATTTTCAAATTTCAATTAAAAACTACTTTTTCTAATGTATTTATTCTGTGTGAAACACCTCCACCTTAAATTAGTTTGTGTGGGTCTGGTAAGTCTGTTAATAGGCCGTAGGCTAATTAATATAGCAACACCACGTTAGCAGTTATCTAAATATTCAGCCAAGGCAACGACTAAATCGAGCGCATCCTCACAACAATTTGAGCCCCACCGCACCTCAGTGGTTTCTAACCTCTAATCCGCAGGAACAGAACAGTTTTGAAACCAGTTATAACTAGTCTAAGTCAGTTGAAGCCTGTTTCCGCCGGTCTCTGCGAACTTTGGAAACTATTGGATTATCATCGCTTTCGATCCCAGATCGAGACGTGTTTTGGAATCGTCTGAACTTTAAGCTCGGTTTGTGGAAGATTAGTGACGTCTAGATGAAATAACTTTGTTAAGGTGTTATTTTGACGTCTGAAGTTTCTTAATTACTTAGCTATTTCATTGAGATATTTTATTAACAATAGCCGTTGAAGTAAGATTTTTGTTTTGGAACTGAGTTTGGATGGGGAGAAAATGTAATTGATGATGTCGGTCTGTGACGCTGTTTTAGCAAAGTTAGCTGGGTGATTGAGTAATTGACTTATCTGAAAAGATAAACATGTTTTTATAAAATATTCTCTTTTGGTTGCCGAACAGGACTGCCTACGCTGTCTTTCTGTCTGTCTGTGCATGATCCTAAATTCAAAGAGGTCCTATCTTCTGAATCGAATAAGTAGCCTGCAGAAAATTTCCCGGAATATTCGTTATTATGGCTATACTAGTGAAAGTCAAAGTAAAAGTGAACTACATTTATTGCCAAAACACAAATTATACACAAAAATTGACATTCTAGTCTACTGCTGGACATATCCCTCCCCTAATGAGCGCCATAGCGCCCTGTCTTCAGCTTGCCGCGTCCAGCATCTGCCTGCAGTTTTTCCCAGATCGTCATCTCACCTAGTCTGTGGGCGTCCTACACTACATTTACCGAGTCGCGGTCTCCACTCAAGGACATGTTTACTCCAACGTTACGTTATTATGGTAATAACTAATAAATAATAAAATAGAAACCAAATTTAAAATACTCTGCCGATATAACAACACCCGTAAGTAGATGCGGACTAAGTCTACAAATTTAAAATATATGTGCTTTTGTTTATGCTTTATCGTGAAAACAGTGAAAACAGATACCTACAGGCATCAAACTTGACTTAACCTGAGCGTTACTAATTTCTTTTAGTTTAGGTATCCGCTGATATCAGCGCCAGTGTCGTAGTACTAAGCGGAGACCTTTTTGGTACATTACATGAGTCAATGTTTGTTATATTAATTGTAAGATGCATGTTACATACGGACTCCACAGGCATAGCGCTGGCGCGGCAATTACCTCAATACGGTGAACAACAGCCAGGCGCGACACGAGGCAGCTGACGCTGCATTTCCTCCTCGGTGTATCTACCTAGTTTTACTTTCGTCATTCCGTATTCATACTTCGAATCGGCTACTAGCATAATTAGCCTTAAGTACCTATTGTAATTTTTAATTAAATTTATATTAAATAATTTCGGTTTTTTTTGGAACCTCCGGCCGCAGCCTACGTAATTGGCGCAGGCGGTAGGATACTCGTGGGTCAGCTCGCGTGCGGTTAAACTGACCATAAAACATCGCGTTCCTGACCTGGAGGCTATCAAGACTCTATCTGCGGGTATCCAGAATCTACAATCCAGCTGCAGCCAGGAGGAGACTCCAGACATCGACTCACCAAGAGGAACCGGAATGAAATTGTAAGTGCACTTGAATTGTTCTTGTGTTGCTTCCCTTATTCCTAAGTTCACCCCAACTCCCAAGATTTTTCACCCGAAAGATTCTAGGGCAGGCATACCTGCATCACGACAGGCTCGCCAAAGTAGAATAGATAGGAATAGAGATTTAGACTTAGATTTAGACTTAGATAGATTATTCAGAGACAGAGAGATGGCTCAGGAACGAGCCCATGATCCAGACACTATCTTCAAAGCATTGAGACTCGTACCCGAATTTGACGGGAACCCTAATGTCTTAACTAGATTTATAAATATATGTGATACGATAGTAAATCAGTATATGGGCACAGCCCCCGGCAGTGAACTCCCGAATGTATGCTTACTAAATGGTATACTCAATAAAATCACAGGCTCTGCCGCCTCAACTATCAACTCAAACGGCATCCCTGATAGTTGGTTGGGCGTTCGAACCGCCCTTATTAATAATTTCTCAGACCAACGAGACGAAACGGCACTGTACAGCGACCTCTCATTAGCTGCACAAGGTAATAGGACTCCTCAGGAATTTTATGACCATTGCCAAACATTGTTCAGTACGATAATGACCTATGTTACTCTGCACGAAGGCGTGTTAACCACAGTTGAAGCAAAGCGATCACTTTACAAAAGGGTCGCAATGCAATCCTTTGTACGTGGACTAAAAGATCCCATAGGATCCAGGGTTAGATGTATGCGCCCCCCAACCATCGAAAAGGCACTTGAATACGTGCAGGAGGAGCTAAATGTAATGTACTTACAACAGCGCAATGACCAGCCTAAGACCCAGCAGTCATTTAAAATACCAACCCCCTCTATGCCCGTCACATACACTGCCCCCCGGCCTCAACATTACCAACCCCCAGCTAACAACTGGCCAGCCTCCGTAGCACAAAGAGGTTACCAAGGCCCACCTCAGGCTTTTAAATTCAACTCACCTCAGCAGGGCTTTTCACAAAACCGCATGCCTAACATGCCCACGCGCACGCAACAAATGTTCCGCAGTGCACCCCCCAACTACAACCCCCAGAGTAATGTTTTTCGTATGCCACCACGAAATAACGCACCCCAAAATTCTGCACCAAGACCCATGAGCGGTGTGCAGCATTTCACCCCAAGACCATTGCCTCATAGCATGATGACAGGACATGATTGTCGTAAGGCAGGGAACCCTCCACCTAATAATTATTTTAAGTCCCGCGAAATGCATTTGAATGAGTGTGCATCGACATACGATGACGCATACTTCCCCACCGAGTTTGAATATGATCCGGAGTATTATTACACGGACGATTCCAACTACAATACCTATGGCATTGAATATAATCCCGACGTAATATACTATGACGACACTGGCGATAACCAGGTGTGTCTTGAAGGCCAACCACAGCCAGGGCCTAGCCATGGACATCAGGATTTTCAGTCAGCTCAGAAATTAGGCAAGCCAAAATAGAGGTCAATCTTCAGACACAACGCCAGCTACCGTACATCCAAATTTCAGACCCACCTCTTAGACTTCTAATTGACACAGGTGCAAATCAGTCTTTCTTAAGCCCCGAAGCTATAGAACAGTACTTCCCCAACTACCATCTTAACTACGACCCGTTCGAAGTGACAAACGTGCACGCTAGGAGTAGGAATGATTACTCTATAACACTGCCTTGTTTCCCGGAATTCAACGACCCGGACGATATCAAGCTTTATGTGTATCGTTTCCACGATTACTTTGACGGACTCATAGGGTTAGACTTATTGTCTAAGTGGGAGGCTAATATCGACCTTAAAGACTCAAAATTACTAACGAAATCTGCTGTTAACCCTATTCGCATGTACAACTCTTGCAATGTTAACCTGTATGAAGATATGATACCAGCCGGCACCTCAAAATTAGTGCGTATCCCTATAAACGCCCCGGACGGCGATGTGTTAATAGAGGAACAAGTGATCTGTAATTGCATAATCCACCAATGCCTCACAACGGTCACCAATAGTCGTGGTTACCTTGAAGTCGAGAACCCGACACCGAACGACGTTATCTTTTCACTCGACCAGCCAGCGCAAGCTGAGCTCTTTAACATACAGTGTAGTAACATAGAAGATCGACTTAATACACGCGCGCAAGACGTCATCTCGCGCTTAAGAACCGACCATCTGAACGAAGAGGAAAAGGGCAATCTCATCACCCTTTGCTCTCGATATGCGGATGTGTTTTATATCGAAGGCGAACCCCTAACCTTTACCAATAGAGTAAAACACCAGATTAGGACGACTGACGAGGTCCCTATTTACACCAAAAGCTACCGCTATCCATTCATACATAGACAGGAGGTTAGAGACCAAATCACCAAGATGCTGGACCAAGGCATAATAAGACCTTCAGACTCAGCATGGAGCTCACCCATCTGGATAGTTCCCAAGAAAGCCGATGCTTCAGGCAAACAGAAGTGGCGCCTGGTAGTCGACTTTCGTAAATTAAATGAGAAGACAGTCGATGACAAGTACCCCATACCTAACATCAATGACGTACTTGACAAATTAGGGAAGTGTCAGTACTTTACAACCCTTGACTTGGCAAGTGGTTTCTACCAAGTCGAGATGGACCCCTCTGATATCCCCAAAACAGCTTTCAATGTAGAACATGGCCATTTTGAGTATCTGCGAATGCCCATGGGACTCAAAAACTCTCCATCCACCTTTCAGAGAGTCATGGACAATGTCCTCAGAGGTCTCCAAAACGAAATATGTCTAGTCTACCTGGATGACATCATTGTCTTCAGTACTTCTCTCCAAGAACACATGGTCAACCTTGAAAAGGTCCTTCAACGACTCCGAGAGTCGAATTTCAAAATTCAATTAGATAAATCGGAATTTCTCAAGCTTGAAACAGCTTACCTTGGGCACGTCATTACTAGAGACGGTATAAAACCGAACCCAGATAAAATCTCAGCAATAACGAAGTACCCAATTCCAAAAACTCCAAAAGAGATAAAGCAGTTCTTAGGTCTTCTCGGTTATTACCGAAAATTCATCCCTGATTTTGCTCGTATAACGAAGCCCCTCACGCAGTGTCTAAAAAAGGGTAAAAAGGTCACATTAGACACTGAGTACATCAGCTGTTTCGAAAAGTGTAAAACACTTCTTACTAACGACCCCATTTTGCAATATCCCGACTTCAGTCGAGAATTCGTCCTTACTACGGACGCCTCTAACGTCGCTATTGGAGCAATTCTATCCCAAGGCCCAATAGGATCAGACAAGCCTGTATGCTACGCATCTCGCACTCTGAACGAGAGTGAGCTTAATTACAGTACTATTGAGAAAGAGCTACTAGCCATTGTCTGGGCTACCAAGTACTTCCGGCCATATCTATTCGGACGCAAGTTTAAGGTAGTCACCGACCATAAGCCCCTCCAGTGGATGATGAATTTAAAAGAACCAAATTCACGTCTCACTAGATGGCGACTGAGACTTAGCGAATACGACTTTACTGTGACGTACAAAAAGGGCAAAGCTAATAGCAACGCTGACGCGCTCTCACGGGTAGAGATACATAATGAGGAATCAAATTCCATCATTGACGAACTTTGCTCTATACTCCCCAATCCTACAGAAAGTCCACCAACCGTAGCAGACTCCTCTACCGAGACCGTTCACACGAGTAACGAACACCCCATACTCGAAGTCCCAGTTTCAGATGAACCCCTTAATAAATTTCACAGGCAAATTATTTTCACCATCGTAAGCGATGTCAAACGTAAGCCGACAGTGACGAAACCGTTCGACACTCACACTCGCATAACTGTACAGCTATCAGAATCGAACTTAGAAAGTGATCTAGTTAACGCACTGAAAGAATACGTCAATCCCAAGGTCAAAACTGCCATTTTGATAAATCCACCCCTTGGAATGTACAAGGTCATCCCCATCATACAAGATAAATTCAAAAGCTCTTCCATGAACTTAACCCTCTGTAAGTCTGAACTCGAAAACGTAAAAGAATACCTTCGTCAGCAAGATATCATTCGCCTATATCACGACGGTAAAACAAACCACCGTGGAATAAACGAATGCTACTTAGCCCTCTCACGCAAGTACTATTGGCCAAAAATGAAAGATCAAATTACTAAATTCATTAACGAATGTACAGTCTGCGGACAGGCAAAGTATGACAGAAACCCCATTAGGCCCAAGTTCAATATAGTGCCCCCGGCAACTAAGCCCTTTGAAATTGTCCATATGGACTTATTCACAGTCCAGAGTGAGAAGTATGTAACCCTGATAGACGTTTTTACTAAGTACGGACAGGCATACCATCTGCGAGATGGAACAGCTGTCAGCATCCTTCAGGCGCTGTTACAATTTTGTACTCACCATGGAGTACCTCTAACCATCGTTACAGACAACGGAACAGAATTCACCAATCAGTTGTTCTCAGAATTTACACGTCTACATAAGATAAACCATCATAAGATCTTAGCTCACTCCCCTAACGACAACGGCAATATTGAACGCTTCCATTCGACCTTACTTGAACATCTCAGAATTCTAAAGTTACAGCATAAAAATGAACCAATTGTGAACCTTATGCCTTATGCAATTATAGGCTATAACAGCTCAATTCACAGCTTCACTAAATGTCGACCCTTTGACTTACTAACCGGTCACTTTAACCCTAGAGACCTCAGTGACGTCGATTTAAACCAACAGCTGTTACAGCAGTATACGCAAAACCATAAGGAGCAGATGAAAAAGGTCTACGATATTATAAACGAGTCCTCACTTGCTAACCGTACTGCTTTAATTAACAACAGGAATAAAGATCGTGAACCCGAGATGGAATACGAACCCCATCAGCAGGTTTTCATCAGGAACCCTTTTGCTAGTAGGCAAAAAACTACCCCACGCTATACGCAGGACAGAGTTTTAGCCGACCTGCCGATACATATTTATACATCAAAGAAACGCGGCCCTGTAGCTAAGTCAAGGCTAAAACGAGCCCCTAAGGAAGCTACCTTGTTACAGGACTCTGCTGTTAATCTTCGTCCACGTGACGCGGCCTCAAGAGATAAGACTTGAGAGTCTAGCAGATGGACCCGGACTGCTGCCTTATAAGCTAGGACCAACCAGACTGACGACCCACCATCATACTTTTCTCCAGTTTATCCAACTAGATGAAATCGAAGATAAGGTTAACTTTTTACAGACTCAGCTAGATAGCATTAGCACGCGATTCATAAATGATACCTACTTACTCTATGAGGTTCAGATACATTATCTTACTAGCAAGCTTGGCAAGGTAAAATCTCAGTTAAGATCATTAGAACCCAATCGCGCTAAAAGAGGTCTTGTAGACAGTCTCGGTTCGGTTATAAAAAGTATCACTGGTAACTTGGATTACGTTGACGCAATCAAGTTTAACAGTGCAATTCAAGCTTTACAGAAAAACCAAGATAAGGCAGTCACTCAATTTAATGAACACGTAAGCCTTAGTAAAGAATGGATGTCTCGACACACTAACGTTTTACAGCAACTCATAGATAACCAGAGTAAAATAAACGATACGCTGAATATGTTACTAGATAGCAATGTGTACAGAGAGTCTAGTCTGATTAAACACGTTAGATTTGCGCAACTGTTAGACGTAATGAGAGAAAACGTAGACGACCTTCTGTCGGAATTAATTAGGGTAGAAAATAGCTTAGCATTTATTCGTGCATCGAGCACTCATCATTCTATGATAGATATAGACGTATTAAGTTCAATGATAGATAAGTTAAAATTTATATATAATAAGGATCAGGTTTTAAGCTTAGAGCTCCGAGAGTATTATGACGTAATCAAATCTGGATCATATTATAACGAAAAACAGTTAGTTATAGTCTTTCGGTTTCCCATAGTTTCCCTAAGTACCTATGACCTTTATAGACTATCCATAGTCCCTAATAAAAATAACCAGGCCCTTATTCCTTCCCATCCTTTTATAGCAACTAACAAGGATTCATTCGTGTACATGGAGGCAGAATGCCCGAAGTTTAGTACCTGGTTTCTCTGCGAGAAGGAGATAGGACTTCAACTTCGCACCCAGCCTGACTGCATTCAAGAACTCATCCTGCATCAAAACCTGGAGGAATCCTGTCACTTCTCAACAGTTCAACTATCTATGGAGGCCATGGAGAAACTCGACGATCAGCACTACGTACTGTCTTTCCCACAACCTACGAAAGTACAGTTAACCTGCGGAAGAGATGACTTCAGCTCAATCCAAGGAAGCTATCTTATCACTATCCCTGTCAACTGTTATCTGCGTACTACAGAGTTCACCCTAACGAACGAGAACGATGAGATAAGAGGACAACCCCTAAAACTAACGGAGGTTCCGTACGACGCTGACAAGCAAGCTGATACCTCGAAGAGCGTACATCTCAACTCAATCGACTTACAAGGACTACACAGCATCCAGGACCAGATCATGATGCAGCTTCCTGTCCAAACCGAAAAGGCGCAACCAGATGTCCTGTACCACACGACGATACCTCTCTACATTATAGTAGTGATCGGCGGCGCCCTTGTAACTGCAACCCTAACTTATCACTACGGATTCTGGAGCTGCGAGAAACGCAAAGAGCCTGAGCCACCCACACCTAAGAAGCACACCTATGAAGACATCGAGAAAAGAGATGAACCCAAGGGAAGGTTCCCAGCAACATTTTCACTCAACGTGCCCAAATAGTTGCTGATCTGAGGGTGGAGGTGTTACATACGGACTCCACAGGCATAGCGCTGGCGCGGCAATTACCTCAATACGGTGAACAACAGCCAGGCGCGACACGAGGCAGCTGACGCTGCATTTCCTCCTCGGTGTATCTACCTAGTTTTACTTTCGTCATTCCGTATTCATACTTCGAATCGGCTACTAGCATAATTAGCCTTAAGTACCTATTGTAATTTTTAATTAAATTTATATTAAATAATTTCGGTTTTTTTTGGAACCTCCGGCCGCAGCCTACGTAATTTGCATTATGTAAAATGTTGTACCAAATAAACATTATTCTGTGCTGTGCTGTGCTGTGCTGTGTTGTGCTGTGCTGTGCTGTGCTGTGCTGTGCTGTGCTGTGCTGTGCTGTTTAATAATTTATATTATAATCTGAAACTGTGTACTCCGAAACAATAATTATTACTTGCAGACAACACAATCACTTGTCCTGGTCCCAAAACTAGGATACCCTCAGCTATGATGACCAGGCAAGTACAGCACAATCATGAAAACACATCCACAATCATACAATCATGGATGTACAGCCTTCCGTATTAATTTTGTACGACGCCTCCCGTGAGAATCGAACCCATGACCACTGTCTCAGTAGTCAAACGTGTTTACCCCTAGACGACCAAGGTAGAGTAAAAAAAAATTTGATAAAAAAAAATATTCGATATCAGCTCTTGTATGTTCCCTCTGGTGGGGCACGCTAAAAACATATATTATTTCATTGATGAGTAGCAAAGCTCCTTACTTAAGTCACGCCTGACCTTTTTGAAACAAGACAAAGTAAAAGGGTCACCCAATACATTTTTCTATCTCTTAGAATTTCCCACAAACAGGTAATTGAATTTACGAGGGAAATAAGGTACGCCACTCATTATAAGGGTGAAAATGTGGACGTAAAAAAAGTTTTGCATCCTATCCTACTAATAAATCTGACAACGCGAAAGTTTGTAAGTATGGATGGATGGATCGATGTTTGTTACTCTATCAAGTAAAAACTACTGAATGGATTTTAATTTAACTTATTAATAACATAGCAGATACGTCAGGATAACATACGAGTATAGGCTACAATTTATAATGATATTGTGAGAATTGCCCAAAATATGACGATAAGTGTCAAGTAAGTAGGAAAAATCTACCATCTGCGACAAAACTGTGCTGCCAAAACCTTTTCTACGCCAAGCTAATACGAGGGCTACTCATGTACCTATGCGGAATAGAATTAAAAAAAAAATAAACAAATTTGTATGGCTAAATACGCTTTTATTGTTTTTTAAAGTATTCTCTACTGTGATCCATGCACTTTTACATTCGATGAAACCAATTTGTAAAACACTTTTTCCACTCTGATTGAGGTATCTCCAAAACGTGCAGTTTGAACGCATCTACGGCATCTTCACGGGTCGAAAATCGTTTACCACGTAATTTATTCTTTACATTTGGGAATAAATAGAAATCATTGGGAGCCAAATCAGGGCTGTACGGTGGACGACCCATCAATTCTATTTTTTGACCATCCAAAAATTTAGTTGTTTCCTGAGATGTATGACAGCTGGCATTGTCATGGTGAAGTATGATTCTGCGTCGCTGGTTGTTTTGGCGTATTTCTTCAAATATTTCCGGCAAACAAATGGTCGTGTACCACTCCGAAATAACCGTTTTGCGATTCTCCAGTGGTATTGTAGCCACATGGCCATTAATACCAAAAAAGTAGGCCACCATTTGCTTTACAGTGCTTTTTGCACGAGCCACTTTCGTAGGGTTCGGCTCATTTTGAAACACCCAAACTGTTGATTTTTGTTTAGTTTCGGGATCGTACGCGTAGATCCAGGATTCGTCACCTGTGTAGATATTATAAACAGATTTTGAGTCTTGCACCATTCGACGCGAGCATCTTTTTGATCCTGAGTTAAGTTGTGCGGGATCCAACGCGAACAAATTTTATAATATCCTATAAATGCTCGTCATACATATGCCCAGAATAGCCTCTATCTCGCGATACGTAACATGGCGGTCTTACATTATTAGTTTTCGCACAGCTTCAATATTTTGTGGCACAACCACAGATTTCGGGCGACCTTCTTTAACTTCGTCCGTGAGCTTACTGCGCCCGCGATTAAACTCACTAAACCAGTGATGCACAGTCGTTTTTGATGGAGCTTTACCACCAAAAGTCGAAGTTATCGATCTACGCACTGTTGTTGCGTTAAACCACGTCGAAAATCGTAATAAATGCATAGCACGAATATTTTCACGAGTGAGTTCCATTTTTTCAGCGATATGACATTTTAAAGCCAACAAAAACAAATCACTAACGTATATAAGAGAAAAATATTAGCGGCCAGTATTTAAAAAAAATAACGGATTTGACTATGGAGGTCAGACATTGCGTTTAAAATTATTGGAATCCCAGATTCTGCATACATAGGTAGCAGCCTATGTATAAGTTACACGAAATACTAATCCTGCGCAGACGAAGTCGCGGGCAACAGCTAACAATATATCCTTTTCTTCTTCAGGCTATATTTATCCACTGTTAAACATAGCCCTCCTCTAATGAGCGCCAAAGCTCAAGATTGTGCCATCATTGGGGGGGTAATGGTTTACATGTATATTTCAATATTAATTCCTCCACCAACCCGGACTTGGCCCTCATGGTGGAGTATGGCTTACCCTTCCTGCGATGCAGGAAAAGACCCGTGCCCCAGTAGTAGGGACATACAAGAGTTGATATTGACTTCATAAAGACAAAACCAACGTAAGCCTTGTTGATAATTTGAATTGTATTTGTAGTTAATTATTAGAATTGTATACAATAACTATTATTTATTAATAAATAAGTAGCACAATATGTTAAAGTTCGTCGTCATCGTCGTTGTCAGGCTATACTAGTCCACTGCTGGACATAGCCCTCCCCTAAAGAGCACCACGTTGTGCTATCATAGAGGGCCCATAATCCCCACGCTGGGCATGCGGGTTGGGATCGCAGTTCGTTGGAATTGTACTGCAGGGGGCGCTGCTGCTCACCCCCGGTTTGTGTCCCTTAGTCGCCTCTTACGACACCCGCGGGAAGAATTTGGGTTGGTGCTATTCTCGAGGCCAACACCACACAGCATAATAATATATAATAAAAAATTATTGATGGCAATCATGAAATCATATCATAAAGTGGCAGTTGATGTATTTGGTCTTGAGAAAAGATGGTCAGAGTGGCGTTTTTTTCCCTCTGCCTTTTTCTCTACTAATATGCGGCTCGAAGGCTTACAGTTTACATTGACATTCAAACTTAATGTAAATCCTTTACGTTGAAATAAATTGGATTGAATTGAATATAACACTAGCTTTAAACGCGGCTACGCCCGCGTTAGCAATTATCCTTCGGGATAATGCATTACTAGGATATCGAGTATCATATAATTATGATATTTACGGTAAATTATAAGTAAAACCACTAGGTAGTAATAACTCCGTTTAATGCTCGGTAACGACTGCTGACAATCGGGAAGCAGGTACATTCAAAATGTCTACCTACCCTTAACTAAACACTACATCCCTCCACACTTATTATAAAACTAATCACTATGATAATTTGCATAAGTAGGTATTTGTGGTATCTTAAGACTTATATATAGGATTTTTATTTCTAGTTGACCTAACAGTAAAGCGGCGATCATTTGATAATAATTCCGACTCCGGAATTTCACTGTTGGCATCACAATCCAAAAATATGTCGCCTTCAGCTTCTGAGTGCTGCGAAACCTCTGAGGGTAATGCCTCACCCGGAGGCGAGGAAGGATATCCATCTTCGCATCTTGCCATATCTGTAACTTCCTGCGACTCCGACTCAGGCTGCAGTGAAGAAGCGTTGTCTCCTGTTGATAGCTCTAATTGTGTCAACGCATCCCCACCTACCTTCGTCGTACTCGCTGAACTTGATGCACAACTAGTTCTTAAATCCTCCTCAGCAAGTATCAGATCATCGCCCTTGTACTTTAACAAATGGTCTACATGTTTTATGTAACTATTATTGGATGCCGGTTCAAATATTAAATACATTTTACATCCCTTCTTTTCTTTTACAATGCCGCGTATCCAAGTTTGCTTATTGCCGTTGTTAAAAAAGTGTTTCATTAGCACATTATCTCCAATTCTAAACTCAATCTTTTGATGTCCTCCGTATTGTTCATGCTGAAAGACCTGTTTAGAAGAAACATTTCTTTTAGCTTGGGCCGCCGATGACACATCCTGTAGGTCACCTTGTGTTAGGGTTTCCCGCAACAGATCGAATCGACAACGCAATGCGTGAACAAGTAACAGCTGGGCTGGCGAAAAACCGGTTGTGCAGTGCACTGAATTCCTATAATCAAATAGTAGTTGGTTTAATTTTTTGTTTACCAAATTTTTGGATTTGAGCGTAGTTACGCTCTGCCTTTGAAAGCGAACGCGATGCATACGCGACTACCCGCTCGCTGCCATCCGGCTGCGTCTGAAACAGCACGGCTCCTAGGCCCGCGGGACCCGCGTCCGCCGTCACTATAGTTTTGTAATCTGGGTTGTAATGAGCAAGAACCCGCTCCGAAGGTAATTCTTTTTTATGACATTAAACGCGTCTTCTTGCTCCGGTCCCCAAACCCATTTAGCGCCTTTTTTCAGTAACTCGTGTAACGGATTCAAGATGGTGGCAGTGTTAGGTACAAAACATCTATAGTAATTAATCATGCCTAAAATCGATTTGAGCTCATTCACATCTTTGGGACTGTTACTATTAATAATTGCTTCTACTTTCCCCGGTGATTTATGTAACCCGTTTTTATCAATTATAAATCCCAAATATTCTATGGAATCTTTAAATAGCTCGCACTTATCTTGCCTAAGTCGCATACCCGCTTCTTGTAATCTACTTAAAACCTGTTCAAGCCTCTTCAAATGTTGTTACATTTAATTTTGGGGCCTAATTCTAAGTTGAATCTGCTGATAAAATCTCGCCCTAATAAAACAGATTGTTTTAAAGGGGTATCGACAACAAAGAATCTTATCAGCTTGACCTCGTTCTCATAGTCCACCTGTAGGTATAAAGAACCTAACGGTGATATTTTGTTCCCGTCGTAACAATTTAAAACAACGTTACACGACTGTAATTTACAATGACGAAAATATGCCTTGTATATTTCGTTGGGTAATATGGACACCCCACTGCCACTGTCTATCTCACAAACAAAATTTTCGTTTGCTATCGATACGATCTGTCGCATAGGTTCCCCGCCAACACATTTTATATTGAATAATTCATAAATACCTTCGACAGTGTCGCCGTCGTCCGCCGCCAAAAAGTGATTAGTAACATTAACTTTACACATACGTTTTAAATGCCCCGTTTTGTTACACTTTTGGCACGTGAAATTAATGAACCTACACAGCTCTTTCACATGATTGCGATAACCACACACTGCACATTGACGAGCTCGCGATATACCAGTACCGCCATTACGGGCCGCGTTGCCACGCATCGCGTGCACTGAGTGCTGCTCCGCCGTCCCAGCGCGCTCCCGTTCACACGAAGTGCGAAGCGCCGCTCGCGCACATCGGACACTCTGCGCCAGCTCCAGTGCCTTATTGAAAGTTAAATTCTCGATACTTTCCGCAAACGATTTCTCTTTCTCTCTCACATCTTCCAATCCAAGGACGAAACGGTCCCTGAGCGCCGTTTCGAGTTCCGTTTCAAACCCGCAATATTGCGCTAAGCTGCGCACTCGCGCCGCCCACTCTGCTAAGTCCTCTCCTGGCCTTTGTTCTGCTTTGTAGAACTTGTATCTCTCCGCAAATGAACTCTTCTTCGATACAAGATGAGTGTGGAGAATTTGCAGCAAGTCTTTGTAGTCCAATTGGTCCAGATTCTTGGGAAAAGCTAGATCTCTGACAACGCGGTAAGTGTCCTCCACCAATGCCGTTAGTATCATCGCCCGTCATTTTAAACCAGCCTTATCAGATTCTTCGGTAATACTCCATTCTTGCACTCGGTGATCGAACGTGAGACTGTTTCCGAACATTACATTTGAGTTACTAGCCATTGTTTGCTTTAATTTCAACACAATTTATGTTGAGCACACACACGTGAGATAAGTTTTCGTCGCCAATATGGTATTTACGGTAAATTATAAGTAAAACCACTAGGTAGTAATAACTCCGTTTAATGCTCGGTAACGACTGCCGACAATCGGGAAGCAGGTACATTCAAAATGTCTACCTACCCTTAACTAAACACTACAATAATATGTCTCAATTCAGATATTTGTTAGACAAATAACTGAATCAAATATCCAGCGTACAGACGCCAAGTAAGTACCTATCACGAAAAATATTCAGCCGTTATTGCGTGGTTGAATAGCCAACATCCAAACATCTTTACAAACTTCTACATTATTTAATATTAGTAGGATTTCATTAGCATGTTGCAATAGAAGTAAGTAATTTTTTCAATCATGTCTTGCAAGAGTTAGACTAGCTTTTACCCGCTGCTTCGCTCACGTTAGAAATTATCCTACGGGAACGCAGTATCATTACAGTATCCTATCAAGTCTCCTATCCTATGTCTCAATTCAAATCTTTGTCTATCTATTTGCCATGTTTTACGCAAATCATGCAGCCGGTATAATATAAATTAGTATCAAACATCCAAATATCTTTACTTACTTTCACATTTATAATATTAGTAAGTAGGATAATGCATAATGTTCCAAAATCTGTGGTACGCAAGCCGTTGGTGCCGGCAGTCATTTGATGGCAGTTGTTAAGCCATGTCAGAGGCTTTACGGGCGGCTTGATAACTTCTGAAAGTAAGGCCCGCCACTGTTTTACAATCCTCCACCAAACCGGACTTGGCCCTTGTGGTAGAGTATCGCTTAACCTTCCTGCGACGCAGAAAGAGACTCGTGCCTCAGCAGTGGGGATATACAAAGGCTTGATATTCTCAATGCACTACGTCTTATATTAAAACGTGTTGTAAGGAAATAAAACGTGACAATATTTATATTGAACATTATTGCACGTAACGCAAATAAATCCCGCGTGAAACAGTAATCAAAACCCTTCCGAGGACCTAAGGGAGAGCCGCACAGACAAGATATGTACCCGACATACATTACCTTTATTATAAGGTGGGGCCTACTTGGATAGCTAGATCTTAAATTGAAAATTCGAGTAAAGAGGAGAGGTACTTTGTTTATATTGGCACCGTCAGTCGGCGTCTTTAAGAGCAGAGTTCAGGAACACTATCTACATATTCAGAACAATTATGTGTAATTCTATCCGTAAGTATGTAAATATATATTGGTTATTAAGTATATTTATATGTATATAGATATGTATGTACTATTTTATCTTGGTATTTGTGCTTAATTATTATCTTTGTATATATGTATGTTTATAATCATTGTTCTTATTAATACATAGTTTAGTTTTAAAAAACATAATTACAATAAAATATCACCTCACTGTTTGACACTACCCCCACCTTCTCTACGTCACCTTTCGGTTGGCTAGAATAAAAATAATATTCAGTATTAAGCTCGCCAATTGTACAATCTTTACAGGTACAATAAAGACTTTAGTAGAAATATTAATAATAAGAAGAAAAAATTTATTTAAAGCATCTGTGACTCAAAATGTTACCTACAATGGGTGTTATAGGTATGTTAGTAAGTGTATGTACATATTACATATATAAGTACATACACTTGTGAAAACTGTGCCTGATATGAGTGATTTAGAAGGTAACAATCTGTTTTTTTCAGCGAGGCAATGCCGCCATATATATATATATATATATATATATATATATATATATATATATATATATATATATACATATATGCAGTGAATTATTGTTGGTAGTCACTTTTAGTTTGTCGCAGCTGGCCGAAAAACGTCGTTATATATTAAGAAATACTACGTCTTAATAGATAATCGCGATTAGACCTGTATAATGTATAACTATGTATGAGCATCGCGAATCATCAAGAAATTTATCGGAAGTTAGTGAAAACAAGATAAAGATAGCTAGACGGAGAATATTTTTTGCTGAAGTAACAGAGTAGAGGCTCTGCAACTTAAGCAGTACTTATAGCTAAGCGTACGTGAAGGATCAAGTCTCACGTTCTGCGCCGCAAGGGAAATCAGGCCTTATGTCCGATGATAATTTGCCACTTGATGGTACTGTAACGTAATAGACCAACAGAGAACAATGTTGTGTGCGCTCCAAAGCTGAGTGGGGTTTTTTTCCTGGACTTATCTTTGTGGATTCTTCTTTCATTTTCGGTTTGCGATGTTCCATTTTCACTATAGTAACTATATACCGCAGTAAATATAGAACAAACTGGTCAAGTGCGAGTCAGACTCGCGGACCATGGGTTAATAAATAAAAATAATTAATAATCAATAAATATTCATGGACGTATTACACAGATCTCGTTAGCCCTATACTAAGTACAACTAAATGACTTGTGTTATGGGTGCTAACTAGACGATAGATTTAATACAGTAAAGACAAAGATAATATCTAAGACCCGAGACAAACTAGAAAAGTTCGTTTCCTAGTTTGACCCGGCCGGGGATCGAATTCGGAACCTTCGGTTTTACAGTCAGCGTGCCAAACCACTGCGCCACCGAGGCCGTCGTTCCGTCCAATAGGTACTATAATAAAATACAGAGTGTAAGAAAAGCCCTTAAAACATACGAACATTTCTGCTACGTTCTACTCGTCAATACAGGAATCGCAACAAATAACTGCTGTTCCATTCTGGTCATCGTTCTAAAGCACATACAACTCAAATTGTCAATAAATTATTGATAATATTCTTTTTAATGCACTAACCCGTGCTAAAGACAATTTTAAAAACCTATTTAGAGGCTAAAAATTCCATATGGGTGGGCATGGGTGGAATTTTTAGCCTCTGAATAGGTTTTTAAAATTAAATTAATTTAAAAACCTATTTAAAGGCTAAAAATAACCAAGTGTAAGTGATGCAATTTGCTTAAGTCAGATGTCGCTGCCTGTACGTAATACAGAGAATAGTGTAAAGAGGTTCGAAATTTCACTGATACCATGAGTCGCCCATTGGCTCAATTGGTAGAGTGCTGGCACGAATAGCCAGAGGTTGCGGGTTCGAATCCCGGCATGGGTGAAATTTTTAGCCTCTAAATAGGTTTTTAAATTTGTTCCTTAGCACGGGTTAGTGCATTAAAAAAATAAAAATAGTATAATTAAATTAATGTTTTATACAAAAATAATTAAAACATGCGTTTCTGATTTTCTGTAAAATGCATGTGTGTTCAACTCATCGTTTTATGACAGCCCTTAGTTAATGTACAATGGATAATAAAAATGTTACCACAATTGCTTACAATGGACACTTTAAGAAGAAAAAATAATTTTGTAACAGGTTTTTGTCACTGTCTCAAAATTTTGTGGCTAAGGTAAAAAAATATTGACGACTTCTGTGGCGTAGCGGTAGCGCATCTACCTAACATGCAAGAGGTCCCGGGTCCAAATCCCGTCCAAATATTTATTTATAATAGTCGCTCTATTTACCTGAAACTAGTCTGAAACTCGGTTCAAGTTTTTTGTCAATTTTTTTTCCAAAATGATCTAGGTTTTGAAATGGACACCGAGTTTGAATTGTGACGTTGTTTAAATTTTAATTGTAGCCGCAGTTTCTGCGCTACTTTGAATAAAACCTTTTTATTTCATATCATTTCTCATTGGGCGCAAAGTGTACTTAACACATTTATAAACGCGTTTCAGGTAAGCTTAATAATTATAATATAATATAATATAATATAATATAATATAATATATATTATATTATATTATATTATATTATATTATATTATATTATATTATATTATATTATATTATATTATATTATATTATATTATATTATATTATATTATATTATATTATATTATATTATATTATATTATATTATATTATATTATATTATATTATATTATATTATATTATATTATATTATATTATATTATATTATATTATATTATATTATATTATATTATATTATATTATATTATATTATATTATATTATATTATATTATATTATATTATATTATATTATATTATATTATATTATATTATATTATATTATATTATATTATATTATATTATATAATATATAGTTTTAATTTTCCTTTAGTTTAAATTTCCTAATAAAAAAAATCCAAATAACATTAATATTCCCGCTAGCGTCCACAACTTTGAATCTGACGTCATTAATACCTTTCACTTTGCAACACCCTTTTAAAAACATACATACATACACACCCTACTCAGCTTTCGCCATCGGGTAAAAGGTAAAATAAATATTATATAATTAGCTGACTCCGCAAACTTCATACCGCCTAACAGTCGATTCTTATTTTTTTCTCTCCGTAAGAAGCATCCTCGTACTTCAAGGAATAGTCTAAAAAAAGAAATAGCAAAATCGGTTCAAGTGCTCGCGAGATTTGCGCTTACCAACACATTCAGCGATTCATTTTTATATTATAGACTAGCTGACCAAGCGAACTTCGTACCGCCTAACAGTCGATTCTTATTTTTTTATCTCTCCGTAAGAACTATCTTCGTACTGCAAGGGATAGTCTAAAAAAAGAATTAGCGAAATCGGTTCAGCTGCTCTCGAGTCATGCGCTTACCAACACATTCAGCGATTCATTTTTATATTATAGAAGATAGATAGGCACCTTAAGGATATTAAAGGTAGGTCTCCGATTCCGCTCAGTGTCCCTTCAAAGCTTCCAACTAATTACGCCCTAATGAGTAATATCGAAACGGTAACTCGTTCGTAAATGAAAATTCTTTGGTGAGGTCGGAATATTCTCTTATTAGTTAAGTTTAATAATCTTTGAAATTCCTTACCGGGCGCTTTGAAGTCGAATCGTGATTACGTAGGTATTATATTGTCGGGTTGTGTCGAACCTCATTACCTCAAGGGCAATATTGTACAAAGACTGCTTTTGCTAGTAGCCAAATGGTAAAACAATTAATGCAACAGAATCGACAACTCATTACGTCCCCACCGAGGGGCACGGGTCTCTTCCCTGGGGAAGGTATAGGCCATACTCCACCACGGGGTCCAAGTCCGGATTTGTGGAGGCTTCCAAGACTAGTGGCTGGTCTTACTGTCAGAAGTTCTCAAGCCGCCCTAAGGCCTCTGACTTGGCTTAACGACTGCCATCTAGCAACGGCAGCCGTCACCAGCTGCTTAACGTGCCTTGCGAAGCACAGAACCGCTCGGAAAAATGCCACTAGCGTCAGTCATAAACGGTCACCGATTCAGGCACTGAACGCGCCCTAAGTTACTAAACCTTCTTCATCGTTTAAGGTCACTCAGGCAGTCGGGAGCGCTCGTGGCCAAAGCAAACCGAGTGACTGGAATCAATCACTTGGTTAAGCAACAACAGGCGCGGTCAGGTACAGGATGGGTGAGCGTCCCGTGACTACCGCTAGTGGCATTTTTCCGGGCGTTTCCGTGCTTTGCAAGGCACGTTAAGCAGCTGGTGCCGGCTGCCGTTGCTAGATGGCAGTCGTTAAGCCAAGTCAGAGGCCTCAGGGCAGCTTGAGAACTTCTGACAGTAAGTTTTGGAAGCCTCCACAAATCCGGACTTGGACCCCGTGGTGGAGTATGGCCTAACCTTCCTGCGATGCAGGAAGAGACCCGTGCCCCAGCAGTGGGGACATACAAGTGTTGATAACAGGCAGTTGGGGCTACGAGCAATTCTAATGTTTGTAAGCTTCATAAAAAGAAAAATCTATCTACCCATCTTGTAACTTCAAAGGTCTTTTAAGCCACAGGGTACTAGGGCAACATGACCCAGCGGGCTTTAATTGTGGTAATTAAGAAATCGCAGGGCATGTTATGAAGTCAATTAAGAAGGCAACCGATCTTTGTCCCTAGGGCAACTGACCCCTTTCGATAAACAGTCCTTAGTGAAGGATCGTGGTGTCTTCCTATGAGATTCTTGACGTTTCAGCACCCGTCATTCTAATTTATATCAGAGAGAGGCGAGCGGTGGTAGCGGAGCGGTGTAGAACGCCGGCTTCTCAATCTGGAGGTCGTGGGTTCGAACCCCGGCATGTACCAATTATTTGTTTTCTAAGTTATGCACATTAAATTTGTGAAATTATAGTAGCAATACTACTCGCTGACGGTGAAGGAAAACATCGTAAGGAAACCCTAGTGATTAAAATTGTTTTTATACGGATTTATGCTCGTTTATTACCTTTTTTAAATTTTCCGATGTTTCGGCACTTTTTCAGGTGCCGTGGTCCTGGATGACCTCGTGTTAACCTTAGAAAATACTATACAAACCCTAGTGTCTGAGGTGTTAGCGTACTTCAGCGCTTGCTACGTACAATGGCCCAACTATGAGGCTAAGTGCGGAAATCTCAGGTTGAGGTGTCCCTTCAAAGCTTCCAACTAATTACGCCCTAATGAGTAATATCGAAACGGTAACTCGTTCGTAAATGAAAATTCTTTGGTGAGGTCAGAATATTCTCTTATTAGTTAAGTTTAATAATCTTTGAAATTCCTTCTCGGGCGCTTTGAAGTCGAATCGTGATTACGTAGGTATTATATTGTCGGGTTGTGTCGAACCTCATTACCTCAATATTGTACAAAGAATACTTTTGCTAGTAGCCAAATGGTTAAACAATTAATGCAACAGAATCGACAACTCATTACGTCCCCACCCAGGGGCACTGGTCTCTTCCCTTAGGAAGGTATAGGCCATACTTCACCACGGGGGCCAAGTCCGGTTTGGTGGAGGCTTGCAAGACTAGTGGCTGGTCCTACTGTCAGAAGTTTTTAAGCCGCCCTAAGGCCTTTGGCTTGGCTTAACGACTGCCATCTAGTAATAGGTTTTATAATACTAACATATTATAAATCGTTTAGGAGTCAGTTTTTTTTTGAGTTTTTCTGGAACTACAAAGACAATTTTTTTATTTACTGTGTTTTTTTGCACATGACATTGCTTGCCAAATTTCGAAGTTGTAGATCAACAGATAGTAAAGTATAAATTTTGATTGTTAAACGTATATTGCCATCTCGTTTTATCATTATTATTTTACAAGTAGTTCTTTTCTCACTATTCTGTTAACGGCATTTTTAAACTTAGAGCTTAAATATGCTCTTAGCACTGATTAATAGTTAGTCCTGTCTCAAAATTACTGCACACGTGATACGATGTGTAAAAAATATGTAATGCGATAGTACCTTGTACATAAAGACAGCAAAAATATTAATCCCTAGATAAATAGAACTCTAAACAAATATAAATAAATTTATTGGAGATGCATTATAAACCACTACACAATATATACAAGCTATCAGTCAGTTATCAAAGTTAAATAATTTAATACTTCTTTGATTTAAAAACATACTTGGTATGGAATTTTATTTTATTCAAAAACCGACTGCGTTACAGAGTTTCATAATAACTTAAAGTAATGTATGATAAGTAAGGTCAATGACAGGTTTATCTTAAGGTTAAAACTGATAGTATACGTAACGTAAGCTTAAACCCCAGGTCTTGGCTGTTTATATGTTTGTGATATCGTTGTTAGGGTTCCGTACCTCAAAAGGAAAAAACGGAACCCTTATAGGATCACTTTGTTGTCCGTCTGTCCGTCCGTCCGTCTGTCAAGACCCTTTTTTTCAGGAACGCGTGGAGGTATGAAGCTGAAATTTATATCAATTACTCAAGTCTACTGTCCCTTGAAGCTGTGAAAAAATCAAACTTCTAAGCCAACGCAATCAAAAGATACAGCCGTTTATGCCGCAAATTTTCGACACTTGCAAGGGAATCAAAACCTACAGGGTGCTTCCCGTGAACTCAGAATCTTGAAATTTGGTACGAAGCAACGTCTTATAGCATAGATAAAGGAAAAATTACGAAAACCATAAATTTTTAGTTACATCACATAATATATTTTTTTTAATAATTTTAAACTTACTACCCATTTCCTCATAAACGCGTAGAGGTATTAAATTGAAATTCATACCAAATACTCAGGTCTATAATACAGGTTTGTACGGAACCCTCGGTGCGCGAGTCTGACTCGCACTTGGCCGGTTTTTTTTTGGTTTGGCATGCTAGTGTGGGGAAAAAAGCAATGTATGTGCATGTTTGTAAATGTCATGTTATGTTAATCAAAACACCTGCCAAACATAATTCTCAAATATATCAGTCAGGTTTTAAGTTTTTATCTATAATATAAAATGAATCGCTGAATGTGTTGGTACGCGCAAATCACGAGAGCAGCTGAACCGATTTCGCTAATTCTTTTTTTACAATACTCCTTAAACTACGAAGATAGTCCTTACGGAGAGAAATAAATTTATATAAATAAATAATCGACTGTTAGGCGATGCGAAGTTCTCTGGGTCAGCTAGTTTCTCATAAAAACGTACATGTCATTCACCTAAAAGAAGTAAAACAAGGCTATTATCTAAGTAACAATAACGAAGTAAAATATAAGACGCGCAAATGTACGCGGCAAAAATACGAAGGCGAACAATAAGATCAAGATCATATTCCTGTACAGCTTTGCACGCCTAGTACTTTCTAGGTCTCAAATCACTGTCAACAGTGTACCATAACAAACAGTACAAATACAGTGTCCAGCCATCAGAATAGCCCCCAAGGTCCATATCAAAGAGTAATCGCCTCTGAGCCTCCGGGGTAGAAGCGACACGGCATGGAATAATTACTATCGATAGCGCCTGCTCCTGCATGGCCAGGGGTGTGTTTACATCAGCAAAAGTTCGGCGATGTTAGTCGCGCCATTTAAGTGTCAAAAGTCACGACTTTCAAGTACATACGAGTATATTCAAATTCTTTGTAAAGAGGTTCGAAATTTCAATGGATGGTCAGACGATTCAAAGGAATCGTTTGACCATCCATTGATGGTCAAACGATTCAAAGGAATCGTTTGACCATCCATTTGAGAGTAAAAATTGAAAACCAATTTTATTTCAAACAAAGAGTCTGTTGGTAATAGACGACGATAAGAAAGCTGGTGAATTCAAAGTAGGGCACTGATTGTTACCTTCTAAATGGCTCAAAAAAAGTACTGACAATAAAGTTACTAAAATTAATCCCTACAATCATACACAGTTTTAAGTACCTATTTTAGAGGCTAAAAATTCCACCCATGCCGGGATTCGAACCCGCGACATCTGGCTATCCGTGCCAGCGCTCTTTCCAACTGAGCTAATGTGTGACTCACCGGTATCAGTGAAATTTCGAACCTCTTCACACTATTATCTGTATTACGTACAGGCAGCGACATCTGGCTTAAGTAACTTGGCCGATGTAAAAACCTAACTGCAAAGTAGGTAGTCGGGGCTGTAAGTGATGCAATTTACTTGATGCCGGTGAGTCGCCCATTAGCTCAGTTGGAAAGAGCGCTGACACGGATAGCCAGGGGTCGCGGGTTCGAATACCGGCATGGGTGGAAATTTTAGCCTATAAATAGGTTTTTAAAGTATATTCGCTGTCAAATTTTGACGTTTTAGCATCACAAAACGCGTGTCTCGTGCTATCGCACTGCACATGCTGGAGAAGTTCACGCTAAAGTCGTGTGAGAGAAAATAATAAAATAAAAAATTATCTTGATGGCTGTTAGTGAAAGGACCCAGATACCGACATGTGAGTAAAATTTTAAAACAAATGTGCATTATTTTTTAAGAAACCAAAAATACTTAAAAAAATATTTATATTTTTACGTTCATAAATAAATTTATAACTTCTCTTTTGTTTAGTTTTTTTAAATTTTGATTGAGTGTTTGAAGTGGTCAAATACTTCAGCACTCGAAATTAACAACCTGTGGTGATATACTTATCATGTTTCTGATAGAAAGAGAAGCTAGATAGATAGAATATTCTTTATTATACCAGGCTCTTCTAATTTTGATCGCGATTTTTTGAAAACAGGTTTTTCAACTCAACGTTTCCTTTATTAACCAACTTCTTTTACGTTTATATTTAAAAGTATATGTCTAAATAAGACGGTATTTTTAATTACTGCTCGTAATTACAAAACCGCAACTTCTTAAAAACCCACCTTTCAGCGTGTTTCAGAAACATATTATGCCTTCTATAACATCATTCAAAAAGATATAATTTAAACTGTTTTTATACGGATTTATGCTCGTTTATTAGATTTTTACAATTTTCCGACGTTTCGGCAATTTTTCAGGTGCCGTGGTCCCGCATGACTGACTGACTGACTAGTCATCTGGAACCACGGCACCTGAAAAAGTGCCGAAACGTCAGAAAATTGTAAAAATTAAATAAACGAGCATAAATCCATATAAAAACAGGTTTAATTATGTCTACTGCTCGTGTTAACCTTAGAAAAAACTATTCAAAAAGAGATTAAAGCGCACAATCTTTCAAACTCGTCAGAGTTAGCAAATATATACTTGCTAACTCTGACGAGTTTGAAAGATTGTGCGCTTTAATCTCTTTTTGAATAGTTTTTTCTGTACCTAATTATATTATTTTTTAAGTACCTAATTATATTATTCGGTATCAACCCTTGTATGTCCCCACTGCTGAGGCACGGGTCTCTTCCTGCATCGCAGGAAGGTTAGGCCACACTCCACCACGGGGGCCAAATGCAGGTTGGTGGAGGATTGTAAGACAGTGGCGGGCGTTACTGTCAGAAGTTATCAAGCCGCCCATAAGCCCTTGACAAATATTATTACAATTACACCGATGTTAGATTGTTATTAATATTACTTATTTTTGTAGTTATAAATATTTCTCTCCTATACTCGTTATCTCAGTGTAAACAGCTTCCGCTGAGGTTGGCTGGAAGATATATCTCTTAAAGATAAGTTCGCCTTTGTAATAATGTCAAATCGAATCAAATAAATGTCATAATGTCTCAAATGTGTTCTTCTTACAACAACATAATAATCCAAAGAGTGTACCTGACATCCATCACGACTTACTCGCATGGTTTAAATTCAAAATGGCAAATATCCTTGCCTCCGAGGTAATTTAATGATTTCAATAAAAAACAATTATTTCATTTGTAATTCGTAATTTGATGTGTTGGTGGTATGGATTGAATTGAGTGTTTTTGTCATTTCATATTTGTAATTTATGTCTGTAATACTGTTTTATGTGTCTAATTAATAAATAAATTAGTTCTATCTATCTATAATCAGCCCACATCAACCCACTGCTGGGCATAGGCCTCCTTTTTAATGCGCCATTCCTCACGGTCCTGTGCTAACCTGATCCATCTCTGACCCGCAATTAATTAGTTAACGGTTTATAATAAAGATATAACCTTCATTAGGACTTATAAAAGGTACTGCGAAACCAATGTCAGAACAAGTATTCGCAAGCTTGTTCAATGTAAATAGTCCATATTCCTGTTATTTACATCACAATGTAGCGGCGGCCGACGATGGCTCGATTAATACAGCAGGCACCCGAGGGAGCGGTGGGTACCGCGACAGATTGAGCTGAGCGACGCCGTGACTACACGAGTTTGAATACGACCGATTATGCTCCGATTACGAAATGGGTCCTGTGAAGGAGCTGTTAAGGAGAACGTTGTTGTGAGGGAGCCTTGAGAATTATCGCAACGGATGACATAGTAGTTAGCCCTGCATTTTTATTTGCGTTTTGTTGATCCGCGCCCTAGAGCGACGAATCGCGAATTACGCTATCGTGCAGCCTATGCCTTATCTTCTTACATCTGTCGCCGCCGCAAAAGGCACAAATTGATATTCATCTTCTTAGCAAAGTAAACTAAAGTCATACTTAGTAAAGCGCCGAAATTTTCGTATTCAAATTCGATCGGGAGCCGGAGTAAACATGAGCTAAGAGAAGAACTGTCTTAAGAAAGTCATCTATATTGTCTATTATTTTTTAGTGATGTAGTAAACACATTGCTATTCACAAACTCCAACCAAAACAAAACGACAAAAAGGTAGGTAACCTCAAAGTAAAGAGAACCAAATGACAGATGACAATTCTAAGTTCACGTAAAGTCACCAATATTGGCTACTTACACTTAGCTAAGTACCATTTCATACTCAACTTGATAAGATTCGATTCTGAATACGAAATATTTAGATTCTAAGTACGTGATTTTGACATTTCTGAGACTGGTCTCAGCTTAGTTTTTGTCTCTGAATGTCAGCCTTAGTCTTATGACAGATCTTTGTTGGAGGTCTGGCATATTATAAGTTATTGGCCATAAGTTGCATTGACTTATGTTACGGTGACTTTTATGTTTATCTTGCGGTGTTACTAGTTTTAAAAAGACGTTCGATATACAGACATTCTGATTGATATTATTTTCTAGTGTTTTCCTATGCTATCAAGCTAAAGTCTACTGCGCTTCCCCATAACAATCTAAACGTTAAATTTATTTATAATTATTAGGTTATTAAATACGTGCGGCTTGGTTGGCTCCGCACGTATTGACCAGTCTTTCCTGTGGGCTAGGCCGACTAAGCTGTCAGGATAATATAGGTGCTGGGCAAGCCTACACCATCTATAAAACCATGACCCAGGCACTACAGCGTCGGAGTGGTCCCTTCACCCATCTAGTGTGAGTGAAGATACCACTAGACTCTGTATAAATCATCTCATTAAGTAGATGCAAAAAGGCCAATATTATTACGTGCAAAAGAATAGATAAGAAGCATGCAACATAATTAATATTTCCTGAACGAGATTGAGGGTTAAGCAATTATTCATTTAAATTATAATATCAATTTTTGTAAAACATTTTATCTTTCTTGTAAATAAGTTGTCTTTTGTTTCGACTTTTATGTTTTCCAATGTTGATAGTCTTATCTGTGCTCTGGTACAAAGTTATTGAATCTTTATATGGGCTCTTCGGTTGGGGAGGGTTTCTACCAGAGCTAAAATTAAGATTTTACTTTATAAAATAATCATAATTTTTCCTCTTATACAGTAAAGAATATTGTTATTTGAGACGGTTTTTGTGCCAACTAAATTATATTTTCAAAACCAGCATTACAAGAAAAAGTATCTATGTACAAAGAGGTATATGAAAATATTAATCGCCAACAAATATTGTTATCTTATTTTATTTTATCTTAAGTTAAGACCTATCTTAAGATCTCTTTAAGTCTAACTGAGGGCTGTTTTAGCTGAATAGCTTATTTTATAAATGAAACCGTTTGTTATTATCGTGTCTCTTTTAATGGTATCTTGTATTATCGTTGCTGAAGTGGTTATTATCTTGGTATAAGCTGTCCAACAGTAGCTTTTAGTATAGTCTGTTAGCTTTTAGAATATGAGGGCTCTAGATTAGGCTTCGGTATTCGCCGAAAGCACACGAGTGTAATACTACTTCCTGCTCAGTATAAAACTTTTCTTCACTAATTGACAATAATTCACGAAATTAAGTGTCACATTAGTTCCGACATTTCTATTACAAATATATAGGATGAATATAGGACGTTGCCAGCCAGATGTTGCTCATGTACGTAATACAGAGAGTATTGTAAAGAGGTTCGAAATTTCACTGATGCCGCTTAGTCGCCCAGTAGCTCAGTTGGAAGAGCGCTGGCACGATTAGCCAGAGGTTGCGGGCTCGAGTCCCGGCATGGATGGAATTTTTGGCCTCTAAAAAGGTTTTTAAAATTGCCCTTGGCACGGGATAGTGCATTAAAAAGAATATAAACACGTATATATCCTATTCTACCCGACAGTAGCCGAGGTATATTCTAAAAACTAACAGACTGTACACAGCTAGTTTCACCCAAACTCGCACTTAGCTAGCGTAACGCTAATTTTCCGGACCGTTGTTTAGTTAGATTGCCGACTAATTAATATGAATCCCATGTGAGGTCGGGGCCCTGGAATATATGGTGATGGATAGAAACGGAAGAATATCCCAGTACGTCTACAAGTAAGACACAAGCGTGCTCATATTTAATGCCTCGTTGGTCTAGTCGTTAAGGCGCTTGGGTGCCAAGACAGAGGTTGGGTGGGTTTGATTTCGACTGGGGGCCACTGAATATTTGAACAAGTAGCCTCAGTTGAGTGTGTTTTCATGTTTGCGACGTCCTTGCCTGGTTACCATATTACAGGGTATCCCAGTTTGGGACCAGGTCAAGTGATTGTGTTGTATGAAAGTTATATAACATCGTGTTACTATATATTTGCAAAGCGCTCGTGGCCTAGTCGAACCAAGTGATTGAAATCAACCACTTCTGTTAAGCAACAAAAGGCGCGGTCAGGCGCAGGATGAGTGACCGTACTGTGACTACCGCTAGTGGCATTTTTACGAGCGCTTCCATGCTTCGCTAGGCACGTTAAGCCATTGGTGCCGGCTGTCATCTAATGGCAGTCCTTAAGCCGTGTAAGCAGCCTTATGAGCGGCTTGATAACTTCTAACAGTAAAACCCGCAACTGTCTTACAATCCTCCACCAACCCGGACTTGGCCACCGTGGTGGAGTATGGCCTAACCTTCCTACGGTGCAGGAAGAGACCCGCGCTCCAGCATTGGGGACAAACAAGTTTTGATATCGACAATATCTTTGAACCTAGCCTAGTAATAGGTAACCATTGAAATTTTAACAGAGTATGTCACGTGCCTCGTGCCTCGTTGGCAATTTCTGGCGTACTCTATAGCTGTTAGGCTGAGGCTACACTAGACAGCGATTTTTGAAACTACAGGAAGGATGAAGTAAGATAAACTTGGTATGTATGACTAACCGAAGATCAGCTAACTTCAAACTCTGCATTATTTTTACTTACGGCATCAATTACTGCCTGCCTGTACGTAATACAGAGAGTACTGTAAAGAGGTTCGAAAGGTTAAGGGGCATTTTGTTCGGACCTGTGACCCACCAGCGACCACTAATGAAACTACTCGGAGTATGCTAAAGACCATAAATACTACCCACAGAGATCTGTCACATTCCTCCGAACTATGGGAAAAAAAAATTTTGCAAAATAATAATTTATATAAAAATATCGAATTTTAATCGCGTTTTATTTATAAATATTTAAAATATATTAAGATCTTCTTAAAGAGGTACAAGAATGTTAAGAAGCTTTTGTATCATGTGACCTATGTGTATTATTTTTAAAGACGTAGCTGGTCAATAAGAAGTAAAACTTTTTTTTCACAATTTTATTCAACATAAATAAAAATTTATTTTTATTTAACAAAAACAGTTAAAGTAGCATTTTTACCACAGCTGTCTGACACCAAATAATAGCTTGATCTAGCTATAAAAATGCTAAGTTAGCGAGTCAGCGCACAGTGAAACCGGTATTGGGCTTATTGCGTGAAAGAGAGGACTGCTTACCTCAGTACTATAGTGTGAATTGCGCCTTACGAGCGCCAGAAAGCCTAACACAGTTAGTAGTAATGATTGAAAATAAATAATTGGGAAAAATATACATTTTGTGTTGAACAACATAACTTTTTTTCTCCATACATTTGGGTTAAAATAAAAACATTCCGTGAAATGGTAACCCTAACCCTTCAAAACGAACCACATTTGAATAATGGTCGTGAACTTTGATGTACCGGGTCAAAAATGCCCGGTTACCTTTCGCTGATGCTGGTGAGTCACCCATTAGCTCAGTTGAAAAAGCGCTGGCACTGATAGCCAGAGGTACGGGTTCAAATCCTGGCATGGGTGGATTTTTTAGCCTCTAAGTAGGTTTCTAAAATTTTCCTTAGCACGGGTTGGTGCATTAAAAAGAATATCATCAATTACTTTTTGTATGTACCCTAGAAACGTCCCACTGCAGGGCATAGGCCCTCTCTCAGAGAGAGAATATGGATTTAATTACCACGCGTGCCCACTGCGGATTGGCAATTTCAAGCGCTGAGGTACGTGCACACCTCAGGCACTCAGGTTTCCTCACGATGTTTTCTTCACCGTTAGCGAGTGGTATTGCTACATTAACTTCACAAATGTACATTACTTAGAAAACAAAGTCATTGGTACATGCCCGCAGGTTTCCGAGTCCATTGTTCTACCCACTGGGCTCATCCGCTTCAGTGGAATTGATAATTGAACGAAGTAGCGCGCATGTGATAGATTCGTTTTCTTATCGTTTCAACCGTCCAATACGATACAAAGGAAAACGATGCATATCTAAAGGTAGTCTGGAAGAGATCTTTCTTATCGATAAGACCGCCAATTGTATAACGTCACTTAGATTTAAGAAATCATTGTTGTATTATTTTTTCTGGATGTGCAATAAACTGCTCTCTATCTATCTACATACCAAAAACTCCTTCACAAGTATGGACGCTCAAAAAAAACTTGCACAGAACACAAACAGTTGTCCCGGGACTAAACTAGGATACCTTAAACAAGGCAAGGACATCTTGAACGTTGACACACACCCAATTATTCTTTATAGCAATCCAGCCGTGCAAGTGACTAGTTTCCATTAAGTCGGTATAGCAACGTATTGAAAAAAAAACAACATTTTATTTTTAAAGAAATTTTATGTTTTCCATGCTTTTGTGGTATAAAACCCACTTCAATCTAATTTTGACGCAAGTTTGACGTCATGACTTGACGTCGTGCCATGACGCTCACTAGTGTAGCCTCAGCCTTAGTTCTACTAATGGCGGCAGACTCGCCCTGTCAGTTATTAGAACATCTAAACGGGCTTCGGTCCCACAGGATACTGACAGCTTTTCTCGAGAAAATCTGCTAGTGTACTTAACTTTTATGTTCCTTACTATATACAGATAGTCTTCGCGACGATTTCATTTTCAATGGGTTTGGAAGTATCCCATGTTTTTTTTTTCGGGACTTGTCGGTTTAGATAGGGTGTCACAACATTGCAAAATTATTTATATTGCTTCTAGTGGCAATTTTTATATACACGACGTTACGAAAAGTGACAACTGAGGCTTTTTGTACTTGCTCCGTAAACATATTTTAATATTGAGACATCACACTTAGCCCCTGTTTCACATTGTTTAAATAAAGTTCCAGAAAAGCTATCCGAAAACCGGGCTGCCGTCTGTTCTAAATTTAAATATTTTTTCATATATTGCGTGTGTTCGTTTATGGCTTCAAATTTAGAACAAACGGCAGCCCTGGTTGCGGATAGCGTAACCGAAACTTTATCTGCAGATTGTGAAACATACCCTTAGACATGAACACTTACTTTTACTTGTAACGTTCAATTTTGCAATTTCTGTATGAACTTGAATATTGAAAAAAAAATATATCATCTTTTCCGCTAGGTTAGCTTAGGTGACAGGATAAAAATATCAATACCTTCGCACAAACCAACTAGCTTGCGGGTTTCCACATGACATTTCCCTTCACAAACAGCGGGTAGTATTGTTACAACAAATAATCATATTCAAATGGTATTAATGTAATGCTCATAACTTTAATTTTATTTAGTTTCTATGTTTTACAACTTTGGTTCTTAATACAATAAACAAAACATCTAAAGTAAAACTAAAATAATAACTAAACTAAAATCTAATTAACCTAAAGTAATAAAAATAAATACCTATAATTTACAAATAAAACACTTGTCCCAGGTCGCTGTCTTTATTCCAATTCAATTCAAATACATATACAGAGATATACAGAGATAGAGCGCTTCGCCAACAAACTGCTTTGCAGTTTGGCGTAATTGTGTAATTGGATAAGGTTTTTTTGTTTTTGTAAAAAATAAAAAAAAATAAAAAATTCAAATCAATTTATTTCAACGTAAAGAATTTACATTCTGTTTGCTGAATGTCAATGTACAATGTAAAATGTAAGCCGCTGCCTTAGGGCCGTATTGTAATTAAGAAACATAAGTCGGTATCCCAAGAACGCTAAGCATTTGAAGGAAGGGTTCCACCTATTACTACTAAACTACCACCATGTTTATGTAGGTAGCCACCATGTGCACAACAAATTACCGTAATCTGAGATACAATCCCCAGCCAGCAGTGCTGCTTGGAGATAATGCCGTCGTAAAGAGCATGATAACTGCACTCGTGATGCAAATGCTACGATTGCTCTAGCACCCGGCGCGGCGAGATATGCTTGTATGCTGTGTGTCGGGCACAGTGGGAAAGGACTTTAGAATGGTTAGAATGGACGTAGACTGTAGTAATCTCAACACAGCAGTAATTTCTTAATAATTGCGATACTCATAGAGTCTGTTAGCTTTTAGAATATACCTCGGCTACTATCGGATAGGATCGGACATATCCGTGTAATAGAAATATCGGAACTAAAATCACACTTTTACATTTATACAGAGCAGGAAGTAGTAGTACACTCGTGTGCTTTCGGCGAATACCGAAGCCTACTCTAGAGCCCAAGGTATTCTAAAATCTAACAGACTGTACACTACTATGAAAATAAGACACTGAGCAGGAGGGCTTATTTTGTCACTGATTGTATAACTGAGTGCCAAGTGTTTTGAATAAAGTTTTCAACTTAATAAAATATTTTTGTGTGTCTCGTGCGCCATGTCAAACTCTTGCTTAGTGCAGAGACCGCCGTTTAAATACCGTGTACCCATATTTATTTATAAAACTATTCTAAGCATTATTATGATAAAATATACATGAGTACATGTTTCATTTTGTTCTCGTTGTCACAAATTCCAGAAAAATAATACATTTTTGGACTTAGACCTTGGCTCCTGGTTCGTTTACTTGTTGAGAATCCTTAAGAGGTTTTTTTACTTATTATTACAAGCAACTCGTACTATGAGAGCACCTTTCCGCTGTTTTTCAGATTCGGTAGACAGAATATTAAAATATCAAAACGGTCTGTGATAAAACGCCTGATTTTTGCATCATTTTTTCAGAGTATTACTGGCCATGTTTAAGACACCCGGTAGAATTGAGTTCATAGGCAGAACTGAGTTCAGAGGCCTAATTGTGCATAACAAATCTTATCGGAATCCTGACGTTTGCAATAGCAATTAGTATTGAAATGTTGTATAATATATCCTTTACAAATAATGAGAACTGGAACGACTTCAGGTGTTATTTTGTAGATTTAAAAAAAAACAAGAAAAACAAAAAAAATGGATAAAACCGGATAAGCAGGTAAAATAGTCAGATCTGGTCGAAGGGTAAAGTAGTAGTGACGAAAATGAGGGAAATCGAAAAATGTGTGACGTAATTTAAATATTTGAAAATGATAGATTTAAAAGAAATAAAAATGGTGAGGTTTGCACCGTTACACTATGGAATTTGACAGACGATTAAAATCGATCAGGATGGCGCATAATATTATTAAGGCAGGGCGTCCGCACCACTGGTCCTGTCTATTAACTGCATAGGCTCTTTGAAAACTATGTAAGTGGAAGGTACACGCTGCGTAATCCTATCCGAGTAAAGATAGCTTTGCAGATAATGTTACTACGAAAGCATTTTGCTTTGCAAACACTCATTCGGATGTCAGAGACCTTTTATCTATAAGCTAATAACTAAAGACGGCGTGCGTGCATGCAACGACTTATGAACGTTGATGAAGCGAAGCTGATATGTCAGGATCGTGGCAAGTGGCAGTCCCTGGTCTCTGCCTACCCCTCTGGGATACAGGCGTGAGGTTATGTATGTATGTATGTATGTATGTATGTATGTATGTATGTATGTATGTATGTATGTATGTATGTATGCATGTATGTATGCATGCATGCATGCATGCATGCATGCATGCATGTATGTATGTATGTATGTATGTATGTATGTATGTATGTATGTATGTATGTATGTATGTATGTATGTATGTATGTATGTATGTATGTATGTATGTATGTATGTATGTATGTATGTATGTATGTATGTATGTATGTATGTATGTATGTATGTATGTATGTATATATGTACGTATGTATATATGTATGTATGTAAGTAAAAACTAAAAATGATAAAATATTCTACGTAACCCATGTACGTTCAACTGCAGGGTGCAGGCTATCTTTCAGAGAGAGAATGTGAGCTTTATAATCACTTATGCCCGTCGCTGATTGGTTATTTCAAGCGTTAAGGTATGTGAACACCTCAGACACTCGGGTTTTGCCACGATGGTTTTCTTATATTACCGATGGGATTTTGGCTGCACATTATGCATCGCTAAAATACTTGTATCACAGTTTGTACACAATTATTTTAGCGGTTAACAATACATGTTTACAATACCTGTTTACTGTTTATAAGACGCTAGTCAAGCGAACTTTTCAGATAGATAGATGGTTACTGACGACAGCTACTCAAGATAGTTACTCAATATATATCACATATTAATAAATATCACATATTAATATTAGACTTACCACCGGTTTATGCCGGTTTACACGCGGTTTATAAACTCTGTTAAGCATGCTCTGTGCAAAAGCCTATTATATTATTAAGGATTATTTTGAAGACAAAGAGTCTGGTATTAAAATAATGTTAACGATTATTAATGTGACGTTTAAGTGTAGTGTAATAAAATTCTGTTAGTTAATCTCAAATCTGTTTTGAAAAAAATAATGTGGTGTTTCTTATTTATTTAGACATAGACATCTTTATTTGTAATTATAATTTACACGTCATTTTATCAATAATTCGGATTAAATACTACAATTCAAAATAACACAATAATTATAACGCAACATGTACAACTGACGATCAATACTCTTGTTTAATTGTGGAATGACGTATTTTATGTAAGTATAATTATCTTATATAATCAGAACAGCTAATTGAGCCAGCCGTCAAGATTATAAATTGTTTGCTTGACAAGCCACGTTTTTCATTTTAAAGCACTGAAAGGATTTCGAATCAACTATATCGACTGGCAGACGGTTGTAAACTCTCGGTCCCATGACGTGAATTAACTTATTTTTTTTAGTTAAATTTTATTTATTTAAATGAACGCTTTCGTTATCAACCCTTGTATGTCCCCACTGCTGGGGCACGGGTCTCTTCCTGCATCGCAGGAAGGTTAGGCCTTACTCCACCACGGGGGCCAAGTCCGGGTTGGTGGAGGATTGTAAGACAGTGGCGGGCCTTACTGTCAGAAGTTATCAAGCCGCCCATAAGGTCTCTGACATGGCTTAACGACTGCCATTCTGTGACAGCCGGCACCAACGGCTTAACGTGCCTTGCGAAGCACGGAAGCGCTCGGAAAAATGCCACTAGCGGTAGTCACGGGACGCTCACCCATCCTGTACCTGACCGCGCCTGTTGTTGCTTAACCAAGTGATTGATTCCAATCACTCGGTTCGCCTAGGCCACGAGCGCTTCTTGAACACTTTATGAATAATGAACACTTTAACACTTTGTTTTACTTTGGCGTTCATTATGATTTTTTTTTCTTTTGACTTTTTGACTTTGAACATCATCGCAAGTAGCTAGTGTTAGTCCACTGCTGGAAATAAGCCTCTCCCAAATAATATCACAGTGCCATATATATTTAACCGGCGTATTCTGCTCCAAAATCACAAAATGGCCAACATTCAACTAACTCTAACACCGCAGGCATTTTATCCAACTAGAAGTTAAACAGAATATTATAATTAGCGGTAGCTACTGACTAGTGGAATACATTTAGTTAGGATAAACTAACACCGATCTAACGAATTTGCCTACAGTCGTGCTACTGGGTGGTGGTGTGGTCTATGTGAAAGAATATAGCGGGCGGCAGAAGCGTAATAAATAAAGCTAATTTTATTGTAAAAAGCGGCGGTAGCCCAATGCGTAGAAGGATGGACTCGGACGCGAGAGTCCCAGCTTTGATTTCCAGTGAGAACGTATATTAATAACTTTGTTTTCTAAGCTTTTTCAGCCTGAGGTACAAAATTAAACTGTTCGTGTGTATGTCACTGAACTCTTCCTAAACGGACGGACAGATTTCAATGATTTTTTTACATGCGTTTGAGTGGCTTTTTCTTGCGTTACAGGAAGAGACCCGTGTCCCAGCAGTGAGGACAAAAAAGGGTCATCGACATCTTCTTTGAGCAAGCCTTTGATGCATCCCGGGCAAAGCGGGCTGTCGGTTAGTCCCACTCGTATCTTACCCGCTCAGCTTGTACCTCATACCGCAGCAACCGCTACCGCTTCCGCTCGTACCTGATACCGTAGCCGCAGCTGATTGCGGAGTCGCGGCGAGTTCGTTACTCAATTAGACGACAGTTAATCAACGACGCCGCGCGACAAACACTGAATATGAACTTATTGTAGGTATACTTTATTAGTTAACCATACTTTAGCGGTGCGTAAATTAAATGAGAAGAAACCGGCGTTGAACAGGTAAGCTCGAATCGTACCATGTCACTCCGTTCATTCTTTACCATCAGACGAGACCGGGAGTGTTAACCTGTCCTATTTTTTTATAAAAAAAACATGAGATTTGCAAGTCAGACTCTACCATCGAAAGTTTCATAATAAAAATTCAACAACTGTGACATCTATTACATGTCTTTCTGCATCGCAGGAAGATTAGGCCATACTCCATCACGGCGGCCAAGTTCGGGTTGGTGGAGTATTGTAAGACAGTGGCGGGCCTTACTGTCAGAAGTCATCAAGCCGCCCATAAGGCCTCTGACATGGCTTAACGCCAACCAGCACCGACTACTTAACGTGCCTTGTAAAGCACGGAAGCGCTCGGAAAAATGCCACTAGCGGTAGTCACGGGACGGTCACCCATCCAGCACCCGACCGCACCTGTTGTTGCTTAACCCAAGTGATCAATTTTAATCACTCCGTTTGACCAGGGCACGAGTGCTTCCTTTCTTTCTCAAGACACTTTAAACCAAATATATCATATTTTTATTACTGATACGTATAGGCGTATAAAAAGATTTCATCATCTTCTTCTTCAGGCTATATTATGTAGTCCATTGCTGGACATAGCCCTCCCCTAATGAGCGCCCTGTCTTCAGCTGGCCGCATCCAACATCTGCCGGCAGTTTTTCCCAGATCGTCATCCCACCTGGTCAGAGGGCGTCCCGGAGGGCGTCCTACACTACGTTTGCCGAGTCGCGGTCTCCACTCTAGAACGCGTTTACTCCAACGGTTGTCGGTTCTTCACGAGATATGGCCAGCCCACGTCTGCGTCACGCTAATTGTCTGAGCTATGTCGATAACTTTCATTCTATGTTTTCCCTACTTTTTGGCATTTGAAACAGTCATTGATGGCAATCATGAAATCTTACCATATGTTAGGTAGCTCCACTTAAGAACACATTTACTCCAACGGTTGTTCTTCGCGAGATATGGCCAGCCCACTGCCACTAAGATTTCGTGATTGCCATCAATAACTTTAAATTGTCGAAAAAGCCAAGACCCTAAAAGGGGTGAGGTAGGCGTTCTCGACAATCTTCGCGCCTCTTTTATCGCCATAGGAAGGAAGAAGTAAGTGTGTATAAGCATACATCGTAAGCGATACGTAATGTTTGACAGAATTAATTTAAGCGTTACGTTTTGAGTGCCGAGAGAACGCCCATATGGCTCTGCGGTTATCACGTCGCCTGGTAATTTATTAAACTTCTTACATTATTAATTTGCGTTTCAATAGAGCTTGTGCCTTTAATATAAGTGGCACTTTGTAAAGGCCTTAACGTTTATTAAAATTCGTTTTTCAAAGTCTTCGAAAGCTCTAGATATGAAAATTATTTTTTTATCACTTCTACACAATTTTTGATTTTTATTATGTAGGTACTGTCCTATAATTTAAAATACATATTAAAATGACGTCACCTATTCTAGATTTCTTTTGGATATTTATTGCTACGTTTGAAGAAACACTAATGACAACTCTTAACTATTTAAAAAACCTATTTAGAGGCTAAAAGTTTCACCCATGCCGGGATTCAAACCTGCAACCTCTGGCTATCCGTGCCAGCGCTCTACCAATTGAGCCAATGGGCGACTCACGTAATATTGAACGATACAATTCGAACGAGGTATCCGTTTCAAAATCTATTTCATTATGGAGAAAAAATGGACTTAAAACTCCAAACTGAAGTCTTTTCAAAGTCCTTAATTAACAGAGTTTACATAATTATTTTAAAACATAGAACTCATGCATTGGACTGGCTGTAATTCCATATAAAGGTTCTTATCGTGTTTTTTGTGAATTTGAGACTTAAGGTAATCTTTCCGCCAGATCTGCAGGCATTCACTTAAGTTATTTATGTACATTTCCAGAAGTTCTTATAGACGTTAAAATATACAAGCTAATGATCTAATCAGCGCTCTCCAGCTTATGCTGAGTCAGAACAAATTTGCATTTGCCACACCCACAGTCATTGGATAATTTATCCAGTTCACTGCATAATGCATTGCTGTATTTTGTATGAGTGTTGATTGCTTTTATTACTACTTTACAGTGTGTTTCGATATCAACCCTTGTACGTCCCCAGTGCTGGGGCACGGGTCTCTTCCTGCATCGCAGGAAGGTTAGGCTATACTCCACCATGGGGGCCAATTCCAGGTTGGTGGAGGATTATAAGACAGTGGCGGGCCTTACTGTCGGAAGTTATCAAGGCATCCACGAGGCCTCTGATATGGCTTAACGACTGCCATTGCACGACAGCCGTCACCAACGGGTTAACGTGCCTTGCGGAGCACGGAAGCACTCGGAAAAATGTCACTAGCGGTAGTCACCCATCCTGCACCTTACCGCGCCTGTTGTTGCTTAACCCATATCTTCCTAGTGTCACGAGCGCTTTATAGTCTGTTAAGTATTATACCATTTTTATTTTTAACTAGCTGACCCAACGAACTTCGTACCACCTACCATCGATTCTTTATTTTTTTTATTTTTTCTCTCCGTAATAACCATCTTCATACTTCAAGGAATATTCTAAAAAAAGAATTAGCGAAATCGGTTCAGCTGCTCTCGAGATTTGCGCTTACCAACACATTCATCGATTCATTTTTATATTATAGAAGATGCACTAACCCGTGCTAAGGACAAATTTAAAAACCTATTTAGAGGCTAAAAATTTCACCCATGCCGGGATTCGAACCCGCAACCTCTGGCTGTCCATGCCAGCCCTCCTCTCTCTCTGTTTATTGTAAGTATTGTTTTTCTTGTGTGTGTGTGTGTATCTGTGTGCGTGTAAATGCAAATTAATAATGCAAGATATACATCTTTATATATATATATATATGTAACAAACACATGCTAACTTGGCAACTCTTATCTGTAGATAAGAGTATGATATGTGTAAATGTAAATAAAGTATTCAATAATTCATCTCTCTTCATATATATCTAATAAACACGTGCTAACTTTTTGTCTCAATTCATAACTGTAGATGGGAGTATAACCGTCAGACGTTGTAGTGCCTAGGACAGATTTCACGACTCTTTAGGCTCCCCTAACTACTATACCATCATTGCACCTTAACTAACTTTTAATACTTGGGACAAGATAAAAAAAATGTGAATTTTGTCATTAAGGCCGCCAATTGTACTATGTATATTTGCAATTGTTTTGTATTTGTTGTTTTTCCAGTGTACAATAAAGAATATTCTTATCTTATCTTATCTTAAGTCCTAACTTTACAAAAACAATTAGATTCTCGCTTTACATACTATTAAAATGTAAATGAGGGGGAGAGGGTAACAAGACTTTAAAATATTTATTTAAGCGGGAAAATATATTACGCGGGAAACATATTTTTGACCTATAAAGGCTAAAAATTTCACCCATGTCGGGACTCGAACCCGCAACCTCTGGCTAACCGTGCCAGCGCTCTGCCAACTGAGCTAATGGGCGATCCACCGGCATCAGTGAAATTTCAAACTTCTTTACAATACTCTCTGTATTACGAATTAATAATTGATTAATAGGTTTTTAAAATTGTCCTTAGCACGGGTTAGTGCATTAAAAAAAAATAATAGAAATATTAAGACATTTGATATCACTCTTTGTATGATAACTCTTTGTATGACCCCACTGTTAGGGTACGGGTCTCTTCGTGCATCGTAGGAAGGTTAAACCATACTCCACCACGGGGGCCAAGTCCGGGTTGGTGGAAGACTGTAAGACAGTGGCGGGCCTTACGGTCAAAAGTTGTCAAGCCGCCCGTAAGGCCTTAACGGCTTAACGACTGCCATTACATGACAGCCGGCAACAACGGTTTCGCGTGCCTTGCAATGCACGGAAGCGCTAGGAAAAATGCCACTAGCGTTACTTACCAGATGGTCGCCCATCCAGCACCTGACCGCGTCTGTTTTTGCTTAACCCAAGACTTGACCGACGACTGTCTAGTGGTTGACACATTCATAAGTAGTCTATAACTTAAAAACTCTGTTAATAAGAAAGTTAAAACGCGTTTTGAAAACAATAAATGTAGAGTTTATTTGTAAGCTACGTCTGGTCATAATTAATCAATTCTGAAACAACAACTTTGGCGTATACCCTTTTTAGTTCGTTATCAACGCTTGATGTCCCCACTGCTGGGGCACGGGTCTCTTCCTGCATCGCAGAAAGTAATTTTTAGTAATTAATAACATTGCAAGTGATGCAAATTACTTCAGTCAGATGTCGCTGCCTGGACGTCATTAGGAACAATAACTGCGTAACAGGTTGTAATAAACAGTTTATCAATTAATTAATAGAATAAACGCGTCAGCAGGGAGAACACGCTCAACAGGGCTTTAAAAAAAGGTTGATTAACAATATCGTAAGTGTAAAAAAAATTCTATCAATGTAGGCATCCGTTTATGAAATATTAAGCCGCCGTCCCGTTACTACCGCTAGTGGCATTTTTCCGAGCGCTTCCGTGCTTCGCAAGGCACGCTAAGCCGTGGGTGCAAGCTATCATATAATGACAGTCGTTAAGCCATGTCAGAGGCCTTATGGGCGGCTTGATAACTTCTGACAGTAAGGCCCGCCACTATGTTACAAACCTCCACTAACCTGGACTTGGCCCCTATAGTGGAGTATGACCTAACCTTCCTGCAAAACAGATTGCAATCGCAAGCGTTATGGCGCGAAATTTGGATAAAGTACGCCTTTTCCCCTTCCCCTTTATCTCCACAACCAGCTTGGTAAGCGGTTGATTGTAAAAATGTAAAAATACATTTTTACAATGTAAAAATACATTTTTACAATCAACTGCTTACCAAACTGTTATAGCACATAAATAATTAACTTACAATATAAAATACCACGGCTAGGAGGGCTTTAGAATTTTCTAAGGTTAACACGAGCTGTAGACATAATTAAAACTGTTTTTATACGGATTTATGCTCGTTTATTACATTTTTACAATTTTCCAACGTTTCGGCACTTTTTCAGGTGCCGTGGTCCCGGATGACATCATCCGGGACCACGGCACCTGAAAAAGTGCCGAAACGTTGGAAAATTGTAAAAATGTAATAAACGAGCATAAATCCGTATAAAAACAGTTTTAATTAGGGCTTTAGAAGTTAATGAGGAATGTTCGCTTATTTCTCATTATTTTAAAAACCTCTTTAGAGGCTAAAAAATCCACCCATGCCGGGACTCGAACCCGCAACCTCTGGCTAACCATGCCAGCGCTCTCCCAACTGAGCTAATGGGCGACTCAACGCCATCAGTGCAATTTCGAACCTCTCTTTACAATACTCACTGTATTACGTACATTACCTCTGTATTACGTACAGGCAAAGATATCTGTCTGAAGTAATTGGCATCACGGGTAGTCAAACTGTTAATACGTACTCGTTTCTTTGCTGCCTTAATTAATTCACAACACCATAATTATGAAGTGTCACATCTCACAGTGGTGGAATACAAAGTGAAATTGATAAAAATAATCAAGTGCGCAAATATCAACAATTCAAAGTCGTCTCGTTGCCACCGAACAAAACATAATATCTTCTGTTGAAAGGCAGTCGCATATATCAACTGTTGAAACGTAGACCCACACCAATTTCGTCCTTAACGTGTGCGACGGACGGGTCCGAACCGCGTGCGTTACACCGTACGCGGGGCAGGTTTGTCTTAGACCACTAATATATTTATCATAGAAGATCGACGCAATTTTGTTCACTACAGAATGGCTCCTCCGACTGCACCCAATGTGGATTGTTACAATAATTGCAATGTTCCACTAAAACTTGAGGATTCAATTAAATGCATCTCCTGTGTGAACTACTTTCACTATGCGTGTGCTGGATTATCAGAGCCGGAATTCAAGCGGATTTTACCTATGAATAAAAATAAATGGAAATGTCAAGCTTGTAAGCCACAAAAAAAAGGAGGCACTTCTGGTACTTCGTCACCTAAACCAGAGGAAATCATACTTGATACTAACCAGGTACTGACATCGATAGTGAATATTGATTCAAAGGCATTGTTTGCGCATATCGATAAAAAATTCGATAAAATGTCTACAGAAATGTCCAAAGAGATGTCCACTATTAATAATATGCTCAGTGAGAAGCTCAACAAATTGGAAGCCGCAGTAAACCTCTGTCAAACCAAGATCACCTCGATGGAAACCAAATATGCTGACATAAACAACGACTTCACACATCAACTCGACGATTTAAAGGCTTCTATAACCTTCACAGATAGCAATCTCAATGATTTGAAAAAGGAAGTAGAGGTGAAATTTGAAGTCATCAACAAGTTGCAAACTGAGAATGAATCCCTGAAATCTACTATCTCCGATCTCAATACCAGATTGAGCCAGATTGAACATCATACGAGAGCTAGCAACTTGGAATTGCAGTGCGTCCCCGAGCACAAATCGGAAAATCTTTTGACCATAATTAAGCAACTTGCTTACACTATTGGTTACAAACTAAATGAAACAGACGTCCATTTGTGCACGCGAGTAGCTAAAATTAACAAGGAGAGCTCTCGTCCTCGTTCCATACTCATCAAGTTCAGCTGCCCTAGAGTTCGTGACGGATTTCTTGCTGCAGCCATATCCTTCAATAAGAAAGCCGCAACCAACGACGATAAACTTAATACCAGCCATATTGGTGTTGGTGGTGGTAAGAAAGCTATCTTCGTAAGCGAACATCTTACGCCAGCTGTAAAAGCCATCCATTCTGCCGCTCGAGCGAAGGGTAAAGAGATGAAGTATAGGTTTGTGTGGGTGAAAAGCGGAAGAGTGTACATGCGTAAAACGGAATCCTCAGAATATGTCCACATCAAGAGCATCAACATCCTCAGTAGCTTAGAATAAGTTTACCCATCATAATATAATACGAATCATGGTAACGTCATTTTTCTGTTTCATTCGTGTCATTACACTGTTACTATCAAAATGTCAGAGGTCTTAGGACAAATACAGCGGAGGTGCGACTTAATATACTCAGCCATAACTATGACTTAATAATATTAACGGAAACGTGGCTTATGGGCGGCATTTTTGACTGCGAGATTTTCGATGACAGATATAACGTGTATAGGCGTGATCGCGAAACGACTGGTTTCGACAATTTGAGGGTCATGGGTGGAGGAGTTTTGATTGCTGTGTCCAAAAAACTTATCTCACATCGTGAGCTCGATTGGGAAAGCACATGTGAGGATGTTTGGATTACGATTCAGGTAGGCACCGGAAAGCGGGCTACTTTTTTGAAGGTATGTGGTGTTTATTTGCCCTCTCCTTTAAGACGTGAAGTGCTTGAAACTTTTATCGATAATACCAACCGTGTTATGGAAAAGGCTCCTTTTCAGACCATTATTGCTGGCGATTTTAATCTTTCTAACATTGCCTGGGATATTGATGATGTTCAATCGAGTGCTTCTGCCAACTCACACAACTGTCTGGTGTCTAATTTAATGCTTGATTTCAATGCTCTGCACGATTTGAGACAGTACAACTGTATAGTCAATAGTAAAAACAAAATTTTAGATTTGATCCTGGGTGATTTTGATGATATTCATGTTTCAGAATGCATAGCTCCCCTACGCACAGTCGATGTCTACCACCCTCCTCTCGAAATATGTATTAAAATACCTTGCTGGTCTCAGCGTGAGCCATCAATGAAACCCAGTAAACCAAATTTTTATAAAGCTGATTATGAGAGCATCCATAATGCGCTTGAAAATGTCTGCTGGGTTGCTGAGCTTGCCTCAGGTAGAGATGTTAATGACATGCTAGAAATATTTTACAAAATACTTGGTGATATCATTAGGAGATTTGTGCCTAGGAGTAAGGCGTCGCGTAGACCATACCCAATCTGGTATTCAGGTCAATTGATTCGAATGTTAAAACGCAAGCATAAGTATCATGTAAGAGTGAAAAAATACAATAACCCCTTAGATGTACTTGAATTCAAATTCTTAAGACAGGATTGCGATAAACTTATCTCGAACTGCTATAAGCAATACATCACAACAATTGAATTTGAAATAGGAAAAAATCCCAAGTTCTTCTGGACCCACATAAAAAATCTACGGAGAAACAGTTCTTCCTATCCAACAAAGATGTTCCTACATGATCAAGCAGCTGATAACTTGAAGGATATTTGCAACCTGTTTGCATCTCAGTTCTCATCAGTTTTCGAAAAAGACTCAGAGTGTAATAAATTTGATCACCATTGCGTAACCCACAACGAAATAGGGAATCTTTCGATTACACGGGATGACATAAGGTTCAAATTAAAAAGACTTGACACTGGCAAAGGAGCCGGCCCCGACAATATACCACCGATATTTTTAGCATCTTGTGCAGACTCACTCTCTCTCCCACTTACAAAAATTTTCAATGAGTCTATTCGAACTGGCATTTTTCCCACAAGATGGAAGGAGGCTAGGATTGTGCCTATCTTCAAAAGTGGCAAGAACAATTTAATACCAAATTACAGGCCAATATCTATATTGGCCGCATTGGCGAAGGTCTTTGAGTCACTTGTGTATAGGCACATCTATAATCATATTAAACACCTAATCTCATCCTGCCAGCATGGGTTTATGGAGGGTAGGTCGACTGTCACCAATCTTGTCTCTTATGTAAATGACCTTATTACTGCAGTTGATAGAGGGGAGCAAGTGGACGCTATCTATACCGACTTTTCGAAGGCCTTCGATAAGGTAAACCACACAAACTTATTGAGGAAGCTTGAATCGTTCGGTATTTGTGGATCCCTGTTGACTTGGTGTAGATCATACCTCATGTTTAGGCAGTCCAGGGTTGTTGTAAACGGTTATGAGTCTGAGCCCTTCCAGTCACACTCAGTTGTACCACAAGGCTCTAATTTGGGACCACTCTTCTTCAATGTGTTTGTGAATGACCTGGTGCAATCGATCTCTTCAAGTAATGTTTACATGTTTGCAGATGACCTAAAATTAACACACGTAATTCAGGATAACACCGACGTGCAACTGTTGCAGGGAGATATCGATCGTGTCAGTGACTGGTGCAAATTGAATAAGATGTATTTAAACGCGTCCAAATGTCTACATATAAAATTCACGCGCAAAAAGGATTCGAAGTGGCAGAGTTCGTACAATGTTACCGGTCAAACACTAAAAGAGGTCTTTGAGATCTGTGACCTGGGGGTGGTGTTGGATAGTGAACTTCGTTTTATTGCTCACATGGATACAGCAATTAGTGCTTCCTTTAGATCACTCGGATTCGTTTTAAGGTGTTCCAAACAGTTTAAAAACCCTAACACTGTGATACAACTTTACAACTGCCTGGTCCGAAGCAAACTGGAGTACTGCAGCTCGGTTTGGAATCCATACTATGACGTGCATAGTGAGAGAATAGAGCGTGTCCAAAAAAGATTGCTACGTCACCTAGCTTACCGTGCGGGGAAGGCTAGGTCCATTAAATCATATAATGCCAGATTATCTCACTTTAAAATGCATTCACTGAGTAAGCGAAGGGCTGTGTTGGACCTAACATTATTGCACAAGATTATCAACGGTAAACTTGACTGCTCTGCGCTTCTTGAGCAGCTCTCATTGAATGTTCCACGTAGGTTACCTAGATATCCATGTCCTTTGCTAAACATTCGACCGTGCAGGACTAATTTAGGAAAGTACGCGCCTCTGCAACGTTTGTCCAACCTATATAACATATCTTCAGTCAAAATACATACCTTGGATGTTTTCAATGATACCTTACGAAAATTCAAAAGAAGCCTGTTTAAATATCTTTAATTTACGTGTATTTAATTAGTTTTTTTTTTTATTTAAGTTTAATTTGTCTTTATATAATATATATTCTTTAACTTTAAAAAGGATTAATATGTATTACAGTTTGTTGAATTTTACATGCATGATGCGATAACCTATAAGTGGGTGAGCAATTACCATGTTATTTGTGTGTGTGTTTTTTTTTCTCTGTGACTGTATTGTTGTATCGCCTGTTGGTTGTCCTATTTAAATAAAAATAAAATAAAAAAAATCACTTCTCATAATTTTTCTTAAGGAAAACTTTCTACAGTTCCCTTGAAAATTACTTTCATGAAGTTTTTAGTTCAATAAAGCAGGTAAAAAGGAGAAATAATTCTTTCTACGACCGGTTTTTATTTTTAATTTAAACATACATAAAATTCACGTTTATACGGGTAGACAGAGAGCAACCTTTGACGTTCAGTAACATATTCTTCGAATTGTATGATAGTAACCAAGCGTAGGTACTTCTATTAAATTATTAATATTATCGGTAATTGCAAGTGAATATAATCTGTTACCGGAATACCGCCTTGTCTAATCGGCTTTAATATCCCATAAGTCATTTCATAGTGCGTGATTGGCACAAGGCAAGAGATGATGGAGGGTAGAAATGATAATAGACGGAGAGCAAAAGTTTAAAGAACATATTAATGAAAAAGTTAGAAACGCTTTCTTTAAATTGAAAACCCTTTACAAAATCAGACCATACGTAAAAGAAGACCTTCGTTTGTTATTGGTAGACTTACTAGTTCTCTCCCCCTTTAATTACTGCAGCTCTGTCTACGGACAGACTAAATAGCGTCGAAGAACAAGCTATCCAGCGAGTCCAAAATGCCTGTATGAGATTCAGTCTGAATGTACCCAAGAGAGAACATATAACTCCCTATCTAAACAAGAAAGGTATTCTTAATATGAAGGCCAGAGGAGAACTCCAGTATGCCTGCACTGTACACAGGATAATCTGGAACAAACGTCCAGAATACTTTTTCGAAAAACTTAAATGGGCTAGCGATTCGACATCTCGAAATCTTCGTTCTGCATCTCAGAACTTACTCACCTTACCTAGACATAAATCTACACGATACAGGGGCTGTTTCAAGTTTGGCGCAGCCAAGATCTGGAATGACCTTCCACCCCTTATGAGAAATAAGATCAGCGAAAATATTTTCAAAACAAAATATAAATCAGCGCTCTTAAAAAGACAAATTGCTGCTGGAAACTTGAAACGCTCATACTGGAAAGATATACCTGTAAAGGATTAGTTTTGTTAATTGCATAATTTTACCCTATATTATTTTACTTATGTCAAAGGCTAACATGCCCTATTTATCATACAGTCCGACTTATATCGGTATATAAATCACACAGTAACGTGTACACGTATATACACAGTCACTCACTCACTCACTCACTCACTCACTGATATACACACAATATATTTGATCTCAAGACTGATTGTTTTTATTAATTACTTTTTATTTATTTAGATTTTAACATAAATGTAATTACTTACCTTCTTTTAGTTAAGTTGAAATATAGACGTGTCCTAACTACAAACACTCCCGCACAACAAATCTGGGGATAGGGAATGACTGAAAATCAGCGCTGCACGCACCTTACGAGCCGTGATAGCATTAGCTAAGTCGTTCCCTTTTGCCTCACTAGACTAGTAATAAATAAGATGATACATAATGTTTAATGTTAATTTTAAGTTAGTTTGTGAGTGGCAATAAAAATATTTTTATTCTTATTATTATTTTTAAATGTAGTTTGTTTTTTTTTTTGTTTTCATTTATTTTATTTTAGCTTATTAGAGACACCATCAACGTAATAGGTCAAAACTACTAATTAACTAATAACTAGACATAAGACCAATAACAGTTGTCCACAGTTAACCAATTAATTAATAGATAGATAAACGTGTAAGAACAGAAAACTCGCTGGACGACGCTTTAAAAAATGGGTGATACCTAGCCAAATATTGTATACGTTTTGTAGTACATCTAATAAAAAAACTAACTTAATTCTATTTAAGTATTAAACATCTTCTTCTTCTTCAGGCTATATGTTAGTCCACTGTTGGTCATAGCCCGCTCCTAATGAGCGCCATAGCGCCCCGTCTTCAGCCTGCTGCATCCAGCATCTGCCGGCAGTTTTTCGCAGATCGTCATCCCACCTGGTTGGAGGGCGTCCTACACTACGTTTGCCGAGTCGCGGTCTCCACTCAAGAACATGTATTAAACATGAAAAATTAATAAATGGGAAGGCAAACGAGCATGCAAATTTTCGTTTGGAGTCCTGAGTGAGTAGTATTTTTTTTGTCTGCTGAACCCTTTGTGATACTCATTAACTGATGCTGTTTTAATGTTTTTCCTACTCATTTCTATAGTTGTCGGGGGTTCATGAGGTTGACCGTTAAACATATTGTGGGCCTTGCGTTTCAACCAAGCAAAGAACACCAATATCAGTTCACCCCTTAGTCATTCACTGTAAAATAATTAATTAGCCAATTGATACCAATTTAACTGACAAAAACTTAACTGCAAGTTTGCTAAAGGTCATTCGAATGGTAGCGTGGTGTTCGGGCCATCTATCTCCCTCCAAAATGGTTGAGACTGATGATGGCTGAGCACTGCGTTATGCTCGTGAACGAGTGCTGTTCGTGTGTCTGGCCGCAGCACTTATGTTTTCCCATATTATTGTGAGACATTTGACTAATGCTTTGGCATTTAGGGTTGTTAATGGCAATCATGAAATCTTATTAGGTTTACATATGGCAACTGATGTATTTGGTTTTAAGATGATTTGAGAAAAGATGGTCAGAGTGGAGTTTTTTTTTCCGCTGCCTTTTTCTCCACTACAATACGGCCCGAAGGCGGCGGCTTACACTTTACATTGTACATTGACATTCAGCAAACAGAATGTAAATTCTTTACGTTGAAATAAAATTATTTGAATTTGAAATTTGATAGCACTCATCACTTGTACGGAACGAGAGACAGTTCCAAGGTGTTCACTCGGTGAAGCTCAAATGTAGACTGACTGTTGGATCGCCGATAGGCACCGAGACTGTCGCAGCGCGTCACGCCGATAGGAGGCGCTTGGCAAACACGTGACCCGCTTGACGTTCCGAACAATCGCCATTTTGTACCGAATACTACATAGTTTTATTTTAAACGGGTCGCGTTATTTATTAGGTTAAACGTAATTACCATATTTCCCGACGTTTCGGCAGCGGTACAGTTAGCGTGGTCACGTTGCTAGTGTAGTCTTATATTGTCAGTAGTCATTTTTAGTTTTTTGCAGTTGGCTGACACACAGCACTCACTAATAACTATATATACATATAACTATGTATGCGGATCGTGAATTATTAAGAAATACTTCTTCTTTTTCAGGCTATATTAGTCCACTGCTGGACATAGCCCTCCCCTAATGAGCGCCATAGCGCAACGTTGTGCCGTCATTGAGGGGTAATGCCTATAAACCCCACGCTGGGCATGCGGGTTGGGGATCGCAGTGTGGTGGAATTGTACTGCAGGGGGCGCTGCTGCCTACCCCCTGGTATGTGTACCTTAGTTGCCTTTTACGAAACCCGCGGGAAGAATTTGGGTTGGTGCTATTCTCTAGGCCGACACCACACAGCAGATTAAGAAATACTACTTATTTATATAAGACTCACTCTAACAGGCAACAATTATAAGTATGCAACATTAGTCTTAACTAAGAAAAGTAGGTAATGTTTATTCAAAATTATCAATAATAATAGTCGATCAAATTATAAACTTTATACTATCGACTGCTGGTCATCCTTTATGTTTCTGTTGTAAAATGTTAAGTAATTGATTGTGGTGCATGTGTGTAAAGCTTGATGTGGCATCGAGTGCATAAATTACATTGAAAATTACTTTAACGAATCTCTTAGTGATGTAACAGGAGTTTAAGCTAAGGATTTTAATAACAGTAATCTCCTGTTACGTCACTAAGAGATTAAGCTAATTAAAATCCAGATATTAATCACTTTCACTCACTTTTACTTTTAGCAAACCCCTTCTACGGAACCCTATACTGCGCTTGGCCTGACACGCACTTAGCTAGATTTTCATGTAAATTCTACCCATTAACGTGATGTTTGCGCCTCTACAGTTTTTAACTTACACCATGGACTGAGGATATTTATTAGGAAGGCATCACAATTAATATGCCTAGTAGACTCTGAAGCGATAGTCTAATTAATTTATAGACTTTGTGTTACTCAATATTGAATATTTGGTGCTTCCACGTAAATGTAATTCGAACTGATGTGTTTACAATATGTTGAAAGCCTTTGGATGCAGATGCTAGCGGATGTACGTGAGAAATGGTATGTTGGGGAGGGTATTAGCTATTTAAATAAAATTCAAAGTTCTGACTGACTGACTCACTCATCAACGCCCAGCACAAGCCGTTGGACCTATGAAGCTGAAATTTTGCACAAAGGGTATATAGATAATGTAGGCAAGGAATAAGAATATTTTTTCTCGACGGATTTTTTGAAATTTAACCCCTAAGGAGGCGAAAAGGATAGCCAAAATTTGTATGGGAGGTATAAAGAATGTTGTCTAATTTTCTTGAAACTTCAAATAAATACTCTTCAACACAATTGATTGAGCACGTGTTTCGCCGTGTTTTTTTTAAATTTACCCCGTAAGGGAGTGAACGAGGTTGCTAAATTTTATAGCTACTAAAGTCCATGCGGACGGAGTTGCGGGCAAAAGCTAGTTTGAGTATATACCTACACAACAAGGCCAGTAGGTGATGTAGATATATACTCGAAGAGTATGAGGGTATATGAAAGGTGGCGAGGAGTCGCTGGATGCGGACGTCACAAGACCAGGAAGGTTGGAAATCGCTGAGTTAGGCCAATTGTCCTTCAGTGGGCGTCAAATGGCTGATAACCATGAAAATGACGATGAAGGTACAGTCTGTTAGCTTTTAGAATATACCTCGGGCTCTAGAGTAGGCTTCGGTTTTCGCCGAAAGCACACGAGTGTAATACTACTTCCTGCTCTGTATAAAAGTTTCTCCGCTATTTTGAAAAGTTATGTAAAGTAAAGTTATTTAGCACTATTTTAAAATAACAATACAAAATAAACCTTACCTTATTGCAATATAATCGGTTCTATCCGATAGTAGCCGAGGAATATTCTAAAAGCTAACAGACGTATATAATCATACTCTGTCTCGAGGTCAAACCGGCAGGCTATCAGCTGCCATCGTGTCAGTGTCATTGAGCCGATCACTAGACCTCTCGGTCTAGTGATCTAGTGTCTAGTGGTCTAGCCGGAAATTGTGTTATTTAGCACTATTTTAAATTGTTATTGAAATTGTAATATTTGTCATTATTTTGACATTTTACATTAAACATATTTGTACGTCGCGAGGCAAAATATGGCGAACGAGAAATGTCATCTTTACCAACTGTACGTGTATTGTATTGTATTGTGCTGTGCTGTGCTGTGCTGTGCTGTGCTGTGCTGTGCTGTGCTGTGCTGTGCTGTGCTGTGCTGTGCTGTGCTGTGCTGATCTGTGCTGTGCTGTGCTGTGCTCTGCTGTGCTGTGCTGTGCTTTGCTGTGCTGTACTGTGCTGTGCTGTGCTGTGCTGTGCTGTGCTGTGCTGTGCTGTGCTGTGCTGTGCTGTGCTGTGCTGTGCTGTGCTGTGCTGTGCTCAGCTGTGCTGTGCTATGCTTTGCTGTGCTGTGCTAAGCTGTGCTGTGCTGTGCTGTGCTGTGCTGTGCTGTGCTGTGCTGTGCTGTGCTGTGCTGTGCTGTGCTGTGCTGTGCTGTGCTGTGCTGTGCTGTGCTGATCTGTGCTGTGCTGTGCTGTGCTGTGCTCTGCTGTGCTGTGCTTTGCTGTGCTGTACTGTGCTGTGCTGTGCTGTGCTGTGCTGTGCTGTGCTGTGCTGTGCTGTGCTGTGCTGTGCTGTGCTGTGCTCAGCTGTGCTGTGCTATGCTTTGCTGTGCTGTACTGTACTGTGCTGTCCTGTCCTGTGCTGTGCTGTGCTGTGCTGTGCTGTGCTGTGCTTTGCTTTGCTGTGCTGTGCTGTGCTGTGCTGTGCTGTGCTGTGCTGTGCTGTGCTGTATTGTATTAAAGCTCACTTCGTAAGTGTGCATGAGCAAGCCAATGGTTGTTGCATTAACGGAGTGTACATCGAATACTACACCCTATGCCCAGCAGTAATAAAATGCTTTGAAACCTCTTTGGAGACAAAAAACTCTGAGCAATAAAAACAAAGCAATGTCATGAAAGGTCATAAAAAGAGCGAAAAAAATCAGGGAGTCCATTATCAAAAAGGCTCCCCAGTTTACCGACATTAGACTCGTTTACTCACGAAAAAGTTTATTATAAACTTTTCACTTCCGTGTTTAGGTGGGACCCCTGGCGACGACTCTTGTTTTTTATTCTCGCTCTTATTTTTTACGTCATAAAGGCTACAATACAATGCTGAGTCTGTAATTGACTGTACACAGTATGAAACAATAGAAGGCTCACTTATACCAATTTCACGGAGCTGACTTTATGGTTAACAAATGATTAACAACGGTCAGCTTTGCTTTATAACTTAATTAATAGTGGCTAAACTTTATTGTATAGATAATCTCTTTAGTACTGATTATAATTCGATTTGACTAACTTTCTAGCACTGAAATTCACTTGGCTATCTACATTATATGAACATATTTTAATTGCTATTTTACCTCGACGTCTCGACGACGATGTCAGTAGCTTATAAAAAGAGGTATTATATTAATTAACATTTGTGATGTTCTCTTCTTTCAAAGATACTTTTTCAGTTATCACCGCGTAGGCCTTAATTACCGTTCCTCAAACATAAAATGAAACTTGAAGTGTTTGTTGAGTCCCGTAAGATGGAGAAGGAGAGTAAGATCTCCTTATCTCTTGCGTAAATGGAAATCTGATTTTAAGTAGGGACTAACAACTTTAGACAGTGTAACTTGTGAACCAATATAAGAACCAGTTTCTGTAGCGACCCCGCTCTGCTCTGAGCTTTTCAAAATTTAATTAAGTAATTGTCTGGGTTTAGATACTAAGGTTTCACAATTATACTATTGCTACATGTAAATAAACGTTAGGTAATAAAGATTGTGTTTAATACTAACCGTTTTCTTTCATCCCCTTATATTAAGGCTCTGATAGCTCAAAGCTTCCAGACAATCTTCAGATTTTTGGTGGTTCCGCCACATTTTCAGTCTTAACATTTCTGTTCTGTCGACTACTGTTTCCTCACTACCGGGCAGGAAGTAGTTATGTCGCACCGCCGCGAAGGAAGAACTCTCGAAAATGTAGTACGGACTTCTGTATGTGAGCTCATACTATAAATTATTATACGTACGTAATTATTGTACGTCCCTGGGCATTAGCCCAGGGACGTACTCAGAAGTTTCTTATTCCCGTCACACGTCACTTCAGTCGCCCGGTGCGTAGTTAACCAATGAGGTATGTTTCGTACTAGAGAAGGTATTACGAGTGATAAAGTTTTGCTCCGCAAAAAATTAGGAACGAATTTTTTTGCCCAAAACGTTTCGAAACGATTCGTAGTTTTATTAATATTTTTCTAAATATTTGCAGATGTTACCGATGCAACCTCACTTCACTGGACTTTATTTTTTATTTAAAAGCGCTTTAGCGCTTGTAATTTTAAATCGCGGTGGGCACGCGTGGAAATTAAGCCCATACTGAAGCCATACTCTGAGAGAGGGCCTCTGCCGTGCAGTCCGACTGCATGGCAGAGACTAGATAAAAAACTGTATTGCACAATTATTAAGCTAATGGACAGTACTTACTATTAAACTAATGGACAGTACTTTTGTACTACTTATCTCAAAAAGATACTATTAACCCGGGTATCTCAATTCAACTTTATTTTCTAGACATAGGTTCCCTGAGGATTCTGGCAACATCTGAGTTAAGAAAAAGTAACACCTCTCGTCTACAATACATTTTTATTAAATATTTTTTTAAATAACTGTTGAGATTTACAACAAGTACCGAAACCGCCGTGCGTGCATGCAACGACTAATGAATGTTAATGAAGTGAAAGTTTTGAGACAGTCCTAGGTCTCTGCCTACCCCTCTAGGATACAGGTGTGAGTTTCTGTTATGTTGTTATAAATAAGGGTACGCAAAGAAACACGAGTGGCTGCCACCTAATCCGCAGCAACTTTTCCTACGTCGTTAGTCGTTATCAACCCTTGTATGTCCCCACTGCTGGGGCACGGGTCTCTTCCTGCATCGCAGGAAAGTTAAGCCGTATTCCACCACGGGAGCCAAGTCCGGGTTGGTGGAGGATTGTAAGACAGTGGCGGGCCTTACTGTCAGAAGTTATCAAGCCGCCCATAATTCCTCTGACATGGCTTAACGACTGCCATTATATGACAGCCGGCACCAACGGCCTAACATGCCTCGCGAAGCACGGAAGCGCTCGGAAAAATGCCATTCGCGGTAGTCACGGGACGCTCACCCATCCTGTACCTGACCGCGCCTGTTGTTGCTTAACCAAGGGATTGATTCCAATCACTAGGTTTACCTTGGCCACGAGCGGTTCTACGAAAGTACACAAAAATTAAATTATATGCCTCTTCTAGTGAAACACAGCACCTCATTGTAGTCAACTTTGTTTTTAAGCCAAATGGGCTTATTCATTTAGGGCGGGAGGTTCTTAGCAACAGCATGCATATTTAATTAGGGTAATGTCACTCTTTTGTTAGGCAGAGAGAAAAACAGCGTCATTTAGATGGCTTCTCCTAATTTTGGTACATAACTGTGAGTTTTATTTGTTACTTACTTTGTGATTAGAGAGCGGTAGTAGCGGAGCGATGTAGAACGCCGGCCTCTAAATCGGGAGGTCGTGGGTTCAAACCCCGGGATGTACCAATGACTTTGTTTTCTAAGTTATGTACATTTGTGAAATTACAGTAGCAATACCACTCGCCGACGGTAAAGGAAAACATCGTAAGGAAACCCAAGTGTCTGAATTGTTAACGTACCTAAGGGCTTGCTACGTACAATGGCCCAACTATGAGGCTAAGTGCGGAAATCTCATTTCTAACTAACTACTTTGCGATTAAGGGCCGGTAAAGGACGTTCCAAACAGACATCAGTCTGGGGCAAAATGTAATCTAACTACTAACTACGATTACTTAGAGTAGTTGATAATCACGATTATAAACTAAATGAAGTAATCAAAATAAGTAGTTACATATTTTGATTTTACTGCAATTTGTAGTTGCAATCACGATTACAAGATTATTTTTTTTATAACTACATTTTTAAATAAACTCGCGTATAAAAAAACAAAGGAGTGGCGCGCGTGTCGTTCATGTATCGGCTTGTCGTTTGCTACGTAGGTAAGTAGAGCCGTTAGAGCGCACTATCTACTCCCTGCATGTCGGGTACATGTGTTTTTTTTTGTTTCGACGCATGCAGGGTAGTGTATTTAATTGTGTCTGACCGTGTGCACATCCGTTGGCTACTATTGTGCGAACGAACGGAAATATAAGTTTTTACAACTCAGCTAATCAGTAATCATAAGTAGTTATGATTACAGCAATTACATCAATCAAAGTAACAACTACTGAATCTGGTTTGATTACTGTAGTTAACTACATGTAACCATAGCTACATGTAACCATAACCACTACATGTAGTTAACTACTTTTAATTGCAGTTAGTAATCTGATTACAAAAAAGTAGTTCGCCCAACACTGACAGACATCATCATCATAAGGCCACCGTGGCCTTACAGTGTTACAGTGTTCTCTATCTATCTATACCCAGCAGTGACTGCTGGGTATAGATAGATAGAGAACACTTTATTGTATATTAAAAAAAAATTACACAGATATTTCTTAACCGAAGAGTACAGACGGCGGCCTTATCACTGAAAGTGATCTCTTCGAGACAACTTTTAGATGGACTAGAGCAATATATTTGAGAAGGAAGTAGATGTACAAATAAACTAAATTATTGCAGATACATATAAATAATACATGCTTAGTAAGAAAATTATTGTGGTGATATAAAAATATACATTTTATATAAATACATTAATTTATAGGCTTAACAATATATGGAAAGGAAAGTACTACAAATAACAGCAAAAGTTTCACATACATTAGCGAAATTGTATTCTGATACCATAGTTGTAAGAATGGGTAGGGACTTGGCCCTCCTTAACTCCACTGGCAGACTATTCCAAAGACGGACTGCTTGCACGGTGAACGAGCAGCTGTAGAAGGTGGTGTGACGGGAAGGGATTTTTAGGAGAATGTAGACCACTTTGATGGCACAACCTTGCGCTATGACGCTCATTAGGGGAGGGCTGTATCCAGCAGTGGACTAATATAGCCTGAAGAAGAAGACCACTTTCCCCAATGCCATGTCTCACGATCTCCTGCCGGCCTCCTCCACGGACCCTCCGCAGACTCAAAGACATCGTCCGACCATTAGGCCGCTAGTCTATCACTGACCGTCTTTCTGTTCTCGGCTGCCAATCTGTGGTGGCCCTCGAACGTCAGGAAGCCAATTAACACTTCGATTTCAACCCTGTATGTCCCCACTGCTGGGGCACGGGTCTCTTCCTGCATTGCAGGAAGGTTAGGCCATACTCCACCACGGAGGCCAAGTCCGGGTTGGTGGAGGTTTGTAAGACAGTTGAGGGCCTTACTATCAGAAGTTATCAAGCCGCTCATAAGGCCTCTGACAAGGCTTAAAGACTGCCATTACATGACAGCCGGCACCCACGGCTTAATGTGCCTTGCGAAGCACGGAAGCGCTCGGGAAAATGCCACTAGCGGTAATAACGAGACGGTCACCCATCCAGCATCTCATCGCGCCTATTGTTGCTTAACTCGAGTGACTGATTCCAATCACTCGGTTCGACTAGGCCACGAGCGTTTCTTTCTCTCTTCATGATCAAATATGTCGTATACGAGTCTAAGGCTTTTGTCTTGGAATTCTAGTCGAGCGAAAGCCAAAATATTTATTTTGAATGTCACGCTACATTGAATTCGAATGGGAAAATAAATGTCTAATGTCTCTGTCCAGTTATTTTATTTTTATGCGAAAAATTTCTAAGGCTCCGACTATTTTGCGTCTGCGCTTTCAATTCGCATGGGCGAGAATCGGCCCCTAAGCATATTAGGCGGACATACTTCGACCGAGAAGGGGATATTGCAAAGGCTTATAATAAAAAGTATACAAAAACGGCGTGTGTACATGCAACGGCTAATTAATGATGCATAAAGATAAAGTGCAAGAAATCTATCAAGATCATGGCAAGCGCCAAACTTGGTCTCTGACTACCCCTTCAGGATCAGGGTTGCCAGGTCTTTTTTGAAAAAATACCGAACAGTGAGCAAAAACAAGTTATATTTTAATCGTTTATTAAAATAAAACTTTTTTAAAATACAAAGAACCGATAAACTAGCTAATCTAACTTATAAAAATTATATTTTTTTTCACTAATGCGTCCAGCAATGTCTGATTTGCTTTAACTGCTTCATGCATTTTCCGACATGTCCGACTGAAATTGCATCGTACACATAAATTAGCCTTCACCATGTCCAAAGTACTACATGGTGAAGGCTGAATTATATATACGATGATTAGAAAGAGATGGATGGAAAACGTCATGCACGATTCGCATCGCAAGGCAATCCGCGAAATGGCTCGAAAACAATGAGCGGCAGCAAGAAATACCGAACCATTGGTACTTCGGTATTTTTGTTATACCGAACACCGAATACATTGCTAAAATACCGAACGGTTCGGTAGAGTACCGAATACCTGGCAAGCCTGTTCAGGATACAGGCGTGAGTTAAAGTAATATATTGTAACTAGGTGATTCATAAAATTTATTCAGAGTTGAAAATCATCGCTTTATCCACTATAAACGGGAAGGGGGTTTTAAATATGAAATATATTAATCAATATTATGAACAATTTTTACTATGCCGGTTTTAATTTCACTGATGCCGGTGAGTCGCCCTTTATCTCAGTTGGATAGAACGCTGGCCCGGATAGCCAGAGGTTGTGGGTTCGAATCCCGGCATGGGTGGAATTTTTAGCCTCTAAATAGGTTTTTAAAATTTTTACTATGTGACAAGGTCTACTATAACATTAAAGATAAGTTAGATTACAAATACCGGCCATCGCCGGGCTTACGATCTGCCTGGCGGGAAATTTTCCTTTAAAGTCGAAGAGTATGATTACCCTCCCTTCCCTTCAAATCTTATCTTATCTCTACATGTCCCTAGATAATAGACTATGTATGTAGTCTTGTAATGTTGTATAACTTTTGTTAATAATAAAAACTCGAACGACTTCAACTGTTGCTTTATTTGTAGATAGGTTCTGTCTGTTATTTTATAATAACCAGTGGTCGGAGTAGGTATATTGAATTAAGATCACTGACATCAAACGTATATGTTAATATGGATACGCCTCCGAGTTTCCGGATTATTATGATAAAAATACCGAAACATCGAAATTATTACATGAAACTAGTTAAAAATGTATCAATACTCTCAACGCTATGCTGCTAGTGGCGTAGATGACCAGAATTTAATAGTAAAAAATGACTGGTGTGTAAAAACCTTGTTGTAGTAAAAGTGTTGGAGTAAAAGCCTAAGCATGTATAAAATGATATAATAATAATATTCATTTCAACACACGACATCCGGCAAACAGGGTCTTTTGTCCTCTTATCTCTATGCTCAACGCATCTGACCAATTAGAATCAAGTATCCAGGATGACTCATTGACTGTTTGTTCGAAAACAATGCGCTCGCACCGACATCCAGACCAAGTGGCTCACTCACTTATTTCGGTTCGTGGAGTGCGCTTATTTTATGTGTTGTGAATATCTTGACTTGACCCTGGCTTGTTTACTGTCAATCTGAATGTCAAACTGAAATCTACTTAAAACGACGAATTTGGCTTATAACTACGGACATCGATTTATTACTCTTGGATTGGGCCCATTTGAAGTTGTTTTTGTACGGGTAAGTTTTAATTATTTTCACTATTTAAGAAGGTTTTAGAACTTGGAAACAGTTAAAAAAATCACTTTATAGCAATCATCACAGCGCATGAGAGTCCAGTACGCACACCGCAGGGCTATCACCGCTTCAGTTAAAAAAAACACTTTATATGAAACAGAATTTCATTATCGACTTTACAGTTGTGTATGTATATATTGTAAATTTAAATCATTGTTTTAGGTGAGATATAAATAAATATGGCAAAGGTCAAGGCTGAAACAGTGCAAAAGTGGTTATTGCACTATCCTGAGCTACTTTACGATAACGCTAGTGGCACTATATACTGTACAAAGTGTGAAAGTCATTTGAAAGCTCTGAATAGAGGCAACATTACCAAACACATTGAAGGCGCTGTACATCAAGGAAAATTTAAGAGACCGCAAGAGGAATTTTACTTCGACCTCATTAAGTTCCTGATTCTATGCAATATTCCTTGGTCGCAAATGAAAAATCCAGCGTTCAAAGAGTTTTTTCAGAAATATATGTGCAGTACTTGTTGTTGCGTTTGTACCAATCGTAAAGTGGTTGACGAATCACAGTTACGAAAAGTTTATTTCGAGAAGTTTTATAGGAATAAAATCAATTCGATTTATGAAATTAATAAAAATGAGAAACTATGGATATCGCTGGATGAGACAACAGACATTTTTGGTCGATACATAGTCAATTTCCTAATAAAACCATTGCATCCTAGTAATAGTGCAGGCCGGCCTTATTTGATTGCTTGTAAAATGCTAACAGCAGTAAATGGACAAACAATAACACAATTTGTACTGCAATGTCTAGAAAATTTATGGCAAAACACTTTTGAAGCGAAAGTTGACAATATTTTAATGCTTTGCACTGACAGTGTAGCGTACATGCTATCTGCAGGGCGAAATTTAAAACATTACTTACCTGAAATGAAGCATGTGACATGTTTGGCGCACGCTCTTCATCGTGTAAGTGAGCAGATAAGGTCAGAATACAACGATGTTGATATTCTTATATCAAATGTTAAAAAAGTATTTTTAAAGGCTCCTAGTAGGGTAAACATTTTAAAAGAAAAATATCCTGACTTACCGTTGCCTCCGCAACCAGTCATTACCAGATGGGGTACTTGGTTACAGGCAGCATCTTACTACGCTCAACATTTAGATAAAATAAAAGAAGTTTTATCCTGCTTGAGCAGTTCTGATGCTATAGCCATACGAAACGCAAAAAACATTTTGGAAAAACAAAATTTAGAAAATGATTTAAAATATATTGAAGAAAATTACTCTATTATACTACTAGCCCTAAAAGAGTTACAAAAACAAAATTTATCTCTAGCTGATTCACTTTTAGTATTTGATCAAGTAAGGGCTACGCTTAACGAGTGCAATAATGAGAATATAAAAAATAAAATAAAATCAGTTATGGAACGAAATCCAGATTTAGATACAATTAGAGAATACAGCGAGAGTATTGAAAAAAGCGTAGCAAATAATCAGAAACTTTATTTCAAATTCGCTCCATTGACATCTACAGATGTTGAACGATCATTTTCCACTTACAAATGGATCTTAGATGTTAAAAGAAATAGCTTAAAATTAGAAAATATTGAAAAAATTATAGTTATTTATTTTAATTGTATAGAGACAGAAAATCTGAACAAATGTAGAACTTGTAACCGATGAGGATTAAAAATAATTATTTTTAATAAAACTGTAATAATGATTATTTGTATTAACAATAAACAATTTTGTTTGCTTACATATGGTTTTTTATTTTATTACTCTATTTACCAAATTTTTGGAAACTCCGGTACATTCCGGAAGAAATGCATGTCCATGTTATGATATCATAACGCAAGTATCTAAAATCAATATACCTACTCCGACCACTGATAATAACACAGAAAAACTTGATAAAAACGGAGAAGCAGGTAAAACATTCAGATCTAGTCAACGTGTTAGGTGGTAATGATAAACTTAGTGGTTATATACTCTTTGGTAATGATGAAAAATTAGGGAAATTTCGAAATGTGTGACATAATTTAAGTATTTGAAAATGATAGATAGAAAAAGAAATATAAAAAGAATGATGTAGAGGGCGACAAATTTATCTGACCCGGTGACAGTGTCACTTTTTTCATAGAAGTAAACTTGACGTTTCCATACAAAATTTGACACCTCCACCGGGTCAGATAACTTTGTAGCACTGTAAAGAGGTTTGCACCGTTACACTCTGTGTATCCTTCTGTCCTGTGTCTGTGGAGCGGGCTGGAGGTTTCTTTGCGGATTAATCTTTTAATGCTCGCAAGGATCTCTCTTTTATTACCAGATGATCGCTGAAAGTAATTAGCTAGAGTATATTATTATGTTATCTTTGTATCGTACAAAACCGGTTCTTGGAATAATGAGCGGTTGTTATTTCGTTCAAGATGTTCAGTACATTCACTCACTGTAACTTATACTTATAACTTGTACGAGTACTTGTTATTATTATTATTATTATTATGAATTAGTTACTCCAACAGTATTTTCACATTTCATTTAAAAACTACTTATTCTAAGGTACAATTCCGTGTGAAACACCTTTACAGGAGTATACAACTTTAAAAAAATTGTGTGTTCAGTAAAAGTTGAATTACATAGTAAATTGAAATTCTAATTAAATTAATTTACGAATTTTGAAAACCAATTTACGAATTTCGATTTCAATAAATTAATATTTTAGTACAAATAACAATTTAGAATCATATTAATAACATTACTTCAAATTTCTGTACATTGCTGATTTTTATACCTAAATTTAATCAGGTTAGCAATACATTAAATTCTCAATAAATAATTCAGTTAGTAACACTTGTGACATTTACATACAGGCACATACATTGTCGAACGCTGATCCCCAACTTACATGCCCAGCGTGAGGATTATGGGCATTACCCCCTATGTTAGCACAACGTGGCACTCTTTAGGGGAGGGCTATGTCCAGCAGTGGACTAGTATAGCCTGACGACGACGACATACATTGCATATATGCTCACACTAGGATACCCTGTGTCCTGGGAACCAGAAACAACGACATCACAAACATATAAACATCCAAGACCCGGGGGGTTTTTTTTGTCCCCAGCCGCGGTTCGAACTCGGGACCTCTTGCATGGTAGGCAAATACTAATAGCTCCTTTGCTATGTTATCATCAATTTAATAAGCACTTGCTTTTACATTAATTCTGTTATAAAATACCTGGTGTTGGGTACAAATAAACGTTTAATTTTCATTAGAGTATTCTTTGGATGATATCTTAATAATATACTCTATTTTTTATTAAATTGGTTTCATTGTTATATCTTTTATCGGCCCTAAATTTAATACACTATTATTTGTAACATTCGAGCTTCGCTGAAAATCAGCGCTGTAGGATAATGCAGCATACGCTGAGTGTCCAGTACAAGCTCTTACTTACTCTAGTATTTGCTAAAACTATAATTTGATGAAAGTAATTGAGTATCAAAGTTTATAAGTGTAAGGTAGGTATCCTTTCAATATATCTATCTATAATCAGCCCAGCGGTGGTAGCTCAGTGGGTAGAACCATAGACTGGCAAGCGAGAGCCCCAGGTTCGATCCCGAGTGCGGGCATGTACCAATGACTTTGTTTAATTTCAAAGTTACGTACATTTGCGAATTTGCAGTCGCAATACCACACGCTAACTGTGAAGGAAAACATCGTGAGGAAACCCGCGGCTTGGTTGGCTCCGCACGTATTGACTAGTCTTTCCTGTGGGCTAGGCCGACTAAGCTGTCAGGATGGTATAGGTGCTGGGCAAGCCTACACCATCTATAAAACCATGACCCAGGCACTACAGCGTCGGTGTGGTCCCTTCACCCATCTAGTGTGAGTGAAGATACCACTGGACGCTGTATAAATCATCTCATTAAGTAGATGCAAAAAGGCCAATCAGCCCACATCAACCCACTGCTGGGCATAGGCCTCCTTTTTATTGCGCCATTCCTCACGGTCCTATGCTAATCTGATCCATCTCTGACCCGCAACCCTCACGATGTCGTCTGACCATCGTGTCGGTGGTCTGCTTACCAACCTCCTTCCCTCCCTTGGCCACCACTCCGATACTGCCCTGGTCCACCGGCCGTCTTCGCTTCTAGCCAAGTGTCCCGCCCATCTCCACTTTAACTCTGTGATCCGCTTACCAACGTCTTCGACCTTGATATTCTTTGTTTATGGTGATTAATGGTTATTCATTCATTCGATCGCTCGTTCGTTCGTTCGTTCGTTCGTACGTTCGTTTGTTCGTTCGTTTATTCAATCTTCAATTTCAATGAATGTTAGTTCTACCACAGTGCGTACGATGGCGTTACTGGTACGGAATCTACGGTACATGAGTCCGACACGCACTTCGCCAGTTTTTTTAAAATTATATATGTCTCTGTAAGACTGTACATCGTAGCGCTTAAGTACAGTCCTAACACACACCTCTCTGTTTACAAACGCCGCGAAAATAAACAGGAGCCTCTTTCCACAAAAGCCCGTATTTCCTGGCAAACTGCATCTAGCGGTGGTGGACTTGTCGAAAACATCGTGACAAAAACGAAATGACTAAAACTGGCTACAAGCAGTTTGGTTGCTTGGAAGAATTCTTTGTTTAGAACTGTATGTCTAATCTTTTTTTTTATTAGCCATGGCTGTGTCCCACTGCTGAGCAAAGGCCTCCCCTTCAGATTTTCACTCATCGTTTAATCTTTATAAAGACTTAATACATTATATACATAACCTCACGCCTGTGTCCCAGACGGGTAGGCAGAGACCAGGGACTGCCACTTGCCACGATCCTGACCTCAGATCATTTTCTATGATCTGAGATCCTGACAGATCACCTTCGCTTCAACCACGTTCATAAGTCGTTGCATGCACGCACGCCGGTTCCGGGAACTTTTTATCTTTCCCTTTGCTAATACATCCCCTATTTTTTGTCGATGTATGTCCGCCTGGGAATTCCCTTATTTTTGTTTTTTTTCTGTTTATTGTTATATCCACGTGAACATTACTTTCTTTTGTGTTGTGTGCTGTGTCTGCTTCGTGGTCCCGAAAGTCCCGGCCACCTAGACGGCCCAGGAGCTCTAGATTGCCAACCTTTGCGCATGTACCTTTCGCCTACATATGCCACCGACTTACTATTTTTGTAACCCCCATTTAAATTGTCCGCCCTTTATAGTAGATTGTTTACCAAGGGCTATATGACATCAATTGCATATGAGGTTTTTGGCGCCCGACGGACCGAGGGCGCTAATTAGCACGAGTATGCAATTGATGCTTACACCCGAGGCAAACACTCTGCTTTACATATCGATTGTGAGGTAAGTAAAAAAACAAGAAAGCAGGTTGACTTTTTTTTGACTTGACATTTTTCAAAACTTTGAGAAAGAACTCCAAAACACGAAAAAAAATTACTTTCGCGCCTAGCTAGTCGACTGACTTTTAGTCTTCACGATTTTATGGCAAGCAAACGCGTCAAATCGTGCTGGCCAGTTTGATTTTTAAATCGATTTCAATTAACTTACGATGTGACTGCGAAACAAATAGTTCGATATTTAAAATAAAATCTTCATAAATTCTAATATAATTAAATTGTCTCGATTCCGATTCGAGTAAATAATCGATACCGAAAAAAAAAAATTAACTTTAAAAAAATATTCTTCTTGCAGTGTGAGTATGACAGTTCTTTTTTCAAATTCCAAAACCTATGCTGTAATGTTAACATTACATGGTATGTTTTGAAACCTATGCTGTAACGATATCCATACACCCCGGCATTCAGGGAAGTAAGTGACTACTTACAGAGCAAGAGATATGTAATAGTACATTACACAACTAGGGTGGTAATACAAAGAAAGACTGAGATCGCAGAAGTTTGCGGCCCGAGCTGCAAGCGAGGGACGTAAATATGCGATCGAGAGCTTTCTTTATTTCCTCCCGTGTTGTGTACATCTTTTTATGTCTACACTTGGCCAGAAAGCGGCTTCTTCCGTACGCGCAGCGTGCGGAAAAAGCTACTTTATTGCCAGGTGTGGCATAAAATCATTTTATGCCACACCTGGCGCTTTCTGGCCAAGTGTAGACATAAAAAGATGTACACAACACGGGAGGTAATAAAGAAAGCTCTCGATTGCACATTTACGTCCCTCGCTTGCAGCTCGGGCCGCAAAATTCTGCGATCTCGGCCTTTCTTTGTATTACCACCCTAGTTATGTAATGTACTATAGTAGCCGAACCCCGCTTAGTTCCTTTACACTGTAATTTCCGTTTACAATAAAAAATATTCTATTTATTTACACTGACTGGGTCCCACGCGACGGCTACCGTAAACATGGCCGATCAAGGCGGAGATGACGGGACGACATCACAAACTATCTGCCGAGGTGGCAGGGAATGGCTGAGGACAGAGAGGAGTGAAGAGCTAAAGGTGAAGCTTTTACCCAGCAGTGGGACACTAAACCGGCTAATTAAAAGCGAGTCGGACTCATGCATGGAGACAAATCCGTACTGCCGTTACAAAAATGTCTTCTTGACGTGAAACGTCTTTTAGTACGGTAGCAGGGGGCCCCTTGCTAAAACCGCATGCAACTACCACTTGTTAGCGTGTCGATGGCAAGCCATCGCGGTGAAAGGATTTGCCAATCAGCCCTTAAGCTGATTCGCTGATTGTTGCAAAGGGTGCGCCAGTGTTGTTATCAACCCTTGTATGTCCCCACTGCTAGGGCATGGGTCTCTTCCTGCATCGCAGGAAAGTTAGGCCATACTCCACCACGGGGGCCAGGTCCGGGTTGGTGGAGGATTGTAAGACAGTAGCAGGCCTTACTGTCAGAAGTTATCAAGCCGCCCATAAGGCCTCTGACATGGCTTAACGACTGCCATTACATGACAGCCGGCACCAACGGCTTAACGTGCCTTGCGAAGCACGCTCGGAGAAAATGCCACTAGCGGCAATCACGGGACAGTTACCTACCCTGCACCTGACCGCGCCTGTTGTTGCTTAACTGATGCGCTTGTGGCGAAGTGGACCACTTCTTCTTCTTCTTCTTCAGGCTATATTAGTCCACTGCTGGACATAGCCCTCCCCTAATGAGCGCCATAGCTCAAGGTTGTGCCATCATTGGGGGGTAATGCCCATAATCTCCACGCTGGGCGTGCGGGTTGACCACTACTTGGCCAAAAATATTTCTTTCTATTTGCAACTTAGCTTTTTTGTTACATCTTTGGCTGAAAGGTCCGTATCCATACAAGGCGACCCAAGCTGTAACGAGGCGCCGCGCCTCAGCCGCGCCTCGAGTCAGCGGACGTGAGCAAGTGACCCGGAATAGCCGGTTTTACACTAGCCGGTAAAGGTAACGATACGATATTAAGTTTCACACATCGGACTTGGCCGGCCGTTTTACGGAAAAATAAAGTCTTGTGTAGCGGCATTATAAGCAAGAATTGGTAGTCTTGATAAGTGGAATATTGAGGGTTATTGTCTGTACTTACACGAACAGCACAGAACAGAAACATTTCACTCACCACGATACACATATTATGAGAATTAAACAATAACACACAACAGTACAATTGGTGACCTTATTATTAAAATTAGTTTCTTCCAGACAACCAAATTCATAAATATAAAAAATCCATTGATTAATTACAGTGGTGATTATAGATTTCGTAAAGTACTACGCGTACAAACATTTCATGCCATAAACACTGTGATAAAAAACTTAAAATATATTTATATCTATATTTACATTCACATTCACATTCACATGCACATTCACATGCACATTCACATTCACATTCACATAAACATTCACATTCACATTCACATTCACATAAACATTCATATTCACATTCATATTCATAATACCTATTTGTATTTATTTATTTATATTTGTATTTATATTTGAATGAAAATCTTTAAACAAACCCATCACCGAAAACGTTCAATGTAAAACCGTCAAATAGCAGAACGACTGTTGTTGATTTAGGATCACCCGCCGACGCCATTTTTGCTCTCGGATGTGGTGGGCTCTGATTGCAGGTGGAAATAAGTCAATGGAGAAATTTTCACTTTGAATCTTTATTTTAAATGAAATATAATTCAAAATTAAATACTTTATTTTAGCATTGGTTGCGGGGCGGAAGAGCACTGGCTTCTCAATCGGGAGGTTGTAGGTTCGAATCCCGGTATGAATCCATGACTCGGTTTTCCAATGAATGTATGTGTGTGAATTTATAAAAGCAATATCACTGGCCAAGGGTGAAGGAAAATATCGTGAGGAATGATGAGTGTATGAGGTGTTTAAATACCTCAGCGCTTGATATAAAATTGAAATATTCTTAGTTTTACCGTCCATTTTCTCCAAAATGATTTAAATTTCAGAGACAGAGACCTAAGTAAACTTGTTACGTTATTTAATTGGTAGTTTCTGAGTCAGTTAACTGACAAAAACTTAATCTGCAGGTTTGCTAAAGGTCATTCGAATGGTGGCGTGGTGGCCGGGTCATCTATCTCCCTCCAAAATGGTTGAGACTGATGATGGCTGACCTCTGCGTTATGCTCGTGAACGAGTGCTGTTCGTGTGTCTGGCCGCAGCACTTGTCATGTTTTCACGGCCTATATAAAAAAGTATATATATTTAATAATGCCTTAACATTTAAAGTTATTAATGGCGATCATGGAATCTTATGCGTATAAGTGGTATCTAATGTATTACATTTAAGACTTGAGAAAAGATGGTCAGAGTGGAGTTTTTTTTTCCCGCTGCCTTTTTCTCCACTACATTACGGCCCGAAGGCAGCGGCTTTCACTTTCATGTTACATTGTATTTTGACATTCAGCAAACAGAATGTAAATTCTTTACGTTGAAATAAATTGAATTGAATTGAATTTGACTGTGAAACAAAATTTTAATACTAATTGGGCTGCTTCGGTGACTGGTCGCATCACTTATGTTTTCCCTACTTTCTAACTAATGCTGTCGTAAGCTATTGATACCAATTATGACATCTTGCCCTCATACGTATGAGTGGCTGATGTATTAGGCTTAAGATGACTTGAGATAAGACTCCCAGCGTCTTGCCTTCATATATGTATAGGAGGCAACTGATGTATTAGGCCTAAGATGACTTGAGATAAGATGGGCAGTGTTGAGTTTTTTCGCGAAGCCTTTTCTCTAATACAATATGGCCCGAAGGCCGCGGCTTACATTTTATATTGACATTTAGCAAACAGAGTGTAAATCTCAAAAACATATTTAGAGGCTAAAAATTCCACCCATGCCGGGATTCGAACCCGCGACAGAGAATATTGTAAAGAGGTCCGAAATTTCACTAATGCCGGTGAATCGCCCATTACCTCAATTGGAAAGAGCGCTGGCACGGATAGCCAGAGATCGCGGGTTCGAATCCCGGCATGGGTGGAATTTTTAGCCTCTAAATAGGTTTTAAAAATTGTCCTTAGCACGGGTTAGTGTATTAATAGCACATTACACAACTAGGGTGGTAATACAAAGAAAGGCCGAGATCGCAGAAGTTTGCGGCCCGAGCTGCAAGCGAGGGACGTAAATATGCAATCGAGAGCTTTTTTTATTACCTCCCGTGTTGTGTACATCTTTTTATGTCTACACTTGGCCAGAAAGTGGCTTTTTCCGTACGCGCAGCGTGCGGAAAAAGCCACTTTATTGCCAGGTGTGGCATAAAAATAATAATATAAGAGTGTAAATCTTTGAAATAAAGTTGATTTGATTGCTTGATAGTACATTTCAGTGATATGCTGATACCGCAAAGTTTGAAAACGAAAGTTTTCAATCAGTGCGTCCTACCTGTGATGACCTACGGAGCAGAGACATGGACACTCACGAAAGGGCTGGTCCACCAGTTCAAAGTCGCTCGGCGAGCTATGGAGAGAGCTATGCTCGGAGTTTCTCTAAAGGATAGGATTCGTAACAAATGCATTCGACAGAGAACCAAAGTTATCGACATAGCCCAGAGAATCAGGAAAATGAAGAGGCAGTGGGCTAGCCATATCACGCGAAGAGCCGACAACCGTTGGCGTAAACGTGTTCTTGAGTGGAGACCGCGACTCGGCAAACGTAGTGTAGGACGCTCTCCGGCCAGGTGGAATGACGATCTGCGAAAAACTGCCGGCAGATGCTGGATGCGGCAAGCTGAAGACAGGGTGCTATGGCGCTCATTAGGGGAGGGCTATGTCCAGCAGTGGACTACATAATATAGCCTGAAGAAGAAGAAAGAGAGTGTAAATCTTTACGTTGAAATAAAGTTTATTTCATTGCTTGATAGCACATTTCAGTAACCTCGGTATATATAATTGTAATATGCCTTCCTGGCCAAGTATGCCATCTCTAATTTGTTTCTTGTCTCCGTGGAAGAAATAGCTTTAAGTAATAAGGATGTAGGTACGAGTACCTTGTGTAATTGACACTAACACTAACGCTGGGGCACGGGTCTCTTCCTGCATCGCAGGAAGGCTAGGCCATACTCCCTCACGGTGGCCAAGTCCAGTTTGGTGGAGGATTGTAAGACAGTGGCAGGCCTTACTGTCAGAAGTTATCAAGCCACCCATAAGGCCTCTGACATGGCTTAACGATAGCATTTAAATGACAGCCGGCACCAACGGCTTAACCTTACCATCAGAGTGTCTAAACTAATTGTATTAAAAATACATGACACTCTTATTCTGTTTTAGTGCATAAAATTAATTAAGTACTTATTTTTCCTATACGTAAGCTACTTATGTATAAAATTGCAGTGCCCTTACTGTTGGTAGAAAACATAAAATTTTGTGATAGCAATACCTACTTTTTCTCTCTCTTCTACAATCGGTCTGTTCATCACAGTACTGTGCTCGATAATTAAACGTTTAAATACCTTGAAAGCCTCTTTCACTACAAACATTGGTGCCGAAACCCGGGAAAATGTAAGCCTAAATTGACAACCTGTTACCAAGGCTGTCAATTTAGGCTTACATTCCAGGCACAATGATTATCAATGCAATGCATTGTTTTCTGTGGTGGACAACATCACAACATTTCTTCCACAGACAAGATTTGATATCTCAAACTTAGCCATTCCAGCTGGAATAGAGTTAGCCAATGATGAGTCCAATGTCCCAAGTGAAATATCATTCTTAATTTCAGCTGACATAATGTTTAAAATTATGATGCCAGGAAAAATTGAATTAAACAAGGGAAATCTCATTCTGCTACCTACTAAATTTGGCTACATAATATCTGGAAATTTAGAAGCAAAAAACAATTGTTTTTTAGGGCAAAGCTGTTCTAATCAAGTTTCCTTGCATGCAGTGATGGAAGATAAGGTTGATAGTGTGTTAAAAAGATTTTGGGAGGAAAGATTTTGGCATGTCCCTCAAGTAGGCACAATACTCACAGATAAGGAGAGCCTGTGTAAAGGTGAGTTTTGTAAAACTGTGCAATTGATAGATAACCGTTTTCAGGTCAGCCTTCCTCTGAAAACCCCTGTAGAAGATTTGAAAATAGGAGACTCATTTTCCATAGCTTTACAAAGGCTCAACAGCTTATGCCAAAAATTCAAAGCAGACCCCCAGCTAAAATTAAATTATACAAAATGTATAAATGAGATAATAGACTTGGGGCATGGTAAAATCATAGACCTCAGTAAAATAAATATACCTTTGGACCGCTGTTACTTTTTACCATATCATGCAGTGATGAAAGAAAATAGTACCACAACGAAGCTTCGTGTGGTATTCAATGCAAACACTAGAACCAGGCTCAAGGTTAGTCTCAATGATGTCCTTGAGGCTGGTCCTGTGGTACAAAAGGACTTGTTTGACATTTTGATATTGTTCCGTACCTATAGGTATATAGGCCAGTGCGACATTAAGCAAATGTATAGACAGGTATTAGTACACCCCTCACAAACGCATCTGCAGCTCATTTTGTGGAAAGAGCATGTCGATGAACCCCTACTCTGTTTACAGCTGCTGACAGTTACATATGGTGTGAAGAGTTCAGCCTTCTTGGCAACCCGCTGCTTGGTAGAGTTGGCTTATCGGTTTGGTGAGCAGTATCCACTGGCGGCTTCGGCCTTATTAAATAATACCTATGTTGATGGCTGTTTGTTTGGAGCATCTACCTTAGAAGAATTAAAACAGGTAAGGGATCAATTGATTGACATATTGAGGTTAGGTAGCTTTGAACTGCACAAATGGTGTGCTAATAATCAAGAAATGTTATCAGATATTCCTGAACAAAAACAACACTTTGACAAGGTCCAAATAGGTGCAGGGGAGTTAAAACTAAAGGCTTTAGGACTATTGTTGGACTTAGAGTCAGATTCATTTATATTATGTAAACCCAAAGGTAAGCTTCCATCTGTATGGACGAAACGAACTGTACTAAGTTTCATAGGTACATTCTTTGACCCCATGGGATTGGCTGGGCCAGTTGTAACTCGAGCTAAAGAATTTCTACAAAAAGTTTGGCAGGCTAAATTAGACTGGAATAGTCCAGTAACGGGATCGCTGTTGCTGACTTGGAATGCCTTTGTTCTAGACTTGATGAGTATGGAGCCCATTTATGTCATGCGTGACACAATGATTTGTAATGCAGTCTATGTAGATCTAGTAGGATACTGTGACGCATGCAGTATATCATATTGCTGTTGTTTATACATAAGAAGTGTGCACAGAGATCAGGTTTATAAGCGTTTGTTATGTAGCAAGTCTAGGATAGCGCCATTGAACTCCAAGCTTACTATACCTATCACTACAAACACTTACAGGGCTAATGTTGCGCACTATTATACCTATATTATGTTAAGACCTATTCTGTACCACATGAAGCAATAAACGAACTTGAACTTGAACTTGAAGTCGGTTGTCACGGGATGGTCACCCATACTCTCAAATCAAGTGACTGATTCCAATCACTCGGTTCGCCTAAGCCACGAGAGCTTCAAACCTTGTGTTATTTACTATAGTTTCATATAATTGATGTTACGTAATTATGCATAGAATATTCTTTATTTTACATTGAAATGAAACTGTGTACAATAAAGAATATTCTGTCCATGTAACCCGGTTTCCCCGCAAATAATCTCGTCCACTTCCTCGACACGTCTAATCATTACCCGTTGATCAAACGTTTCCAAACACAGATATATCAACTCTGAGACAAAGTTAACAAGAAATCCATGGCGTCAAAGTGGATAAAAGTATCGACTAAGCGATTTATACAATACAATGCTTAGGTTATGTATTTAATCAAGAGGGGTGCTTAGTATTCCGTGCAAGGGGGGCAATATATTGTGACCGTCTCGACACCAATCAGGCCGAATGCTAACTTATCCAATATTGTAGCCAGCATGGAGGTAGGAGCTTGACAATATTTTGTTATGAGTAATGATTATCTTACGGCCTGCTCAATAACTTCTGACAGTAAGGCCCGCCGTTGTCTTACAATCCTCCACCAACCCGGACTTGGCCCTGTGGTGGAGAATGGCTTGACTTTCCTGCGATGCAAAAATAGACCCCAGCAGTGGGGACATACAAGGGTTGATATTGAATGCTTTTCTTTGGTCTGTCGGGTTAGTGATAAGTGGCAAACAGGCGTGAAGTCGTGTAGTGTTATGCTTTTTTTACCTTAAAACTAATTTTGTTGTTACGTATAAATGGTAACTAATACATCCGTTACCATTTATACATAACAACAAAATTAGTATGAAATTTTTTGAGGAAAGATGATTAGCGATTAGCGAAGCGGGCGAAATATGCGGGGAAGATGGGCGGCTTGATAACTTCTGACAGTAAGGCCCGCCACTGTCTTACAATCCTCCACCAACCCGGACTTGGCCCCCGTGGTGGAGTATGGCCTAACCTTCCTGCGATGCAGGAAGAGACCCGTGCCCCAGCAGTGGGGACATACGAGGGTTGATAACGATAACGTTTAGCGGGGTTTTTTTCCCACTGTTTTTCGCCCCAACATTGCGGCTTGAAGGCAGCGGCTTATATTTTACATCGACATTCAGCAAACAGAATGTAAATTCTTCACATTAAAAATGGATTGACTGAAATTGATTTGATTTGTTCTCCTCTGTAGAGTGCCTCTACATCGTTGGAAATTTACATGTTTCAAGAAATGCGCATTTTAGAAATAAAGCTCAATAATTACATCACAAAAATATGTTTTACAACCTAAGTTCTAGACTAGTTAGCTAGTACTAGATCCTTAGCAGGGATATACCAATGTTATAGAGCAAAGTCGTAGGCACGTACTGCCAGTCACTAGTAAGATTGAAATTGTTCCTACCTCAATGGCATTTATTCAGTTCACGTACACTTTTCGATGGAAAACGTATCTTACGATATTAATATTGGGCTTTATTTTTTCAATAAAAGGGCCCTTGTATGTTTACCATGTGAATGCCTTTGATTGGAGGCAAAAAATTATAGAAGAGAAATTACATTTCGTGATGTTTAGTCAACGATACTTTAACGATACCAAGAGACGTGATTATAATATCAGATAAAAATCTAATTTTATTTTATTTTTTATTTTGTTTATTCAGGAAACCAATCAGCTTTACAATGTAAATCAAATCAATTTTATTTAAAAGACAGTGGCGGGCCTTACAGTCAAAAGTTATCTGACATGGCTAAACGACTGTCATTACAAGACAGCTGATACGGCTTAGCGTGTCTTGCGAAGCACGGAAGCGCTCGGAAAAATGCCACTAGCGGTAAATACGGGATGGTCACCCATTTAGCTACCGCGCCTGTTGTTGTTTAACCTTAGTGATTGATTCCAATCACTCGGTTCCACAAGGCCACGAGCGCTTCAAATAACTCAATTAAACAAGATTTTGTAAATTATTTAGTAAATAAGTCAAATAGCAATAATTGTTATCAAGTATGTAATCTTAAAAAACTTATTTAAAGGCTAAAAATTCCACCCATGCCGGGATTTGACCCGCGACCTCTGGCTATCAGTGCCAGCGCTCTTTGTCGCCAAGTTCCCATTCTATGCCTGAGCCAGATCTAAATAAAAATAGAAATCGGCGAATATGGTAATAATAATAATTCGTGTAGCTTGAATTATACCCATGCGTGAATAATGTTGTATTGTCACTGAGTTTTTACTGAGCTTCCACTGAGCATCGACTGAGCTTGAACTGAGTAATTACTGATTGTAATCTGAGCAGAAACTGAGCGTTACCGGAGCCAGCCTCCTCGTCGCCTCCAACCTCCCCTAATAGCGACCCCTTTCCACACATACTGAGATCACTGAGCAACCCTTTGGTTGGCAACATCTGAGATACTGAGCAATACGCATGACAATCCATATATTACACGCTAATACACTGTCCACTTGACCACGATCTTCATTGTTAACAGGACACTGAGAATTGATCTAATACTGAGCTAGATTCATGTTTAATTTGCGTTGAGATACACGACACAATAAATAGGATACAACCAGATTGAGATAATCAGTACTCTGAGAATAAATACCTGAATGTCCTCAGAACTGCACTCACTCGGTTGGCCGCTCGTAGCTGTGTGTCGTCACCGCATGGCGGTTTACGGCGCGCTGCTCCGTAAAAAACATAACTACCCCCAAATAAAAAAGTGTAAACATTCGGATCGCGTACATTCGCGACACTCCCCCCACGCAAGAAATAAATTCATTGAAAAAGTAAATAAGATTGGGCATAATATATTACCTTGAGGGACACCAAAGAAACACAAGAAAGATGTGAGAAATGACAATCAGCTTTAATAATCAAAATAATTATTTTTGTCTAATCTAATAATTTTAATTAATTAAATCGACTTCATCTGTTTGTAAGATGCTGAGTAAATGCGCTGTCCAAACCTTCATCTTTTCTATCGCCTTCTGAGCCGTTAATCGCTTTGGTCTGAGCTGAGTGTTCCTCGATTGGGTTGACGCCGAGGCCTGATCAAGATTATCGACAGTAGCCTGTGCACCGTAATTGAAAACATCCTTTGAAATTGTCTGAGATTGTCCGTGAGTCTGGTGAGTTATGCGAGATCTGATATCTGAGTTTGGTGTCTTAGTATAGTCTGAGTTAGTAACTGGCGTTGCGGTTTTATTGAGTTCACCCCTTTCAGAGGCCTGAGAAGCGTTGGAAGATTCCTGAATTTCAAGCGGATAGAGATGAGCTATAGATCGGGTCAAGGTTTCGTTCGGAGAAATAGTGACTTTAGCCACTCGAATTTTGCCATCCTTCCCTTGGATGATTGCTGATATCCGGCCTACCTTCCAAAGTGCTCTATTGGAATCACCCTTAACTTGAACTAGATCGCCCACTTTCGGAATTGCATCCACCACTACTCTTCCTTGACGATGACTAGTTCTGCGCTCTCTTAGACTGTTTAAATAATGATTTGAAAACATTTGAACGTACTCTTGTAAAACTTTCTGGCCACGTTTCCAACCCTCGACCAAGTTAACCTTTGTCACGGTTGCTGGCTCCAAAAAATCTCTGTCTGAAATCTCAGGTATCGAGGGTCCACCAGTGCGTAAGAAATCAGCCGGAGTTAAAATGTGTTCCAACTCATCGCCTACAACCGTCAACGGCCGAGAGTTAACTACGGCCTCAATTTCTTTAATGACTGTGCATAACTGTGCGTGGTTCAATAAATGTTTACCGAGTGTCTTTTTCATACAATTTTTGACAATGCCAATTAGTCGCTCATAAAAACCACCAAACCAAGGAGCGAGCTCTGGAATAAACTTCCATTTTATACCGTTCGTGATGCAGTATTCACTTGTCAAAACTTCGGCTGTTAATTTGAACTGTAAAGCGTTATCCGACGTTATCAACTTGGGTACGCCCCGTGTAGATACAAAACGTCTCATTGCTAGTAAGCATTCTTCCGCCGTAAGGTCAGCGACCACTTCCATGTGTATGGCGCGAACGGCTAAAAAAGTGTACAAAGATACCCAACGCTTTACTGAGGTACCGTTAACATCGACTAAAAGGGGCCCAAAATAGTCAATTCCGACGTATGTAAAAGGTTCACTGTATGTGACTCTCTCTGATGGTAATGATGGCATTGGAGGTAGTTTGAAAGGACCTCCTGCATACTTTCGGCAAGATTGACATTGTTTCAATACTTTCTGCACCTGAGCTCTACCCTTTGAAATCCAATACAGCCGTCGAATTAGTGAAAGAGTCTGAGAAACACCTACGTGATAATTTTTTCTGTGTATTTCATCTATTAATTTCGACGTAAAGTCATGGTTTCTTGGAAGGAGAATTGGATTTTTCTGATGATCTGGCCAATCTGTATTTCCTAACCTTCCTGCACAGCGCAATAGTCCTTCATTATCCTTGTATATCCCTAGAGATCTTACTAGGTCCGTCTTTCTTCCGTCAAGTTCTCTCGGGAAACATTCTGCTTGAATTTGTCGTAACTTACTGGCGTGCGTGTCCGTGACTGTCTCTGAGTCTATATCCATGGTGTTAGATTGGCATCTTATTTCTGGTTGATTAACGGTCTGAGTAGTATGTTTTTGTGGTGTTTCTGAAGTGCCAGTCTGGTCTTGTGAGGATTCCATAGGACCCTGCCCAGCCGAAAGATTATGAACAAGGTCATGACTGTGTCTTAATCCTGATACACTCACGGGCCATTTATCGCCGCCATGATATAGAAAATCGGGTCCCTTTAACCAACGTTCCACATCCTCATTAGAAGCCTTTGTTCTGGTCGCAACGTCAGCTGGGTTAAGCTGTGATGGTACGTATCGTAAGCATAAATCGTTTCGTTTAATCTCCTCGACACGTTTTGCTATGAATGGCGGAAGGAGTTTCTCTGATTTACACCAACTCATAACAATCTGGCTATCCGTCCATAAATATAGGTTACTAATGTTTAGTCGAAGTGATTTCAACACAGTCTTGTTAAGTCTACTACCAATCACTACACCCAGTAACTCCATCTTCGGAATCTGTAGATCTGTCTGTTCTGCTTTTCCAACTAAGCGAGATTTTCCTATAACAAAGTTCACTTTAATATCTCTCTCGCAGACACTCCTGAGATAGGTTACTGCTGCATAGGCCTGCATCGATGCATCTGCAAAAGTATGTAGCTCATGATAATATGTTGCATCATTTTCGGATTCGCTTGGCTTTTTAAAACTTCTTGGAACTCCGATGCCGTGAACGTAGTTTAAACTTTCCATTGCGGTTTGCAGTTCTTTAAGAGCTATCTCACTCAGTTTTGTATCCCATTCAATCTTCTGGTACCACAGGTTCTGAAGAAATAATTTAATCGGTAACACAAGCGGGGCTGCAAATCCACATGGATCAAAGACTGACGCCACCAGCCTGAGAACTTCTCTTTTTGTGTCTACTTGATTCACATCCTTCGACGCTAGATCAAACTTTAAACTTAGTCTGTCGTTGACGAGATCCCAATTTAAACCCAATACTTTCATGAGTTTTTTCTCTCGACTGCGATACTGCGTGGGGATAGAATTCAAAAAATCGTCAGAATTAGAGTTCCACTCACGAAGATTCATTGAGAGGTCGTTGAATGCACGTTTGGAAGTCTGATAAATATTCATCGCCTCGCTAATTGAATCAGCTCCACTGACGAGATTGTCGACGTAAAGATCTTGAGCGATGTACTTATGAACATTGTCATGAGTCTTATTCAAATGATAACGGACTGTCGCATTTAATAGAAAAGGACTTGAGATTACCCCAAAAGGTACACGTCTAAACCTTAGGTGCATCAGGTTTTCGCCAGACAAGTCGTCTTTTAAGTTTGTGGGCCACAAGAATCGTGTCACGTCTCTATCTTTGTCTTGCAGTCCTATCTGTAAAAACGCCTTTTCAACATCAGCTACTATACCTATACGATGTTCTCGAAAACGAATCAGCAAGCCAGTCAGATCTTCCAAAAGAAGTGGCCCTCTATAAAGACACTCGTTCAAGCTCTTATTCCCTTTAGTTTTGGACGAGGCATCATAAACTAAACGCAGTTTCTCTCCTTGTGCCACGCAATGATGAGGAAGATAGTGCACAGGATGTTCCGCTGAGTTTAGAGCATTTGGCACAATCTCTATAATACCTTTATCAAGCTGTTCTTTAATAATATTATCATACGCCAGGATAGTGTCATCATCAAGTCTTTTCAACAAGCTCTTTAATCGCCCCAGAGATAATCCAAAATTTGAGGGAAGTATTGGCGGGTACTCAATCCACGGCCATTTCACATGATACCTGTTGTCAGAAAACTCAATCGTGTCATTAAACTGTTTGACAGCTTCATCATCTCTGTCAGCCTTTGGCGAATCTGTGATCCCGATAGATTCCAAGTCCCACAGTTTCTTCAGACTGTCACTCTTAAGCGGTGGATCGGGTTCGCAAAGGCTACTGTATTCCATGCTCGATTGGAAATATGTGAGTACTGAAAGTTTGTCCTGGTCACCCTTTATCATTTCCGTGCACTTTCCTGACCATATCCATCCGAACATGGAGTCAACAAGGAATAGATTGTCAGCCACCTGTAGTTTCTCTCCGCCAATTAAGGCGAAGTAATAATCATTCCCGATCAATACATCGACCCGGTCACCCAGAGAGGCATCGTCTGCCATAACCATTTTATCAAGGATGTTCCTGGCTTGACTGTACTGTACGTCATTGTAAGGTAAAGTCGGAACACTATTAGTAATATGTGGGACCACATTGGCATAAAGTGTTTTAACTTTATCGGTCCTTGTTGTTATTTCGAAATTTACCACTGGGCTTTCTATTTCATCGGGATGGTCGGCACCAAAGGTGAAAACGGATAAATTATTTACCTCCAATTCTGACAGCTTTAGTTTCTTGGCCAGGTCTTTAGTTATATACGTGCGTTGGCTTCCACAGTCAAGTAAAACTCGACAAAGGATTTGCGATGTATCACCAATTTTATTTACGCGTGCAACTGCTGTTTGTAGGATAGTAACTCCTTTGTTGTTTAATGGTTGGCTCACGTGTAAATTATTTGTTTTAATAGGATCCTTAGTTGGACATAAAGCCCGATTGTGGTCCCCGTATTTTCCGCAATGATGACATTTTTTGTGTGACCTGCAATCCGTTGACCTATGGCCTTTCGATAGACAGTTGTAACATCGCCCTAGTAGCTTGTGCTTTCTTTCTTGAACCGTCTTGGCAATAGTGCACTCGTCATTAAAATGTCCGTTTCCGCAGAAGATACATGTGGGTCTCTTTCTTTTAATCTCTGGTTCTCGTGGGTTGTGTGTATCTCTAGTGTATTGTCTCTTTCGTTTATCACTATTCTTGTTTGTACCGTTGTGCGAGTATCTACCCTCTGGATAAATTTTATCATCATAGCGTTTTATTGAAAATCTACTCTTGTCTTGATTACGAGGAAGAAATTGTTTTCTTAATGGAAACCGTGACTTTGAATGACCTTCCGTCCCAACGTGTAGTGTCTCTAATGTAAATCTTTCGCCCTGAGCTTTGCTCGTACTAGGCCGTTCGAGTTGGTGAGTGTCTTCTTTCATCCGGCTAGAAGCTTCACGTGCTGATATAATGTGTTCCAAGTGTTTCCGAATATTCTCTATCGTGTCAGTCTCGGTTCCCATTTTGATACGCAATTCATATATAATCTCTTCTGAAAATTTTTGCATTATCATAACTCTTAAGTGATTGTGGTTAACGTCCTCTCCTAATGACTTAAGAACACGGAGGTGCCTTTCAATCTCGTTTAACCCTTCTCGCGTTTAGTGTACATACGTCTGTACACTAATCAGCCCGGCCGCGCGCATCCCCCAAGCGCTTAGTGTACAGACGTATGTACACTATGCAACGCTCAGATTGGACTCTTTTTATCTATGCTCTGTGCATTCTCTATGGACAATATCTGTTGTTTTATTGGCCAATGGTTAGTAAGGATTACTTTCGCCAACCAATCAAATGACGTGACGTGGAAAAAAATTGAATTATCATCGAAACCACATGAGCTTGCTAGGTCAGACGCCATTTTGCGTTTTCGTCGTGAGTTGCTCCGCTCGCTAAAGTTTTATAAGTTATTTAGAGAAGGCAACGCTGCGTATTTGTTCATGTGTTATATATCAAATTACTGGGAAAAGTGTGTAGATTATGATTCAAATAATAGTTTCGTTGTATTTGATGGAAAAGAAAGTGAAAAAAGCCTCGAACTTTTAGCCCGGATTGTGCCGCTTGTATGGGCGGTCAGTGTCATTTTACCTCTTCCTGGTAATTATTCATTTATAGCTTTATTTTGGTGAATTAGAGTATGAAAATTGTGTAAACAGTAATAGATAATATGCAGATCATATTATAAGTGTTAGTTCAGTGCTAGTGAATGAGTAATTAGTGAAAATAGTGAGACAAAGTTCAAAGTAGTGTCAAAATGGCGTGGATAGTGAAATTCATCTCGTCATTTGAATATCATGTAAGTTTATTGATAATTTTATTAGCATTACAAGTATAATAACCGGATAGGGAATTTTATGCAGATTGTAGTGATATATAACACTTATTGAATAATTACGTAGTACTTTCTCTAATTTGAGAAATGCGGAACTGTGTTCACAAAAAAGATGCAAAAAAATGGCGGTGCGAAATGACCCTGCACTATGCGGTACCTTTGAACTTTCTTTTTTCCGAGCGCGCGTGGCGCTAGAAGGGTTAACGCTCGTCGACAGTCAGATATAGACTTGTCAGCAATCTTGATTCTGTATAAAGCCGCATAGTGGGCATCAATAATGGTGCCGGGCTTGCCGTATCTATCCTTGAGAGTAGAAACGGCTATCTGATAATTACTGTTTGTCGTATCTAAACCGTCTATAGCTCTTTTCGCTTCACCCTCTAGAACTGACTGTAAGTATAGGAGCTTATCGACGTCATTGATATTGCGATTATCAACATTGGATGCAAATTGGTCCCAGAATTGATGCCATTTTAAAACGTCTCCGTCAAATTTTGCCAGCTCCATCTTTGGCAATTTACTGGCAACATTAAGTGTATCGGCCCTGGTGCTCTCTGATGACTTAGGGTGACAAGTCCCTTTCTGAGTATAAAAGTTTATTTCTGTAACCAATTCTTCTCCTTTAATTTGAATTTGTGTGTACTGGCATATTTCATCGGCGCATTGATTTTGGATGACCTTAAAATAATTGTATATTTCTGAGATGAAACGTTCTACTGCAACTTTGAGTTTTGACGATATCATTTGCGCGTCAAATATATCACCAGGTTCATTTTTTAGCCTTTGTAACGCACCTTGACCTATCTCAATAAGGGAAACTAGGTTTTCTATAATTAATTTGAGTCTAGTCCGGACTACTTCCTCCATTGCTGAGAGTGAAAACAAAGGTAAATCTGAGTAAAGGAAAAAATGCACAGGCCACTACGAAAATGTCAAATGCAACCCAACCAAGTCGTTAGTCCTGGCTGTAACAACGAAAAAAAATGTTTGTTTGTTACACTTTATTGCACAATCCAATTCAATTAAATGGCATACAATGTGACAACAATTATGTACAAATGTCTGAGGATCCCACCTCGAGTATCTGAGTTTGTTTCTAACTGTGCCAAAATGAAGTTCGTTTATAATTAAGTAAATATGGTTTAATAAAGGTCTTTCGTTAACTACCACCCTTTTGTTCGATAGTGACCCTTTTCCTTATAGACCGTAAGTTGATAACTGTCAAAGTGATGACTAATGTGTAACCTTTCCATTACAAGTCGTTCCAGTTTATTATTTATAAAAGGTTATACAACTTCACACGACTAGTACCAAACTTACTTAATACTTAAATAACTAATAATCAATATTACGGTATATTACAAGACGCAGGTCCTGACCGACCTGGTCCCCTGGCCCCTGGGGGGACGCTGTCTTATAGGTACACGATAAAACTAATCAAAGAATACTCGTAACGGTATTACTTTAATTAATCAGCACAACATTGACAACCTGAACTAAACTCTTGTCACTGTATTATAAAAGCAATGAAACATTGTTCGAACTATGTAGGGAATTTATTACAGAAAAGAAATAAAACCAGCCCTGCCTCTGATAAAAACAACTTTGTCATCATAAACTGAACGCTCAATATCCGTTGTTACGAATAGATAACACTTTTAGATTTGTGCTAAAAATGTTCTCTCCTTATTGCATTAATCATTCAAGCTAACATAGTTTTTCAATGATAAGAAATAAAGAACAATTTTGCATGCACAATAGAAACCAGATAGGCAGACGGAATATAGATGCTTTGCAACAAATGGTACCTATGCGAAAGGAATAGTTTTAATATGCAGCGCAATTGAAATATTGATAATTCGCAATTGATTGGGGTAACAAAAATAAATAAGTAAATAGGTATTATCTGTCTATATACAGGCTAGGCCGACCAAGCCGTCAGCATGATATAGGTGCTGGGCAAGCCTAAACCATCTATAAAACCATGTCCAGGCACTACAGCGTCGGAGTGGTCCCTTCACCCATCTAGTGTGAGTGAGGATTCCACTGGACGCTGTATATATCATCTCATTACGTAGATGCAAAAAGGCCAATCATCATCATCATATTGCCGATGAATAAATTTAAACTGAAATACGAGGTAATAATTTTCAGAAATATCACATCAGGTCCAACTTTAACTTCTGTTTTTCACTAATTTAGATTAGTTTTTATGAGAGGTTTTATAGAAAGTGAAGATTGATACTTTCGACAGCACATCAATACCGATACTTCACACATCTCTTAGTTTCATAAGGATTGACTTTGCTACAAGATGGCTATAGGCCACCCGGTGCTAAGGGTAAACAATTTTATTGGAAGTGTTTAATCGACATGAAAATGAGGAGGATCCCAGCTCCTCCACCATGTCGCCAAGTTCCCATTCTATGCCTGAGCCAGATCTAAATAAAAATAGAAATCGGCGAATATGGTAATAATAATAATTCGTGTAGCTTGAATTATACCCATGCGTGAATAATGTTGTATTGTCACTGAGTTTTTACTGAGCTTCCACTGAGCATCGACTGAGCTTGAACTGAGTAATTACTGATTGTAATCTGAGCAGAAACTGAGCGTTACCGGAGCCAGCCTCCTCGTCGCCTCCAACCTCCCCTAATAGCGACCCCTTTCCACACATACTGAGATCACTGAGCAACCCTTTGGTTGGCAACATCTGAGATACTGAGCAATACGCATGACAATCCATATATTACACGCTAATACACTGTCCACTTGACCACGATCTTCATTGTTAACAGGACACTGAGAATTGATCTAATACTGAGCTAGATTCATGTTTAATTTGCGTTGAGATACACGACACAATAAATAGGATACAACCAGATTGAGATAATCAGTACTCTGAGAATAAATACCTGAATGTCCTCAGAACTGCACTCACTCGGTTGGCCGCTCGTAGCTGTGTGTCGTCACCGCATGGCGGTTTACGGCGCGCTGCTCCGTAAAAAACATAACTACCCCCAAATAAAAAAGTGTAAACATTCGGATCGCGTACATTCGCGACACTCTTTCCAACTGAGCTAATGGGTGACTCACCGGCATCAGTGAAATTTCGAACCTCTTCACACTATTCTCTGTATTACGTACAGGCAGCGACATCTGGCTGAAGTAAATTGCATCACTTACAGCCCCGACTACCTACTTTGCAGTTAGGTTTTTACATCGGAATGATATCGCTGTACCCACATGGGTGAAATTTTTAGCCTCTAAATAGGTTTTTTAAAATTGTCTTTAGCACGGGTTAGTGCATTAAAAATAAAAATAGTATAAGTATGTAATCGTTTGAAGCGCTCGTGGCCTGGTCGAACCGAGTGACCCTCCCGTGACTACCGCTAGTGGCATTTTCCGAGCGCTTTCGTGCTTCGCAAGGCACGTTAAGCCCTTGGTGCCGGCTGTCATATAATGGCAGACGTTAAGCCATGTCATAGGACTTATGGGCGGCTCGATAACTTCTGACAGTAAGGCCCGCCACTGTCTTACAACCCTTCACCAACCCGGACTTGGCCCGCGTGGTGGAGAATGGCCTTACCTTCCTGCGATGCAGGAAGAGACCCGTGCCCCAGTATAGTGGGGACATACCAGCGTTGAATCGATGTAAGGATTTGCAATAACGAATATATTTACAATTTAAATAGATATTAAAATCAAGCGATTTCACAGCGGTCACTGGGAGGGAAGCAGTCACTCTTCCCAAACATCTCAACGGATCACTCGAGGGCGCGGGTACAGACGCAGCTCAAATAAGATTCACAATTCCGGATTGCTGCACCGTTTTCTCCGCAATTTATCACGGACTCGCCGAAAAGAAAAAAAGCCGGACAAAAAACCGGGAGAGAGACGCGGAAAAACAAGGATACGGTAAGATTGCAGCCGCAGAGACGTCCCCGACCGCTATAATGTCGGGTTAGTCCTTGATGGACGCCGTTGTGGTATTCTCTTCCGTGTGACAACGGTTAGTTCAGGATACACTGACGGTATACGATTATTGTAAGACACAAGCCTTAAACCTAGTTCAGGGGCCAGGGATACAATATTATCTTGTGTGTAATATCGAAATTGTTTTTATGGTACAATATTATTTTCTTGTTACAGCTGTGGTAGCTCAGTTGGTAGAACCATGGACTCGCAAGCGAGAGCCCCAGGTTCGATCCCGAGTGCGGGCATGTACCAATGACTTTGTTTAATTTCAAAAGTTACGTACATTTGCGAATTTGTAGTCGCAATACCACACGCTAACTGTGAAGGAAAACATCGTGAGGAAACCCGCGGCTTGGTTGGCTCCGCACGTATTGACTAGTCTTTCCTGTGGGCTAGGCCGGTTAAGCTGTCAGGATGGTATAGGTGCTGGGCAAGCCTACACCATCTATAAAACCATGTCCCAGGCACTACAGCGTCGGAGTGGTCACTTCACCCATCTAGTGTGAGTGAAGATGCCACTGGACCCTGTAAAAATCATCTCATTAAGTAGATGCAAAAGGCCAATATTATATTTTCTTGTATTGCTTTTTATAGAAATAAAACTCTTTATTGTATTCTTAGGTTTAGAAATATCCGTGTAATTTCCATTTTTATTTACAATAAAGTGTTCTCTGTCTATATATTGTTATATATTATTGTTAGTACTCTTTTTTGTAGCCTTTATCTTAAAAAAAGAGAGAAAAAGAGAGTACGGGCGTAAGTACTCCTATATTAAATTATAGTGACGACCTCTGTGGCGTAGCGGTAGCGCGTCTGTCTACCATGCAAGAGGTCCCGGGTTCGAATCAAGGCTGGAAACAAAAAAAAAGCCCAGGTCTTGGATGTTTACATGTTTGTGATGTCGTTGTTTCTGGTTCCCATGACACAGGGTATCCTAGTGTGGGGCCAGAAGCAATGTATGTGCCTGTATGTAAATGTTAAAATGTTAAAAAATTTTAAATGTCAAATGACTTAAAAAACCTATTTAGAGGCTAAAAATTTCACCCATGCCGGGATTTGAACCCGCAACCTCTGGCTATCCGTACCAGTCAAATGTCAAATGACACCGAACTATTACTAAAGATTACAAGGTAAGCATTGGAATAGTTCTTGTGTTCTGAACTAACACTCAAAACACATAATATTTTGGCAGTTAGGTAATATTAGTAGATTTATGCACTACAGTAATATTTATGTTGGATATTTTTATTTTATAATTTGGATCTATGTTGGATTTTTATTTTTATTTTATAATTTAGTTTTATATCTAAGGATATTTCTGAGTTGTATGTTTGGTTTTTTTTTTCTTGGTTATTAGTAAACACGGGGTTTCCTAGTGTGGGTGCCGTCAGTAAATGTGAACTTAGATTACCTATTTAGAGGCTAAAAATTTCACCCATGACGGGATTCGAACCCGCAACCTCTGGCTATCCGTGCCAGCGCTCTACCAATTGAGCCAAAGGGCGACTCACAGCATCAGTGAAATTTCGAACCTCTTTTATTTCCCGGCATGGGTGAAATTTTTAGCCTCTAAATAGGTTTTTAAATTTGTTCCTTAGCACGGGTTAGTGCATTAAAAATAAAAATAGTAGAACTTAGATTAGTTCCTGCAAATAAATATTTTTTTATCTTTATCTTTTATTAATATATAATAGTTTCCTTAATTTTATATTTATTAACCCGTATGTTTAAAAACCTATTTAAAGGCTAAAAATAAGTGATGCAATTTGCTTAAGCCAGATGTCGCTGCCTGTACGTAATACAGAGAATAGTGTAAAGATCTTCGAAATTTCACTGATGCCGGTGAGTCGCCCATTGGCTCAATTGGTAGAGCGCTGGCACGGATAGCCAGAGGTTGCGGGTTCGAATCCCGGCATGGGTGAAATTTTTAGCCTCTAAATAAGTTTTTCAATTTGTCCTCAGCACGGGTTAGTGCATTAAAAATAAAAATAGTATAACCCATAAGTAGTGTACAAAATATGTGTGAATATTATTTGCACGTTAGTATATATGTACATATTCTTCCAATGTATTTCATGCAGACCTTCCTAATCAATCAATCAAAACATTTATTTGTCATAAAAATAGATATTAATTACATACAAGTCTTAGGAAAAATGGCATCTCTATGTTTAAAAACCTATTTAGAGGCTAAAAATTTCACCCATGCCGGGATTCGAACCCGCAACCTCTGGCTATCCGTACCAGCGCTCTACCAATTGAGCCAATGGGCGACTCACGGCATCAGTGAAATTTCGAACCTCTTTACAATATTCTCTGTATTACGTACAGGCAGCGACATCTGACTTAAGCAAATTGCATTACTTACAGCCCCGACTACCTACTTTGCAGTTAGGTTTAACATCGGAACGATATCACTGTACCCACATGATTATACTACGTAATACAGAGAATATTGTAAAGAGGTTCGAAATTTCACTGATGCCGTGAGTCACCCATTGGTTCAATTGATAGAGCGCTGGTACGGATAGCCAGAGGTTGCGGGTTCGAATCCCGGCATGGGTGAAATTTTTAGCCTCTAAATAGGTTTTTAAATTTGTTCCTTAGCACGGGTTAGTGCATTAAAAATAAAAATAGTGTAATCTCTATGTTTTACCTACAGGGCATACAAATATTTTAAGTTAACATAATAATTAATTATCTGGCATGCGTTGCATGCAGGACATCAATTCTTAGTATTATTATGTTAAAAATTACATCTTATTAAAATCGTTGATATAATGTTGTCACGTTGTGTGTTTTCTCCAATGACTCGAGCGGCTCAGGTTTCGATTTACTCTGGTATCACCATAGAGTTTTGTAGGCTGACATTTCTTCCTTTGGGTTTGTTTGATGAGTTGGTCGCCTGTGATTGGTCGTTGCTTGTATGATGCCATAGGAAATCTAGTTACCTCATTTCAGGGAAAAGTAACTTCAGGTGTTGATGAATATCATTTATTTGATTAAAAGATGGAAAAATAATAACATGATAAACAAAGAATTAATACAGCTAGTAAAGAAAAATACAGGTAAATGTTATTCATACAATATGGGAAATTTTGGAATATCGTTTTAGGAGATAATAATTTCTTTTATATGGCCACCCAAGCATAAGATTGACAATCGTGACGCGACGGTCTGCTGGTATAAGATCGAGCTCCGAAAAGGACGAGAGAGATTAGCTGGAAAGATCAGAGGACACGAGGAGGTGTGGTCCTCCATTGTGAGCAGACTTGGCTCAGATGGCGTCGAAGCAGCCCATTTAAGTTATATTTTGTGGCAGCAGGAAATCTGTAAGTAAATACTTATTTGGAAGGCTGTGTGTAGAATCTTGTACAATTCCGGTTAGGTCATCTCTCATCCTCGTGGTTATTTTTAGGCAGCACCAGATTCCTGGAAAAGGGTGAAGGAAGGATTGCCAGCGTCGAGACAATCCTAGTTGCTGAATGTCTTCGGTAAGATTTATCCAGATTTTTATAATTGCCTGCCACATGCTTATGCCATTTGCAATCTTCTAATAGAAGCAATTTTTCTTCCTTTCAGCTGGATAGGATTTCTTTTTGTTGTTTTTCCTCACGAGATATTTAAATATTTACCTTTGGGGGAGGGGGGGGTTTGCTTAGCTTTAGTTTTTTTCTTTCAACCTTAAGTAATTTCGGTTGTGGCTGTTTTCTCTTTTTGCTGTCGAGAAACAGTTGCTCTTTTGGGTCAAGAAACTTATGCTAGGCTGTGCTACAAGCGCTTGGCTTCTCTCATGCCGGGAGAAGGATTTGGTTCGGGACGGCTGGCCAGCGTCTTCGTGTGAAGTCCTTTGGTCCTGCTCTGGTGATGGCGCAAGGGGCGAGGCTGTCTACTCGGCGTTCTGGCTAGTGGCCACCTGTGGCCGGATTGACTTCACATGGAGGTTTCTTTCTGGCAAGGTCTGTGAAACAATTTCACTTCCATATTAGGGAATTAGGATTTAAAGAATTTTGGCATTGGAATTAAATTGTTGATAATTATTGAAATTGATGGCAATCTGATTTTTAGTACGGACTAACCACTTATATAGGTAAATTGTGAACCTATCAGAACCACTTACTGTAGCGACCCCGCTCTGCTCTGAGCTTTTCAGAAGTTAACTAATTGTCTGGGTTTAGACTCTAAGGTTTCACAATTACACTATTGCTACCTGGTAGCCTACCTAATAAAGATGGTGCTCAACACTAACAGCGTGTTTTTTCAACTCCCCATATTTAGGCCCTTGATGGCTCAAGGCACTGAGCCAGACAATTTTTTCAGATTTTTGGTGGCCCTGGCCACATTTCAGATCTGTACGTGGCGGGTTTCCTTACAACCGGACAGGGAACCACCCAAAAACGTTACAATGTGGATTGTGATGTCAATTGATAAATAAATAAAATTTAAAATATTTCAAATTAAATTAAATTAATACATTTGAAATTAATAATAAAAAAAAAAATTTTGTTAATAAAAATTAAAAAATGATTTCGTTAATATATTTTTTGAATATTAGTCGACCAAAATTTAATAATGTAAACGTTGTCAATTTACCAATAATATATTAAAAAATTTCAAATATTAAGTTTGTAAATAAAAAAAATGCAATTAAATTATCGAGTCGTTTAAGAAATCTTGTATCGAATAATAACATTTGTCAATCAATAGCTTATTGAGATTAATTTTAAACAAGGGCAAGTTTATTTCTGTGATATGTGACGGAATTTTATTGTATATCAGAGGAGCCATACACAGAACGCTCTTAAGCATTAGTGCTGTCTTGCATTTTGGTATTGATAGTTTCCCTTTGTATTGAGATCGTATTGGCTGTTTGCGTACACAAGACAGTTCTAAAAATTGTTCGGGATTCCTTTTCGCAAATACGCATAATTCATACACTATAGTGAAGGTGCCTACCGTTAAAATTAGTAGTGATTTAAAATATGGCAAGCAACCGCCTGTGGTTTTGATGCCACGCCTACCCACTCTTTTTATATATGAGTTCTATCCATCCTAAGGTAGTCTGGAAGAGATCGCTTTCACGCGACAAGACCGCCAATTTTATACGGCAAAACTTAGATACTCCGTAAGCCTTTTAATGCATTTTATTTTCCAATTCCTCTAAACGACTAACGATTCCTCCAAAACACTCCCCACAAGTAGAGAAGTTTGAAGACGAGAAATTAATAGGATCAGAATCGTATTTTTAGACTTTTGTGGCGGCGGCTAAAAGAAGGGGAACGTATTTGGTGTTTGAAACATATGTATGTTTGTAACTGTGTCCGATCTTATTAATATGTTCCCCTATAATTCCTTAACAGATTTTGACAGTCAGATTTTGACAGAGTCAGATTTTGACAGAGTCAGATTTTGACAAATCTTATCTCAATCGATTCAATGTGTTTGCGCGAGTTTTATAGCCTACATGAAGTTCGTATAGAAATAATGAAAATAAAAAACGACCAAGTGCGAGTCAGACTTACGCACCGAGGGTTCTGTACAAAGTTGTAAATAGGTACCTACATTTTATAAATAGTTTAAGAATCGAGTGTCGTAGTTTTTTTCTTAGGTTTCCCGAACTCGGTGGATCCTGGTTGTCTGAATAAAGAAGTAAAATAATAATAATAAATAATAATTTAGTTACATTTGTTCAGAATACAAGTTTGATTTCTGAACGCACCCATGACGGGCTGAACTACTTGTCATCTGTCAGATGAGCTGAAAAATTTTCCCTCTTGTATCTTGCTTGTTAAACGTTTGATTTCTCAAAATTGTGTGGCATTTAGATTGCCGAGCTTATTATCTTCGGGTGAAGTCCAAAATAAGCTCAGGGGAGGATCCCAATGTTTTGTTGTCGGGTGATGGATCGCCGAAAGTAGTGGACATCTCATGCGGTATAGATTTAATATTATTTCCTGTATTTTTTTTTATTGGAGGGTCAATTTTTATAGTTTTCTGCCTACAGAAACTAGTTGAGTGTCGGAATATACGTTCTTTTGCGTCGTAACCAGATGTAACTTTTTGAACATAATTTAAGAAGTTCGATTTTTTTGGTTTATATATTTTTTTATTATTCTACACTAATGAAACCCCATAAGATTTATACTAAAAATAACTAAATCAGGACACGGACGAATTGAGATCAATTTTTCCGGACTACTTTACCCTTATTTCATACACTAGCAAGTTCATCCTCTCTTTAGACAATTAATGGAGAGTCCTGAGTGCAGTTTGAGTTATTTCGTTCTCGGATGTAATGCCGTTATTACTTCTAAGTGGGGCCCACTTTTTGAGCGAATAAGCGAGTTGTTAATGTTTACTTTATGAAATGATCTTCTTAGTGTGTTTTTGTTACTTTAATCCATAAAGAACGAAGTTTGGAAAATTTATTTTTGCATTATAAATTGGTTACGGACATTGCATCGCAGCCGTGAGTCGCCCATTGGTTCAATTGGTAGAGCGCTGGTACGGATAGCCAGAGGTTGCGGGTTCGAATCCCGGCATGGGTGAAATTTTTAGCTTCTAAATAGGTTTTTAAATTTGTTCCTTAGCACGGGTTAGTGCATTAAAAATAAAAATAGTGAAATTCAATAATCTGCACTTAACAGTCACGACTATTTTCTGGGACCAACTTTTAACTCGGTAACGAAAAGAACGTCCAATAATTCAGGGCTAGTACTTAGCCCGATTAATTTGATCTCAGAAAAGTCTCTCTATAAAGGACCGCTTTCGCTGACGTACACTGGCAACTTAAACAGCGCAATAAAAAAAAAATCATCATACTCTAAATTTAATTATTTAAAAAGTACTCACTCTTTACAAGCTGTGAATCAGCTCTTGGTGATAGACGAGATTGGCAAGAATCTGCGGGCGTCGACATGAGCTGCACACAACCTACAGTTATATGCAGCGTAAGGTCTTTTATTAAAAAATGAAATCTTTTGCATAATGACTACACTATGGCGCATTAAGTAGCACATAAGGAAGAGCGGGTGATCGTGTTTTTCTAGTATAAAGGAAAATTTCCCGCCAGGCAGATCGTATCCCTGTGGACGGCCAGTACGACTGTTGTTAGACGGACGTTATATTTATGTTGTCATGTGAAACACTTTGATTGCGCGATGCAGAAATGTTGTTATTATTACATAGTATAACATAACATAACGCCTGTATCCCAGAGCGGTAGGCAGAGACCAGGGACTGCCACTTGCCATGATCCTGACAGATCACCTTCACTTCATCAACGTTCATAAGTCGTTGCATGCACGCACGCCGGTTCCGGGTAATATTTATCTTTTCCTTTGATAATACATTTCCTATTTGGTCGATGTATGTCCACCTTTTTTTTTTTTTTTTTTTTTTTTTTTTTTCACCCAGGAGAAACCCCAATTACGGGTACCACCGGCTCGGGGGAGCACAGTGGTTATGTCGGACTCCCCGCCCTGAAAAGGGCGGTATACCGACTAAAACTCCTGGGGTGTTCCTCCGCACCGCAAAGGACGGGGCCACGGGAACGCTTGCGCACACTTCCGCGACCCCGTCTGCGGGCGCCCTTTCGGGCACTCCTTCGGCGGCGCTTCTGCCCCGTCGGTGCTCGACGACGGGGCTAGAAAACGCCGCATCTCTTCGTTGGAGCGCATAGGGGCCAAGTGCGTATGATCTTGGCCCCCATACGCCCCAACGCGCCGCCCCCTCCATCCCATCGCAAGCCGGTCGATGAGACGGGGAGGGCGGCGCACCTCCTCGTTGAGGCGCGTGGGGGCCCAAGCGTCCCGGTCCCCACACGCCCCACACGTGAGGCCCGTCACGTCGCCCACCAGCACTTCTCTGAAAGCAGAGAAGGCGGTGAGCGACCGCGCGGGCCCCCTCCGTGCCAGAAGGCACCCTCGGAACACGCAAGGGCGCCTTCCGGCCCGCCGTGATGGACGCGGAGAGTCCCCCGACCCTCCGCGTCCCGGCGGCCACTCTGGTCCGACTGGTACGAGGCGCGCGCGCTTCCGCGCAGCGGCGCCCCCCCCAGTCGGTCCTTCATTCGGTTGGTCGCCTGGGTCCCGCTCCACAAAGTGAAACAGGGCCCACGCGACCCCTCCCGCCAGATTTTTCGCCGCTGGCCAGCAAGATCCCATAAAGAGAAGTTACTGACCAGCGCCCAGGGTGCACCGGCCCTTGCCACTTACCCTTCCTACTGGTTCAAAAATGAATCAGTAGGAACGGAAGCGGAAGGGCACACGGGAAGGTAATCTGGCATCGCACCCCGATGTATGTCCACCTGGGACAACCCTTACCAGGCCTTCGACTCACATTCGCAATATATATCTATCTATGTCTACGCCCAAAATACATTTTCCCATATTTCATTAGCTCCAAGACCACGAAGTCATACAGTTAAATACTTGCCCCCTTATTCATAATAGTCTGTTAACTTTAAGCAATGCTTATTCTCACTCTGTCCTCTTCTATTGACCCAAGTCAGAATGAAAGAGAACACTCTTTAGCAGCTGTTTTAAGCTAGCGGACTATTATGAATAAGGGGGTTAGGCTCTTTCTAATAAACACCGTATAAGCCTTGTATAGTTGCACAGTGTTTTGTTCACGTCATTTAAATGTAATTTTCAGTTGGAAGAAAAGAGATAAAATACTGCATAGTTAAACAATAGTTATACAATACTTACACCAAGTTTATTAGTAAGGCTGGTAAGCTTCTAAAATTGCCCGTTTATGCGGTAAAAAGTTTTCATAGAAAATCCCCACTGAAAAGAAAACTGCAGCTGGGACTTATTTCTGAAGTAGCTCTATAGCAATTGACGTTTTTAAAAATAATGTTGGTACCTCAAGAAGCGGACTTCTTAACATAGTGCCTGCGCTACGTGCAGGCATGTTCGTACAAATCAGCAAAATCTGCAAAGGAATCCTTTGACTTACATATCAAACTATCGCAGTCTAACCTAGACCTTACGGACGAGACTCACGGACCAGAATTGTTTGGAGGCAGACACTGCAGGTAAAAATCTAGACTCTTAAGTTGAGTACAGACTTGCGCGTTTGTTTGAAAATCAGATGTACGAGTATCAATATAAACAAGCAGTATATTTTTTAAGGCACTTAGGGGCGCTAACTAGCGCCACCAATGGAATAAAAATCATAACTTCTTTTATAACTCGTTTTCTTTCAAAAAGTAAACATCAATAGTATTTCTCAATGATTCGCAATATTCATACATAGTTATATATTAAACGGGTCAAATCGCGATTATTTATTAGGTAAAACGTAATTACCTTATTTCCCGACGTTTCGGCAGCGTTACAGTTGCCGTGGTCTCGGGTAGAATGAAGTGGCGAGTACAGTCAATTATTGTGGGTAGTCACTATTAATTGAACCACTGGATCGAGCTACACCGACCAAACCTAACTGCAAAGTAGGTAGTCGGGGCTGTAAGTGATGCAATTTACTTAAGCCAGATGTCGCTAACTGTACGTAATACAGAGAATAGTGTAAAGAGGTTCGAAATTTCATTGATGCCGGTGAGTCGCCCATTAGCTCAGTTGGAAAGAGCGCTGGCACAGACAGCCAGAGGTCGCGGGTTTAAATCCCGGCATGGGTGGAATTTTTTGCCTCTAAATACGTTTTTTAAAATTGTCCTTAGCACGGGTTAGTGCATTAAAAATAAAAATAGTATAAATATCAAATATCTTAATATCTGTCATAACAATTTTTAAGACATATAGCGTAGAATGTAGTATTAATGTCCTTGGACTTTAGTCGCGGCGGGAATTGGTAATTGGTTAAAGTCCTGGATTGTTGATCCCAAGTTCTAGGCTATAGGTTCTTAAAATAATAGTCACAGTTGTTAAGATTTCTTATATTCACTTTTAGATAAAAACGTATTATATATATATTTTTAAAGCTAACCCGTGCCAAGGACAATTTTAAAAACCTATTTAGAGGCTAAAATACGAACGTGCACGTAATACAGAGAATATTGCAAAGAGGTTCGAAATTTCACTGATGCCGGTGAGTCACCCATTAGCTCAGTTGGAAGAGCGCTGGCACGGACGGCCAGAAGTCGCGGGTTCGAATCCCGGCATGGGTGGATTTTTTAGCCTCTAAATAGGTTTTTAAAATTCATGAATTGTAGTTCAAAATAGGCCCGACTGACCAGCTGCCGGCTGTTGGCGGCTTAAGCCTATTAAGCTTATATTGGTTACTGTAACCAATATGGCTGGCTTGAGCCGTCGCTAGTGAAAAGGTCCGTTTGTCTGTAAGCACCTTAACAGTTTCAAGATGCACAAGTTCATCTTGTATTCGCGCTGTAGCATTTAGAGGAGCCGGGACATAGGGTTCATTCAATATTCTTTTTCACTTGTTACTGGCAGGCTGAAAGTTGGAGGTCGAGAACATGAAGCTATTCCGAATCCTCGTGAAGCAGTTGGCTTAGAAATGCAGAAGTTTCAGTGGATATTCATTTATATGTAGATAGATAGATAGAGAACACTTTATTGCACAACCAGAAAAATATTACAACCATGATTCTTAAATCTAAGTAATGTTATACAATTGGCGGTCTTATCGCTAAGAGCGATCTCTTCCAGACAACCTTTGGATGGAGTGGATTGCATGAAGAATATAGTCGGTACGTGGTGCATGTACATAAATAATTAAATCGAAAATATATTGATAACAAACAGCAAGGGAGTGCGAGAATATAATTTCTTATAATTACCTACGATATAATGTAGTTACATGCAGGAGAATATTGCATTAGATTTTTATATTTACGTATAAATATTAACATGAGTTCTTGCTTATGTTGTCTGCAGAACAAGTTGCAAACCCTACTTCAAAGAATATAAAATACTCACGCTGACATCAATTTACATTTTGGAATTGTGCATGTTTGTAAGGAGTAACCCAAGCTTGTTTCCACACCACACGCACCCAACAGGCTTAAGACCTCAGGCTCCGCTAGCCATGGTCACATCTAAATTGGAGCTAGTAAACCCTGGCCTACTTACAATGGCGGCTTAAATCTATAATAAACTGCCAGAAAACATAAAAGATATAAAGAAATCACATATTTTTAAAGCTAAGATTACGCAATATTTAATAAGTAACAGCTGTAATACAATAAACGAGTATTTTAATAATAATAAGTTAAATGAATGAAATAATACGATTACATAATGTACCAATGTAATGGAAATTAATAATGAAATTGTAAATAAAACTGAGAATGTAAATAATTGTATACATATATGTAAATATACAGTTTTAGCAAAGTTGTAGTGGTGGTGTCTTGTAGAACATGATTTTTTTTTACATGAACATACTACACAGATCTCGTTAGCCCTATACTTAGTACAGTCTATTTATTCTTACTTGTCCAATTTAGTAAACAATATTCTAACCTTAAAATTGAGATTAGATGCCTAAACTAGACATTTTATCGCAAATTCATGAACTATCATGAACTATGTTTTTAAAATTGGCAGCGTGTTATCTAAAAGAGTGTTCCAGGTTACTTCATTTATGGAAATATGGCAGTTTTGGACTGAAAAGTCACTGTTTAAGGGTAGAATCTTGTTTACTAAATTGGACAAGTAAGAATAAATAGACTGTACAACTAAATGACTTGTGCTATAGGTGCTAACTCGACGATAAATTTAATACAATAAATTCATAGATAACATCCAAGACCCGAGACAAACTAGAAAAGTTCGTTTCCTAGTTTGACCCGGCCGGGGATCGAACCCGTGACCTTCCGTTTTACAGTCAGTGTGCTAAACCGCTGCGCCACCGAGGCTGACAATTAATATTATTACCACCTATTACTATGACATGCAATAATTAAATGATTACGGTTATGATTAATATTCGTATTTGCTCCGGGTAGTCGGTGCTTTTATTTCATTAGTCAGTGGGTAGGTTTTACTTTCCGGTATTTATCTTTACGAAAGGCAATACAAGTATAACAACTAAAAGTTTATTATTACTTTATTGAATAATAGCGCTTTTTTAGCGCTCGTGGCCTAGTGAAACAGAGTGATTGGAATCAATCACTTAGGCTAAGCCACAACAGGCGCGATCAGTGAACATCCAGTCACTACCGCTAGTGATATTTATTCCGAGCGCTTCCGTGCTTCACAAGGCACGTTAAGCCGTTGGTGCCGGTTGTCGTGATGTGGCAGTGGGCAGCTTGATAATTTCTGGCAGTAAGGCCTGATATTGCCTTACAATCCTCCAACAACCCGTACTTGGCCCCCGTGGTAGAGTATGAAGGAGTGCCCCAGCAGTGATGGTATCATTTTTTTTTTTAATTAAAAAAAAATTATACCATTAATGATGATTAAGTTTTCTAAACATCATATTTATCGAGAATTTTCATAATTTTGTTAATTGTTGTTTTGTAGTTCACTTTTCATCAATAAATTTAACATTTAAAAAAGAAATAAAAAAAGTCTGTGTAATCCCATTCTTAAGGTACAATAAAGTGGTCTCTATATATTTATCTATCTATAAATTGAATATAATTTCGATATAAATACATCATATAACGTACAGCATTGAATTGCTTAAAATTCAATGTATTAAGAACCTCTACCTCCTAGGGGCGCCAGTCCTCGAAAAAGCTTTCCCACAGTTTCTGGATTGTCAAAAAAACAAATTTTTCGAAACGATTCCGCACCTTAGCCAAATTAACACACATATGGCCTTCCAAATTATCCGCTTCTGTCTTTTTGTACCAAAATTCTCGTATTACCTAAGGTGCAGTCCGTTGTTTAGCCAGGCGGCACTCTTGGGGCCCATAGACTCCATGATTCATCTGGCCCTAATTCAGATTTTAAATTGTCCCATTTCCGAACGCGCCTGGCTCCAGGCCTCCCTACCAATAAGGTTGGGAGGCCTCGGAGTCAGAAAAGTGACAAGCGTGGCACTGCCTGCCTTCTTGTCTTCCGTCCACAGCATCGAGGCTTTGTATAAGCAAATTATCTGCCCATCCTTGGGCACGATTGAGGTCTCATGCTGTGAGGAAGCCAAGCAGGCATGGAGACTGGTTTGCCCGTCCACCGACCCACCGAAGGACCCTTCAGTGCAGAGACAGTGGGACGGGCCGCTTTGTGAGCTGACGCAAAGACAACTAGTTGAATCTAGTGTCAGCGACCCAGAGCGAGCCCGCCTCCTTGCTGTCTCAGAGCGCGAGTCAGGTTATTGGTTGCAGGCACATCCATCAGTGGCAATTGGCACGCTGATGGATAACATATCTTTCAGCACTGCCGTAGGACTGCGCCTGGGTTGCGCTATCACTGTGCCCCATCAGTGCCCCTGCGGCGCTGACGTCGACCACATGGGTCACCACGGCTTATCGTGTCAACGGAGTGCTGGCCGCTTACCGAGGCACGCGGCGCTAAATGACGTCATCCGAAGGGCCCTCGCTACTTCCGGAGTTCCAGCAATGCTGGAACCTCCGGGAATTTTCCGAGATGATGGGAAAAGGCCTGACGGAATGACGTCAATACCCTGGAAACATGGGAGGCCGTTGGTGTGGGACTCAACCTGCGTCGACACACTAGCACCTTCCCATGTTTCCCAGAGTATAAGGGCCGCTGGCTCAGCGGCCGGGGCGGCGGAAGGCCTCAAACGGCGGAAATATGCAACATTGGGCAACCAATACATATTTGCGCCGTTTGGGGTCGAGACACTGGGCCCGTGGGGCCCCGAGGCGCGTTCACTCTTTAAAGAGCTGTCAACGCGCCTCATCGACGCCACGGGGGACCGGAGGGCTGGCGCATACCTCGGCCAGAGAATAAGTCTGGCCATCCAAAGGGGGAATGTTGCCAGCATTCTGGGCTCCCTGCCGAGGGACACCGACCTGGGGCAAGTGTTTTATTTGTAAATTATAGGTATTTATTTTTATTACTTTATGTTAATTAGATTTTAGTTTAGTTATTATTTTAGTTTTACTTTAGATGTTTTGTTTATTGTATTAAATACATTACCAAATCATGTATACTCAATGTAAATTCGATAATTAAATGCAGGAAGAAACCCGTGAACCAACAGTGGGGACATACCTACTAGGGTTGATATCGACATTGACAATGTATACAGTAAAGAAATTAGGCGCAGAGTACCCAACCCCCAACCGCTTATTCGTAGTCCCACAGTGATGAAAAGTGCTTCAATTCAACTGCTAGTTCCTAACAAACTTACATGAGAACTGGCAAACGAGACAACTTTTTGCCGCGACAGTTCTGGAACAAAACAGCGACAATTTTCGAATTATTTTCTCACTTTCGTGACGCCATGTTGCACGTTCCAAATTTAATTGTTGCAAAACGCAAGCACGCACGTGTTAGCCGTGGGATCAACGATACACTAACCATTTAAAAATTTGACGAAACCAATATCTAACTTGTATGTAGTCAGTTTTTTTTTCTGTAGCCTTTATAATTGGGTGTCCCACGGCAGCGCAAAGGGTCTGTAGATCGATATCGACCCTTGTATGTCCCCACTGCTGGCGTACAGGTCTTTTTCTGCATCGCAGGTAGGTTAGCCCATATCCACCACGGGGACCCAGTCCGGGTTGGTAGAGTTGTAAGACAGTGGCGGGCCTTACTGTCAGAAGTTATCAAGCCGCCAATAATGTCTCTGACCTGGCTTAACGACTGCCATTACACGAGTGCTGGCACTAACAGCTTAGCGTGCCTAGCGAAGTACGGAAGCGCTCGGAAAAATGCCACCAGCGGTAGTCACGGGTCGGTCACCCATCCTGCACCTGACCGCACCTGTGGTTGCTTAACTCAAGTGATCGATTCCAATCACTCGGTTCGGCTTGGCCAAAAGCGCTTCAGTGATTGATTCCAATCACAAGGGACTGTAGACTTCCACTGAACTCAATTACGAAAGCTAATATATTTTTCACGTGTGCTTTTATAGGTATGCACTAAAATTAGCTATGGTGGTAATGATGTTGAGTCAGTTTTGAGTTGGTGACTATTTTTGTTGCCACGGATTTACGAAGATCTGTTGTTTTATTGTTATTTTTTCTTCATTTTGTAGTGCTTTTACCCGAAACTGGTGGCGCCCAAAAGAAAGGAAGTTAATGTGTTTGGCTTATATGTATGTCCGGTTCTTTGTTCAGGCCTAACATTTCAACTAATGGTCAAATGAGATCTCAGTCGATATGTCTTGGTGACTTTTGATGGTTATTTTTTATTATAGTCATAAAAAAACTATCTAAAAAACTATGTGTTGCTCGTGTGGCAATCTAAATACACTAACCTGTAAAACTATGTAGCACACTTTTAAAATGGCAATAACTTCTAAGAGCACAAGATAAGACTTTCGAAATAAAAAGGACAGAAAAAAGAGTTTCATTTTGTGTTCTAAATCTCCATAACAATTAAACTCATTTTAAGAAGTGGCTGAAAAAAAAAGTTTTTCAGGTAGTTTAGGATAAAGCCGCTTACCGTGGGTAGAACCATGGACTCGCAAGCGAGAGCCCCAGGTTCGATCCCCAGTGTGGGCATGTACCAATGACTTTATTTAATTTAAAAGTTACGTACATTTGCGAATTTGTAGTCGCAATACCACACGCTAGGAAAACATCGTGAGGAAACCCGCGGCTTGGTTGACTCCACACGTATTGACGTGTCTTTCCTGTGGGCTAGGCCGACTAAGCTGTTAGGACGGTAAAGGTGCTGGGCAAGCCTACACCATCTATAAAACCATGTCCCAGGCACTACAACGTCGGAGTGGTCCCTTCACCCATATAGTTCGGGTGAAGATTCCACTGGACGCTATAAATCATACCATTAAGTAGATGCAAAAAAGGCCAATATAATAAATATATATATATAGTACCGGTTTGACTTCATTTTGGTGGCTTCTTGCGAGCAATTAGACACTTTTCTCCACTTTCGTGGTCATGGAGAAAATAGATCGAATGACATTTGAAGAAAGGGACATTAACACTGACGTGCAAATCTAAGTACCTTATAATGTATGCTTTATAATATTTCTTAATGACTCGCGATGATCATGACATCAAGCATTTGTATGTCCCCACTGCTGGGGCACGGGTATCTTCCTGCATCGTAGGAATGTTAGGCCATACTCCAACACGGGGACCAAGTCAGGGTCGGTGGAGAATTGTAAGACAGTGGCGGGCCTTAATGTCAGAAGTTATCAAGCCGCCCATAAGGCCTCTGACTTGGCTTAACGACTGCCATTAAGTGACAGCCGGCACTACCCAAGTGATTGATTCCAATCACTCGGTTCGACTGAGGCACAAACGCGATGCTCATACATAGTTTTATATTAAACGGGTCTATTCGCGATTCTTTTCAGATAAAACATAATTACCCTGGCACGGATAGCCAGAGGTCGCGGGTTGGAATCCCGGCATGGGTGGAATTTTTAGCCTCCAAATAGGTTTTCAAAATTGTCCTTAACACGGGTTAGTGCATTAAAAATAATGTAATTACTCTGATTTCGGACGTTTCACGGACAAACTGAAGTAGCGAGCACAGTCAATTATTGTAGATGGTCTAACCTCAACTGAATTTCAGTTTTTCGCAGCGCGCCGACATACAACACTCATGATTAGACCCGTTTAATCTATAACTCTATACCATAATACGTTATTAAAGTAACTCTACAACTATCTCTTACAGATGGCCCTGCAGCGAGATGCGTTATGCTGATAACAGGGATATCTACACTCTCATAATGTTTGCCCTAACACAAAGATTTCTAAAGCGCGTTGAGTCCGCACTCAAGCAACCAGACACACAAAGATATCGCCCCTATCGTCGTTACGAGTGTTGTTTATGAAAATACGGATCCGTTATTTTACTGCGGATAAGAAAATAGCGTTTTATTTACGAATAAAACAGACATATTCCGGAATAAAACAGAAATGCAACTGAGATATCGTCGCCAATTTGCAATTTCGCTTCGTCCCGGCCATTTGTGTTGCGGTCAAAGTGCGAAGAGGGTAGAACAGAGGGCTTAGCCGTTGTCTATGAGGTATGGTAACGTTATTGTGTACTAAAAGAGAACTACAATCCAAATACATTACCCTCTTTTTGGGCTTCGTTGCAACTGACCAAACATGTGGTTAATAGTATATTTCATTTCAAGTGCGGAAAGGCTGACATTGCAAAGAGTTCCGACAAATGCCTACCCGAGCCGAGGCGCAGCCGAAGGCGAGGGTTGACAGTCGGAACAAGTTGCAATGACGGTTCCGCACGTGTACTGAACGACTATTTTTAATACAGTTGCGAAAAAATGAAGCAATTTATTAAAATAAAATTATTTGGAAAATGGCGCCAACCGTAAAAGAATATAAGCAGAGATTTTTTTTTCTTCACCCATTCTGGTAGGCAAAGGGAACTATGTCCATACAGCCAAGTCTTCAGTAGATTTTTTTATTGATACGAAATGAAATTTTATGAGAGGAAATGAAAATAAACCTATTAATAAAGTAATAAAACAAATTAGTAGCTTCTTTTTAGAAATATACGTATTTGCATGAATTTTTTTTTTTTCAAATCATAAATTTAATGTGAATCATAAAAATGGGCGTTTTTCCTCACAGATAAATTCTTTAGCAAATTGTCGAAACTGTCAAATTCGGTCTATTATCTGTGGTTTCCTTATAAACCATAGTGCACGGAGTTTGACAGTGGATCCAACTATATTTGACACACGGATTTTGACATAAGGAAAAATACCCATTCTATGAAGTTTTTTAGTAAAAACTTCATTGTTAGTTTTTTTTAATAGACATTATTTTGACAGTTGGGAAAGAGAACGCACTACTGCAGGAAAGGTAAAAAAAAGCACGAGTGTGTAATAGCCCACATCCCGCACGCTATACGTCCCTGCAATACCCCACTTATTGAGCAACTGTATTAAACAAGGTTATGATAATGATAATTATTATCTTTCTGAGATATATTCAGTGCCCTGCAATAGGACGTATAATTATTATAGCCGAGGCTGCTTATGCAAAAGTTGAACAATACTATTTTATCTATCTATAATCAGCCCACATCAACCCACTGCTGGGCATAGGCCTCCTTTTTATTGCGCCATTCCTCACGGTCCTGTGCTAACCTGATCCATCTCTGGCCCGCAACCCTCACGATGTCGTCTGACCATCGTGTCGGTGGTCTGCCTACCAACCTCCTTCCCTCCCTTGGACACCACTCCGATACTGCCCTGGTCCACCGGCCGCCTTCCCTTCTAGCCAAGTGTCCCGCCCATCTCCACTACTATTTATTTACATAAAATAATCATAATTAACAACAAAGTTGGTTCATACTATTTCAGTTGAAAACCCAGTACTGGGAAGGCTAAAACTGAACTCTTTATTTAGAATATAATCTTTGTACAGATTTACAATCTACACTTACAAGTAAACGAAATAAAAGTTGTGATCTTTTCAATTGACATTTGTTATTTTATTACATTTTACGAGTAGCTGGACTGATTTGAAACAAATAGAATTTGATATATAAGTCTGTTAGCTTTTAGAATGTACCTCGGCTACTATAGGATAGAATCGGATATATTCGTGTAATAGAAATATTGAAACTAATATGTCTAACCTAACCTACCAACTTTTCAAAATAGTATACAAAAGTTTTATACAGAGCAGGAAATAGTATTACATTCGTGTGCTTTCGGCGAAAATCGAAGCCTACTCTAGAGCCCGAGGCATATTCTAAAAGCTAACAGACTATAAGTACCTATGCTTGCCGTGTTTGTAAGAAAGTATGTGTGGCCGTGTGTAGGTGTGTAAGGGTGTATGTGTTTGTGTGTTTGCGTGTGTGTAAATCAAGTTTGAATTCCTGTCGAGAGGACGTTTTGTACTTCCTTGGGGCTCAACTTTGTTTGTTGCGCGGTAAATTTAAGATTTAACAGCGCAACGTTTGCAAACCGACTTCTGTCCTCTTTTGTTGCAACTTTCATTATATTTCCTCCCACGCTTTGTGTTGCAAACTAGCCAATTTGATATTTCATCTTTTTACAGCAAAATGCACAGAAAGTCGTTAATCAAAATTTATTTTTTCTTGTGTGACTGTAAAGGATTTACATGACTAATATTAAAAAAATATAATTACTATCTACAGTTATGTCTAGTCATAACCAGAAATAACTATTCAGAATAATGTGCGTTGTAGGTACTAGGTAAGTCTACTATCTCCGTTCTGAACACGTACGTATCTGAACACGTACGTAACTCCCCCAAAAACTTTAATGTCGTTCATATTAACGCACAAAGCATTCCTGCTCATTTCCCTGATATGCTGGCCACATTTGATATAAAAAACTTACATGCTATCCTCGTCTCCGAGTCTTGGCTTAAGCCTTGCCTACCATCTACGTCCTATTCTCTTCCAGGTTTCCACCTGATTCGCAACGATCGCACTAGTAGTGGTGGCGGTGGAGTAGCGATATATTTACGTTCCCACATCTCATTTTCTATCATTTCTTCTTCAGCCCAGCCACCGCCACCAAATTCTGGAGAACATCTTTTCATAGAAATTCTTCTCTCTCATACCAAAGTCTTGCTCGGTGTGTATTACTGCCCTTCTTCACATATCAATTATTTTTCTTCTTTTGAAGTTATTCTTGAAAAATGTCTCCTTCCTAAAGTCACACCGTAATCATGGGCGACTTCAATACCTGTCTACTTAAAAATGACCACCGCTCTTCTATTTTTCAATCCTTACTTACTGCAAATAATCTGTCTCTCCTTCCCTTAGCTGCAACTCATAATTTCCCCAATTGTGCACCTTCTCTTCTGGACTTGATAATCGTTTCCTCCACCCAGCATGTTTATGTGCACGGCCAGTTCGCTGCTGATGCTTTCTCCTACCACGATCTAATATTTCTTTCTTACAAAATCCGTCCCCCCAAAGCTAAGCCGAGGATACTCATGCAGCGCAGCTTTGGTAGCATGAATCTGGAGCGACTCAGAGAGGACGCGCTGAGTACCGACTGGTCTGTGGTGGCTAATGCCGACACCGTTGATGAGCAAGTCGCCATTTTCAATAGCCTTCTCACTGATCTCTATGAAATACACGCACCGGTTAGAACAGTTAAAGTCAAACATTTACCCGCACCATGGCTTACAGATGATGTTAGGACTATTATGCATCAAAAAGCAGCTGCCAAGTATAAATACAAGATCAAGCCAACCGACTACAATAAGGAGCGCTACTTAAATTTGAGAAATCGCTGCAATAAGGTGTGTAGGGATGCACAACGACGCCATATCCACGAATCTGTCGAAAATGGAGATCCAGCTAAAGTCTGGAATTTTCTAAGATCTCTAGGAGTTGGAAAACCACGCCAGAACTCAATTCCTAAAGACCTTGATGTCAATGCTCTCAATAGTCACTTCACTTCTGTTCCTCACTTTGAAGGAACTATTAAAAGCAACACATTAAGTAATCTTTCCTCAATTCCAACTACTGATTTTCCGCCTTTTTGTCTAAGTCAATTCTCTGATTGTGATGTTGAGAAGAGCATAGTATCCATCACTTCCAGCGCCGTGGGTACTGATGGCATTAGCCGTAAAATGGTAATGCCCATAATAGACGTAATTACCCCCGTTGTGACACAAGTGTTGAACTACTCTGTCAAGGCCGGTGTCTTCCCTACTGCCTGGAAGGAAGCACAGATCACTCCCTTACCCAAAAAACCTTATCCGTCCTCATTCTCTGATTTTCGGCCCATCTCCATCCTGCCATTCCTCTCAAAAGTCCTCGAGCGCCTAATCCATCACCAACTAAGTATCTTCCTAAACAAAAACTGTCTCCTCAATCCCTTCCAATCTGGCTTTCGTCCAGGTCACAGCACGGTTACAGCACTTGCAAAAATTACAGACGATATACGTCTAGGGATGGAAAATGGTCAGGTCACTGTCCTCACGCTGTTGGACTTCAGCAATGCTTTCAACACGGTGGACTTCGACATTCTGCTAGGTATAATGTGTTCTCTCAACATATCTCCAAAGGTAATTGACTGGTTTCGTAGTTACTTGCATGGGCGCCGGCAACGTATACGAATTGATGAATCCTTCTCCTCTTGGTCTGATACTACTGCCGGTGTCCCGCAAGGTGGCGTGTTGTCTCCTCTTCTCTTTGCAATTTTCATCAATAGTATATCCATAAATCTATCTTCTTCTTACCACCTTTATGCAGACGATCTCCAAATTTATACGCAATGTCCTGTAGATAGTCTGCCCTTGGTAATTGCTGAAACAAATGCTGATCTGGACCGCATTTTAGAATGGAGTTCATGTCATGGCTTGAGGGTTAATCCCTCTAAGACGCAGGTGATTGTGGTTGGCAGTCCTAGAATGGTTTCGAGGGTCAAGTGGGAACAGCTCCCACGGGTGCAGTTCGACAATATAATAATTCCGTTCAGTGAGAAGGTAAAGAACTTGGGGATCATTATCGACAGGTGCTGGTCTTGGTCTCCGCAGCTGGCGGAGGTGAGTCGGAAAATATTCGCTTCAGCGGCCTCTCTGAGAAGGTTACGGAATTTCCTGCCCACTGCGACCAAAATTGCACTTGCGCAATCTCTGTTGCTCCCTATCCTCGACTATGCTGATGCCAGCTATCTTGATTTGACTGAAGAGCAACTTAATAAACTTGAGCGCCTCCAAAACTTCGCTATAAGGTTCATATTTGGCTTGCGCAAATATGACCACGTGTCCGAATACCGCACTAAGCTCAAGTGGCTCTCCATTCGTTCTCGTAGGAATGCTCACATCCTCTCACTTCTTTATTCAGTACTGTTCAATCCAGCCTCTCCGACTTATCTCAAAGAGCGCTTTGTTTACCTCAGCGATTCCCATAGCCGGGCACCGCGGTCTGACCTGACTCTGATGCTGAAGACGCCAAATCACTCAACGAGGTTCTTGGGCAACTCATTTGCGGTAAGGGCCGCCCAACTGTGGAATAATCTGCCGGTCTCAATAAGGCACTCTCCTTCCCCAGCTGTCTTCAAAAGCAGAGTTCGTGATCTTTATTTATCAGTATAGTCGTTAAAATTTTGTCCTCTTGTGTGTAGGTTAGTACTTTCCTTGTCTTATGTAGAACTTTATTATAAGATATATATATATGTATGTTTATAATAAATTATAAGTTTATATAAGTAACGGTATGTAAGTGTATTATTATTAAGTATAAGTATGTCGTCATCAGCATGATATACTCCTCCCGCTGTATATCATGCTGATGACGAAACTTACAAAAAATCTACAGCAAACAAAAAACCGAAGGGTAACAGCTACATCACAGCATACATGAAACCACCTGAAAAGAATACGCAATACAATAAAGACAATAAGACTACTGCATGAAGCTCAGAGGCGTCCTCCATATCCACAGCATCATTTATACTAGATAAAGAAAATACATCTCCCAATACGGCTGGTCCCCGCGGGATGATTAGACCAAAACCCTCCAATCCATCAAAAAACGAATTGCAAGATAAAACTATAAACAAAAATAAAAAAGAACAACATGTCTACATCTGTACTTGGAATGTTAGATCCCTAGTAAATGAAACAAGACTTTTAGAGCTGAGAAGAAGTTTGGAAAAATTTAAATGGGATATTATAGGCCTATCGGAAGTAAAAAAAGAAGGAAAAGCAATACTTGAATGTGACAATTACGTTTTTATATACAATGGCAAAAAGAGCGGAAAAAACGGTGTCGGTTTCCTCATAAAAAAAGAGATGAAATGTAACATAATAGATATAAAAACTGTATCAGATAGAGTCATACGACTAGAAATGTGCCTAAATAACCGCATTGTACACTTAATACAATGTTATGCACCGACAGAGAGTTCCACTATCGAAGAATTAGACATATTTTACAAAAATTTACGAGACGCCCTTGAAAATACAGGAAAGGATACAATAGTCATGGGCGACTTCAATTCAAAAATTGGTTCTCCAATGGCGGAAGACAGAAAAGTCATGGGCCCATGGGGTTGCGGCGAAAGAAATGAGAGAGGAAATACGTTGATCCAGTTTTGCTTTGAAAACCAACTCTACATAACGAACTCACATTTTAAGAAAAATCCCAAACAAAAGTGGACATGGGTCTCGCCGGATGGTAAGACACGTAATGAAATTGATTTTATTCTAATTAAAAATATACAAAATATTTCAAACTTAGAAGTGATAAACACCACCTTTTCTACAGACCACAGATTAGTTAGAGGAAGTTTCGCACTCTACCGTAATAAAACTAAGTCACGGAAACAGTACAGAGGTAAAGTAACTCAATTAAATCCCCTAGAGCAAGAATCACTCAAAAATATATTTTCCACCCAACTAGAAAGTATAAAATCTGATAATAATATACAAGTAACATATGAAAAAATTATTCAGAAAATCAAAGAATCTGCAAATAAGCTGCCGAAAAATATAAACGAGGATAAACCTACTATGTCACCGTATGTAGAGACACTAATAAATGAAAGAAATAGGTTAAAAAAAAAACAAAGAAAATAGAACACGCTCTGAAAAAAATAAACTATCCGCACTCTACAAATTAATAAAAAAACAAATAAAACGAGACTTTAAAGCACATAGATTCAAAATAATAGAAGAACAACTTGAAAAAAGGTCTTCTATTAAAAGGGCTCACATAAGGTTAAACACATGTAAACCATGGATTATATCCCTGAAAAATAAAAATAATAATACAATATCAAGTAGACAGCACTTAGTCCAAACTGCATCAGAGTTTTATAAAAACTTATGTAGAAACGACGATACAAATAGCGAGTATAATAAGCCGGAAAAGGATGTATTATGTGTCGTGCCACACTTCCTACAGAGCGAGGTACAAAATGCAGTACAACACTTAAAATCTATGAAAAGCCCAGGCGACGACGGGATAACAAACGATATTCTGAAAGCAATTGTTGAGCCCCTTGCACCAATACTAACAGATCTTTTCAATGACATACTGACACATAACATATTACCAACACAGTGGGGAATATCTCTTATAACCCTTTTATATAAAAAAGGAGATCCAACAGAACTGGGAAATTATAGACCGATATGTCTCCAACAAACTATTTATAAAGTCTTCGCAACAGTTCTATTAAATAGAGTCTCAAATATTTTGGATAGTAACCAACCGAGAGAGCAAGCCGGCTTTAGAAGGAATTACTCAACCATCGACCACATTTTTACACTGACGCAATTGATCGAAAGGCATGTGGAATATGAAAAGAAGCTCTACATAGCCTTTGTAGATTACGCCAAAGCATTCGATTCCATAAAACACGAGCCTTTATGGAGAGCGCTGAAGGAACAGGGAGTGGAAAATAGATACATAGAAATATTAAAAGAAATCTACAAAAACAGCAAGGCTGTGGTGAAATTAGAAAGGAAAGGAGAGCCCTTTGATATCAGAAGGGGTGTAAAACAAGGTGACCCGATTTCGCCAAAACTATTTACTGCTCTACTAGAACATGTTTTCAGACAATTAAAGTGGAAAAATAAAGGCATAAACATAAATGGTGAATATCTCAACAACCTACGCTTCGCAGACGATATTGTCCTAATATCCGAGAACCACAAAGACTTGGAATTCATGTTGGATACGCTAGACAAAGAAAGCAAGAAATGTGGTCTACATATGAACACACAAAAAACCTTTGCCATGACAAATAGTGAGAAAATACCTATAAATACCGAATCACAATCTATACACTATGTAGATGAGTATGTATACTTAGGCCAAAATATATCATTTGTACAGCAAACAAATCGGGAAGTCGAACGCCGAATTAAGAAAGCGTGGGGTAAATATTGGGCACTAAAAGAAATATTTAAGTCAGATATCCCAATACATCTGAAAACAAAAGCAATGGATTCGGTGGTGCTTCCTACATTATTGTATGGATGTCAAACTTGGACCCTTACCAAAGCCATAGTACAAAAAGTGAATGTCTTTCAAAGAGCAACCGAGAGAAGCATGCTAGGCATCAAACTAAAAGACCGAAAAAGGAATAAAGACATAAGAGACAAAACTAAGATTATAGATGCTGTCGAGCTAGCTTGCAAGTTAAAATGGAGATGGGCTGGCCACACGGCGAGAGCAACGGACAATCGATGGAGTGAAAAACTCCTGCACTGGCATCCCTACGAAGCAACGAGACCGCGCGGGAGACCGCGGCGGCGCTGGCAAGACGACATCGCTGCAGTGGGCGGAGCCACGTGGACACGCCAAGCCAGGGATAGAAGATACTGGCACTGGATGGAGGAGGCCTTTACCCAAAAATGGGTACCCCTTAAAAACCCTAGTATAATATAAATCGGTATTAATTAATATTATTATAATTATTATGTAACGTCGATGAATTAATCAGCTTATTAATTACGAATAGAATTTATTTACATACATCGCAAAATAAGTTAATTATTAAATTATATTATGTTAATTACGAATATACTTTTTGAATGAACACTAAAATAAGTTTATTTTATAGATTATTTGTCAAAATTAATTGTTTGTAAAATTGAATTGAATAATTTAAGTAGAATTAGTTACTAACTCAGCATAAGTATAATTTATTTTACTAACACATTAAGGACTATTAATCAACTGCATAAATAAATGAAAAAGAATTACTGTTAAATTTACCAATCTAAAAATAATGTATTTAAAAGTGTATTATATTATAACTAGTCATATTGTGAGTTAAAATGTAAAAATGCATGCTTACCTGAAAGAGGGAAATAAAAGGCTATATTATATTATTATTATTATTATAAGTATGTATCAATATTCAAATTTGCACTGGCTACCCGTCTTTCTAATTTCCTTCAGCAACTTTCCATCGTAAGGTTGTCTGGAAGAAATTGCTTTTAGCAATAAGGCCGCCAATTGTACTATGTATATTTGCAATTGTTTTGTATTTGTTGTTTTTCCAGTGTACAATAAAGAATATTCTTATCTTATCTTATAAAGTCATGTCAAATACCTATGGTAACAGTCACAATACATAGTGGTAGCGCAGCGGTAGCATATCTCATTTGGGACGACGTAGATACGAACCCTGCATTACTTTATTTCCTAAGTTATATACATTTACGAGTATGTACATAACTCTGAAAAAAAGCGAGCAACCAAAAAAGCGATCCCATGAGTGAGCAACAACAGGCGCGGTCAATTGCGGGATGGGTGATCGTCCCGTGACTGGCATTTTTTTATCGCACATTTTTCTTCGTGCTTCGCGAGGCACGTTAAGCCGTTGGTGCCGGCTGTCATGTCGGGGGTCTTATGGATAGCTATATAACTCAGACAGTAAGGCCCGCCACAGCCTCACAATACTTTACCGACCCGAACTTGGCCCCGTGGTGGAGTAGGGCCTAAACATCCTGCGATGCATGAAGGGACCCGTACCCCAGCAGTGGTGAAATTCAAGGGATGACATCGATTGATACATTTGTGATATGTTTGTAGAAATATCCTCTGCTCATCGTCAATGAAAACATCATAAAGCAACCTAAATATCTAAGAAGTTCACATAGCTTACCATAGCCTTTGAAACGCACTTATCTCCGGCCAAGTTTGCACACCAAGTAACCTTAATATAATATAGCGATTTTTTTTTAGCGGAATAGATAGACTCATTTTACGCACACACACACACATACACACACACGCACACACACACACACACACACACACACACACACACACACACGCACGCACGCACACACACAATCGCTGAATGATTGTGACGTTATTATTATTTTTTTATTCTTTATGGCACTAATTACATTAGCAAATATACAAGGGCGTGCAAGGAGCATATTCTGACATGCCGCACACAATGAAATAGTTTCAGTAAATTGTTTTATTTCTCATTTTTCACTTTTGTCTTATAGTTTATCGGCCCTAGCACTGGGGTCTTGTGATTGGGTTTCAGCCACTGAGCGAAGTGTGAGTGTGCGTGTGAGTGTGTCGCTTATGTGACACAAACGTTTTTACTTCAAAGTAATGGTCTCAATAGATAGCATTTTAATTACTAATTACACAACCGCGGCTTTCAAACAACCAGATCTAAGTGTGATACTTCCACTCAAAACCAGACTCTACCTAAACTGTCCGAAAAGCAATTTCCGCTCCACTGCAACACGATACATGGTGCTCTTCAATTTGTGTCCAGCATGATCGTCCGTAAAGAATGCCCATCAGATAAGCCTATTGCCCTATTGCCCCTTTTATTACAACGCAAACAAGGCCCAGATTAATGGCGGGGCCTCATTCCACTCGAGTCTAATGTTACGTCATCTCTCAATGGTCTGTGAAGTCTTAAAGTTACCCCCTTATGTTACGTTTACATTTTCAGTCGTTAGTTATGTTATAACACAACATTTACATGTTGGGCTAGAAGCGGTGGAAATCGAAACAAATGGAAACAATGACATCACAAACATGTAAACATCCAAGACCTGGGATTTTTTTTACCAGCCGGGGTTCGGACCCGGGACCTCTCGCATGGTAGGCTGTTACGTTGATTTGATGCAAAAAACAAAGTGCTGTACAGTGCTACACAAGAAATAAGTCTCGCGTTTTTACTTGCGCAGATGACCAAATTTTGATCGAGCAAGTTGATCGACCAATCAAATAGTATCATTTTACGTCAGGCCGCGCGCCTTTGTTGTTATTGGTTAATTCAACGTCATCGATACAGATGACTATTAGTTTGGCAATATTAGCGTGAGCGAAATAGGTAGCGCTACTGCGGCAATCAATTCTGCATCTTAACCGTATCGGTTAAAGATCATGTTAAATGTACTTATAGCTTCGGGTACTTTCGCTACACTTCTTTCTAGTCTGCGCGAACGTAGATCCCCGAAGGGACTTTTATGATGTGTAGTACTGTACGCACTTTTGTGAAAAACAGCGCTGATAGGATAGGCGTAGACTATCTTGTAGCGAGACCGAATCAGAAATGATTAGTAGTGGGGGCATACAAGGGTTGATATCGATCGAAATATTATAAATACTTTACGCTATTTATTTGTTATTAACTGCTGCACTCAACAAACAAAATTTTGGAACAACTTGAATCGCTTCAGTGATTGCAATATATTAAAATATTATAATTAGAAGGCACAAGCCTTCTCTCTGACAGTGGGCTTAACTACCAGGCGTGACCACGGTGGATTGGCAATTTCAAGCGCTGAGTGTTTGAACACCTCAGACACTAAAGTTTGCTTACCATCGCAGTGCATTATCCAGCGCAGTCTCCCAATCCTCTATGTAGCCGTCAGCCACACCTACCACTCAACAAAAAAAATCGCCCGAATGCGATCGCAAAGAGTTTTATTTCCCGGAAAATTGGCGAGTCATAATAACGCGGTGTGTCATAAATAAGGATTGCCATTGGCCCGCCCGGCTTTCTTTTTACGCTACATTTCACCGTTGCGCCGACCGGGCCCTGTTTCACTCATAGGCGACAGCGTTTATCAAGAATGCTGTCAATGCAAATATTTATTTTTAACTAGCTGACCCAGCGAACTTCGTGCCGCCTAACAGTCGATTATTTAATTTGTTTTTATTTTTCTCTCCCTAAGAACCATCCTCGTACTTCATGGATTATTCTAAACAAAGAATTAGCGAAATCGGTTCAGCTGCTCCCGAGATTTGCGCTTACCAACACATTCAGCGATTTATTTTTATATTATAGACTAGCTGACCCAGCGAACTTCGTACCGCCTAACAGTCAATGCTTTTTTTTCTCTCCGTAAGAACCATCTTCGTACTTCAAGGAATATTCTAAAAAAAGAATTAGCGAAATAGGTTCAGCAGATCTCGAGATTTGCGCTTACCAACACATTCAACGTTTCATTTTTTATTATAATATAGAAAGAAAAGATGTATATCTAGGTTTAACGTGTGACCCAATTACGTCCAAGAACTGCATCGTAAGCTAACTCCACACATGCTTTGTACAGTCCAGATTTTAAGTTAGAGTTCATAATAAGTATATTCGATAAAGTCAAGATAGCCATTGTAACTGAGGAATGCGACAGAATAGACTTCCTGACAAAACAAACCCGTCCTAAACAACTTTGGAACCGGCAGTACCTTCCTACCTACATCTTACCGCATTACAACAACTATTATGGGACTCGTATCGAGGAGTACATTCTTGAAATGATTTTAAACGATCTACCCACCGAACTTGTTGAAAAAATCCTGTGTGAACCAAATAAAAGCCGACATGCCCTAAAACCCCTATGCTTAATGCCCTAGTTATAAGAAAAAGAGTAACTCAACTCACAGATAAACCTATGCAGGTTGCTGTGAAGGTTTTTGTATTTAATTAATATGTACTCTGTAAATGTCTTGAATTAATAAGTTAAAAAAAGTAAGAACCAAGGCTATGAAACTAAGGACCAAGGCTATGAACCAAAAGACCAACGCCATGAAACTAAGGACCAAGAAGATGAAAATAAGGACCAAGGCTATGAAACTTTAAAAGTTGCCCTGACGTCGCTGAAATTACCGTGCCCACACCCGATATTATTTGACATTTCTCTCGCCGTACGTTTTATATGCTGCTCATATGTTTACTATCCAGTGCCGTATTGTCGGGGTAAGATTGCGACATCACTCTTGCTTTGTTACAGAAATTTATTATACGAACAATCTTATATCGAACCCGCCGATGTGCGCTGATATCATCGGCTTTTTATTAGATGCTAATACAACGGATTGTGTCCTTCGGATGAGGTTACGCGAGCGCCTTTTTTCTGGGACTTTTTCCCGTCGTTTTCCAAGTGTTCTTATTATTATAATACTTTTATAGCACACAACACATTCACCGGGACATTACATGAGAAATAACACGCACAAAGGCGAGCTTATCTCAGAATGAGATTTCTCCCAGCAAACCTTAGAGAGTCGAAGAATCAGTATAGCTCAATGTTATGAAAGAGATAGATAATGGGTTTTCCAACCTAGGAATTTTTGTGTTAGGAGACAAATATAAATGGTCTTAAGTCTAATGCAACAAAAAAGTTCACTTTTGTTCATATTTTTCCCTATTTGTTCCTTAATACCTCACTCTATCTCACTGGGCAGGTGAAAACCTATTACCTCACTGTTTGAGCTAGAAAACTGTTGATTATATATTTAATTATACAAGTATTTATTTTGTAGGTATCAATGTATATTATTAATTATAATATTCGTGTTACCACACTTAGAGTTGGTTGGAAGAGATTTGTAATGAAATAAGCTCGCCATTTTTTTCATTTTATAATTTTATGCTTTCTTCGTGTTTTTTATGTGTGCAATAAAGTATAAATTGTTTAGATACATATGCGGAGACGTCTGCGTTTGGGCTTATATTCATGTTCACATGAATATATTCATTCATTAATATATTCATTCATGCCTTTTGTACATATGTAATTGTTCGCAGGCAGGCATGGCAGTCGTTAAGCCAAATCCAAGTCCAAGGCCTTAGAGCGGCTTGAAAACTTCTCACAGTAAGACCAGCCACTAGTCTTGCAAGCCTCCACCGATCCGGACTTGGCCCCCGTGGTGGAGTATGGCCTATACCTTCCTCAGGGAAGAGTCCTACTGTGCCTCTCGGTGGGGACATAATGGCGTGATGATGAAGGAGGAGTGGAAATCTAAAGGGGAGGCCTTTGCCCAGCAGTGGGACACAGTCGTCGTTATACAGAGAACCAAATGGTATCAAATCTGTTAGCTATTCTGATTGTTGGTTCCATTGATTCCATGATGATTCCACTATGACTATTAAAACATCCGTGAAAGAAAGTATTAACGGATGTTGTTTTTATTCTAATGCCGCTTCGAGTTCTCTAGCGCACACTCGACCAGTCTTTGTTGCGTTGATGTACAGTGAACGTTTGTCAAAGTCAATGTTTGTTTATCTACTGGTTTTGTAAACTTTTGTCAGAGTATTTCTTGATGTTTCGTGATACTTCTCGCCGCCATTACTAACTTGACTAATCAATTGACTATGTGATCGCATCAAGGACGGCTGTCTTAATTTCATATTGTTCGTTTTTTATTTTATTGTTTATGGATATTTTATATTACATAAATTGCAATATACATAATATGTAGATATTTATTTAAATTGCATCATACCGACCCGCGCACTGGGACACTCGTGAGAGTACTGATCAGGTACTGACTGAAAACCAGCGCTGAGGGCTCACACCCTCAGCAAAATGCTGAGTCAGCTGCCTTTTGCAGCAACGGAAACACACCGCGACAAAACTGTTTAAATTGTCTTTACTACCTTACCCTTTGATTGTTCTCCGATAAGTCTGTTTCGTATTTGTTAGATGTTTTGTGTGTGTGACTTGCATCAACGCAATAAATGTTTCTCTTTCTTTCTCTATACTCATACACGGCAACTGCGACGTTGCCAAAACGCCAGGAATTAAGGTAATCAAGTTTTACTAATAATTGTGATTAGACCCGTTTAAAATATAGAACTTTTGTGTTGTTAGATTAAAAATCTTGGTTTTGCACTGACTCAGGGATGGAGAGGGCGTTGGTAGCTTTTCTTAGACTTAGGCAGCCCGATTTTGGACTTACATTAATTACTAGATGACCCAGCAAACTTCGTACCGCCTAACAGTCGATTCTCACTTTTTTTTTAATTTTATCTCCTTAAGAACCATCCTCGTACTTCAAGGAATGTTCTAAAAAAAGAATTGGCGAAATCGGTTCAGCTGCTCTCGAGATTTGCGCTTACTAACACATTCAGCGATTCATTTTTATATTATAGAAGATCTACAGTGCTTATTCGGCAAAATATCAGTAATTGTTGAAATATTTTTTTTTGATAGCAATAAAAAAACTCATTAACAATCTACATAAAGAAATAAATATTGTAACGGTGCAAACCTCTTTACACCATTTTTTTATATTTCTTTAATTCTATCTATCATTTTAAAAAATTTAAAATGTCACACGTTTTCGACATTTCCCTCATTTTCAGCATTACTACTTCACATCTTGACTAGACCTGACTATTTTTACCTGCTTATTCCGTTTTTATCCAGTTTTCTGTTTTTTATTACAAATAAAACAGTATAAATAAAGGACAAGGTTGAAGTCGTTCCAGTTTTCTTATTTATAAAAGTAACAACTCTACAATATAATATAAAGAATCGAAATAGAATTATTCTTTTTAAATAGGGATATAAAGAATATTTTTCATTAAGTTTCCATTTAGAGCTTGCTGTTCTTTTCTATCCATGGCACGAATTCCCTGACTTTGGTGAAGACCGCTGGATGTAGAGCGCACTCAAGGGCCCAGGAGGTGATACCAATTTGTTTGCCTTTCTTATTGACGAGCGGACCACCGGAGTCACCCTGAAATAGAGTTACCGTTGATTATAATGAACTAAAACTCCTTCCTCAGGCGAGCTTTCCAGCAACTTCTGACCACTGGACGCCATATAAATTATCTCATGAAAGTTTTTTTCCTCTGCCGATCTTGACTTTGGCTGACCTTGTTTGTTGTGACGAACATTTAGATTTTGTGCAGTATGTTTCATTCTTTCTTGTCCTATGTTTGAGAGCCCCTAACATCCTAAGACACATATGTCTGAGATAGTTTATGGTCCAGATTTTCCACAAGTTACTTTTAATATGCCATATTGTGCCACTAACATTGTACTTTTTTCGTATAAAATATTAATTTACAAAAACCTAACAACACAAACATGTAAACATCCAAGACCTGGGGTTTTTTTGTCCCCAGCCGGGGTTCGAACTCGGGACCTCTTGCATGGTAGGCAGATGCGTTACCGCAGCGCCACAGAGGTCGTCACAAAAAGACATCTTCTACTTCTTTATCTATCTGCGCAGAATAGAGACAAGTGGCGACTTCTTGTACCGGGGGCCAAGATCCACTTCAGACCGCTGAGCCAGCAGAGTGGTATAAAATATCTTTTTAGTATCATAAAAGTTTAAATAATCGAGAGAGAGATTTAGGGCGAGATAAATAGTCACTTCTAAGAACGAGTCTTAGCGAAAGCACTTGCTAAAGAATCGATTTGTCTATCATAGACAGTACTTTGGCACTCTCTAAGTCGCGAAACCCGGACTAATTTTTAGCATTGGCCTAAGAACATGCTTAGCTAAGCAAACGTCTACTTTGATACTTAGCTAAGTTAGCCTGAAGTAATGCTTAGGGAAGCTTGAGTACGGACTTGGGCTAAGCAACGACTATTTATCTCGCTCTTACACTCAGAGTAACAACTACTGTACCTAGGGACAGAATAATAAAGAATATTTGTATTACGAAGAAAAGCCAACTCAATTCGGTCGAGATAATCTCATATCAAACACAGTCTGTTAGCTTTTAGAATATACCTCGGGCTCTAGAGTAGGCTCCGGTTTTCGGAATGTAATACTACTTTATGCTCAGTAAAAAACTTTTCTTCACTATTTTGAAAAATTATGTAAATTTAAAAACCTATTTAGAGGCTACAAATTTCACCCATGCCCGGATTCGAACCCGCGACCTCTGGCACGGATAGCCAGAGGTTGCGGGTTCGAATCCCGGCATGGGTGAAATTTTTAGCCTCTAAATAGGTTTTTAAATTCGTCCTTAGCACGGGTTAGTGCATTAAAAATAAAAATAGTAAAATTATGTAAAGTTAAATAACAATACAAAAAAAAACCTTACCTAATTGAATATAGCCGATTCTATCAGATAGTAGCCGAGGTATATTCTAAAAGCTAACAGACTGTACCGTTTACCGATACCGGTTTTTTATCATGTGCTCTGATGCATAAAGAATATTCTTATCTTATCTTAAGCAACGGTTTTCAAATAGAGTATTAACAGTTATCAACCCTTGTATGTCCTCACTGCTGGGGCACGGGTCTCTTCCTGTATCGCAGGAAGGGTAGGCCATACTCCACCACGAGGGCCAAGTCCAGATTGGTGAAGGATTGTAAGACAGTGGCGGGCCTTATTGTCAGAAGTTATCAAGCCGCCCATACGGCTTCTGACATGGCTTAACGACTGCCATTATATGACAGCCCACACCAACGGCTTAACGTGCCTTTCGAAGCACGGCAGCGCTCGGGAAAATACCACTAGCGGTAGTCACGGGACGCGCCTGTTGTTGCTTAACCAAGTGATTGATTTAAATCACTCGGTTCGCCTAGGCCACGAGCATTAACAGTATGTTTATCAATTTATAAACTGACCTGGCAAGGACCTTTGCCTTTTCCGGAGTCTGCGCACACCTGCGTTGACCCCAAAGCCTTTCCTTTCTCACCATACTTTCCGTACTCAGTCTTACACTTCGCCATGCTTATGGATTTCATCTGCAGAGTTTGCAAACTGTTGGGCACGACGCCATTCGGGTACTGGAACAAACATTATGAAATAGTATTTCTTAATGAATCGCGATACTCATACATAGTTATATAATAAGGTAATTACGTTTTACCTAATAAATAATCGCGTCGCGTTAGCGCGTTATAAATATCCCTTTATATATATATCCTCCTAGATATTTAAATATATATATATATATATACACAAATATATATATATATGTGTATATACACACATATATATATATACACATATATATATCTTAAAGGGATACATATATACAAACTCTACGAAAATTAATTGAAAGGCCTGAAAACATCGAACTTATCTTAAATGTGAATTTAAACGAAAGTGAGTAAAAAATTAACGTGAATAGTAACGTACGAATATGTAACCCCATCCGTTTAGTGTCAGGTCCTCATCGGGTGCAGTGTCCTCCGTTGCCATCCCAATTGCCTTGACTTTGTTTGTCATATTCATTTTTTTGGTGAGCTTCAGGAGGGCGATGTCATTGAGCAGCGTAGTCTCGTTGTATTTCTCGTGGACTATAGCTTTTGCAACGCTGTGGGAGACGCCCCCGAAGATGAGTTCATTGGTGCCTACCTGCACCTTCATGCTGCTGGGTTGCCTGTGAAGCATACATTAAAGTTATCAAACGAAGCGCTCATGGCCCTGTGGAACCGAGTGATTGGAATCAATGGCCAAAACTCCGTACTGTCACGACTGGTACGCACGTACAATAACAGGTTGGCATCAGCGGATCCTTTCTGTAGTTCGAAGATGCGGTTTAAATCCTGGGTCATTAATATAAGATAAGAATATTCTTTATTGTATACCGGAAAAAGAGTTACAAAAACGGCAGATACAAAAGATCAAATACAATTGGCGGCCTTATTGATAAAAGCAATTTCTTCCAGACAACCTCAAATTGGAGAATTACTACTTAGGGATTAAGTGGGTCACTCTCCTTATATATTACATAAGTTCTATTCATGTATATACCTCCCTTGCTTGTGGTATTAAGACGCTAACGTACCGCTTACTTTCTCATGGCTCAGTTGCTTGTTTTAAATAAGACCTAATATTGGCCTTTTTGCATCTTCTTAATGAGATGATTTATACAGCGTCCAGTGGTATCTTCACTCACACTAGATGGGTGAAGGGACCACTCCGACGCTGTAGTGCCTGGGTCATGGTTTTATAGATGGTGTAGGCTTGCCCAGCACCTATGCCATCCTGACAGCTTAGTCGGCCTAGCCCACAGGAAAGACTAGTCAATACGTGCGGAGCCAACCAAGCCGCGGGTTTCCTCACGATGTGTTCCTTCACAGTTAGCGTGTGGTATTGCAACTGCAAATTCGCAAATGTACGTAACTTTGAAATTAAACAAAGTCATTGGTACATGCCCGCACTCGGGATCGAACCTGGGGCTCTCGCTTGCCAGTCTATGGTTCTACCCACTGAGCTACCACCGCTGTAGAATAAGACCAGAGGGCTTAGTGCGAGTTTTTTAACTACTCGATCGCGTTAACGTAAACTCACATTTCTATGGCATCGAGGAAGCGCCACCTAGCGACAAGTATGGAAATTAAAATTGCTGAGTGCGAGTTGTAATGGTTTACGTTGAGAAGTGAACACGTTTACCAGCCAAAACACGAATAAACGCGAGTGCGAGTTGTACTGTGACAGCGTTTTGCCAGTTTGAACGGTTAACTAACTCATACTCACTACTCAATGCTCGATTAACGCGGTAGTAAAGTTATTCGATTGGATCTGTCAAACTCGCACTAAGCACTCTGTAGGTTGAGGGTATTTATCTACCTTTGTTATGTAGTTACTTTATTTATTTTACATTGTGTATACATGTCTATGACAAACGCCAGTGACATTTTTCCGTGCCGTTCCGTGCTTCGCAAGGCACGCTAAGCAGTTGGTGCCGTTTGCCGTGAGACCAGCCACTAGTCTTGCAAGCCTCCACCAATCCGGACTTGGCCTCCGTGGAGTATGGACTCTACCTTCCTCATGGAAGAGACCCGTGCCCCTCGTTAGGGACATAATGAGTTGATGATGACGATAGCTATCATTGTCTATCGGTTTTGCTCACCTTCCTTTGATACAATGTCCAGCCGTCAAGATGTACTGCGCATTTACAATGCTCCCGCCACAAAAGTGGTCGTCATTAGACTTTCTCACGGACACTATGTATGGGAACTGGCCCGGGGTAGCGTCTTTGCCCCCAACAATGCGTGAGTCGGCATTCCACTGGTCGAAGTTGCTGCGAGCAGGAGAGCCTAGAAGTTAAAAAAAGGAATCGTAGGAATAAGCGCTCGTGGCCCAGAACTGAGTGATTGGAATCAATCACTTGAGTTAAGCAACAACAGCGCAGTCAGGTGCAGGATGGGTGACCGTCTTGTGACTACCGCTAGTGGCATTTTCTTCGACTGCTTCCGTGCTTTGCAAGGCACGCTAGCCATTGGTGCCGGCTGTCATTTAAATCGTTAAGCCATGTCAGAGGCCTTATGGGCGGCTTGATAACTTCTGACAGTAACGCTCGCCACTGGCTTACGATCCTCCACCTACCCGGACTTGCCCTCCGTGGTGGAGTATTAGCTACACTATGAAGTAGAAAAAACGTAATACGAACAAGAATAAAAAAATAAACGGAAATTTGTATTATAAAACTATTTGACCCAGCGAACTTCGTAGCGTCTGAGCGCACTTCATACCGCCTAACACTCGATTCTTAATTTATTTTTCTCCGTAAGAACCATCTTCGTACTTCAAGGAATATTTAAAAAAAATAATTTAGCAAAATCGGTTCAGCTGCTCCCGAGATTTGAGCTTACCAAAACATACAGCAATTCATGTTTGTACTATAGACTAGCTGACCTAGCGAACTTCGTACCGCCTAACAGTCGATTCTTTAATTTTTCTTTCCGTAAGAAGAATCCTCGTACTTCAAGGAATATTCTAAAAAAAATAATCAGCGAAATCGGTTCAGCTGCTCCCGAGATTTGAGCTTATCAACACATACAGCAATTCATGTTTACATTAAAGATAATCCAACAAATTGAACCAAACTTTTCGCTTCATCTTAAATAAAACCCTTTTTAGCAATACATCAGCAACGACTAACCTTGCACTAAGAGCAATGAAGATAAAATCAATGTTATGGATATCATATTTCACAATCTCCTCAGGATCAGTTTAAACTGTTATAAGACCGGCTGTTTCTTTAAGTATTCAGAATATTATGTTTGCTTTTATCGGTTTAATTACCTTTTTATATTAATAAAGACAATAGGTTACGAAAGGGATAGTCTCTGATAAAAGTTAGTTTGCAGCAATAGGAACACAGACCCTAGCTAGCTAATAAAAATACAATGATAATTCATTGTTACGGTTCAATGTACAACATGTAGCCGATTAGTATAAGAACGGTTTTGCAATATTCATCGGGCATAGGGCCTGTTTCACAATCTGCAAATAAAATTCCGGATAAGCTATCCGCAACCAGGGCTGCCGTTTGTTCTAAATTTGAAGCCATAAACAATCACACGCAATATAGGAATATTTATTTAAATTTAGAACAAACGGCAGCCCTGGTTGCGAATAGCTTATCCCGAACTTTATTCGCAGATTGTGAAACAGGCCCTAAAAGTTTTGCACTTATAGCTAATCGGAACTAAGAGTATTTAAATTTCGAATGTTATATTTTTTGAAACGTTGTAACCTTCTTTTTTAGTAATAAAAAAACAATTGGCGCCTCACGGTGCTCAAATAGGTCGAGTTTTTTTACATGACGAATTTCGCTAATTGAAGAAAACCCGCGGATTACCTATGAGACAATTCGAAGACTATTCAGAATTCAAATCCAAATTCAGAAAAAATTACACAAAGAATTGAAAGTTTGCCAACTTTGTTGTCGTTGGACCCCTCATGAACTGACAACGGAGCAGAAGCGGGCTCGCGTGGAATGGTGCTCACAGATGCTACTAAATTACGACCACGGACATTCTAATGCTGTTTATGATATTGTCATAGGAGACGAAACGTGGATTTATTGTTTTGAACCCGAAAAAAAAAAACAGCAATCTTGTGAATGTGTGTTTGAAAATGAGAACAGGCCAACAAAAGTGAGGCAGGCGAGAAAAGTTGGTAAAAAAATGATCGCCTTTTTTTCAACCTACGGGTCCCATCTGTACAATTCCACTTAACCATCAGTCTTCTCGTGACCACGATGACTGTAACGTCGTCGAATCGTCGAGGTAAAATAGCAATAAATTATACGCGATTAAGCCCCGAAAATATTCTAACTACGTGTGCAAGTCGCGAAAGTTTAAAATATGTTATAATTGGACTTAAAGATCAAAAGAGTGTTAAAATTCCGAGTGATCTTCTAACATTTGTTTACCCAGGGTGTTAGAAAAAGTTCGCGAAAGACGACCAAAAAGCCGCGTTCTCCTACATCATGACGACAAAAACAAAGTCATTTTTAGCTTCCGAAAAAGTAGAACTCGTCACCGGCTCACATCCTACGCATAGCCCCGACCTAGCACCCTGCCATTTCTGTGTTTTCCTCAAAATCCTCAAAAGATGAGAGGTTTCACTTTTACCAACTCCGAAGAGTGATAGCGTTCAATCAGCACGTAGAAAACATGTCTTCAGATCTGTGGTCCTCCTGTTTTAAAAACTGGTTCGAACACATGAAAAATTTTTTAAAAAGTAAAGGAGAGCTTATTGCTTTTCAAAATGAATAGCAATAAACATAATATTTTGGTTATAACACGTTGTTTTTTTGAAGTCACGCAAAACTTATAGTGTATCCTACGTATACTAATAGTATATTTTTTTGAAAACTCCAGCCTTGGAGCACCTTAATACAAGTCTTGCGTTTTAAGCACGGCGACCTCTGTGGCGTAGCGGTAGCGCGTCTGCCTACCATGCAAGAGGTCCCGGGTTCGAAACCCGGCTGGAAACAAAAAAAAACCCAGGTCTTGGATGTTTACATGTTTGTGATGTCGTTGTTTCTGGTTCCCACGACACAGGGTATCCTAGTGTGGGGCCAGAAGCAATGTATGTGACTGTATGTAAATGTTAAATGTAATGTAAATGTAAGTACAGAAATTAATAACTAGGTATTTTAATTTTGACATTTTTAGCGGCACAAAACGGTAGACTCGCACCATCCCACTACCCAAGCTGGTGCAACTGTTTTAAATCTTCAGTAATTTATCATAATATATTATAAGTACTTTTCACCGTAGACATATAACAATCGTCAGTAAATAATGTAGGTGTATATGTTTTTATTGTATTTCATATTTATTTATAGTTATGTTATATAATATTGCATTACCTGCTTATTTTGTGTCCAAAACGTAGGTTAGCTAGAAGATTATGCTAAGTAGCATTAAGTTCTCCTACCTATTATTATTATTATCGCCTATAATAATAATAGAAAAGTGGGTGTTTTTAATACATCCGCGCATTTTTTTATGCTTTTTGAGTGATAGTTATTAAATTGGTACAGATATTAGAAACTTGATGTCCTCTGTGGCGCAGCGGTAGTGCATCAGCCTACTATGCAAGAGGTCCTGGGTTCGAACCCCGGCTGAGGATAGAAAAAACCTCAGGTCTTGGATAATTACATGTTTGTGACATCTTTATTTCTTGTTCCTACGACATAGGGTACCCGAGTGTAGGGTCAGAAGCAATGTATGTACACGTATGTAAATGTTATGTTATAAATTTAGTCATGATCTGTTTGTTAATTTAGAAAGTAAGAAATTTCCGTTTAAGAGCATTTCTTAAGTGTTTATTTATTTTATTACATTTCTAACTTACAGCTAATGCCAAATCGCTACAAACTTAGTTATTTAATTACTTAAATACTAAAAAACAAACAGAATCATACTTCCTCAAGCATTCCCTTGCATTCTTCAATCATTTTCCCAATCCCTGTGGTAAATGTATCACATTGCGGCACCGCGCTGAGCAGGGAGTTCAGCAGTGCAAGCGCACGCGGCACGGGCGCCGGCTGCTGGCCCGTCGTGCGTGCAGCCGGCACGTGCAGCCGTCCGCGCGCCTCCGGCACCCACAGTTGCACTACCTGGCCCACTAAGCAGTGCAACTGTGGGTGCCGGAGGCGCGCGGACGTGATGAAAAACCTATGTGTCTCTTTACTTTTACCAGCCTACTTTATATTTCGATTAAGTTGTGAGCCGCAGCAGGTGCACAGGTGCAGCAGTATTTAACTGGTGCCATAACATTGTGTTACTTCATCGTAAAAATCGATGTTAAATGATAAAAAAAACTCATTCAACTCCCTTCATCTCCATGTGATCTTAGGACGATGGATCGGTACAGAGAAACAGGTGATTTTATCTAATACCTAATCAAATCGGCGTAGTTTCAGATATCTAATGAAATATTTGTAAATTGAAATATCTATTTCGGGTTCGAATCACGGTATGGGTGAAATTTTTAGTCTCTAAATAGGTTTTTAAATATCTGTTTCAATTCACAAACATTTTATAAGATTCCATTAAATTAAAGTACAGTAAATAAAATTAATTATTCAAGAAAACTGAGTCCAAATTGATTTTAACTTGTGAGCTATAGAAAAAAACTTTACTCTCACAAAAAAAATACAATTATAGTGCCTGGTTCACCAACTAAAATACTTTGTGTTACGAATTACCAAAATTCCACTCAGAATTGACCAGAATCTCAAAAAAAAAGTTTTCGAGTAGGTAATTCATTTAAGTAGCAAATAATTTGTACCTATTGTATTAAAACTTTAACAAAGTGGGCGATTTTTACGAGTACTATCCAAAATGAGTAGAAAATGTATATTCTGCATCAATATTAATGTAATATGCAAGTGGGCCCCTGAGGCCCTGAGGTGCGTTCACTCTTTCAAGAGCTCTCGACGCACCTCATCGACAATAATTCTGGCCACCCAAAGGAGGAATGTTGCCAGCATTCTGTGCTCTCTGCCGCAAGACACTGACCTAAGGCAAGTAGTTACTTGTAAATTTAGTAATTGGTAGTCAGATTGAACAAAACATTAGGCACTGATATTATCAATCCTTTGTGCGTCTCCACTGCTCGGGCACGGGTCTCTTTCTGCATTGCAGGAAGATTGGGCTATACTCCACCACGGGGGACAAGACCGGCTTCGTGGAGGATTGTAAGACAGTGGCGGGTCTTACAGTCCGTTGTTATCAACCCGCTCTCAAGGCCTCTGCCATGGCTTAACGCCTGTCAGAATATGACAGCCGGTACCAACGTATTACACTCTATTAAACAACTTTTCACGAGCTTAGTCCCCCTTCTTTCTTCTTTTTTTTTTAGTTTATTAGGTTCAAAGATATTTATTTCTCGTAAAAAACTTATATTTCACTTAGTAACGAGAAAATAGGTTGTGGAGCCTCATCGCAATCCATTCTGCACCTGCTCCGATGCCCATTGTGCCCTCATATCTGCACTATGACGGACCTAACAGAGGCCAAAGCCGCTGCAATTGCAGTGGCCAACTGCAGGAAAAATATTAACTGGTCGAATCGCTGACACGAAACAAAGAAGAAGAAGCATTAGGTACTTACAGTAAGATGAAACTTAGATATTGTATAATACAGGGAGTTTTAGGGTTTTTTTTAAAGCATTCATATTTTCTACGCCTTTTACTTAAGTCGGTAAGTTTTTGCAAAGGACTACTTTATAAATCACATTACTATTACCATGTTCAATTCACGGTATTCTTAGTTACAGTTTTTTATTGCGTTTGCTTCTTAGATCGCGGTGAGGGATTTTGACTCTATATTTAGTTTATATTAGTATATATATGTATAGGTATAGCTTGTATCCCCGGCTGCCTGAGTGATCTAAAACGATCACCAAAAGTTAAGTAACATAGGCCACGTATAGTGCGTGAATGGGGACCGTCCGAGCATTTTTCTGAGCGGTTCCTTGCTTTGCAAGGCACGTTAAGCAGTTGGCGCCGGCTGCCCTCGATAAATGGCAGTCGTTAAGCGTTCGTAAGTCGTTCAGAGGCCTTAAAACTTTTGACATTAAGACCAGCAACTAGTCTTGCAAGCCACCACCGATTTTGACTTTGCCCCCGTGGTGGAGTATGGCCCATACCTTCCTTAGGGAAGAGACCCGTGCCCTTCATTGGCGCCATAATGGGTTGATAATATGATATGTATATATTCACACTTGTAAAACAATTTATACTATTAAATTAAGATGACCTCTGTGGCGCAGCACTAGCGCATCTGCCTACTATGCGAGAGGTCCCGGGTTCGAGGCCCGGCTGCGGACAAAGAAAACTCCAGGTTGGATGTTTACATGTTTGTGATGTCGTTGTTTCTAGTTCCTACGACACAGGGTATCCTAGTGTGGGGCAAGAAGCAATGTATGTGCCTGTATGTAAACGTAATGTTATGTTACGTTAAATAGTACTAAACTGTTAACACAACTTGTTGGTACACCTTGAAGCGCTTGTGACCTAGTCGAACCGATTGATTGGAATCAATCACTTGCGTTAAGCGACAACAGGCGCTGTCAGGTGCGGGATGGGTGACCGTCCCGTGACTACCATTAGTGGCATTTTTTCGAGCGCTTCAAGCCGTTTGGTGCCGGCTTTCATGTAATGACAGTCTTTAAGCCATGTCAGAGGCCTTACAGGCCGCTTGATAACTTCTGACGGTAAGACCCGCCACTGTCTTACTATCCCCCACCAACCCGGACTTGGCCCCGTTGGTGGAGTACGGCTTAACCTTCCTGCGATGCAGGAAGAGACCTGTGCCCTAGCAATGGGGACATACAAGGATTGATACACATTAAGGTGCCTCCTAAGTGTCCATCGCTCGAAGTTGGCAGTCCGTTTTTATACAGCGGCCTTTGTTCAGTGCAATCCTGAACAGATCCTCCGCTTTAGCATCGGTTCACTTTTTGATGCTGCACAACCATGACATCTTTTTCCTGATTGCACAATCAAAGTTTAAACAACTTTTCAAACTTTGCTTCAGGCTGAAACCAAGCGCAGTGGCTCTCATAAAGTGTCCTATCAAATGAAAAATGTAGATACCAGAAGCTTGGCGACCCGACAGCTGTAATACCTTAATTAAAACAAAACTTGTATATATAATATAAAAGTGAATCGCTGAATGTGTTGGTAAGCGCAAATCTCGAGAGCAGCTGAACCGATTTTGGTAATTGTTTTTTTAGAATATTCCTTGAAATAGCTACGGGGATGGTTCTTACGGCGAGAAAAAAAAATTAAGAATTGACTGTTAGGCGGTACGAAGATCGCTGGGCCAGCTATATCTATAATATAAAAATGAATCGCTGAATGTTTTGGTAAGTGCAAATTTCGAGATCTGCTAAACCTATTTCGCTAATTCTTTTTTTTAGAATATTCCTTGAAGTACGAAGATGGTTCTTACGGAGAGAAAAAAAAGCATTGACTGTTAGGCGGTACGAAGTTCGCTGGGCCAGCTATATATATATATATATATATATATATATATATATATATATATATATATATATATATATATATATATATATATATATATATATATATAAAAGTGAATCGCTGAATGTGTTGGTAAGCGCAAATCTCGAGAGCAGCTGAACCGATTTCGCTAATTCTTTTTTTAAAATATTCCTTGAAGTACGAGGATGGTTCTTACGGAGAGAAAAAAAATATAAAGAATCGACTGTTAGGCGGTACGAAGTTCGCTGGGTCAGCTAGTTACAAATAAAACACAATGAGTACAAAAATAAAAGATAAAGAAGAAACAGGGTATTTTTTTCCGACAATTACCCGTTTTCAGCAGAAATTCACAAAGCTCTTTATAAATAGCGCTTATGTGCGTGGTCATACAAGGACAGGGACATGTCTGTCAAATTTAGCTCAGTATAGATTAATTTTGACAGCCGTATCCCGGTTCTTCTCGTGCTTCGCAAGGCACGTTAAGCCGTTGGTGCCGGCTGTCATGTAATGGCAGTCGTTGAGCCATATCAGAGGCCTCATGGGCGGCTTGATACTCGTAACTTCTGACAGTAAGACCCGCCACTGTCTTACAATCGTGGTGGAGTATGGCCTATACCTTCCTTAGGGAAGAGCCCCGTGCCCCTCTTTGGGGACATAATGGGTTGATGATGATCCCGGTTCTTCTATGGCCACGCCTGTAAGCGTCATCTATGAATTGCTTTGAGAATTTATGCTGAAAATGGCTAATTATGAAACAGAGTTAGAGCGGCGGTAAGCTAGAATAATAGAGTCGGAAGCGAGAGACCAGAGTGAATTTCCAGTGCGGACAGGTACATTTCCAGTGCCTGAATTTGTTGTCTTGTGCATTTGTGCACTTATAGTGAATGAAAAATGAAATATATTTATTAGTTGAAGTAGGTATGTAAATAAACAATTTTACAGAAATTGGATGAAGCCCTAGTTACCACACTAGGATTCCCTGTGTTGTGGTGAACTAGTTTCTAGTTGTCTGCGTGCCTGTACTGTTTGCATGTTTGCTATTTAATTGGTGTACCTAATGAATATTAAAAAAAAAACTAGCCCCCTCCGCATGATGGTTGACATAATTATAGTAAGCACTTAAGTATAATAAGTTATTTCTTTTAAGCATCTCATAAGAACAGGAAATAAATAATTTAATTAAGGATAATAACAATAATTAATATGTGTGCGTGTGTGTGTTTGTGTGTTTATGTTTTGGAGAGTGTTAGTGAATGTGTATGTGTGCTCTAATCAGCCCTGCGACCGGGTTCTTGGGTTCGGGTTTCAGCCACTGAGCAGAGGGTGTGTAAGTGTGGAGTGGGTGTGATCATGTATGTGTGTGTGTATAGCAACACTGCTCGCTAACTCCTGAGTATCAAAGGTGTTCAAATCTACAGCGCTTGAAATAGCCAATCCGCGGTGGGCACGTGTGATAATTAAGCCCATATTCTCTCTCCGAGAGAAAGCCTATCTCCTGCAGTGAGAAACATTTATAGGTTGCATAAAACAATCTAAACACAAGGGAACAAAAACATGTCGTGTCGTTACGGTTATCGTTCAATGTGAATCCGGCCTTGAGTTTCACATCCGATTAAAGATAGATATGCATAGAACAGGGCAACGAATTTCGAGGATTAGATTAAAGAAGCATCTTTTATCTTTGGCAAGATAGGGAAACAATGTGATTAACAATTTTTCCTGCCATCTAATCGGTTATCTGATGAAATTGTCCATAGTGGTTGAATTAGACGGCACTAACTTGCTAAATAGACTACTGTAAATAGTTAACGCAGATACCGGTCGAAGGAGGCATTTTTTGGAGCGCTTGCGTGCTTCCCGAGGCACGTCAAGCCGTTGGTGCCGGCTGTCATGCAATGGCAGTCGCTAAGCCAGCTCAGAGGCCTTATGGGCGCCCTGATAAGATCTAAAAGTAAGGCCCGCCACTGTCTTACAATCGTCCACCAAACCGGACTTGGCCACTGTGGTGGAGTATGGCCTAACCTTGAGAGACCCGTACCCCAGCAGTGTAACCCCACTGAAGAAGAAAAAATAATTTATTGCATCAACAGAAACACACAACTTGATAAAACATAAGGTACGCATTTGGTACATTTTAAAAAAAAATATCGATTGGGATGTACAGCCTTAGTGGTAGAGGCTTCCATAAAATACTTGAACTATTATTACATTCTTTTTAATGCACTATCTCGTGCTAAGGACAATTTTAAAAACCTATTTTTTAATACAGTTGCTCAAAAAGTGGCTTATTGCAGGGACGTATAGCGTTCGGGATGTGGGCTATTACATACTCGTGCTTTTTTTTACCTTTCCCGCACTCGTGCGTTCTCTTTCCCAACTGTCAAAATAATGGCTATAAAAAAGAAAACCGAGCCATGAAGTTTTTACTAAAAAAATCATAGAAGTTTTTATGATTTATGCAAGTACGTATATTTCTAAAAAGAAGCTACTAATTTTTTCAATATCAGATTTAATGATTTGATTGAATGAGTTAGGTTAGGTTACATTTCATCTAATTAAATTTCATTTTAATTTTACATCAATAAAAACTTGGCTGTATGGGCATAGTTCCCTTTGCCTACCAGAATGGGTGAAGAAAAAAAAAATCTCTGCTTATATTCTCGTACGATTGGCGCCATTTTCCAAATATTTTTTCTTTATTAAATTTCTTTTTTTTTTTTTCGCAACTCTATTAAAAAGAGTCGTTCAGTACACGTGCGGAACCGTCATTGCAACTTGTTCCGACTGTCAACTGTCGGAATGACAAGTCGACTGTCGGAACTCTTTGCAATGACAGCCTTTCCGCACTTGTAATTAAATTTATATACTCTAGTACTCGGGGCTGCAAGTGATGCAAATTACTTCAGCACGATGTTGCCGCCTGTACAGAGTAAAGAGGTTCTAAATTTCACTGATGCCGGTAAGTCGCCCATCAGCTCAGTTGGGAGAGCGCTGGCACGGTTAGCCAGAGGTCGCGGGTTCGAGTCCCGGCATGGGTGGAATTTTTAGCCTCTAAATATATTATTATTATTACATTTTCTATTTATTATTTACTGGGCTTGATCATAATGGCTTCGCCATGTGGTGAAAAAATTCAGCATCATTACTGAACAGAAGGTGCGCGATCAAGAGGCGAGAGTATTCTGAAAGCGATTTTGTCACAGTTGGATAATCCACTGATTTGGATTCTAACTGAACTCACTAAGAACTGGTTTCTGAATTGAGAATTTCACTAAGTATGTAGTGATGTACAACTTTTATAATAAATAAAACTGGAACGACTTCAACTTTGTGCTTTATTTGTACTGTTTTATTAATAATAAAATCAGAAAACTGGATAAAAACGGAACAAGCAGGTAAAAATAGTCAGGTTTAGTCAAGATGTAAAGTAGCAATGCTAAAAATGAGGGAAATGTCGAAAATGGGTGTCGTAAATTAAATTTTTTGAAAATGATAGACAGAATTAAAGAAAAATATAAAAAAATGGTGTAAAGCGGTTTTCACCGTTGCAAGTAAATACCAAAGTAATGTTACGTCACGCTCTTTTCTAAAAATTGTATTTATTAGCAATGATTTTTTTTTAACACATACATTTTACAGCTAAAGTTTAGTCTCTGCTTTCCAAACTAGGTAGTACCTGTAAGTCGGAAAACAGCGTACAATATGTAGTTTCCAATCTCACTACACTGAAATTCAGAAGACTTTAAGACGCTCTTACTCATGGCCGTCTCTGAATTGAGATTCTTTAAGTAAAAATTTAAGTAATCTTCTGTCACGCTCTTTTCTGGGAAATTCGACGAGACTGCACTACAGTTGACTGTTTATTAGCGAAATTTTCAATTCAGAAAATGGCAATAAGTCTCTGCTAGATATTAAATAGTAACTATAGGGATATTCTATATGTTGAAATGTTAACTGAACGCTCTCTAATTTAGTGTACATAGTTTTTCCTTGAATGCATCCAAAAGTCTGTCACTCTCTGTCGGTCGTAGAACAAACGTGTTATTTTCAAGTTTAAAAACCTATTTAGAGGCTAAAAATTTCACCCATGCCGGGATTCGAACCCGCAACCTCTGGCTATCCGTGTCAGCGCTCTTCCAATTTAGCTAATGGGCGACTCCGAAGAGCGCTGGCACGGATAGCCAGAGGTTGCGGGTTCGAATCCCGGCATGGGTGAAAGTTTAAGCCTCTAAATAGGTTTTTAAATTTGTCCTTAGCACGGGTTAGTGCATTAAAAATAAAATAGTGTAATATATTTTCAAGTTGGCAAATAAATCTGTAGATACCAAAGTAACCCTGGTTTATTTGCTCATATTCCACACCCACATTATTTTAAATAATAATATATTATATTATATTATAAAAAAAATATTTATTAAAAAAAAACAAGCGAAAAAAACATAAATCGCAAGCGTCCTGAGTGAACGCCAGCCACGTTGAAAGTTCGTAATGGTGGAGGGAATACATGACTTTCAGAAACTCCACCTGATTATTGCCACTCTGTATACAGTCAGCTTTCGCACAATGGTAAAACTGATACGTGGGGACCCAACAAACAACAGACCACTGAACAAAGCTACAAACGCAAGCTGCCAAGCGGAAATAATCCGATTAGATAATTTAATGAGCAAATTTCGCCAAACGCGACGGAAACTTACTCAAACAGTCGCGAAATTGCTAATATATTTTGCATGTGACACGTAGGTAGTGCAATGCGTCGTATATCCAAATAGTGGATATAATATTTAGGTACTCTGATTATGTGATTATTCTCAAACGGGAGGTCGTGGGTGCGAATCCTGGCATGTAATCAATGACTTTGTTTTCTAAGTTACGTACATTTGTGAAGTAATAGTAGCAATACCACTCGCTAACGGTGAAGGAACATATCTTCTGAGTCCTAGTGTCCAAGGTGTTCAACCTTCTTCTTTTCCTTCTTCAGGCTATACTAGTCCACTGCTGGACATAGCTTCCCTAATGAGCGCCACAGCGCAAGGTTGTGCCATCATTGGGGGGTAATGCCCATAATCCCCACGCTGGGCATGCGGGTTGGAAATCGCAGTTTGTTGGAATTGTACTGCAGGGGCCGCTGCTGCCCACCCCCCGGTTTGTGTCCCTTAGTCGCCTTTTACGACGCCCGCGGGAAGAATTTGGGTTGGTGCTATTCTCTAGGCCGACACCACATAGCACCTCAGCGCTTGAAATCGCCAATTCACGTAGGGCACGCGTGGTAACTAAGCCCATACTCTCTCTTTCTGAGAGAAAGCCTGTGCCCGAGTATGTAGTGTGACGTAGGACGTACATAGGCTACAAAGAAATTTGATTATCGTAATGCAGGCATATACTCGTACGTTCCACTGTAAGGCACAGGCTCTCACTGGGAGGGTACGGGCTTAATCATCACAGGTGCCCACCACGGATTAGTACGCAAAATATTAAGCTCTAAAGCCAGAGAAATGTAAGAGCAGAATGTTAGGGCTCCCTTTCCTCCTCGTAGAACACAATTCTATAATGAGCTTAAGAGGAAAACTATCAATCGCTAAGTAAGCTTTCCAAATTAATTATTACGCAATCGTTAGTTTCTAACTAACTAACTAATGGCGGCCAACTTAAGAGGAAAACTTCTTACAAATCCCTCTGAATATTTCGGAAGTTATTAGTTATTTAAAACCCTCTCTCCATGGAACTCTCCGCTGCACGTAGCCCGACGCAAAATGTAAAGCTTGATCGCTTGTTAACTGTTGGTATCCAAACCACTCATTATGAAACAGTATGCTCCAGTCAGGGGAAGCTAATGTCGAGTCTAGCTAGCCGGGACAAGGTGGGACGGCCAAGTAGTGATGTGCGTTCACGACCAAAAATAATCGAAACATTCGAATGTTACTTTTACAACAATCGATAATATCATTAACATTATAAAAAAAATAGGCTACTTAAAATTAATGCACTGTTAAAAAGTGCAAAGGTGAACTTAATGCTAACAGCAGTATTTTCCAGTTAATCTTGAATATAATAAACAGAGACATTAACAGAATACAGTTAATACAATAAATGTGACTACCACTGTCGATTCCCAGTACGGAAATGTCCCAATGACTTTGTTTTCTAAGTTACGTACATTTGTGAAGTTTATGGTAGCAATACCATTCGATAACTGTGACGCCGATGACGCAAAACATCGCGAGAAAAACTAAGTGCACGAGGTGTTCAAATAACTTAGCGCTTGAAATTACCAATTCTTGGTAGGCACGAATGGTACCTAAGCCCATACTCTCTGAGAAAGCCCGTGCCCAGCAGTGGGAAGTATATAGAACACATAATAAATTGTACCTAACGTTTATTGGCACTCGTAATATGTCAAAAGTTGCATGCACTGCACCGCAAATTCGATTGCATGTATTACGCACTATTGGCACAGCACACAATTTTACAAGATATTCATTGCAGTTGTTAATAAATCGGTGTGTTGATATAATCCAGATTTTATCGCCGGTTCAACTAAATTAGACAAAATTAAAAAGAAAAGACAGAAGAAACATTTTGAACCATGAAATTATAATTCGATTTATTTGTTAATTTTTTTGGCGATTGTTCGAAAATGGATTATTTGAGAATCTGATTCGATTTATTCGAATAAGGCGATTATATTTTCGAGCAATCGCCTATCGCGTCGGCCGCAGGGATGCCCGAAACCCATCAATAGCGTTCCCTGGAACGCCGTTTGTCAACTAAATTGGTGGTTGAGAACTGTCGACTTGGAGATTAAGACCGCATTGTCATTCCGTTGTACAGTCGGCAGCATATTTTATCTTTACCCATTTGTGTTCGTTCTTATAACATAACATTTACATACAAGCACATACATTGCTTCTGACCCCCCAAATCACGACCAAATCTGACCACGACCTGTTTTGTGGCAACCACAAATAACGGCATCACAATTACGTAAACGTCCAAAACCTGAGGTTTTTTTTGTCCCCAGCCGGGGTTCGAACTCGAGACCTCTAGTCTGGTAGGCATGTGCGCTATGAACGAATCTCGGAGCAATCTAATACACAGGTGTCGAATTGTGATCTCCTTTATTTTAAGTCAGATAAAAATATTTTATAATTAATACTTAATAATTTATTGCTGGGAAAAGTCCCTCAGTGGGGACATAATGGGTTAATGGTGAATTTATTGCATTCCACAACTGTATATAGATGTTATTTAAAAATATAAAAATATGGATCTTTGTGGACCATGTAGGGCACGCAATATTATAAATTATAGGAGGCCTTTGAAAATGAAGCTATGTTATTATAGTTCGAATTATATTGTAGTATTATCAAACTTGACCCCCGTGGTGGAGTATGGCCTAACCTTGTGACGGTACAAACCTCTTCATACCATTTTTATTTCTTTTTCTATCTATCATTTCCAAATATTTAAATTACGTCACACATTCTTCGATTTCCCTCATTTTTCATGACTACTACTTTACCCTTTGACCAGACCTGACTTTTTTACCTGCTTCTCCGTTTATCCATTTGTATCCAGTTTTCTGTTTTACTAATCTACAAATAAAACCACACCTGAAGTCGTTCCAGTTTTTATTATTTATAAATGATATACAACGTTCCACTGGCGCCCAACGTGGGGCAACCGGTATTTTTTTTTTATATATATATTTATTTAAAAAAAAAAAATTTTTACCGGTTGAAAGAAAGAAAGAAGAAGAAAGAAAAACATTTATTAAACGCCACATAGACATACAAAATTTGACAGAAAAGGAAAATACAGAAGAGCAGGAGTAAAACAAAAGCAAAAGAAAAGACGAACTACAGATGAAAGAAATAAACATAAATTCCAACGATACACAGTATGTCGATGCAGCGGAAAAAAGGCCTCATGCTCAGTATAAGCTGAGGGTTTGCACCCACAACACTGATTTTCAGCAAGGGCCTTATCTGGTGACTCACGGAGCATCAAAACGGAACAAACACGCACTCACACTCTCATATGCAGCCATACTTTCACGCATACAAGCACACTCACAATTATATACCTATATACATACGTAGTGATAAATAATACACAATAATAATACGGTTGCCCCACGTTGGGCGCCAGTGCACCGTTCCAACCTTCCTGCGATGCAGTAAGAGACCTCCCTTACTGCCCCACCAGTGGGAGGGGACATACAAAGGGTTGATATCATGTCATTATCAGACCTCATACTAATCACGTCACATCATCACATCACAATAATAAAGGTAAAGGTAAAAGTTTGTGAGTCTGTATGTTTGTTACTTCTTCACGTCTAAAAGGCTAGAGTGACTTTAATAAAATTTGGTATGGAGTTAGCTGACATCCTGGATTAACAAATAGGCTACGTTTTCTTTTTCTTATTCAGGCTATATTAGTCCACTGCTGGACATAGCCCTCCCCTAATGAGCGCCATAGCGCCAGGTTGTGCCATCATTGGGGGGTAATGCCCATAATCCCACGCTTACGCCTTTTACGACACCCGCGGGAAGAATTTGTGTTGGTGCTATTCTCTAGGCCGACACCACACAGCAGCAAACGGCCGGCTACGTTTTACTGCGGGAAAATATCTTATTCCCATGGCAAAATCGATAAACCGCGGGTAACACCGCGGGGCACAGTTAGTTACTATATTAATACTATTTTAATATGACACATTGTTTTCCATGAATAAGTTAGTATCGAGTTATCAGGAAATGAAAAGGAAGTACACAAATTAGTTAGTTCAGGGTATATAACAAACTGACTGACGGCCGGGCTACAAAATTAAATATTAATGCCATAAGTTAAACGGTTATAAATTTAACGATCCGAAATAATTGTGTTGACCCCATTACTAGGGGCCAAATAAAACAAAAATTGAGCTTGTACCGAGAAAAAATAATTGAACTGATATTTCGACAACAACCCTTGTATATCCCCACTGCTGGGGCACGCATCTCTTGCTGCATCGCAGGAAGGTAAGGCCATACTCCACCACGGACGTCAGGTTCGGGGCGGTGGAGAAATAATCCCAGACTGAAGTCATTTGTACAAAATTAAATGTACTTATCGCAGAATAATGCAATGAATTTATTAGCAATGCTCTTTTTAACACTACATTTACAGCTAAAGTTTAGTCTCTGCTTCTCGAACTAGATAGTACCTGTACGTCTCGGTAAACAGAGTGCAATATAAATGGAGTTTTTAATACAGTTGCTCAAAAAGTGGCGTATTGCAGGGACGTATAGCGTGCGGGAAGTGGGCTATTACACACTCGTGCTTTTTTTTATTTTTCCCGCACTAGTGCGTTCTCTTTCCCACCTGTCAAAATAATGTCTATTAAAAAGAAAAACCAACCATGAAGTTTTTACTAAAAAAAATCATAGAAGTATTTATGATTCATGCAAATACTTATATTTCTAAAAAGAAGCTACTAATTTGTTTCAATATCAGATTTAATGATTTGATTGAATGAGTTAGTTTAGGTTTGATTTCAGTTCATCTCATTAAATTTCATTTTCATTTCATATGAATAAAAAAATTCTACTGAAGACTGGGCTGTATGGGAATAGGCTTTGCCTACCAGAATGGGTGAAGAAAAAGAAATCTCTGCTTATATTCTTTTACCGTTGGCGCCATTTTCCAAATATTTTTTCTTCATTAAATTTCTTCATTCTTTCGCAACTGTATTAAAAATAGTCGTTCAGTACACGTGCGGAACCGTCATTGCAACTTTTTCCGACTGTCAACCCTCACCTTCGGCTGCGCCTCGGCTCGGGTCGACATTTGTCGAAACTCTTTGCAATGACAGCCTTTCCGCACTTGTAATGAAATATACTATTCCAATCTCACTACGCTAAAACCCAAAAGACTTTACGATGCTCTTATGCATGGCCGTCTCTGGATAGACAATTTCACTAAGTAAATACTTAAGTACAGTACTACACATCATAAAAGTCCCTTCGGGAATCTACGTTCGCGCAGACTAGGAAGAAGTGTAACGAAAGTACCCGTAGCTATAAGTACATTCTAGATGATCTTTAACCGATACGGTTAAGGTGAAGAATCCGCTATTTGACTCTCTTTTCAAGTAAGTCTTAAACGGTAAATAACTAAAATATACTAAAATATTTTTTGGTCTAATGGAAGACCATTAGACCAAAAAATATTTTAGTATATTTTTGAGGACCTAAAAGCAACATAAAAATATATTTTAAAACTTCATTTTCCTAAACAGCGAAAAACGTGGTCAGCCATTTTTGTCTATGGTTTGAAGTCCAAAAAATTGTAAACATACTTTGACATTCAATTTTCTGTAAGTGATCTCTGAGCATAGTGAAATAACAACAACGCAACCATGATTTCATCGAATTTATATCCTAAATATATATACCAATTATCATTATTGCATTGTTCGAGAATGAAAAAACACGTCAATAAAGACCCCCGGGAAGTTGTGGATTCGTGTACCCAGTGAAATTAACATTCGAAAAACTTGGCTCAAACTTGCCAAAAGAGACCCCGACTCTTTATCAATTGAAACTCGGGTGTATTTATGTGAAGATCACTTTGATGTAAGTCCTATAATAATCAATGTCCACTGGCTCTGGCTCAAAGATGTTTGTTTACATACTTTAGATGGTTTCAAGATGGCGGATAGCGTTTTCGCCTTTACGAATTAAACGAGGAAAATTTTTTTTACTTTATTAGTTTGCAAATTTTGCAGCCATCCTGCATACTTAGCAAAATCAATATATTTCGGTTTCTTACGTTAAATACTATAGAAAATATTCGTTTATTGCGTCAAATTTGATACGTGTCAAATAGCGGATTGATTGCCGCAGTAGCGCTACCTATTCCGCTCACGGTAGTATTGCCAAACTAATAGTCACCTGTATCGATGACGTTGAATCAACCAATAGCAACAAAGACGTGCGGCCTGCCATAAAATGAAACTATCTGATTGGTCGATCAACTTGCCGCACATTCAAAATTTGGTCATCTGCGCAGGTACATCCGCGAGACATATTTCTTGTGTAGCACTGTAACGTTCTGTCACGCTCTTTTCTGGGAAATTCGAAGAGACAGCACTACAGTTTACTATTTACTTAGTGAAGCTCTCAATTTAAAAATTGGCCTTCTATGTGTGTACAAAGTGAGTGGTAAAGTTAACCGATCACAGAAGCCATAATTATTATGTACAGCCTGTTAGCTGTTAGAAGATATTTCGGCTACTATCGGATAGAATCGGATAAATTCATGTAATAGAAATATCGGGACTAATATGACACTTGATTTCACATAACTTTTTAATATAGTAAAGAAAAGTTTTATACAGAGCAGGAAGTAGTATTACACTCGTGTGCTTTCGGCGAAAACCGAAGCCTACCATAGAGACCGAGGTATATTCTAAAAGCTAACAGACTATAGGTAGTTTTGATACGCCGCAACGCTTCCATATTGAGCCATCTGAAACCCCGTAGACTTTCCGACGCTATCATGGCCGTCAAGTGTCTCTCGGCATCAGGATATCAGATTTCCCAGGACGCCGGTTTATACGCGGTCGAGCCAGGGGCGTTTCACTCGTCGGTTTTAATAGTAAATATTGCAGCGTCCGAATAAAACAATTGTTTTCATCCCATCTATTCAAAAAAGACGACTTGGCTCGCCTTTAAGTGCAACCAACGGTGGTGTTTTCTATAAGAAACTTTTAGCGGGCAGTATTGAGATTTTAATCATCTTTATAAGTGCGGTGCGGTGGCCTCGGTGGCGCAGCGGTTTAGCACGCTGACTGTGAAACGAAAGGTCTCGGGTTCGATCCCCGGCCGGGTCAAACTAGGAAACTAACTTTTCTAGTTTGTCTCGGGTCTTGAATGTTATTTTAGTATTAATTGTATTAAATTCATCGTCGAGTTAGCACCTATAACACAAGTCATTTAGTCATTTAACAAGATCTGTGTAATATGCCCGAGAATATTTATTATTATTTGTTTTAATGATCTCTGTAGCGCACTTTTTGAATTTGGAACATCTTAGGGCGAGATAAATAGTCGTTGCTTAGCCCAAGTCCGTGCTCAAGCTTCCCTAAGCATTTCTTCAGGCTAACTTAGCTAAGTATCAAAGTAGGCGTTTGCTTAGCTAAGCATGTTCTTAGGCCAATGCTAAGAATTAGTCCGGGTTTCGCGACTAAAAGAGTGCTAAAGTACTGTCTATGATAGACAAATCGATTCTTAAGCAAGTGCTTTCGCTAAGACTCGTTCTTAGAAGCGACTATTTATCTCGCCCTTAGTGTTCAGCGCCAAAGAAATCGAACTCGAATATTGCTTGAATAAAGACTGGTACGACGGCCCATAGTCGCGCCGCCGCCGGCTGACTAAAAAAAAGAAATCAAATTAAAAACGCGCCAACTACAGCCCGCGCTTTCGTCAATTTTCACGGATTGTTAGAAATAAATGGTTTTGTTTTGAAAAATGCGCCTTCTTTTATTTTGTCTTTGTGCAGAGTGTATTACTCGGGCGCAAAATTTACTTCGGCTCGGGCGACGTACTTAAATACTTCGTAGCAATGGGTTCCAAGTACGTAAATTATTCTACTCTAGAATCTTTATGTGATCAAGATGTATTTATTAAAAATACACCTGTAAATTCTCAACGAAATTCATTTTAGCCCACACGGCAGAATCCCCGTGACCAAAACCGGTTTAGTAGCGCGCCAACCCCAACTTCTTATCATTGCTAGAACTTTTGTAATTTACATCTGATTTTAGTTCTGTAAAAAGATTTATCATCTAGAATATATGTACCCCATACTGAATTAATAATATTATGTTAACAAATACGAAACAGTTACCAATAAGCAGTTTAGAAAACGGGGCACTTCGGTAAAACTTTTTTTTGTAATTTTATCCAAAAATAGAATAGTCAAATAAACCTATTAGAACTTGGTATATTCATTTTCTTACCCTTTTACACGATTCCCACTTAGTTTTTACGATAAAACCACAAAAAAAACGAAAAAAAAACGGACCCATTTGACACTTTCGCTCACGAAAACACAGATCAATTGTATTTTATAGAGTGTTTGGTATCCACAGAATCTTCGTGACGTGCTCTTTCCAACAAGACTTAATGAATAACTGGATTTCTATCGTTGCTTTCCCTAACTAGTTAGCCGTTGTCCACCAATATAGGGAGCATAAGAAGGCTGAGATGGAAACATTAATTTATTTGTTTTATTAAACACGATCTTTTTTTGAATACAAACTTTTTTAAGAACAAAGCAACTGGTTTCACTGGTGCCGGTGAGTCGCTCATTAGCTCAGTTGGAAAGAGCGCTGGCACGGATAGCCAGAGGTCGCGGGTTCGAATCCTGGCATGGGTGGATTTTTTAGCCTCTAAATAGGTTTTTAAAATCGTCCTTAACACGGATTAGTGCATTAAAAATAAAAATATTATAAAGCAACTCAACCAATAAAATAAAATAAAAAAAACTAAAAAAAAAATATTACTCACTAGTGAGATACAGCAATGAAAAAATCACAGTTTGATTATGGGTGTCATTCTGTGCCCAATTGCGGTGACCATAGAGCCACTTTATAAGCAAGTGTGTTGAAAAAGTATTACACTCGTTTACACACTTTGGCGAAAACCGAAGCCTACTCTAGAGCCCGAGATATAAGTATTCTAAAAGCTATCAGACTGTAAAACTATGTCCCAGGCACTGCACCATCCGAGTGGTCCCTTCACCTATCCAGTGTAAGTGAAGGTGCCACTGGATGCAGTATAAATCATCTTATTACCTAGATGTAGAGGGACCAACAAACGCCAGGCGCGTGGAAATCAATAGTCACACGTAGCTGTTTGAAAAAAAATATAAAAAAAAGACAATCGGAAAAAAGATGGCGGTTATCGCCGGCCGCGCGGGCTAATCCTCCTCGATGTCGGTAACACGCGTATCAGATGTGAATGACATACAGGAGTGTCACGGCAGTGAAAAAAGCGTTTTTTTTCAAAGCAGAGTAGATTGGATACCTGGAAAAGTAAGGAAAACACCTTGAAAATGTTCAAGGTCAGTCGATTCACTGTGCCTCACTAGGTTTGCGACAGAAATCCTAACGTTATTGCAAGGAATCTATGGAAATCTACTTTATTGAGTTGGTTTTTAACAATTGGATAGCTAGTTGTAGGCTTAACACCTAATGAGGTATAGAGTAGTCAATATTTAATGGGTATTTTGTGGCTAACATAACGACGCACTGATGTGTAGGCCACAAGTTTTCTGTCAGCGAGAGAATATGGGCTTAAGCCCGAGTCGCACCCGTTAATTACTACGAGTGCCAACCGCGGAGTGGCAATTTCAAGCGCTGTGGTAGTTGAATACCTCAGCCACTCAGGTTTTTTCGCAATGTTTGCCTTCACAGTTAACGAGTGATATTGTCACTTTAACTTCACAAATGTACAAAACTTAGAAAACAAACAACAGTCCTAGAAGAGCGGTGGAGAGAACCGACAACCTAAGTAATAAGGCCGCCAATTGTACATCTTCTTTCGTAACGGCTGTCTCTGTAATTACTTTCTGGTGTGTACAATAAAGAATATTGTAATCTTATCCTATCTTAGGTATGAGGTTACAGACATTGCAGATTACTATTGTATCTGTACCAAATCGGTTGTCTACTCTATGCACGTCCAAGCGGCGTCGTGACTCGTGTCGTGTGTAAGCGGACGTGCCGGGTTAGTTTCAATAGTCGACGAGCAATCGTTGGAGTTCGGGAGACTTAGTGGGGACGAGCTTGGTAAAAGCGGTGGGCGTGTAGTAAAAATAACTCGACTACAGTCTGTTAGCTTTTAGAATATACCTCGGGTTTTAAAGCACACGAGTGTAATACTTCTTCTTGCTCTGAATAAAACTATAAGTGTCATATTAGTTCCGATATTTCTACTACACGAATATATCCGATTATATCCGATAGCAGCCGAGGTATTAGTCTTAAAGTAGGCTTTAATGGTGAAAACCTGAGAGTCTGAGGTATTCACTAGATAGGAGGTGTTACTCATCGAGATATCTATCTATAATATAAATATGAATCACTGAATGTGTTGGTATGCGCTAATCTCGAGAGCAGCTGAACCGATTTCGCTAATTCTTGTCTTCTTATAATATAAAAATGAATCACTGAATGTGTTGGTATGCGCTAATCTCGAGAGCAGAGGAGCATGTAAAATCTAAAATAGGTACATAAAACATCCGCCTTTAATAACTTAACTATAAACTAGTGTAGACTAAAATTATGTCCTCAAGCAATTTTATACTAACGGTGTGTGTTGTGACTGCCTGTAAAGTGAGGTAACACTTAGCTTTTTTTATAGTTATGGTCTATAGTGAATTAGTGTATATGTTATAGGTAGTCCTATTAAATAAAATTAAATACGCCAAAATTATTTTCTACCAGCTAACTTAGGTTAGTTGGTAACCATCTTAGATTAACTGGTAGTTAATTCTAACTTGCATTAAGCTCGCTTATAGCATAACTTTAAAATTTACATACAGGCGCATACATTGCTTCTGGCTCCACACTAGGATACCCTGTGTCGTGGGAACTAGAAACAACGACATAACAAACATGTAAACATCCAAGACCTGGGGTTTTTTTGTCCCCAGCCGGGGTTTGAACCTGGGACCTCTTGCATGGCAGGCAGATGCGCTACCGCTACGCCACAGAGGTCGCCATGTGTGTCGGTCGTTATGTGCAACACTATAAGTTTAATGCAATAAAGATTTTTTATAACAAAAATAACGATGTTTCATCTTTTTTTGAACTAAAACTTTTGTAAGCACAACACATTGTAGACTTTTAGTCCGGATCTACTTACGGGTGTTAAGCTCTGCGAATCGGAGCGAAACCTGGTAAGACTCTTCCGATATAACAACACCGGTAAGTAGATCCGGACTAAAAGTCTACAATGTTTCATCTTGCTTCCCCAATCAACAAAATTTAATCCCAAAACGGATAGTCAAAGCTTCTGAATTCTCACCATTCGTGTGTAGCGATAAACCTATCGAATCAAACTCCCATTACTGGTCGTCCAAATTGCTCAAACGAACAGTTGCGAATTCAACGCAGCCAGAGCCCTCAATACAATCGGAAGGGCGGCTAATTTCCTCTGGAACCGAACGGGCCCTTATCGCGGCCATTGGGCCATTCGGCAGGCCGTTCCGCAAAACAAAAGGGCCCAATAGGAGCCAATAATGGCCCCCGGCCATTGCCCGATGGGCTGAAGAGATATGGCCGGGCTTGCCACGGGAAACATTCGTAAAGGGTACTTTTTGTGGGTGGTACTAATGAGAAATCTACACGATGTGTGGATCGTGAACTTGCGAACGAATATTTTGTTGTTATTGGAGAGTTTGCAATAAGACCCGTCTAATTTACAACGAAGCGCTCGTGGCCTAGTTGAACCGAGTTATTGGAATCAATCACTTGAGTTTAGCGGGGGCGGTCAGGTCACCCATCCAGCGGGTAACCGTCCCGTGACTACCGCTTGTGGTATTTTTTCCAAACGCTTCAGTGCTTCAGACACGTTAAGCCGTTGGTGCCGGCTGTAATCTAAAAGCAATTGTTAAGCCATGGCAGTGGCCTTATGGTTGGCTTGATAACTTCTGACAGTAAGTCAGCCACCGTCTTACAATCCTCCACGAAACCGGACTTGGCCTCCGTAGTGGAGTGTTTCCTAAACTTCCCGCGGTGCAGAAGGAGACCCATGCGCTGTCAGTGGGGTCATACAAAGTGTAAATGCTATTGGAGAGGTCATATGAAACATGTTTTTTTATCAGAGTTTAAAGTTTAAAGTTGCAAGTCCTTATTTGTCAGAAACACGTACCTACATGTAAGTTTTACAAAATACATTGTTAAGGACAAGCGTGTAGCTTCATAATATTTTAAACAAATATTAGAATAAAAAATTAGAAAGGCTATATTAATTATACTATTTTTATTTTTAATGCACTGACCCGTGCTAAGGAACAAATTTAAAAACCTATTTAGAGGCTAAAAATTTCACCCATGCCGGGATTCGAAACCGCAACCTCTGCGGATAGCCAGAGATTGCGGGTTCGAATCCCGGCATGGGTGAAATTTTTAGCCTCTAAATAGGCTATATTAATTACAATATTATTATACAATGTCAAGAATGTAAGATGTTATTGATGCATTACCAGTCATTAGGTTTTAAAGTAATAATTCATACTGTATATACATTTTTGAACCAACCAGTTCGAAGGGGCTTTGTCGAATCTTTTTTCCGGGAGGAAACTTATTTCTTTTGGCAGGGAATGAATATGTAAATAAAAAACAAAGTCCTGACTGACTGACTTACTCATCAACGCCCAGCCCAAGCCGTTGGACCTAGGAAGCTGAATATTTGCACAGAGGATCTATATATAATATAGGCAAGGAATAAGACCGATTTTTTTAATTCAACTTCTAAGGGGGCGAAAAGGGTTGCCAAAATTTGTATGGGAGGTACCTATAAAGAATGTTGTCTAATTTTCTTGAAACTTAAAGTAAACATACTCTTCAACACAGTTGATTGAACACGTATTTTGCCGTTTTTCTAAATTTAACCCTTAAGGGAGTGAACGGGGTTGCAAAAACCGTCCACGCGGACGGAGTCGCGGGCAAAAGCTAGTATTTTTATAGCCATGCTATAACTATTTCATCGAAAAAGCACGAGTTTCACTTTAGGATAGGTGAGCGTTTTTTGCCTCACTGTTTTCTTATTTTCGTTACGATGCATACGTAGATCAGATAAGCCTTGCGGTCCCTATCCATGGTCTGCCTGCGAAAGCCACAATGCTGTCTGACCATCTCTTTTAATTCTGTCGTCTTATTCTTGTCGTCGTCTATTCTCGTCGTCTTATGTGGCCTTGCGGGCACCAATCTGTGACTTCCCTAGTCCGTCTGCCATCAGTTAGCCTTGCCACATGATCTATTCACTAATAACTATTTTACATACCATAACTTAAAGTGACTGAAACGAATGCTCGTAAAAATTGAGGAAAACGCGAATCATGTAGCTAGAAATTTTCAATCTGTCTTTTTCTTGCATTTCAATGACATTGCCCCCTTCTTAAAAAGTACCTACTTAGACATAATAATATAAAACGCTAACAAAAAGTAAAATACGTAAAAAAGTTTGATTGGCCGGTCGTATCCGGCCGTATCCGTACCGGTCGTTTTTTTATTTGGCTACCGACGGTATATTCGAAGCTGTTAATTAATATAATTATCTAAAGGCTCATTAGGGAGCGCAGCGGCGCAGCCTTAACGCCACGTTAACGCTCGTTAAAACAAACTCTGAAACCCTAAATCCATATCAAACGCTCCAGCGTTGCGCTCGTAACTCGCCGCCCAGTTATCTTCCGCCCAGCTTAGAGAAACTAAACTAACATAAATAATTTAGCAAACAAACGTACAAATGCATTTAACAGCATCCGTTTGCAGCCTCGACTTCGGTCGCGAAGGTGCGAAGCGACCATTTTATTCTGTGCGCCAGTTTTTGAATTGAGAATTTCACTAAGTATGGTGTAATTTTCTTATTATGTTAGTGGTGTCACATGTGAACGGTCTGCGTTCAAGCTAATCTAAAACTAATTGTGAAGACTTTTAATTGGCTGAGTGTGTCCTATTTATCTATGTAATGTAAACTTGTAATAGCTGTTAGTCTTCCTAGAGAATAAAATAAAATAAAATAAAAATAAAATAATTAAGTAGGTAAAGTTCTGTCACGCTCTTCGTCGAGAAATTCGTAGAGACAGCACTACTTAAGTGTTTACTTAGCGTAATTCTCAATTGACAACATTTCAATTACGTATTTTCCTGTCTTAAAGGAAACTAGATACTAAATAAAAGGACCCATATTTTTTTATTTTCGGAAATTCGATGATTTTCATTCATAGTTTTCTGTTTGAATTTCGTCTTATTCTAAAAGGACGTAACCGCCAAATGACGCCACACATACGGCCTAATAATACTAACACCCTTGCCGCCTTTTAAAAAACCATTGGAATTAAGGAAAGGAAAAGTAATTTCTCCGACATGACATTTGAATGAAATTGAACATGACATCTGTCATGTCATTTTTAATATTAGGCAACGGTACCTTCTCATTCCACCGTATGTGTGACGTCATCACACAATTTTTGGTTTTTATTTATTTTCTCTAAAATTAAGCAATAATAAAAGGTCTAATTTTTTTTTTTAGAAACGTTATTTTTAGTTTTGCGCGTTGCAAAATATAAAATTTTGTCAATTCAGAAACTGAACCCTGTATATTTCTAACTACGTGGTGCTTGCTAGAGCCACCTAAGTAATAAAAATCATAAGTTGTTACATAAGACGTTTTCTTTTCTTTCAAAAAGTGAACATCATAAATATTGATAACTTTTGTTGTGATAACTTTTTTGGAACTTACAGTCTAGAGCCCAGGATCAGTAACCTACATCTTCAATGGATTTCCGCTAAAAATTTCAATTTTTGGCAAAACTGCGAGCCTTGAATTGAAATGATGTACTTGTGATACTTATATTACTAAGAACTTTATAGAAAAAAATACTTATACAATTTTTACTTTTAATGCACTAACCCGTGCTAAGGACAAATTTAAAAAACTATTTAGAGGCCAAAAATTTCACCCATGCCGGGATTCGAACCCGCGACCTCTGGCTATCCGTGCCAGCGCTCTTCCAATTGAGCTAATGGGTGACTCACCGGCATCAGTGAAACTTCGAACCTCTTTACGCGGGTTCGAATCCCGGCATGGGTGAAATTTTTAGCCTCTAAATAGGTTTTTAAATTTGTCCTTAGAACGGGTTACTGCATTAAAAATAAAAATAGTATAATCATGTGGGTACAGTGATATCATTCCGATGTAAAAAACTAACTGCAAATTAGGTAGTCGGGGCTGTAAGTGATGCAATTTACTTAAGCCAGATGTCGCTGCCTGTACGTATACAGAGAATAGTGTAAAGGTTCGAAGTTTCAGTGATGCCGGTGAGTCGCCCATTAGCTCAATTGGAAGAGCGCTGGCACGGATAGCCAGAGGTCGCGGGTTCGAATCCCGGAATGGGTGAAATCTTTAGCCTCTAAATAGGTTTTTAGAAAAAATACTGTTTCAGGGTTAAATTACTGTACGGAATGGTAGTACGGAACCTTTAGTGCGCGAGTTCATCTCGTACTTGGTCGCCGTTTATAGATGGCGTAGACAAATACTCAACAGATAAGTAAGCGTAGGCTCTTAAATACACCCCGCGGTGGGCACACTTGGTGATAAAGCCCATTCTCTCTTTTTCCTTGCAAGAAAAGGCCTATAATGGGATGTGGGCCAATTTTGCCGATCTAGGCTGCAGTGACTTTAAGAGCCTCCTAAAAAGACCCTGTCGTAAGCACGCTTGGTGATTAAGCCCTTTCACTTTTTCTCCTCTCAAGAGAAGGGCTGTAATGGGACGCATACTGTGAACCAATTAAGCTAAGTATATTCTATCACCTATTAAAAAGCAAAGGCGTCTGACAGACAAACTGTCATATTTACATTGACAATGTTCCGTGTGCATAATCTAAAGGAAAATTATAGCAGTCCTTCTCTTCGTCTCTGGTCACTGTCCAGCAATAATGTCTGGTACAAAATTCGGATCACCAGACTGTTCAGTACACAGACTAGTGTTAACAAGGCAAGCTCTGCAGAGTAAAGTTAGCAACTGCAGTCCTTGGGGAGTTTAAGCTGTGTACGGTCGGTAAAATATCATAAACTCGCGTCTGTACCATGGAGGGGTAGACAGAGTTAATGCACCCCATCGTGTTAAAATATTAGTGCTCGATATGAACATCGAAATAATCTTCGAGAAATTTCTAGCATCACATAGTTAACAGGTGTATGTATGCATAAGTTTATATTTATATGTAAGAGTATTATCGTATTATTACTTATTTATATAGTTTTAAATATTTCTCCCTTCCTCCCGCTATCTTAATTTAAACACCCAATGCTAAAGTAGGCTGGAAAAGATTTCCGTTAGAGATAAGTTCGCCTTTGAAACAAATTTCATGTGATCATATTTCGAATTACTATTTGCAATAAGGAATATATTAAAAGCGGTGGTTTCTAAAAAAAAGGCGTTTTTAAGGCGCTTAGGGGCGCTCTGCCGTGGTATGACAAAACACTGTATCTATAGATACAGTGTAGTAACATGAATATGTCGATTCTTCGCCCATGGCATGGCATCAAAAATTTTTTGAAAACGTTTTAATAATACGGAAATCAGTCATAGTAATTTAGACTGTATAGCCAATATTATAGAGACCTGTTTTGACAAAATACTTATTCTATAGATAGGTACAGTGTTTTGCCAAAATATACTCGGGGTTTTGATGTCAAATAACTGTAGATGCAGTGTTTTATTATAACGACCTTTGTTATAAAAACCTTGTCCTATTTGTCAAGAAAAAAAGCGGCATATACAGTGCAGTGTATACAAAAAATAAGCAAAGAACGCAATAAACTTATCATGAACTAAGCCCGAATGAGGCAAGAGCAATATGTGAGCAATACAATGAATTTTTTGAACTTAAATAGTTCCATTACAATTCAAGGGGATTGCGAGATGGGGATCGCAGTTCGGTGGGATTGTAATTCCACCGAACTGCGATCCCCAACCCGCATGCACAGCGTGGGGATTATGGGCATTATCTCCAGAATGATGGCACAACCATGCGCTATGGCGCTCATTAGGGGAGGGCTATGTCCAGCAGTGGACTAATATAGCCTGAAGAAGAAGAAGAAAACGAAACCTGGTCGGACTCTTCCGATATAACAACACTCTTAAGTAGATCCGGACTAAAAGTATACAATGCGTTGTGCTTAAGAAAGTTTTAGTTCAAAAACTGTGATATATATTTTAAAACCAACAGTCTAGAACCTATGATCAACCATGTAGGACCGTAATCGATTTCCGCCAAACGGACGTTTTTAGCGGAAATCTATTAATAATATATAACAACACTCTTAAGTAGATCCGGACTAAAAAAAAAACTACACTAAAGTTTTAGTTCAAAAACTGTGATATATATTTTAAAACCTACAGTCTAGAACCTATGATCAACCATCTAGGACCGTAATCGATTTCTGCCAAACGGACGTTTATAGCGGAAATCTAATATTTAAACTAGGTACATTCTAGGTCGTATGTTCTAAAAATTATTAACACAGATATAAAGATTTCTCTTGTTTTTTTTTTTTTGAAAAAAAAACGTGTTATAATAGTACATTACACAACTAGGATGGTAATACAAAGAAAGGCCGAGATCGCAGATGTTTGCGGCCCGAGCTGCAAGCGAGGGACGTAAATATGCGATCGAGAGCTTTCTTTATTACCTCCCGTGTTGTGTACATCTTTTTATGTCTACACACGCTGCGCGTACGGAAAAAACCGCTTTCTGGCCAGGTGTGGCATAAAACATGTTATGATGTTTACTGGATCGATGGCGCCAGTTAGCGCACCTAAGCGCCTTAAGGCAGAGAGCGTAAATATGAATTAGTTTTACGCTTGTTTGAGATCCCGAGCTTTTAGTTCATTATCTGAGACTCGAAATTAAAATGTACATGCATACATACATACATACATACATACATACATACATACATACATACATACATACATACATACATACATACATACATACATACATACATACATACATACATACATACATACATACATACATACATACATACATACATACATACATACATACATACATACATACATACATACATACATACATACATACATACATAACCTCACGCCTGTCTGTCCTGCCTGTCGCCTGTCCCAGAGGTGAAGGCAGAGACCAGGGACTGCCACTTGCCACGATCCTGACAGATCACCTTCGCTTCATCAACGTTCATAAGTCGTTGCATGCACGCACGCCGGTGCATGCAACTAAAATGCAAATTAAAATGTGTTAGCTGATAGGTTCCTTCTGAGGTGTTCAAATACGTCACCGCTTGAAATTTCCAATCCGCGGTGTGCCCACGGGGTAAGCCCATACTTTCTCAGAGAAAAGGCCTGTGTCCTGCAGTGGAACGTTCATAGGCAACATAAAAAATACATATTAATGTATAAAATACGGGGAGCGGGCAGCAGCAGCGCCCTCTGCAGTACAATTCCACCAAACTGCGATCCCCAACCCGCATGCCCAGCGTGGGGATTATGGGCTTCTTCTTCAGGCTATATTATGTAGTCCATTGCTGGACATAGCCCTCCCCTAATGAGCGCCATATCGCTCTGTCTTCAGCTTGCCGAATCCAGCATCTGCCGGCAGTTTTTCGCAGATCGTCATCCCACCTGGTCGGAGGGCGTCCTACACTACGTTTGCCGAGTCGCGGTCTCCACTCAAGAACACGTTTACTCCAACGGTTGTCGCTTCTTTGCGATCTATGGGTAGCCCACTACCACTTCAGCTTGCTGAATCTCTGAGCTTTTTTAAAAACCTATTTAGAGGCTAAAAATTCCACCCATGCCAAGATTCGAACCCGCGACCTCTGGCTATCCGTGCCAGTGCTCTTTCCAACTGAGCTAATGGGCGACTCACCGGCATCAGTAAACTTTCGAACCACTTTACAATATTCTCTGTATTAAGTACATAAGAAGTACATAATAATGTATATAGGGCGTAGAAATTTTCTTATATAAACCTGCATATAATAATAATATTGGCCTTTTTGCATCAGCTTAATGAGATGATTTATACAGCGTCCAGTGGTATCTTCACACACACTAGATGGGTGAAGGGACCACTCCTACGCTGTAGTGCCTGGGACATGGTTTTATACATGGTGTAGGCTTGCCCAGCACCTATACCATCCTGACAGCTTAGTCGGCCTAGCCAATCGGGCTAGGCCGACTAAGCTGTCAGGATGGTATAGGTGCTGGGCAAGCCTACACCGTCTAAAATCGTGTCCCAGGCACTACAACAACCGAGTGGTCCCTTCACCCATACAGTGTAAATGCCACTGGATGCTGTATAAATCATCAGCCAACATTAGCTCTAACTTACATTACGTGTTATGCTTTGCTGCATATAATGCACAGGAAATAAAGCATTTTCGCGGTTCAGTAAATTTGGGCTTACTTACTTTCTTACTTTGGCACTACAACCCTTTGTGGGTGTAAGTTTCTTCAACGATGGGCACTAGTCTCTTCCCTTAAGAAGCCTTTAATCCACCACGGGCGCCAAGTGCGAATTGGTGAAGGCTTGCAAGACTAGTTGCTGATCTTAATGTCAGAAGTATTCAAGCCGCCCTAAGGCCTCTGACTTGGTTTAACGACTGCCATCTATCGACGGCAGCTGGCACCAACTTCTTAACATGCCTTGCGACTCACGAAACCGGTCGGAAAAATGCCACTATCGTTAGTCATAGACGGTCAGCCATCCATGCACTGAACGCACCCTATGTAGCTTAATCTTCGTGATCGTTTAAGATCACTCAGGCTGGGGCTACGAGCGATACACCAGGTGGGCTATTCCTGCTTATTCTCTCTATACGTGCCTAACTCATCTAAGACGCTGCGACTTGAAGAAATCCAGCAATTGTTTTCTGCTTCATAAGTGCATCAGTTTCATAATCGCTTCATAGTGCAACAATCCGCTATTTGACTCTATTTTCATTTAAGTCTTAAATGGTAAATTACTCTTCCATTAGACCAAAAAATAATTTAGTATATTTTTTGAGGACCTAAAAGCAACAAAAAAATATATTTTAAAACTTTGCTTTGCTAAACAGCCAAAAACGCGGTCAGCCCAGCCATTTCTGTTTATAGTTTGAAGACAAAACTTGTAAACAAAGTTTGACATTCAACATCTGTGAGTGATTTGCGAGCATATCGAAATAACAACAACGCAACCAGTTTACATGTAAAATATAGCAATTGTCATTATTGCATTGTTCGCGAATGCAACAACAAAATGTCAACAAAGACCCCCGGGAAATTGTGGATTTGTGTATCCAGTGAAATAAACATACGAAAAAATTAGCTCAAACTTGCCAGAAGAGACCCCGATACTTTATCACCTGAAACTCGGGTGTATTTACGTGAAGATTTTGATGTAAATCCTATAATAATCAATGTCCACTGGCTCTGGCCGACAGATGTTTGTTTACAAACCAAAGATGCTTTCAACATGGCGGATAACGATTTCACCGTTCCGAATTAAAAGCGAAAAATATTATTTAATTTGCAAATTTTGCAGCCATCCTACATACTTACTTACGAAGACAAAGTCAGTATTTTACAGTTTTTTAAGTTAAATACTACAGGAAATATTCATTTCTTCTTCTTCTTCAGGCTATATTATGTAGTCCACTGCTGGACATAGCCTTCCCCTAAAGAATGCTGTAGCGCTGTCTTCAGCTTACCGCATCCATCATCTGCCGATAAATATTCATTTGTCGCGTCAAATTTGATACAAGTCAAGTAGCGGATTTGGGCCTTCTGTTATATTCCATACCTCCCTCATTACAACGCATTTGCTTAGGCCCTAACTTTGATCCCCCGTGTTCTGAGGTACTAACACGTTAATGCTGTCTAGTTTGTTTGTGTGCTTAGGCTATTATGACGCTCTTAGGTTCACGGTTTCCTTGTACTCTGGCGCATGCTATTCTAAAGCTAATCGTGTACAGCATAAGAGCGAATATCGTGTAAGCAGATGTACCTGGTGGTGAGGTCTAGCACCTGGTGTTTGCACTAAGTGTTTTAGTTAGCAGTATGAAATTTTCAAACTGTCAGAGTGGAATTCTCTGGGCTGTTTGTTAACAACAAACTGAGTTTTTATATCAGGTATTAGAAGGAAGTAAACTGGAAGTAGTATTAATAGTATTAAAGTGGAAGTAATATTTTTCAATATTACGAAAATTCATGCATATTCTTAACAATATGATTTTTAGCGTATTCTTCCAAAAGATCAGGTATATTAATGGCTTATGAGATATGTAGGTTAAAATTTCTATTATATCAATTTCTATCTAATTTAACCCTCGGATGTTATAGATTTCTTTCAGTCGATCTGCTTCAGATTGGCGTCATGCGCTGCGTTTGCCCGTTCGTAGCCTCCCCACTCTTTCCAAAATTTGTACCCCATTAATTAACTGTTCTTCGGCGAATTTTACGAACGACTTCTAATGCGAGACCAGCTCTGAAATCGCTTACGTAATATTAGAAAATAATTAATAAATTGCAGGTAGACGGGGTAGCCATGGGCTCCCCTGTTTCTCCCGTTGTAGCCTATATTTTCATGGAAGACTTCGAAGAGCGAGCCCTGCGAACTGCTCCCGTCCCACCAAGGTTCTATAAGCGATATGTCGATGACACTTTTGCTATATTACCTACTAGTAGAATAACGGCTTTCTTAGACCACCTTAACTCCATAAACAACAAGATCCAGTTTACAATGGAGTTAGAAGCAGATTGTTCTTTAGCTTTCTTAGATGTTTTAGTCATCAGGAATCCAAATGAAACCTTAGGACATACAGTTTATAGGAAAAAAACCCAGACTAATGATACTAAACGGTGAGTCAGAACACCATCACCCGTGTCAGTTGTCTACCATTGGGAAATCTCTGTTACAGAGGGCTCACCGAATCTGCGACAAGGACGATCTACCTGCGGAACTCAAGCATGTCAAACGAGTACTTCGTGCAAACAAGCTGCAAGGTCCGCGTATCCGTCGCAGAGGATGTGTCAAACCGGACACAGTCGAGCGAGTTCCAGCCTACCTGCCTTTCGTCAGAGGAGTGACTGACAAAATTGGGAGTATTTTGAAACGCGCCTCAATCAGAACCATCTACCAGCCGCCAAGAAAGATACACCAATTCATGCGAAGTGTCAAGCACAGGATTCCCTTACAAGAGGCAGGAGTATACAAGCTTGGCTGTGAATGTGGTTCCTCGTACATTGGTCAAACCAAACGTACCATAGCTGAGCGGGCGAAGGAACATATCGCGGATGTGAAACATAAGCGCTTTTGTAGATCTGCAGTCAGCGAACATACAATTAGCGGTACCGACCACTTTATACATTTCGATAAAGTTAAAGTTCTAGCCCGAGAAGACTGTTTCTTCTCTAGAATGATACGCGAGGCAAAAGAGATCCGCCGGCATCCAAATTTTAATACAGATCGTGGTTGGAACATACCGTTAGCATGGGAACCAGTGCTTAAGTGCATGAGACCTCCTTGCTAGAAGTGTGACTGTAGAGTTAAAATTTTTAATTTCAATTAATAATCAGTATTTTTAAGTTCATGTAAAATAATTACTTTATAAATTTAATTTTAACTTCAATTAATACTAATCGATATTGTTGACTTTATATAAAAATAATTGGTTTGCCTATTTTGGAACGTAACTTCATAATTAACTTTTGTAATTTTTGCCGAGGGTAGTAAACTAACCGTTATTGCTTTCTAAAAGACGCCTACCACTTCAGTCATCCGGGACCACGGCACCTGAAAAAGTGCCGAAACGTTGGAAAATTGTAAAAATTTAATAAACGAGCATAAATCCGTGTAAAAACAGTTTTAATTTATAAATTATGATTTGAACAACATACTTCAGTATGGTCCGAAATATCCACAATTTTATTAATCCAGTGCGTCAGGTAGTAACTGCATATAGACAGATAAGTACTTTTTTATCCGTCAATGTGATATTACTAAAGCAAATTTCTGCGGCAATTTGAGAAAATAAAAAGTCACGTGGGTGCAAGAAACTTTGTCGAAAATAAATCGACGACTAAATCCAGCGATGTTTGTTTTCAACTTTGGGAGAAAATCGTATCTATCAAAGCGAATTTTGCAGCAAACTCGGCACGTTGAAAAACACATTTTTCAATGAACTTACTTACCAAACGTTGGCTAGCACGGAAGAGACAACATTGGTCTACAAACCGTACGTAGTTTCAAAAATATTGTTAATGTTATATTTTTTTATTTAAATACTGTCCCCATTACAACTACAACAGTCCAGCGACGGTTAAAAACTTAAATCTTTCAGGCTGAAAACATGTGGAACATGCTGTCGCGCGCACAATTATACAATTATTGTAATAAAATTAGTTAACTTTTGATAAAAGTGATCTGAGGGTTTGATACATATTTAAATTATGGATATATTAATTATAGATTTTTTTCCAGTATAAAGAAAATCTGTTACCAAAATTATTAATTTATTTATCAAATTTTCTCAATGTAAAAGTAATCACGGGATAAGAAAAATATGTCTTAATAATTCTTAATTTTTATACATCAAAACCACATTTTTTAAGAGTACCTAAACTCATTGTATTAAATTCTTACCAAATAAAATCAACGTTGCGAGACTGAAAGGGAAAACTGCCTTAGTATTTTTGAGATTAGAGACTACATTGCTGGCGCAAAAACGGGAAATAGCTTTTTTTTGCAATTGTAAAAATAGTAGATTATTTTAGATAAAAATTTTGTCTATCACGTTGACAACAATTTGTGACATATAGCCCTTTAGACACTAGTCGTGGGAGTATCCTGCCACAGACTAGTTCCTTCACCAGAAAAATAAAGGCACCAGAAGCCCGAAAAGCATAAAGAAAATAAGTAAATAAAACCTAAAGCCATCATAAACTACAGAATACCATCAAACTCGTGATGTAGTAAAGCTTTTTATAAATAATAAAACTGGAAGGACTTCAACTTTGTGCTTTATTTAAATACAGCGTGTGTCGTAAATAATGGATAACCCTGTAGCTGCTGACTGGCCACATAATCATCTATTACATATCCCACTTTTATCGTTATTTGGCCATGCATTTTTTAAATATGATTTTTTTTTTATTTTCAAAATAAATATTGCTGTTTTTACAAAATTGGCTACCATTTCAACAAATAAAGAGGTTTTTTGGTTCTCTTTTCTGTTTCTAATTCCTGAATATCTGTACTATTACTTGAATTAGAATAAAATAAGATAGTATTAACAATTATTTAAGAATAAATTGTTTTTTCCTAATTTTCAAGGTCATTTCTGCCGGATTATGTAACGTTGACTCAATTTTCTTAAAAAAAATGTATGGCACTTAAGTGGCCCATTATTTTAAAAAGTTGTCCACTTCATACAGATTCTAAAATGGTGTCATAGTAAGAGGTACCTTGACGCAATACAGAGTTATTACTAATTACATGATAAAACGTCGATTTTGCAAATTATCTGCAGTTACAATACTTACAATTTTGAGTAAAAAAACGATGACTAATCGTAATGAAATGTATTATTAACAGTAGTTCAGGTAAAAAAAACGCGACCCCATCGACTTGTGGGTCGCTTTCTTGGAATTATGATCCCAAAATGGTCAATTGTGTTGTACTTCAAGGCCATAGATAGAAAAAAATAGGCTACTTTAAACGACACCGTATTCATATAAGTAAAAAAGAAAGGTTATGTCCTTTGTTTGGATGGGCGCAATAAGCGGTGAAATGTAGCTTTAGTTGAGTGTGCTATCGTTCTCTTACGTAGTTACATGTGTCTTTGCTCGCCGTATCTTTCCTGTTTAACTCGCAATCTGCTACTGGACTCCGATTTGCTTGTGAACTGGATTCGATTATTGTGTGAACTTGACGACTTTGCTTAATTTACCTGGAACCTGATTTTCTCAGTGAATTGGACAGTTGAATAGTGATATTACCGACGACTTGGCATTTCCGTACTGGTATGTCTACCCGAACTGTACATCGTATGCTGCAACGCCACGAATTATACCCATACCATTATCCACGGGTACAAACATTGCTTCCGAGAGACTACCCTTTACGTGTCAACTTTTGCCGAACAATGCTACGAAGAATAAGAGAAGATCCACAATTTTATGATAAAATTCTTTGGAGTGATGAATCAACATGCAGAAAAGATGGCTATTTAAACATGCATAATCTACACAGCTGGCAGTTAGAAAATCCCAATTTGATACGCCAAGACCGATCCCAATATCAATTTAAGATTAATCTCTGGACTGGAATCATAGGAGGACAAATAATTGGTCCTTTTGAGCTGCCCGCTGTCCTGAATGCAGAGAATTATTTGAATTTTTTGCAAAATAATTTGCCTGAGCTAATGCAAGACGTGGTTCCTGAAGTTCGAGACAACATGTGGCTGCAAAACGACGGGTGTCCTGCTCACTATGCTGTGAGTGTGAGGCAACACCTTAACGACACCTATCCAGGAAGATGGATAGGGCGCCTGGGCAGGCGTCCGTCACTCGCTCAAGGTCACGCGTTATATACCTGCCGCCCGGCGTATCGTCCACGATACAACTGACACAGGGCCGCTACGCCCGCCTCCTGAGTGCTCGCACCGCACGTTTCCCGCGTTTACTGCTCGAAATGACGAAACCACGTAATTATTGAGCAGTGGATGGGTGTAAAAGTAAAAAAACAAATGAAGAATTATCATTTTTTTCACTGCCGAGAGACGAAGAAAGGTAAGTAGTATTTTATATCTTATATTTATTTCTTTAAACATTTAGGTAGGTACTATAAAAGTAAATTAAACACATAAAGGTAACTGCTTTTTTTCGTGGACTTGTTAATTTTGATTCTAAATAACCACATCCGTTCTAACATTATTATGCGTAAGAGTCTCTGTCTGTCTCGTTTTCACGGCTGTACTGTGGCTATACCGAAAAATTTAAAAAATGCACAACAATCAGTCGTAAATTGATGGAAAATGCCAAAAATAACAATTTTATAATAGTTCGCTCCACGACTTTTAGCAACTGCTAACTCGCAACTGCTGAGTCGTGAACAACAAATGCAGCACGACAAAGATGATAGATAGAAAGAAGATAGTTACCATCGAAAAAATATTACTACTACTTTAGTAATATTTTATCGATGGTAGTTTCCCATCTTTGTCGTGCGTGTATTTTTTTTTAATGTTAATTTAATTTAGGATCAACTAAATTGGCTTTTTAGTGTTTCGTATTAAACATTAGAAACAAAACATGTACAACAAACATGGATGTCAAATATTTACGTATTTCTCGAATTTAAACCAATATAATGTGGTCGACTCTGACCGCCACAATCCGCCCAATCCAAAAACTAAAATCAGTTTTGTCTGTCCCCTTTTTTTTTTTAGATATTTGTCTAGGAATAGAGAGGGACAAATAGAATCCATTCCATTTTCAGGATTAAACGTGGCGGTCAAAATCGCCCACAATGGCGAAAAATTAAGTTTGATACCTTAATGTTTGCTCTTCAGACGCCGCAATTGGTTTGAGATAATAGGGAGGCCTGATCTAATAACAACTCAAAGAAAGTCAGCTTGTCATTTTATATTAAATGTTTTTGACAAATAAATAAATATGGTTATTTCACAACATTCGTTTTATTACAGTAATAATCATCATAGGTACAACCCTAGCGCATTCGTGCGATGACGCGCTTGCACGTGAGTCGCACGGTGTGCAACACAATCTCGACTCTTTGAGCGGGTACTTATGGTATATTTCTCCTCGCTGTGAACAGTAGTTATTATTATTAAGATTTTGTAGGCTATTATAGCGTAGGTATTTTCGCTTTAGTATGGGAGTGATGTATCTGTTACGTAGTAACTATTATCTAATCTGTGGCCTGGGGCTAATATTGTGGCCTCCTCGCTCACCGGACCTAAATCCACTGGACTTTTTTTACTGGGGCTGTTTAAAAGAAAAAGTTTACAAAGACGAAATTACTACGGTGGAGCAATTACGGCAACGCATACGCAACGCTGCTGAAGAAATCAATCAGGAGGGATTCACACGTCGCCTTAAACGATAGTTCATAAGAAGGTGTAGAGCATGCATCGCAGCAAATGGAGCCCATTTTGAATGTAGTTTAATAAAAAATAAAAAAATAACACTTGTTTCATTATTCATACCCTTTTAAAAGGCCCTTTTTAAAATTAAATAAGATTTTATTTCGTAAGGTATTCACAACGATTTTAAAACGTTAAAATTTAATACACGTAACTTTTAATTTTAGCCCATTTTCTGGATAAATTGTAATAACTCTGTACTGCGACAGGGTACCTTTTACTATGACACCATTTTAGAATCTGTATGAAGTGGACAACTTTTTAAAATAATGTACCACTTGAGTGCGATACATTTTTTTTTAAGAAAATTCAGTCAAAGTTACATAGTCCGGCAGAAATGACCTTAAAAATTAGGAAAAAACTATTTATTCTTAAATAATTCTTAATACTATCTTATTTTATTGTAATTCAAGTAATAGTACAGATATTCAGAAATTAGAAACAGAAAACAGATCCATAAAACCTCTTTATTTGTGGAAATGGTAGCCAATTTTGTAAAAATAGCAATATTTCTTTTGAAAATAAAAAAAATAATTATATTTCATAAATGCATGGCCAAATGACGATAAAAGTGGGACATGTAATAGATGATTATGTGGCCAGTCAGCAGCTACAGGGTTATCCATTATTTACGACACACCTTGTATGTTTACTTATTTTATTAAAATATAAAAAAAACTGGATAAAAATAGAATAAGCAGGCTAAAATAGTCAGATCAAGTCGACATGTGAAGTAGTTCTCATAAAATTAGGGAAATATCAAAAATGTTTCACGTAATTTTAAATTTTGAAAATGATAGACAGTAATTTTTGCCGAGGGTAGTAAACTAACAGTTAATGATTTCTAAAAGACACCTGTCACTTCAGTCATCCGGGACCACGGCACCTGAAAAAGTGCCGAAACGTTGGAAATATGTAAAAAATTTAATAAACGAGCATAAATCCGTATAAAAACAGTTTTAATTATGATAGACAGTATTAAAGAAATATAAAAAAAAGGTGTAAAGAGGTTTGCACCGTTACAAACTTAATCAACATCGAGACACCCGTCCCTTCCCGCGTCGCCTAACGCGACCCGATGAAAAGTTTTAAAATATTTCATTCGTAAAGCAGTACAATGTAATTTATGTTTTGAAAGGAGCCCGGTGAGCGCCGGCTTTCGGAAAATGATAAAACTTCTCGCAAAATGTATATTTAAGGAGTAACAGGAATCACACTGGATGGGTTTGTAAATATCTGGGTTTTCTATGTATCTATTTTTGGGTGGCTCCAAAAAAATAGTTTTACTCTCAGCGTTTAAGAGGTTCTGTTTAAGAGGCTCCATAAAGTAACGCGAAATTAAAATTGCGCTTGAAATTGCCAATCCGTGGTGGGCACGCGTGGTGATTAAGCCCAAACTCTCTCTAAGAGAGAAGGCCCAAAAGCGTTCGTGCCTAGTCGAACCGAGTGATTGGAATCAATCACTTGGGTTAAGCAACAACAGGCACGGTCTGGTGCAGAATTAGCGAAATCGGTCAGCTGCTGCCGAGATTTGCGCTTACCAACACATTCAGCGATTCATTTTTATAGTATAGAAAACTAGCCAATGAAAAAAAAAATCATATTTGAAATAAGAAATAAGGCCACCAACAGTACGTATATAATAGTACATTACACAACTAGGGTGGTAATACAAAGAAAGGCCGAGATCGCAGAAGTTTGCGGACCGAGCTGCAAGCGAGGGACGTAAATATGCGATCAAGAGCTTTCTTTATTACCTCCCGTGTTGTGTACATCTTTTTATGTCTACACTTGGCCAGAAAGCGGCTTTTTCCGTACGCGCAGCGTGCGGAAAAAGCCACTTTATTGCCAGGTGTGGCATAAATCATATAACATTACATGTACATACAGGCACATACATTGCTTCTGGCCCCACACTAGGATACCCTGTGTTGTTGAAACCAGAAACAACGACATCACTGTACAGGACATATTTAGCATTTTACTCGTATATAAGTACTCTACTAGCCGCCTCGGCGAGCACTCGTTTATTAAATTTAAAGAAACAGCAAATCAGACTTTAGATAGATAGATAGAGATAGAGAACACTTTATTGTAAATAAAAATGGAAATTACACAGATATTTCCTAACCTAAGAGTAGGCCTACAGACTGCGGCCTTATCACTAAAAGTGATCTCTTCCAGATAACACTTTACGTCGTCATCATCATACATTCTTATCATCCCTATACAGCAGAGTAGGGAACTACTAACCGTCATAAAAACCCGCCTCTGCTCGTACAATCACAAACATGTATGTTTTCCTTCACGGTTAGCGTTGGTACTGCGACTACAAATCGGCAAATGTACGTACCTTTGAAATTAAACAAAGTCATTGCTACATGCCCGCTCTTTTTCTACCCACTGAGCTACCACCTCTTATACATCAATAACAAAACATTTTTTTTACCATTTAACATTTACATACAGGCACACACATTGCTTCTGGCCCCACACTAGGATACCATGTGTCGTGGGAACCAGAAACAACGACATCACAAACATGTAAACATCCAAGTTCTCGTCTTTTTTTTGTCCCCAGCCGGGATTCGAACCCGGGACCTTTTGCATGGTTGGCTACCGCTACGTCACAGAGGTCGTCAATAATCGAAATAAAAACGTGACGAAAAATCGGTTTGAGTTCGGCTCAACCTCTTTGTTGGCTCGAGAAATTGAGATACTCGCCACGCCTAACCGGGCCCCTAGCGATGCCTCTTTCCACCTCATTTTGCCAAATAAACTTCTCTAAAGTGATAGCAAACTTTCCCGTGTAGCGGTGGAATATTGCCCGTCGTGATGTATGCGTGTTTATTTACAGTTTCTGTTCCGTACCTTTCTGTTTCAGTGTAACGTGAATGTACGGAAGCCCCCGATTGGTTATTATCATTGTAATAATTGGATCCGAAGCGCTCGTGGCCTAGCGGAACCACTGATTGGAATCGATCACTTGGGTTAAGCAACAACGGGCGCGGTCCGCCTGTTGTTGCTTAACCCAACAGGCGTTTGGTACTGGATGGGTGAGCATCTCATGACTACTACTAGTGGCATTTTTTCCGAGCGCTTCCATGCTTCGCAAGGCACGCTAAGCCGTTGGTGTCAGCTGTCATGTAATGGCAGTCGTTAATCCATGTCAGAGGCCTTATGGGCGGTTTGATAACTTCTGACAGTAAAGCCCGCCACTGTCTTACAATCCGCCACCAACCCGGACTTGGCCCCCGTGGTGGAGTATGGCCTAGCCTTCCTGCGATGCAGGAAGAGACCCGTGCCTCAGCAGTGGAGACATACAAGGGTTTATATCGACCTCATTTGCCAAACTGCTAATGGGGTTAATCGGCATGCTCGGCCAGAAGGCAGCGGCTTATATTTTATATTCTGCATTAACATTCAGCAAACAGATCGTAAATTCTTTACGCGGAAATAAATTGAATTGAATTGTTCTCGGTATTTTTTTAATGTATAAATTTACATAATCTACACAGAGTACGTAATACAGAGAATAGTGTAAAGAGGTTGGAAATTTCACTGATGCCGGTGAGTCGCCCATTAGCTCAGTTGAAGAGAGCGCTGGCACGGATAGCCAGAGGTCGCGGGTTCGAATCCCGGCATGGGTGGAATTTTTAGCCTCTAAATAGGTTTTTAAAATTGTTCTTGGCACGGGTTAGTTAGTTACTAACTAACTAACCCGTGCTATTACTTTATTCTAATACCACAGCGCTTGAAATTGCCAATCCGAAAAAGGCACGCGTGCCCTCAGAGAGAGAAGATTGCGTCCTGAAGTGGGACGTTTATAAGCTTCATAAAAAAAACTTTATTCAGATACGCAAATACTCATTAAAATTTAAAATACTTTATTAAAAACATAGTTTTTTTAGAACCATGTCCAATTGCTTTAATTAAAATTTTCTTCTTAAGTGTACAGTTTATTAAGACAGATCACCTTCGCTTCACAACGTTCATAAGTCGTTGCATGCACGCACGCTGGTTCGGGTAATTTTATCCTCCCCTTTGGTTAATACATGAATCACTTTTAATTAAATTAGTATATATAGTAATTTGACGGCCTCGGTGGCGCGGCGGTTTGGCACACTTACTGTAAAACCGAAGGCCTAGGGTTCGACCTCGGCCGGGTCAAGTTATGAAACGAACTTTTCTAGTTTGACTCGGGTCTAGGATGTTGATGATGATAATGAATTTTCCACGTATGATGTAAATTTAAAAGTCACACGATATTTTTACGATTCATCAAAGTACTGCAATGATTTTTAAAACCTATTTAGAGGCTAAAAATTCCACCCATGCAGGGATTAGAGCCCGCGACCTCTGGCTATCCGTGCCAGCGCTCTTTCCAACTGAGCGATTCCTGCAATGATTCCATAAAAGCAAGGAACTTGGCCAGTTTATTTACGTCAAGTTTTTAGTGGGATGCCTTTTACTTTATTTAAATGTTATTCTAGAACTCCCTAATTAAAATAATACCATCCTTTGATATAACTTGATTTGCATACCGCAAACATGGTTCAACCCTTTGCGGCTATGTCCTATTCGCACTTAGTGTGACCTTTACGTCGTCCACCTTTTCGAGACCTGTGCCTTCTCAGAAGAGCCAAGAAATTAGGGGTCTTAATATCTCGGACCATTGCAGAGACCACATTTTAGGTGCGCGGTATAAATTTGAACTGAGCATAAATGATTTAGAAGGGTCGACACCCCTGCGACGTATAAAATGAAATATTTCATTTAACATGTTGTTATTAGGGTTGGGCGAGGATGAAGCAAGGACTGGCTGGACGTAATTTTTATGACTGACAACACATGAGTTAATGTCGCGGTATTAAAATATCTTTCCATTTCAGCCTATTGTAGTCCACTGCTGGACATAAGTTTCCCCCATGGTGTGCCACAAGACCCGATCCCGTTTTCGCCATCCAGTCACCACCAGCCACCTTTTTCAGGTCGTCGGTCCATCTGGCCGGAGGGCCTACACTACGCTTGCCGAGTCGTGGTCTCCATTCGAATATCAAAATATCTTTCAATAAAACAAAAACGCTCGAATAGGAGTGATTTGAATCAAATAATACTGGAATTGGAATCATAAGCAACAACAGGTCTTACAGATAAACACAAATTTTTAAACTAACTTTTACACACCCATAGATGCTCTCACTATGCAATCACACATAGCCAGATACTAACACACACACAAACACACCCTCACACACAAATATACGCACACAAAATTTACAAAAAATGCCCATGGCACAATAGCACGCTGGTTAGCACTATGATTATTGTAAAGCAATGACCCCTGAGACACATGCCTAAAACATAGTTCAGGGCCCAGGGTACAATTTTATTTTATAAGTGTGTAATATCGAAATTGCTGTGTGAACTGCTGTGTGGTGTCTGCCTAGAGAATAGCACCAACCCAAATTCTTCCCGCGGGTGTCGTAAAAGGCGACTAAGGGACACAAACCGGGGGGTGGGCAGCAGCGCCCCTGCAGTACAATTCCACCAAACTGCGACCCCAAACCGCATGCCCAGCGTGGGGATTATGGGCATTACCCCTCAATAATGGCACAAACTTGCGCTATGGCGCTTATTTGGGGAGGGCTATGTCCAGCAGTGGACTAATATAGACTGTAGAAGAATATCGAAATTGTGTTTATGATATAATTATTTTCGTATATTGCTTTTGTTTTATAGAGAAATAAACTCATTAACAACAGGCGCGGGAAGAGACCCATGCTCCAGCAGTGGGGACATACCAAGGGTTGATATCAAAGCAAAAATCCAAGTGCTAAAAAGTATTCACAGTAAGTGCTAAGCTCTGTGGTTAAGCCGAAAAGCGCTCGTGTGTAAATTTTATCGCCTTTATGTAAAAACATACTTCCCTAAAATTCTACAAAAACGCTTATAAAATAGTCTATGGAGTAGTTTTGCGTTCTCTCAGAGAGAGAGAAAGAGAGAGAGAGTATAGATTTTATTACCAAGCGTGCCCACAACGAATTGCCAATCGTGCCTCTTTACACTATTCTCTGTATTACGTACACGGTTAGTGCATTAAAAAATAAAAATAGTATAATCATGTGGGTACAGCGATATCATTCCGATGTAAAAACCCAACTGAAAAGTAGGTAGTCGGGGCTGTAAGTGATGCAATCTACTTCAGCCAGATGTCGCTGCCTGTACGTAATACAGAGAATAGTGTAAAGAGGTTCGAAATTTCTCTGATGCCGGTAAGTCACCCATTAGCTCAGTTGCATAGAGCGCTGGCACGGATAGCCAGAGATCGCGGGTTCGAATCCCGGCATGGGTGGATTTTTTAGCCTCTAAATAGGTTTTTAAGTTGTCCTTAGCACGGGTTAGTGCATTAAATAATAAAATTAGTATAACTTTACAAATTTACGTAACTTACCAGTACTAGAAAATTTTCTCGTGAAGCGCTCGTGGCCTTGGCGAACTGAGTGATTGGAATCAATCACATGAGTTAAGCAATAACAGGCGCGGTCAGGTGCAGGATGGATGACCGTCCCGTGACTACCGCTAGTGGCATTTTTCCGAGCGCTACCGTGCTTTGCAAGGCACGTTAAGCCGTTGGTGCCGGCTGTCACTTAATGGCAGTCGTTAAGCCGTGTCAGAGGCCTTATTGGCGGCTTGATAACTTCAGACAGTAAGGCCCGCCACTGTCTTACAATCCTCCACCAACCCGGACTTGGCCCCCGTGGTGAAATATGGCTTAACCTTCCTGCGATGCAGGAAAAGACCCGTGCCCCAGCAGTGGGACATACAAGGTTTGATAACAATAGTGCCTAGTTATTTTGTGCTGAAAACGGCTCATAAATTTTCTAATAGTGGGCTTCGTCGTCAGGCTATACTGGTCCACTGCTAGACATAGCCCTCCCCTAAAGAGCGCCACGCTGCGCCATCATTGAGGGTAATGCCCAAAATCCCCACGCTGGGCATGCGGGTTGGGGATCGCAGTTCGGTGAAATTGTACTGCAGGGGACGCTGCTGCCCACCCCCTGGTGTGTGTCCCTTAGTCGCCTTTTACGACACCCGCGGGAAGAAATCGGGTTGGTGCTATTCTCTAGGCCGACACCACACAGCTTAATAGTGGGCTTCAGTAAATTCTTATTCTCTATGCTGAGAGTTTTCGCTATTATAATTTGTCTACTTCAAGTTAGTAGCAATTTTTTCTCTCTCGTATAATGTTTTCAGCATTGTGGACTCGGGACGCTCATTAACGTATTTTGAAGGCCGGTTTCACCAACTAATAGCTAACGGCAGTTTACTACTCAATTTTTCATAACATATTCTAAAGATAAAGATATTTATTTGTTAAACATGAGTTTAAAAAAGTGGAACAGTGTGGAATATTCAGATTTTGCATGTTTTGCCCTTTTTAGGCATACAAATGTTTTTAAGAGAGGGCGCCATACAGTTGTCATTATGTGATAGTAACAATAAAAAATTACTTACAGAATAAATAGGTACATTGAATCAGAAAATACAAATGTCATTACGATACGTGCAAACTGTCAATAAAATATTAAAATAAACAAAATAAAAGTCAAATACAAGTAAACAAATAAACCATGTCAAACACAAGTGTCTTAATACAAATCAATACATGTCAGGATCGTGGCAAATGGCAGTTCCTGGTCTCTGCCTACCCCTCTGGGATACAGGCGTGAGGTTATGTATGTATGTAATACAAATGTCAAAATATCAAATGTCAAAATACCTACCTACTACAATCAAGAATACCCTTGCCTACAATCTATCAATTAAAAATTGTAATATACTATAATAACATTTTTCTAATAACATTTTCTTCAAAAACCTATTTAGAGGCTAAAAATTCCACCCATGCCGGGATTCGAACCCGCGACCTCTGGCTATCCGTGCCAGCGCTCTTTCCAACTGAGCTAATGGGCGACTCACCGGCATCAGTGAAATTTCGAACCTCTTTACACTATTCTCTGTATTACGTACTCTTTTTTAGCCTCTAAATAGGTTTTTAAATTTTTCCTTAGCACAGATTAGTGCATTAAAAATAAAAATAGTATAAACATTTTCTTCAGTTTGAATTTGAATAGGGTTATGTCAAGTTCTCTTAGGGCTCTTGGAAGTTTGCTATAGATTGTAGGTCCCATACAAAATATGCTTTTTTCCATTAGTGCACTATTCCTAATCCTATTTATAATATACTAGTTGTGCCCTCCGGTGTTACCCGTGATTTAACAAAAAATGTAGACTATGTATTAAAATGTCAAAATAACTTTGCTAAATCCCGCCAAAATTATTTTTGACGGAATTTAGCAAAGTTATTTTGACATTTGAATGCTATTATGGATTACACTATTTTTATTTTTAATGCACTAACCCGTGCTAAGGAACAAATTTAAAAACCTATTTAGAGGCTAAAAATTTCACCCATGCCGGGATTCGAACCCGCAACCTCTGGCTATCCGTACCAGCGCTCTACCAATTGAGCCAATGGGCGACTCACGGCATCAGTGAAATTTCGAACCTCTTTACAATATTCTCTGTATTACGTACATGCATGGTAGCCTCTAAATAGGTTTTTAAATTTGCTATTATGGATTTCCGCAAAGTAACGCCTGATTCTTTACAATGTAGACTATGTCTTAATCCAGGGTGTCAGATAATTCCATACCAAATTTTATTAAAATCGCTCTAGCCGATTAGACGTGAACGAGTAACAAACATACACACTCACAAACCTTCGCATGTTTAGTGCCATGTGATTGTGTTAACTATGTATATATAATAATATAGGTATATTTTATCCGTAATATCAAGTATTTGTGTGTATTGTACTATATTATTGCTGTAACATCTGTATTTTTATGTGTCCACATTCAGGTACTTTCTACTTCTTTTTTTACGTCTACCTCCATAGCTGCTTCTCCTGTACGTCCTGCGGGTTGACTGCAAGAAAACGCAATCCGCATTAAGTCTACGTTTTGTACATTCTGTTTTGTGCAATAAAGATTTAATTATAATAACGTTAAGCTATGCCAGAGGCCTTATGGATGGCCTGAAAAATTCTGACAATAAGTCCCGCTGTGTGGTGTTAGCCTTGAGAATAGCACCAACAAAATTCTTCCCGCGGGTGTCGTAAAAGGCGACTAAGGGACACAAACCAGGGGGTGGGCAGCAGCGCCCCTGCAGTACAGTTCCACCGAACTGCGATCCCCAACCCGCATGCACAGCGTGGGGATTATGGGCTTTACCCCCTATGATAGCACAACGTGGCGCTCTCTAGGGGAGGGCTATGTCCAGTAGTGGACAAGTATAGCCCGACGACGAAGTCCCGCCACTGTCTTACAATCCTCCACCAACCCGGACTTGGCTGGGCAGGCTGAGACCCGTGGCCCACTAGTAGGGACGTACAAAGGGTTGATATCAACGTCATATAATTGACGTCAGTTTCCCGCAGGAGTAGGCAGCCCGGGATTTGCCACTTGCCACGATCTTGATAAATCCCTTTCACTTCACTAACTTTCGTATGTTGTGGACGTTGTGGACGTGCATAGCCTCCTTAGCCCTGGAGGAAACAGTTACTTCAAGTCTTCTAAAACTACATAGATTTTGAAGAACTTTTTCTTCTTACTGTCCAAAACAGATGATTGAAATATTGGACCTGGAACAGTCAGTTTTTTGGACTTCCTACTATATAATTGGGTGTGAATTAAAAAAGTTATTCGTGATGTCCTATTTCTAGGACGCCAGGGCTTAGGAGGATAGACCCGTTTCACATCTCCACTCAGAGTGCTTAGTGCGAGTTTTTTAACTACTCGATCGCGTTAACGTAAACTCATATTTCTATGGCATCGAGGAAGCGCCACCTAGCGACAAGTATGGAAATTAAAATTGCTGAGTGCGAGTTGAAATGGTTCACGTTGAGAAGTGAATACGTTTACCAGCCAAAACATGAATAAACGCGAGTGCGAGTTGTACTGTGACAGCGTTTTGCCAGTTCGAACAGTTAACTTACTCATACTAACTACTCAATGCTCGATTAACGCGGTAGTAAAGTTATTCGATTGGATCTGCCAAACTCGCACTAAGCACTCAGACTCCCCAAGGTTCGCTGAAAGAAATCTCTCTCAGAGTAAAGCTCGCCTTTGTACATGTAATTTTTTTTCTAAATTTAATTTCATTTTTGTGTTTTCTCGTGCAAAAAAGTATAATTAATTTGTATAATGGATTCGTGAAGGCTGTCCGCAGCGGTAAGATATTTTTTTTACCCGACTTCGCAAAGCAAAGCATAACACGTAATGTAAGTTAGAGCTAATGTTGGCTGATGATTTATACAGCGTCCAGTGGCATTTAAACTAGGTAGATGGGTGAAGGGACCACTCGGTTGTTGTAGTGCCCGGGACACGATTTTAGATAGTGTAGGCTTGCCCAGCACCTATACCATCCTGACAGCTTAGTCGGCCTAAAGCTAATAAATTACTTATTATCACTATTACTATAACAAAGCTTGGTTATGTTTCTTATGCACGCAAGTATGATGTTTCTTTATAACCATGTCGAGGCCAAAGGGGTGGACGGATTTTGAGAAATGACGCGTCACACGCAAGATATTGAGCCCGATTGTCTCATTTCTGGATCACAATAGCAGATACCGTTTTGTTGGCTAAGAGCCACTAAAAATTATCAACTAAAATATCTAATCGTAGGAATAAAATGAAACGATTACCTAGCGTAACCTCACGCTTGTACCCCAGAGGGTTAGGCAGAGACCAGGGACTGCCATTTGCCACGATCCTGACAGATCACCTTCGGTTCATCAACGTTCATCAGTCGTTAGATCCACGCACGCTGGTTCCGGTTACTTTTAATACATCCCCTATTTGGTCGACGTATGTCCGCCTGGGACGTCCCTAGCCGTCCCTTCCACTCACACTCGCAATATTATATTTGTTGGGTCAATCTTTCTTCCTTCATACCAAAACAAAATAAAACCAGACGACTATAGTCTTAAACTGGTTGGGCGCCTAGTTTACTGTATTATTACCTGAAGCACACGGGATGCTTAATGATATTGAGAATTTGTCAAACAATTTTAAGACATTAGAAATAAATATAATTTTCTTCTTTTTCTTCTTCAGCCTATATAAGTCCACTGCTGGCCATGCCACCCCCCCTAATGAGCGCCACAGGTCAAGGTCATTGTGGGGAAATGCCCATAATCCCCACGCTGGGCATGCGGGTTGGGGATCGCAGTTCGGTGGAATTGTACTGCAGGGGGCGCTGCTGCCCACCCCCCGGTTTGTGTCCCTTAGTCTCCTTTTACGACACCTGCGGGAAGAATTTGGGAAGATTTCTTTAAGTAGTCTTTATTCGTCCACTGCAGGGCACAGGCCTTGTCTCAGAGAGAGTATGGGCTTAGTTTCCGCGCTCACTGTAGATTAGTAATTTCAAGCGTTGAGGTGTTTGAACACCTCAACGCTTGAAATTATATACTAGGTTTTTTGTAAATTGTGATTTTGGAATTCGTAAAGTAACTTCTGTTTTTAAAAATAACTTTTTTTTAAAATAATTCACACAAAATTATATAACCAATTGTTTTTTTGTTTCACAATAATACAGTAGTAACAAATAAAAAATTAATGTGCCTTTAAGGCGCTATGCAGTGTTTACTAGCGCGTCCATGGAAAAACCAATCATATCTTCTTTTAAACCACCTCTTTGTAAAAAGTGAAATCTTATACACTTAGTAGCTCTTTTTACAACAAGAATCTAGGTCCAAGGATCCAAGGACTATAATGTAATTTTGCCAAAAACGACCGTTCTTAGAGAAAATCGACTAAAGTCCTAGGTGGTTGTTCCTAGGTTCTATAGATTGCTGTAGATTCTAAAAATAGTTGTCATAGATGATTTTTATTCAATTGGTCGATTCCGTTATTCCATTGCATCGCGTAGCGCCTTCAAATTTATAAACCAGACCGTTTTTAATCGATCTTTTATTAGTGGTTAGTTACCTAATTGATACAGCCCTCTCTTTACATTACTCCCGTACATCATCTTAGGTAGAAGGCAGTGGCTGAAAACCAGCGCTGTTCGGGGCTGATCCGGGTCAGCACCAGCTGAGCCACTACCTTTTGCCTTATTTTATAATATGTAGTTTTAAGTCTTACATTGTTTAAGGTGTTTTTGATGAGGCAATAACATTCTTTTTGTTCTTATTCTTCTTAAATCGCAGCCACCCTGTAGAATAATCCCTCTCAACAAAGCCACTAAAATTTCAGCCGACTTATCAATTATAACGCCGCTAAACTGAAACACGGCGAAGCCAGCTAATCTCTCACCTCGCCCGGAGTTTAATTAAGTGTACAGTCGAGCACAAACGGCTGGAATGATTAATTGTTGTCGCTTTTGCGTGCCACTGTACACTCGTTAGTGGGATGCGCGATGGTAGCTGAGACGGTTACTGAGTGGCTTGCGCAAAATATTGCCCTCCACAAGGGTATCTTATTTCTAGGATGTAACGTGTCATTTTCAATTACCACGGGCACTTATTATACCGGAACCGGAACATCGGAACAAATAATATTAAAATATGTGTGTCTTCAATAACACTGTATTTTTATACGATCTTTATAACATTAACATACAGGCATATACAGTCTGTTAGCTTTTAGAATATACGGTCGCGGTCTAAAAATGTTAATCTGTTTTCAAATTTGATTCTCTAGCACACTGTGTGCAGTAAAGTCTAAAATGCTATATCTAGGTACATATTACTTTTTAATAGTTGTAGCATCGATTCTAACAAAAAGAGTATTCATGACGTTTTGATGATGAAACTCTTTTCTTTATTTAAAAGTTGACATAATTGAATTTTTTCCAATGACATCAAAAATACTAGGATTGAAATAATAAAAATTGATTGTAAAACCATGGCAACCTTGCTTGGGTGAATCTCTATTGCTTCTTCTATGCTCTATGTCTAATTAAATCACATAATATCATGTGGCATAGATTTGTGCATGCAATTACCAACCTTAAGGTGGTAAACATTTTCAGACCGCGAGTGTACCACTGCTACTATCGGTTAGAATCGGATATATTCGTGTTATAGAAATATCGGAACTAATAGGACACTTAATGTTTCTTAACTTTTCAAAATAGCGAAGAAAAGATTTATACAGAGCGGGAAGTAGTATTACATTTAAAAACCTATTTAGAGGCTAAAAATTTCACCCATGCCGGGATTCGAACCCGCAACCTCTGGCTATCCGTACCAGCGCTCTACCAATTGAGCCAATGGGCTCTTGAGCGCTGGTACGGATAGCCAGAGGTTGCGGGTTCGAATCCCGGCATGGGTGAAATTTTTAGCCTCTAAATAGGTTTTTAAATTTGTTCCTTAGCACGGGTTAGTGCATTAAAAATAAAAATAGTGTAATCATGTGGGTACAGTGATATCGTTCCGATGTTAAACCTAACTGCAAAGTAGGTAGTCGGGGCTGTAAGTAATGCAATTTGCTTAAGTCAGATGTCGCTGCCTGTACGTAATACAGAGAATATTGTAAAGAGGTTCGAAATTTCACTGATGCCGTGAGTCGCCCATTGGCTCAATTGGTAGAGCGCTGGTACGGATAGCCAGAGGTTGCGGGTTCGAATCCCGGCATGGGTGAAATTTTTAGCCTCTAAATAGGTTTTTAAATTTGTTCCTTAGCACGGGTTAGTGCATTAAAAATAAAAATAGTGTAGTATTACATTTGTGTGTTTTCGGCGAAAACCGAAGCTCATCCTAGAGTCCGAGGTATATTCTAAAAGCTTACAGACTATACATTGCTTCTGACCCTACACTAGGATACCCTGTGTCGTATGTAAACATCCAAGACCTGGGGTTTTTTTTGTCCCCAGCCGGGGTTCGAACCCGGGATAGGTATAGACAGGTGCGCTTTGGTTGCGCCAGAGAGGTCGTTATGCCTATTAACGTCCAGTGCAGGGCCCAGGCCTTCTTCCTTCTCTCAGAAAGAGAGTATGTGCTTTGGTGGTAGTTAGCCAGTGTCGGCTAGGTCTACCTCACGATGGGCTGGTTGAGAGAGGGGAATGGGAGGTGAAGTGAATGGACTTACTAGGTGATGGTGGATGATGGCTCGCTTTAGCTGTTGGGCAGATGATGAGCGGTGATGGATGAGCTGATGCGTCCAGCGCGCGGAGAACACTCCTGCACTGTTCACTTATAGTCTAATATTGTCAATATATTGTTCTTTGAGCTGATAAAGTTTCTTGGTCACCAAAATGTCTATCGCTTCACGAGAATTCGAGCACTTATCACGCGCTTATGTCACCGTGCGAATGTGTGTGCAGATGGATGGATAAATTAGTAGCGAGCGAGCGGCACGAGCGACGGCACCGGAGCGACCAGAATAATGAACAATGAGTGACCACAGATTCATAATTACGTCGCGTCGATTCTCGCGCGAACATTTGGTGTTACTGCACAGAACCTTGAGAAGAAAACTTTCAACGAAAATTTACTAATAACAATGTAAGGATATGAACTAAATACTTGGTAGACGGTACTCCCATAACTTGCTCTCTTGCAAAACTTTGTGTAGGTATATTGGAATCAGATGCACTATACTCTGTTCAATTCATTTTGTTGTAGCGTCTAAGCGTCAGTCCGAAGAAACAAGTTGGTAATAGATAAAGTACAGTGTACTCGAAGTAGGTATTCTTCTTTTATGTAGCTTATAAACATACATGACTTTGTTTAGTTTCAAAGTTACGTACATTTGCGAATTTGTAGTGGCAATACCACACGCTAATTGTGAAGGAAAATATCGTGAGGAAGCCCTGGGTTGGTTGGCTCCGCACGTATTGACTAGTCTTTCCTGTGGGCTAGGCCAACTAAGCTGTCAGGATGGTATAGGTGCTGGGCTAGCCTACACCATCTATATAAAACCATGCCCCAGTCACTACAGCGTCGGAGCGGTCCCTTCACCCATCTAGTGTGAGTCAAGATACCACTGGACGCTGTACAAATCATCATCTCAAATCAATCAATCATCAACAAAGTGATTGATACATGCTCGCACTGGGAATCGAAATTGGCTCTCCCGCTTCCGAGTCTATTTGATATCAACCCTTATACGTCCCCACTGTTGGGGCACGGGTCTCTTCCTGCATCGCAGGAAGGTTAAGCCATACTCTACCACCGGCGCCAAGTCCGGGTTGACGGAGGATGTAAGACAGTGGCGGGCCTTACTGCCAGATGTTATCAAGCCGCCCAAAAGGTCTCTGACATGGCTTAACGACTGTCATTACATGACAACCGGCACCAACGGCTTAACGTGCCTTGCGAAGCTCGGAAAAATGCCACTAGCGGTAGTTACGGGACGGTCACCCATCCTGCACCTAATAGCTCCTGTTTTTGTTTAACTCAAGTGATTGGTTCCAATCACTCGGTTTGACTTGGCCACGAGCGCTTCGATTCTATTGTATATATATATAAAACAGTACAAATAAAACTGTTAATGGTACTCCCAATCCGCTGTCCAGCCCGCACCAAGTTCGTTCGTCTCTTAATAGTATAACGCCTTATATCAATTTTTTAATGCACTATCCCGTGCTAAGGACAATGTTAAAAACCTATTTAGAGGCTGAAAATTCCCCCCATGCCGGGATTCGAACCCGTGACCTCTGGCTATTCGTGCCACGGATGTTAAAACCTAACTGCAAAGTAGGTAGTCGGGGCTGTAAGTGATGCAATTTACTTCAGCCAGATGTCGCTGCCTGTACGTAATACAGAGAATAGTGTAAAGAGGTTCGAAATTTCACTGATGCCGGTGAGTCGCCCATTAGCTCAGTTGGATAGAGCGCTGGCACGGATAGCCAGAGGTCGCGGGTTCGAATCCCGGCATGGGTGGAATTTTCAGCCTCTAAATAGGTTTTTAGTATAACGCTTTGTTCAATCATACGGCTGAATGAGCTTCAGCCCTTCAATTGGATGCCGCCGTCTAATGAACGACCTAGGCAGTCAATTCGACGGCTAATTTCACTAGTTAGCGGCGACAGATCAATCAAGATAGTTAAAGGATGAAAATCTACTGGCGGAATTTCGTCATTTTAATTGACTTGGTTGACTCCGCACGTTTTGATTTGCCTTTCCTGTGGGATAGGTCAACTAAGCTGTCAGGATGGTATAGGTGCTGGGCAAGCCTACTCCGTCTAAAAAACAAGCGTCCGAGTGATCCCTTCACCCATCTAGTGTGAGTGAAGGTATCACTGGACGCTGTGTAAATCATCCAATTACATAGATGTAAACAGCAAAGTGTGTATTGTTTGTTTAACGCTTTCTTTATTCTTTGGTCTATTGTAAAGTAGTGTGGAAGCCTATACTATAAGCCGACTGTGGACTAGCAGACTGTGGATGGTAGTAAAATACTATATATATTGTTCGGTTGATATATTTTCAGCAAGTATCACACATCGCAACCAATACATCTGCGTGCATCGCCTCCAATATAGTCTGACCTAGATATATAGAACTTTAGCCTTCGTCATTATTAGATAAAATGTCTGCAATTATTGATCTCTAAAACTAATAATATTATCTATATGTGTTGGCTTTATTCCGGATTACCTCACTTGACTTTTCAAGTCAGTGAGACGGGAATTATGCCAAAAATGTGTACCTAATGCTTACAAAAGCCCTAATTGAAAAATTTAATAAATGTAACAGCTGTTATGTAGCACAAATTTGGGGGAAGATCCCGACTACTTTTCATATAATGCTTGTGTAATGGTTCATAAATTTATCTACTACCTTATTTAGTTTCTCTATGTATTTTAACGTGGTTATGTATATTAATGTAAACTTTATTCTTTCAACCAGTGTTTTGTTGGTGGCAATAAAAATCTTTTTACTTTTTTACTTACTTACTAACCGATAACAAAAATATTTATAATAATAATAATTAATGATAAAAATGGAACTAAACCTAAACCTAAACTAAACCTCGCTAACGCTCAGGATTCTAATTTTGAATCACTCGCTGCGCTCGTGATTCAATTTTAGAATCCTTCGCTTGCTCGGTCATCAAAATTGAACACGCGGTTAAAAAGCAACTTTGCACTATTGTATAACAAATAATTATTTAACGTGCATAGGTGTTAATCTAGCTTAGATCTAGAATACACAACAATTATATTATATTGAAATAGTTATCGGTTAGTAAGTAAGTAAAAAAGTAAAAAGATTTTTACTGCCACCAACAAAACACTGGTTGAAAGAATAAAGTTTACATTTGGCTAACATACACATTTTACAAACTAGTCTCAGCCAGGTAACAATAATTTATAGTGGCCAGTGTCATTGGCACTTTTTATAATTTATATAAAAACAGTGACCCATAATATACGCAGTTGGCAGCAAAAGGCACAGTGCTCAGCGCGGGCCGTCAGACGTCGTGGATTTCACGCCCTCCAACGGCGCTGATTTTCAGGTTTTACATGCCTAATAAACGAAATATAATAGAATCGACGTTTAACTTAAAAAGACGGAAGTTTAACTTTGCCCATCAGTTTCTCAACGTCCTCGGGCCCGCTGTGCTCCTGGTGACTATTTATTTCTACACTGTTGACTTTCCTACTCTATTGTCCCACTTAATGAGGGGATGCTCTTTTTAGAGTTCCGTGTCACAAAAGGAAAATCCGGTTTTTTGTAAAGTTACCTATACTAAATTCTGTAAATACGAGTATACCGGTAAGCGACTTCCTAGGCGGGCATACTTCCACCAAATAGATATATTTTTAGATATTTAGATACAAAAAATAGGGTATGTATTAGCAAAAGCCATTATTAAAAAATACGTTGTAACGGTGCAAACCTTTTTATACCATTTTTTTATATTGCTTTAATGTGTCTATCATTTACAAAATTTTTAAAGTATATAGTTATATACTTAACGGGTCAAATTGCGATTATTTATTAGGTAAAACGTAATTACCTTATTTCCCGACGTTTCGGCAGCGTTACAGTTGCCGTGGTCTCGGGTAGACTGAAGTGGCGAGTACAGTCAATTATTGTGGGTAGTCACTATTCATTTTTTGCAGCTGGCCGACACACAACACTCACTACGTCAACGGACCGATCCGGTGATAAGGCGCGTGACTTGTAATTACTTAGCATATACTATTTAAAATTATGTAACACATTTTCGAGATTTCGCTCATTTTCATCATAACTTCTTTACATCTTAACTAGACCTGACTGTTTTATCTGCTTATTCCGTTTTCTATCCAGTTTTTTATTTCTATTATGAATAAAACGGTATAAATAAAGCACAAAGTTAAGAATGTAAGTGTACTTGTGAAATGCTCTTTTAGATTAATATAATTTTATGTAAAAAATCTTGTAAAACTAAAATTTTTATGCTGTTTTATTAACTAAATTTATTTTTATTGCCTGTACGTAATACAGAGAATATTGTAAAGAGGTTCGAAATTTCACTGATGTCGTGAGTCGCCCATTGGATCAATTGGTAGAGCGCTGGTACGGATAGCCAGAGGTTGCGGGTTCGAATCCCGGCATGGGTGAAATTTTAGCCTCTAAATAGGTTTTTAAATTTATTTTTGTAAAACAAATAGAATAAGTTAAGGTCTTTTCAGTTTTACTATTTATAAAAGTTTTACAACTCTACAACTTGAAACTGTCGTGGATGCATGCAACAACTAATTAATGAAGCGTGAGAGATCTGTCAGGACTGTAGCAAGTGGCAGACTGTAGTCTTTGCCTACCCGTCCGAGATAGGTACTTAAAATTATTTATTGAACTGTGAATAATATTAAATTTACTCTTATTAAATTGAGCGCATAGAGCTATAAAGTTATTGTCAAATATTTCTTTGATTAATGTTTTCTTTATATTTGCACAAAAGTAATAAAAAAAATTGCAACAGCATACAAAAACTAATCTTTATAATAATTAATATAAAATAATTATTTCTTGGTTCCAATTAAAAAACTTGTATATTTTTTTTTTAAGCTTTGCCTAATTGTTTGAGCTTACAAGATATAAAATGAGCCTCTGATTCAAGGCAAACAAAATAAATTACGATTATTGTTATTTTTCAAACTTAAGCATGAAGCATGATCCTACTGTCTCCGTAGGCCCTATGCTAATTTAGGCAACTTTCTTCACAATGGAATGCGTGTATTTGGTCAAAAGTATACTTAAATAAGTTTAAAATCACCTTTAGGTGCCTTTAGTTGCTGATTCGCTCCAAAGTTTTGTTTTATTTTAATAAGGATTATCTCATATAAGCTTAAAACATTTCAAAAAATTAATTTTAGTAAACCGCGTGCACTTTTACTCTACTAGGTATTACCACAAAATGCATAAGCAATAAGGTAACAATAAAAATACTATGAAGTAGGAAGTCCACATAATAAAAAATTACTTACAGCTTAAAGGAGTTTACCTCTTTCTTATGATTAAATGGTTACATATTTCAGATGACTGGTTTTAGTACTCAATAGATCGGAGGCGATAAAAAATCTTAGAACTGTTGAATTGTAGTTATTGGCGATTAATATAATTATAGTATGAGAATGTCCTTTATACCTTTTTAGGGTTCCGTACCTCAAAAGGAAAAAACGGAACCCTTATAGGATCACTTTGTTGTCCGTCTGTCCGTCCGTCCGTCCGTCTGTCAAGACCCTTTTTCTCAGGAACGCGTGGAGGTATGAAGCTGAAATTTATATCATTTACTCAGGTCTACTGTCCCTTGAAGCTGTGAAAAAATCAAACTTCTAAGCCAACGCAATCAAAAGATACAGCCGTTTATGCCGCAAATTTTCGACACTTGCAAGGGAATCAAAACCTACAGGGTGCTTCCCGTGAACTCAGAATCTTGAAATTTGGTACGAAGCAACGTCTTATAGCATAGATAAAGGAAAAATTACGAAAACCATAAATTTTTAGTTACATCACATAATATATTTTTTTTTAATAATTTTAAACTTACTACCCATTTCCTCATAAACGCGTAGAGGTATTAAATTGAAATTCATACCAAATACTCAGGTCTATAATACAGGTTTGTACGGAACCCTCGGTGCGCGAGTCTGACTCGCACTTGGCCGGTTTTTTTTGTACGTACTTGTTCTTTGTAATACTAGTATGAAAAATATGTTTGTTATTTAAATAACATTAGTTATATTACAACAAATACGTTTTAATTGTCACGACTAGAAACTTAAGTTTGTAAGCTTCTGCACGGAACCCCAAGCGTTCGAGTTCTTCTAGCACTTGGTCGGTTTTATTGCTTAAGTGTTTCAGGAAGGCTTCATCCTTCGTTTTAGTGCGGGCGTAATTTTGTCCTACCGAGAGAAAGAGTTTTTAACGTTAGGGTCTTTTTTGTCGTGCACTAAATGGGCTTACTTAAGTTAAAGTTTGACTTTGAAAATTCAGAGAGGGCTTTTAATTTTATTGTTATTTTATAAAGGAGGGGAAACTAAATTTAAAAAACCTATTTAGAGGCTAAAAATTCCACCCATGCCGGGATTCGAACCCGCGACCTCTGGCTATCCGTGCCAGCGCTCTTTCCAACTGAGCTAATGTGCGACTCACCGACATCAGTGAAATTTCGAATCTCTTTACACAATATCGCCAATATGGCCTCTAAATAGGTTTTGAAAATTGTCCTTAGCACAGGTTAGTGCATTAAAAATAATATAAACTAAATTTACACAAAATTACTTTAAATGAGTAATATTAGCTTTAGGCTCGCTTCATTTTTATGTATTATATATTTATAAACATGTACGTTTCTGGAAGTTAATTTCCAAATAGACCTTCATCGATCATGCTTTAGCTTAAATTTATTTATGTTGCGAATCAGCAATCCCTTTATACCTAGTTAAAACTGTTTTTATACGGATTTTACTTGTTTATTAAATTTTTTAAATTTTCCGACGTTTCGGCACTTTATTAGGTGTTTTTCAGGTCTCGGATGACTGAGGTGACAGGCGTCTTTTAGAAAGCATTAACGGTTAATTTTCTACCCTCGGCAAAAATTACAAAAGTTAATTATGAAGTTGCGTTCCAAAATAGGCAAACCAATTATTTTATATAAAGTCAACCATATTGAATAGTAGTAATTGAAGTTAAAATCAATTTTAACGTCGGAAAATTGTAAAAATGTAATAAACGAGCATACATCCGTATGAAAACAGTTTTAATTATGTCTAGTGCTCGTGTTAACCTTAGAAAATACTACCCTTTATACCTACATAGGTATGCGCAGAAAACATTCCAGTAGCATATTTTTATGCCCCTGTAATTCGATAAAACACCAAACACGCAATATTATGGATGTTTTATTGAAAAGAAACGACTCTACCATTACCCGCACCTGTCCTGATCAAAAAAGGCAAATGAAAATAAAAATATACTTAAAGACCCGTGTAGACTACGCCTAGTGACTAGTCCTTAGTGAACAATCCTTTCTTTTACCCCCTTGATGTTTAATAATTTTGTATTCAATAAATTGAGAACACTTCTTGGGTTTCCTGTCCAAAGCGTGCCAAAAGAACTCTACTAATATGGCTAGAGCGTCTTTTTAGTTAGTCTGTCTGACCTACAAGAGCAAAATATCTTATGAACCTTAATAGATATAAAAAATGTAGCTGTCCAGTTACATTTTTCTTAGAATATGGGTGAGTAAGGGCGGATGACTGAACAAATAATAAAATACAAAAAGAAAAAATAAACGGTGTACCCCTAAATAATCAGCTTTATTTAGTTAAGTTTTAAAACCTTTGAAGAAATCCCTTAACTCATAAAATTCTGAAAATAATAATTTAAAAATGTATTAAGTAAACATTTACATACAGGCCCATACATTGCTTCTGGCCCCACACTAGTATACCCTGTGGCGTGACAACTAGAAACAACGTCGTCACAAATATGTAAATATCCAAGACCTGGGGTTTTTGTCCCCCAGCCGAGGTTCGAACCCGTTATAAAACATTTTATTTTATAACGCAAAACGGGTTTTTACGCAAAACATATTTTATATATCTTAATTTGTTTTACTTGCCATAAATACGTTAGTACTGTGCAAGTGTTATACTTGGTTCAATTATATTGAGTTAGCGAGTTTTCAATAAAAACTTTGTAGACTAGTCAATGAATATGATAAACAATATTGAGGTGAGAATGCCAAAAGGGTTTTAGATTTATGAGAAAAAAGTTGCAAAACTTATTTTTCATTTTAGATGGAAAACGCTGACACGGTCAACGGACAATCAAAATGCACCTTTATGTCATGTATTTTACGCCACGTATGGAAACTCTGAAAAAGAGCCGTAAATTTTATATCCGACGATGATGGCGCCCCCTTTATGCCGGTCATATTCCAATGGAATCAATGACGACTGTGTTTTATTTGTTTTTATCGACAACAAACGAGCAACTTTAGTGGCGCTACAACAAATGGCAATTTTGTCATGCGAGAATAAAATCGCATATGACAAGACTCACTATCATTAAAATTTGCTAACTGAGAAGGAAAACATCGCGAGAAAAACCTGCATGTCTCGTCCTCTTAAAGTGTCGATGGCAAGCCATCAATCCTTTAGGTGACACCTAAAGAAATTATTCATAAAAGGATTTGCCAATCAGCCCAAAGGACTCTTACACTGATTGGCAAATCCTTTGGTGATTGTCGCCCAGTTTATGGACCTGCTAAAAAGATACATGCCTCTGTACATATTTGAAACGTAGATTTTTGAATGGCGCAATTAGAAAGTTCCTAAATTGTTGAAATTTCTGTCATACACTGGTACAGTCGTAGCTCTGGCAATGTGTGGCAGAAATAATTTTTGTACAGAAAACTGCAAGTGGATGAAAGGGTCGGTGATGGACGTCCCAGGCGGAGGTACTTCGACCAAACAGGAGATTTATTAGCAAAGGGCAAGGCAAACAGTACCCGAAACCGGGAATGCGTGAAATGACTAATGAACGTCGATGTAGCGAAGGTGATCTCTAAGGATCGTGGCAAGTGGCAGTCCTGGTCTCTGCCTACCTCTGGGATACAGGCATGAGAATACATTATGTTTTGTAAACTGAGAGGTCGACGTGAAAGAATAGATTGGTTGCTGGCGCTTCACCTGGCTATTCGTATTCGCGTATTTGCCGGCAGCTTACAAGCCGCGTATTATTTATATATATCACCGGAGAATAATAAATTCCACAAGTTTATAAATTGCCTAGGAAATGAAATTAAAGAAAGGAAAACGAGAGATAAGCTGTATTATTTTACGTCCACATTTTCGAAAATTTATGAATTTGCGACGTCTCATGGTAAATTTATAAACTAAAGGATATCCATTCGTAAGATTCTAAGCAGTTCGACCAATAGCAGGAGAGCTTTTATTTGACGCTTTGTTAAAATACGGCAAATAACACACTATACCTACTCTTTGATTGGTTGATGTTGACAGTGGCAATTTACATCATAGGTTTTACAAAATTAGTGCTAAAGATTAAAGAGAAAACTCGGCAATGGATAGTTCGATATCAACCCTTATAAGTCCCCACTACTGAGGCACGGGTCTCTTCCGGCATCGCAGGAAGGTTAAGTTTGACTCCACCACGGGGGCAAAGTCCACGTCGGTGGAGGATTGTAAGACAGTGGCGGGACTTACTGTCAGAATAAGCCGTTCATAAGGCCTCTGACATGGCTTAACGACTGCCATTACATGACAGCTGGCGCCGTTGGTGCCGTTGCTTAGCGTGCGTTGCGAAACACGAAATCGCTCGGAAAAAATGCTACTAGCGGTTGTCACGGAACGGTCACCCATGCAGCATCTAACCGCGCCTGTTGTTGCTTGACTCAAGTGATTGATTCCAATCACTCGGTTCAACTAGGCCACGAGCGCTTCTCGACAGTTGATAGTTAACATTTGCCAAATAAGCAAACTAAGAGTACGTCCGTACATACCCCGGGTGCCCAAAATTCATACTTGCTTTTGCCGACGCTACCTACCCCAAAAGATAGCTATGAATTGGTTGCAACTAGTTTACACTGGTTTATACGTGCGGAGTGAGACGCCGGGTTTATAAACTGGCAACAAAAAGTTGCCAGTTTATTCAACCACCATATTAGAGTGCACTTTTATTCGTGTGAATATGGCGTGTCTTTTTATTAAGACCGGAGTTAGTTTACTCCTTAATAAAAGAGACAAGAAAGTCTGAAATCCATGAAAATATCACTTCTATAAGTTAATTGAAACAATAAACTGGTTTTATTGCAGTACTTAACGAATTTTATTATAATTTGGGTAGTGATTTTCGAGAAATAAAGGTTCTAAACTTATTTACCTCTGAGTGCTTAGTGCGAGTTTTTTAACTACTCGATCGCGTTAACGTAAACTCATATTTCTATGGCATCGAGGAAGCGCCACCTAGTGACAAGTATGGAAATAAAATTGCTGAGTGCGAGTTGTAATGGTTTACGCTGAGAAGTGAACACGTTTACCAGCCAAAACACGAATAAACGCGAGTGCGAGTTGTACTGTGACAGCGTTTTGCCAGTTCGAACGGTTAACTTACTTATACTCACTACTCAATGCTCGATTAACGCGGTAGTAAAGTTATTCGATTGGATCTGTCAAACTTGCACTAAGCACTCTGTCCGTGGGCGTAGTGAGTGTTGTGTGTCGGCCAGCTGGAAAAAATTAAAAATTATAAGTGACTACCCACAATAATTGACTGTACTCGCCACTTCAGTCTAGCCGAGACCACGGCAACTGTAACGTCGGGAAATAAGGTAATTACGATTTACCTAATAAACAATCGCAATTGGACCCGTTTAATATATATAACCAGGTTAAAATATATAGAGAAACTAAATAAGGTAGTAGATAAATTTATGAACCATTACACAAGCATTATATAAAAAGTAGTCGGGATCTACCCCCAAATTTGTGCTACAAAACAGCTGTTACATTTATTACATTTTTCAATTAGGGCTTTTGTAAGCATTAGGTACACATTTTTGGCATAATTCCCGTCTCACTCACTTGAAAAGTCAAGTGAGGTAATCCGGAATAAAGCCAACACTTATAGATAATATTATTAGTTTTAGAGATCAATAATTGCAGACATTTTATCTAATAATGACGAAGGCTAAAGTTCTATATATCTAGGTCAGACTATATTGGAGGTGATGCACGCAGATGTATTGGTTGCGATGTGTGATACTTGCTGAAAATATATCAACCGAACAATATATATATATATAGTATTTAATACCATCCACAGTCTGCTAGTCAGTCGGCTTATAGTATAAGCTTCCACACTACTTTACAATAGACCAAAGAATAGAGACAGCGTTAAACAAACGTCGACCCGTGCCCCTTCGTGGGGATATAATGGGTTGATGATGATTATGACGACTCTTTAGCATCATTTTGAAACTAAAATTTTAAATAAGTTCTTGTCGGAGCGACTTTAAAAATTATACTTCTTTGATCGATAGACGGCGCTGACGCAAACTCTATCTGAATGAATGAAGGCCAGACGCCCAGAAAGTAAAGACACCTGTCTGAATAGCGGAAAGTATGCAGCGAGATTTCTTTGGTTACTGGGCATGCATATAAAATCTATGTTCTACTCTACGTTTCTGTCACTCAATCATAGACCGGAAGGAGTTTTTCTCGCTTTTTGTCGTTTCAAGGGCTGGGTACAATGCCATCTAATTATTTTGGTGAGCCAAACTGACAGCAGTCAATTTGGCTAAATAATTCGTATACGACTCTAAGGATTAGGCTTAGGCTAAGGCTCATGACTTGGAATTCTACATAAAAAGTCGAGCGACAGACAAAATCTGTATTCTGAACGCCATGCTAGATTGAATTCGAATGAATGTCTAATGACTCTGTCGAATAACCTTATCTTATTTTTATGCGACGTCTAAGCCTTCGAATATTTGGCGTCTACGCTTTCAATACGCATGGACTAGAATCGGCTCCCTAAAGACGGCTCGTTATTCTAGATTTCTGTTGGATTTTGACACAATACTACTCTCTGTCTTTTTAAACTGTACTCAATCAATCCTTCCTGCGATGCCTGGAGAGACCCGTGCCCCAGCAGTGAGGACATATAAGGGTTGATACCAAATCTATCCTTGGAACAACACAGTTGTCATTTAAAAACCTATTTAGAGGCTAAAAATTTCACCCATGCCGGGATTCGAACCCGCAACCTCTGGCTATCCGTGCCAGCGCTCTACCAATTGAGGCAATGGGCGACTCACCGGCATCAGTGAAATTTCGAACCTCTTTACACTATTCTCTGTATTACGTACAGGCAGCGAGCCTCTAAATAGGTTTTTAAATTTGTCCTTAGCACGGGTTAGTGCATTAAAAATTAAAATAGTATAACAGTTGTCATTACCTACTGATCTGATAGTCTACAGTTTTCAATTAAACACGACTTTCGACAGTTTTGATAATATTTTACAATAGAGCTATATCAAATACGGGCTTAAACACCAAACATATATTGAAGACATAAAACAAAAGATAATCGTTACATTTACGTTAATGGTACAGTTAGGTACGATTAGGTCATCCGTAGTCAATTCCATACTTTTAAAATAAATTCTATAAATATTCTTCTTTTAGTGATAATGCCACTCTGGAGGACCTAACAGAGGCCAATGCCAACTATTGGACAGGCAAAATATCAACTGGTCCAATCGCTGACACGAAAAGAAGAAGAAGAAGCCTCCGTCTGTATACGAAATATCTATAAATAATTAAGAAATATATGTGTAATTTCCTTTTCTATGCACAATCTATTTATCTATAAAAAATGAAACAATGAAAGAACTCTGACAAATGATGTCTATTTCAAAGAGACCGCGCGTTAAAAATGCATTTTTACTTAACAACGTGCGAGGGCTGCTCTACATGCCACGGCTGTAGACCCGTTGGACTGTTATCCCACCAAAACGTAAATATTCAGAAGCATAGAGGAGGACTTGCTTGTAGTCGTAATATCACATACTCAGATGTCAACATACTACGTTATTATTCTCTTAGTGTTTTCTCTTCCGAGTGTTTTGTTTTAATTTTAACAAAGCTTATTTTAAATTAATTTTAAAAACCTATTTAGAGGCTAAAAATTCCACCCATGCCGGGATTCGAAGCCGCGACTTCTGGCTATCCGTGCCAGTGCTCTTTCCAACTCAGCTAATGGGCGACTCACCGGCATCAGTGAAATTTTGAACCTCTTTACAATATTCTCTGTATTACGTACAGGCAGCGACATCTGGCTGAAGTAAATTGCATCACTTACAGCCCCGACTACCTACTTTGCAGTTAGGTTTTTACATCGGAATGATATCGCTGTACCCACATGATTATACTATTTTTATTTTTAATGCACTAACCCGTGCTAAGGAAAATTAAAAAAAAACTTATCTAGAGGCTAAAAATTCCACCCATGCCGGGATTCGAACCCGCGACCTCTGCCTATCTGTGCCAGCGCTCTATCCAACTGAGCTAATGGGCGACTCACCGGCATCAGTGAAATTTCGAACCTCTTTACACTATTCTCTGTATTACGTACAGGCAGCGACATCTGGCTGAAGTAAATTGCATCACTTACAGTCCCGTCTACCTACTTTGCAGTTAGGTTTTTTGGTGGAATTTTTAGCCTCTAGATAAGTTTTTTAAAAAATGTCCTTAGCACGGGTTAGTGCATTAAAAATTTATATAGTATAATCATGTGGGTACAGCGATATCATTCCGATGTAAAAATCTAACTGCAAAATAGGTAGTCGGGGCTGTAAATGATGCAATTTACTTCAGCCAGATGTCGCTGCCTGTACGTAATACAGAGAATAGTTTGAAATTTCATTGATGCCGGTGAGTCGCCCATTAGCTCAGTTGGATAGAGCGCTGGCATGGATAGCCAGAGGTCGCGGGTTCGAATCCCGGCATGGGTGGAATTTGTAGCCTCTAGATAAGTTCTTTAAGATTGTGTCAAAATGTGTGTCTTTCTGTTAAAGGGGTTCTAAACGGGCCATGTGCCACTGCAATTTGTGGCTGCAACAAAGTGCCCGGCAAAATTGTGAGCATTACCAGCCAGACTATACAATATTGCAGTTATGTTCCGGCCATATAGCCAAACCATGTTTTGGTATGACCACGTGGGGCCAGTATTATTTTGATAGGTTGCCGGACAATCTTTTTTCGGACCGGACCAATTTTAACTGCAGCTGTGCGACCGATTTTAACTGCAATGTTGCCCAGTTAGTTCTATTGCTCTTTCAGTCGCTTTCTGTGTTATATCAGGTGTATCCTTTTCTACGCAACATGAACTTTGCTGTGAGTGACGGGCCATTCTATGCTGACATATTGCATCACATAGTTCAGCCATAGATTGCTCGGCCATCAGTTGCAATTAAATATTTTTGTGATGGCTGGGCCTTTAATGCAGCCACAAATTGTAGTAAAACATGGCCCGTTTAGAAGTCCCTTTACTGTAATGAATGGTTTCTTCTTCTTCTGCTTCATTGGATTTCTCTACTATCTATCACTGTCAGCCTAAGGATCGCATTATGAATTGAGCTAAAAGTAGCCCGGCTTGGCAGGTTTTCCTCTCTATGCAGAGGGATCAAAATGGACGACACATTCGGCCCACTGCCGTCGCCGCCAACTGCGATATGACACGGGGCGGGCAGAATGTTAATATCCCACCAGACACCGACCTGCCACTTTCTCATCTTTCAAGTGGCGTGGACCGGAGGGAATACTTACTTTAAAGTAGCATAAAATGACAGGACGTATCAATGATCGAGAAAATCTACGTAATATTTTACACTTACTTGTTCTGATGTACAATAAATAATTCTTTTTTTTATGTAGACTATGTACTAAAATATGAAAATTACTTTCCTTAATTTCGCCAAAAATTCCACAAGCATCATGCGGTTAGGTTAGGTCCTCAGGCTCACAAGTTCACAGATGCCTCACAGTCTCACAGGATGCCTCATGTTAAGGCCTGCGCAGGCAAGGGAATGAGTCGTAAAAAATGTCCTCCGAGTACTTGTCGTGGACTCAACGCCTACTGTGTGCGGTCATTTTGTTCCCCGGAATTGAGTGAAGCGTACGCTATGAAAGCAAATATTCTGAGATTACATTGTGTTGTAATTTACATAAGGTTGAAAAAGAAAATGGGGCTTAAAACAAAACACCGCACTTTTCTCCAGTCCGGTCTCTTGATATCCTCGGTAACTTGAGGGACTTTTTGTACAGGGTACTTTTAGTCCTTCGTGTGCGTTATTCCATACTATTTATAAGAGATCTATATCGGCGGACAAAAAAGTACCCGGGGGATAGCCCCTCGCCTGCGCAGGCCTTTAGAGGCGAAACGCGTCACACATTCTCTCACACGCGAGTATTGTTGTCAGTGGCGGTGTGTTTGTGTCCTCTGCAGGGCACATAGCTTCTCCTAAAAGAGATTCCTATTCTCAGACCTACCAAATAAACACAAAAAAATTATAAAAATCGTTTAAGCCGTTTCAGAGGAGTTTGATAACAAATACTAATACTTAGTTATATTAGAGGGGTCAAATCGCGATTATTTATTAGGTAAAATGTAATTACTTTATTTCCGTTCCGGTAATTACGTTTTACCTAATAAATAATCGCGATTTGACCCGTTTAATATGTGAGTATCGCGAATCATTAAGAAAAATTAAATACTAATACTAACAAATACTAAGGCACGAGATTTTATTTACTGTATGGCCTTAATAACCACGCGTGACTAAAGTCACCCACCGCGTCTTGGCAATTTCAAGCGCAGAAGTACTCAGGTTTTCTCACGATGTTTTCCTTAACAATGAGCGAGTGGTATTGCTACTATAACTTTAGCATTGGTACGTACCAGCACTGGGAATCGAACCTGGGTCTCTCGCTTCCGCGTCCTTTGTTCTACCCACTGGGCTACAACCGCACCTACAAACCTTCTTCTTCTTCTTCAGGCTGTATTATGTAGTACACTGCTGGACATAGCCCTCCCCTAATGAGCGCCATAGCGCCCTGTCTTCAGCTTGCCGCATCCAGCACCTGCCCGCAGTTTTGCGCAGATCGTCATCCTACCTGGTAGGTCTGGTCCCTACCCACCTGGCCCCTACAAACCTTACACACATATATTCATGAACCCATTATGTCTGAACCGAGGGTCACGGGTCTCTTCCCTAAAGAAGGTATAGGGCATACTCTACCACGAGGGCCAAGTTCGGATTTGTGGAAGCTTGCAAGACTAGTGACTAATTTTACTGTCAGAAGTTTTCAAGCCTCCCTAAGGCCTCTGCCATCTATCGACGGCAGCCGGCATCAACTGGTTAACGTGCCTTGCGAAGCACGAAAACGCTCCGAAAAATGCCACTAGCGGTAATCACGGGACAGACACCCACCCCGCACATGACCGTTCCTGTTGTTGCTCCACTCATGTGATTGATTCCAATCACATGGTTCGACTACATAAACGTAATTCATGTACATCATGATATATCCATTACAATATACTACGAACAATCAGGCTAGGCGCATGCTGAGACGGAGGCAACGCAGCACAGCGCAGCGCAGATTTTGTAAACCATGGAATGTCATTGAGCTACGTACGCTGCGGCGCAAGCACGTGCGGTGCAGACATGTGTCTGCCCTGATCTACGTTTCGTTATTTGTAGTGCCAGCATAGATTTCTGCGCGACGCGGGCACGTCGAGGCGTGTTTAGTATCAATTTTGTTGCAATGACACAACATTTAATTTTATTAGTTCACTGTGAACCTTGTTTGTATGATACAAATCATCCAGACTATTCAAAGAGACCTTGAAAGAGTTATTATGGGTGAGAATAGCCAAAGAGTGGAGCTAATAGTTGCGTCGCAGCATGCGATGGGGGCCTATGTCTGCCTCAACTGCCCTGCCCTGTACTGAACTATGCTGTTCTGTGCTGCGTCGCCTGCGTCTCAGCATGCGCCCAGCCTTATGGCTTTGCATTCTACAGACGAGCCATGACCACTTGAGCACAATTTCAAAATATCTTTTTTGTTGATGCTGTAAACTAACACGCAAGAGACCTAAACATTTCCCAAACTTCAACTACGAGACACTGCAACTTTGATTGTAATAAAAACGTATAAAATTCTACTCTGTGCACTGCAAAAGCTTACCCAAAACAATACCTTAAGCCTCACCTATTTAAGGCTCAATTTCGCGTAAAGTCTCATGGAACCTTTCGCTTCTAACGCCCGCCTTTATGTCAGGGAGGAACACGTCTAATGCGTATGTAACATAAAGCTCTTACTGAATTTAGTAGAAATGTTACCTCCGAGAGAAGCAACGTTGTTTATATATAAACATAATAAATAATGGGCCCCAAAAGACCGGGGGCCCTTTTACATTGTGCGGCACGACGACGATAACATCAGTTTATCTCATTCACTTGTACTCGTAATATTCTCGGTTAAGAATAACAACCAACCTCTATAAATTGGATGGGACTGTTTAAATAAAATAAAAATAAAAATTCTTTATTTCAGGCATTAAGTACCCATATTATGTTAGTAACAATAGTGACTTAAGACTATATTAGTAACAATAATAACAAATTCTAATCAATTCAAATCAATCAATCAATTATGTACTTATTTTTTTTATTATTATTTTCAATTATTTTTGGTACGTAACTGTACAGAGACTTCTGTGTCTCTCGGCCCACATTTCGGTGTATCGGCTATCTACCCTGTCCGCTATCATAGTCAGAATGCTATTGGGGCTGGCGCGGAGCCTGCAGAGCGCTGCGGCGGACCGGTTGCGGAGCACGGCATAAAAACCATTCACCTGTGCATCCGCAAACATGCCTGATGCGCTGCAACAGGCATGTTTGCGGATGCACAGGTGAATGGTTTTTATTAAGTCTGAATTTCGGAAAAGTTTAAACAGTCAGAAAAATACCTTCTTATTCTTATCCTCATAGTATCAAACTTTCATTGAATGTAAAAGAATACAAAAAAGGCCTGTTATATTAGTTTAAGTAACTCGTCAAGTATCGTTCGTATTATTATAACCATGCTGTGTACGCATGTTTTGAAGGTTAGTCTGGGTCTTAATAAAAATAATAAACAATTAAATGAAATTGTACAAATACAAAATATTTTGCAAAAAAAGATTGCACGCATTCTTTATTCTGATGTAATGAATACTTGACATTATGTATATTTTTATTGCATGCAGATACGAAAGTGAAGTATCCATTTCACTATGTTCGCATGATGTAAATCTTGAAACTTTAAACCGCAGTAAAAATTAAAGCCATTGTTTGGTTCAGTAATTAAACCAATGCAATTATTAAACAAGTGCAAGTTAGGAAATATCACAAATTAATGCAAGTGGTTGAAAAAAAATCACCCAAATATCTTGAACACATCCGTGTCGTGTCGTGTCCTGTGAAAAGTCCAAAAAAAGCTAGATAAGTATACCTCTATAAATACACAGGGAAAAACTTTTTACTATTAAGTTGGGGGGAGAAAAGTTTTTATGTATATTAATGTGACGCTTTCAGACAGTCGTGTGAGTGAATTTAAGTGCGAGAAGGCAGACGGGACTAACAAACTGGGTGCCTCCATTATGCGGAGTAAATGGAAGGGATTCTCAACTTTCAGCGCCGTTTGCAACTGGCCCAGAGGAGTAAACTATGGCATAAAAAACCTATTTAGAGGCTAAAAATTCCACCCGTACCGGGATTCGAGCCCGCGACTCTGGCCATCCGTGCCAGCGCTCTTCCAACTGAGCTAATGGGCAACTCACCGGCATCAGTGAAATTTCGAACCTCTTAACAATACTCTCTGTATAACGTACAGACGTACGTTTCGTACGATACCTTTTTTTAAAGTTGTCCTTAGCACGGGTTAGTGCATTAAAAAAAAGAATTTAACTATTTATTTATTTCTTTATTGCACTTATTACATGAGCAAATGTAGAAGGGCGTGCTTAATGCAAAAAGCATTCTCTTTTAGCAAACCTTTGGTGTTGAAGAGACTGGCAAGGGTAGTGCAGGAAAAGAAGGTGGAATACAATAATAAACTTACATAAACATAGGGAGATACATTAACTTAGACCTACAGGGGCAAGGGGGGTTGGTCTGAATAATAAAAATATGATAAACCTACACAAACAATAATACATACATAAATAAATAAATAGATATATTAATTATACGTTCATACACGTTGAAGATAATTACTAATCACGATTACTTACATAATCAATAATTAATAAAAGAAGTAGTGATAAATTACTGCCTATTCTGCAGATCGAGGTAGTACTTAATAACATTCCTTTTGAAAATCTCTAATGTTAAGGCTTGACGAGTTTCCAGAGGCAGGCGATGGCATAAAGTTCATAATATTTATCCCCTTTTTTTTGTATAATAACAATCAAGCTCATTATCAGCCGTTGTCAGTCCACTGCTGGACCTAGCCCTCTCCCGAGCCACGCTGCCATGTCGTGACAAGACACTGTAATTTAAAAACAGGCATTTTCCAGAAAACGCCAAAAACGTTTCGTTAAGAAAATTCCGCATAGATACGTCAAATCAAAACAGATTACTTTAAAAATTTTACATGTGTTAAATAATAGTGCACATAATTATGCCGTAACTAGTTAATTTTTATTTTTTGTATATATAGACTCTAATTGAAAATCTAGAATTTTCGCACTGAATACCCGCTTTTTTTCTTGACAAATAGGAAAAGGTTTAAAAGTTGTTATGACAAAACACTGCATCTCAGTTATTTGGCATAAAAATCACGAGCATGTTTTGGCAAAACACGGTACCTGTCTATAGAAACAGTATTTTGTCAAAACAGGTCTCTATAATATTGGCTATACAGTCTTATTTACTATGACTGATTTTCGTATTATTAAAACTTTTTCCATATTTTTTGATGCCATGCTATGTACTTAAGGGCGAAGAATCGAATTATTCATGTTACTTCAAAACACTGTATCTATAGATACAGTGTCTATAGATACAGTGTTTTGTCATACCACGGCAGCACGCCACTGAGCCCAATCTTCGGCTCTCCTCTTCCAGTCACTGCCCACCGCTTTGCGACCCATCAGTTAATCTATTGTTATTTCGTCCTTGCCTATTATCGTCCCCTATTATCTCCTCGGTGATTTCCTCCTAGCATAAAGACATGGGCCTTCAAACAGCGCGTCTGCCAGTTATTGACCTACAAAGTTGTTACTTAGGCGAGGTGGCTTTCGAAGCTGGTAATTAATATATATAAATATATTGTTGACAAAAACATATTAGGCTGGTTAAAAGTGGTTAATTTAATACAGTCTACAGCTAATAAAGTAAGTTAAGTAGAACAACCATGCAAATTATATAAAAACCACACATAGAATAAAAAAGAAATAAGAAAAAGCTTCTTAAAATATTGATCAGGATAGGAAGATGGTTCAAAAATTATAAATAATAGGTATAGGGAAGAGCGGGTGATCGTGCTCTTCCACTATAAAGGGAAATTTCCCGCCAGGCAGATCGTATGCCTGGGGACAGCCGGTCCAACTATTGTTAGTCGGACGTTATATTAATTATGGTATGGCATTGAAACACTTCGATTGTGCCATACAGGAATGTTGGAGTTTATAGTGAGCGCGCAGAGTTGACATATGCTCGCCACATCACTCCCCTTCAAGACCGTAGCTGCGCATAGCTAGGTCTGATTGGAATCGATGTTTGTGCTCTAAAGCCTGCAAATGCCAGGTGACGCTGAGTCAGTGAGTCGACTAGCGGTTGAGGGTGTTCGGCGCTAACAGTCACTTCACCGGCGACAGTACCATGGAGCCCGCGCATGTGGGTTGTTTATGATGTTTTCCTTCACAGTTAGCGTGTGGTATTGCGACTACAAATTCGCAAATGTTCGTAGCTTTGAAATTAAACAAAGTCATTGGTACATGGCCGCACTCGGGATCGAACCTGGGTCTCTCGCTTGCGAGTCCGTGGTTCTACCCACTGAGCTACCACCGCAGATCGCAAATCGCAAAAATAATTTAGTAATTCTATTTATGTATAAAACCATTTTTTGAACAAAGATTATATTAATAAATTAGTTACTAGTGTCATGAATTTGCATGTTATATCTAATTTTATACGTAAGTATTATCGAACAAAGTAGGTAAATTCACAATGATAGTTGCATCAGCCACCATGTCATTGAAGTATTATTAATTGTGGGTATGTACACATTAGATTGACAAGCAAAAACATACTAAAATATTGAAAAATAGTTTTAAAAAAGAAAAGGGAAACCGAGTGGAGTTTGAAAGTGGCTTCACGTCGCACGCTAGCGGCGGCGGAACCAATGCGTTTTCAAATACGTTGCTGGTCGGACAAAGTTCATGTTACTAGCAATAATAGATCTACTTATATTATCTACTTCATGTTACTAGCACTAGATTTAGTTGTCCTCAAGAACAGCCGTTCGATATTAGATTAAGTTTTTTGTATTTTTAGGCGAAGTAAAGTTGGCGTTGCTTCGTGCACGTTCAGTTGAAGAAAAAGAGGAGAGGAAAATAAAATAGGCGATTAGACTTAAAAATGCATTTTTTACACTAAGCATCAGTTACAAGAGGATAGAAATGCAACCTCTGGCGTTGCCAAATACTCAAACCGAGGTTGAGAACCTCAGATATTACTTGAGTCGACTTCGAAGCGAAATTAATTCCCCAAACTAACAATGATGAACAAAGGCATGGAAAACAACTAGGTAGGTACACGCAAAAACCATATTTGTATGCTGGTAAACAAACACCGACAGGTGAGACTGAACAACACCGGGGCAAAAATTAAGTCACACTTTAACGTGAGGTCGCACACGATGCTAATATCCTACACCCCAGAGACGTGGGTCATAACTGGTCCCACCTATATCTCGGTCCACTGCGCCCCGCCTCAGTTATGGGTCATAGTTAACATTACTACCATTATATTTGATGAAGATAACAAAAGAAAAGAACACGTAATACGTAATACAGAGAATATTGTAAAGAGGTTCGAAATTTCACTGATGCCGTGAGTCGCCCATTGGCTCAATTGGTAGAGCGCTGGTACGGATAGCCAGAGGTTGCGGGTTCGAATCCCGGCATGGGTGAAATTTTAAGCCTCTAAATAGGTTTTTAAAAGAAAAGAAACCAATTTTTTTAACATATTAAGTTAGCTCTATTGTCGATTCAAGATCTCACTACACAGTGGAAAATATTTGTTTAAATTAAGTGAATTTTGATAATTTAATAGAAAACATTTAAAGTGGAATAAAATTAAAATAGTCGAAAAACAATGGAAGGTAATAATACCATTACCATGCGTAATTACGTCATTACTTCGGCTATCTTCACCCAGCCGCAATAGACAATTTAATTGAAGTATTGATTTGCAACCGCTTAAACTTACTAAACTTTTTAACCTGTTTAGTTCAGTTGTGAATCAACAATTTGTAGTGTAATGAAAGTTTTTCTTTAAAAATTTCATTAAAATAAAATTAAATTCACAATACACTGTAACAACAGTGTATTGTGATAAAATTTGTTACAGTAACGATGTTGTGGATTTCCTGAAAATTCACAGTCTAAGCGATTGACCGATCTTTCCATGAGCATCTCATTCCCTAAATTCTAAAGCAGTTTTATGCTTACTACACACGCTGCTAATCATTACTAGCCCCATTGTGAATAGTTGTAAATAGATTTAATAAACTTCATCACACATCTACAATAATATTGCTACAGATTAGCCATTTTTGTACGTGGTGTAATGAGTGCCGGTGAGAAAAAGATTTCGTATCAGTATCAATGATTTATTTAGTTCCAAGGCCTCTGTATCCACTTCACAACCTGGTTTACACGCCCATTTCAGCGGAGTTCACGTCCAGTGGCTCTTCCCTCACACAAGATGAGTAAAGGGACCACTCGAGAAAGCTTGCATATCCTAGACAACCTTGACAGTTTAGTTAGCCCTCGCTTGGTTGGCTCAGCACGTATTGTCTTGTCTTTCCTATGTGCGAGCGGTGGTAGTGGAGCGATGTAGAATGCTGACTTCTCAATCGGGAGGTCGTGGGTTCAAATTCGGCATGTACCTATGACATTGTTTTCTCAATTATGAACGTTTGTGAAATTATAGTGGCTATACCACTCGCTGACTGTGAAGGAAAATATCGTAAGTAAACATTAGTGTCAAAAGTGTTAACATACTTCAGCGGTTGCCACATATAATGGCCGAACTATGAGGCTAAGTGCGAAAATCCCAGGTCTAACTAACTACTTACTTGCCTTTCCTGTGTGTAGGCCGACTGAGTTCCAAGTAGGTTACGCTAAAAATAGCCGAGTTTCCAGCAGGACGAGCGTCGCGCGGGAGCATTTTCTATGCGCGCCGGTCACACACGCGGTAATTCGCACCAGGCCCGGTGAGATAAAGGGTTAAAACACGGCGTGACGTGTTAATGGCAACATTATCCCTTCAGCGTCCACGTAATTCATTTCGTCGCCACCTACATCAGTTTAATTGGTCGTAATTACTGTTGCGGCTTGTTGAAATGGCGCTGAAGTTTGGGCTTATTTTTGCTGGGTCGATCCCGCCTATCGTTGGTAGGTAAAGCACCGTAGCTTCGTTGGTCCAGCAGTTTTTAAACGGTTGACTACTAAGACAGAGGTCATAGGGTCGAATCCTCGCACTTTGATTCGTGTCATTGCGATGTTTTCTATGTTTATGAAATGTTTAAAAAAAACCCCAGGTCTTGGATGTTTACATGTTTGTGATGTCGTTGTTTCTGGTTCCCACGACACAGGGTATCCTAGTGTGGGGCCAGAAGCAATGTATGTGACTGTATGTAAATATTATTATGTTTTCAATGAAATTCCTATGCTCATATACATTCATACATTTATCGTGTTTAATTGCGATTATTGATTACTTATTGACTAACTCGTTGGCCTAGCAGTATCACTTCTGATTATCATACCAGAGGTCACGGGTTCGATTTCAAAAAGGGACCGCCATACATTTCTACAAATAAATCTCTTAAAAATTTCTACCTAAGACTGGGTGTATTTCCATGTTTGTGATGTCCTTGGCTGGTTATCATAGCACAGGGTATCCCAGTTTGGGACCGGCACAAGTGATTGTGTTGAGACGAAGTTATTATTATTATTAAAAAAGCTGACCCAGCGAACTTCGTACCGCCTAACAGTCGATTCTTTAATCATTTTTTTCCCCCGTAAGAACCACCCTCGTACTTCAAGGAATATTCTAAAAAAATAATTAGCTTAATCGGTTCAGCTGTGTCCAGGGTAAAAGTAAAGATCTTGCTGCTTATAGAAGAAATCCGTGTAATGTCTTTAGATAGGTTTACAATTAGTACAATATAAGAGGTAAAATTCAACGCAGCACGCGTGCTCCCTTCTGAGCGGTGTTTTCCCGAGTGTCGGCGCAGCGCGGCGCGGGCGCGCACCCCTTCTCCGCCTCAGACCCCGCTGTCGCCCGCGGGGTGTTGCCACCTTATTGGGAAATCCCAACAAGCTGCTCTCAAGATTTGCGCTTACCAACACATTCAGCGATTCATTTTTATATTATGACGACCTCTGTGGCGTAGCGGTAGCGCGTCTGCCTACCGTGCAAGAGGTCCCGGGTTCGAATCCCGGCTGGGAACAAAAAAAAAGCCCAGGTCTTGGATGTTTACATGTTTGTGATGTCGTTGTTTCTGGTTCCCACGACACAGGGTATCCTAGTGTGGGGCCAGAAGCAATGTATGTGCTTGTATGTAAATTTTAAATGTTATATTATAGATTAAACCAATAAACACAAAAGATTCATTTTCCTAGTAATACATTTCCTGCAATCAAATAGTAAATGTGAGGTAATGTAATGGTCTTATTAAGGGCACGGAAATCGAACAACAATTTTCAATACATTATTATTTCCTTTGGTTTACTAGGTAATGCTATTTCTCTTTCTAGAAGGTTATAAATATCGTAAAGTCTTATGTCTTAGTTTCAATAAAGTCTTATAACGTCTTATGTTATATTATGATAAACTGGCTGACCCCAAAAACGCTGTTTTTCCACATTCATAGGCCAAGGACCTTCTCCAAGACCTACCAAATGTATAAATAAATTCATAAAAACCGATATAACCGGGAGTTCGATAATGAACGCTGTTACACGAGATTTTTAAATAAGATAAGATAAAAATATTCTTTATTGTACAGCAGGTAAACAAACATAAAATAATTATAAAAATACAGTACAATTGGCGGCCTTATTGCTTAGAGCAATTTCTTTCAGGCAAGCAACCTAAATAACTATACTATTTTTATTTTTAATGCACTAACCCGTGCTAAGGAACAAATTTAAAAACATATTTAGAGGCTAAAAATTTTACCCATGCCGGGATTCGAACCCGCAACCTCTGGCTATCCGTGCCAGCGCTCTACCAATTGAGCCAATGGGCGACTCACGGCATCAGTGAAATTTCGAACCTCTTTACACTATTCTCTGTATTACGTACAGGCAGCGACATCTGACTTAAGCAAATTGCATTACTTACAGCCCCGACTACCTACTTTGCAGTTAGGTTTAACATCGGAACGATATCACTGTACTCACATGATTATACTATTTTTATTTTTAATGCACTAACCCGTGCTAAGGAACAAATTTAAAAACCTATTTAGAGGCTAAAAATTTTACCCATGCCGGGATTCGAACCCGCAACCTCTGGCTATCCGTGCCAGCGCTCTACCAATTGAGCCAATGGGCGACTCACGGCATCAGTGAAATTTCGAACCTCTTTACACTATTCTCTGTATTACGTACAGGCAGCGACATCTGACTTAAGCAAATTGCATTACTTACAGCCCCGACTACCTACTTTGCAGTTAGGTTTAACATCGGAACGATATCACTGTACTCACATCATTATACTATTTTTATTTTTAATGCACTAACCCGTGCTAAGGAACAAATTTAAAAACCTATTTAGAGGCTAAAAATTTTACCCATGCCGGGATTCGAACCCGCAACCTCTGGCTATCCGTGCCAGCGCTCTACCAATTGAGCCAATGGGCGACTCACGGCATCAGTGAAATTTCGAACCTCTTTACACTATTCTCTGTATTACGTACAGGCAGCGACATCTGACTTGAGTATGTTGAGCATGAGTACGTGGATCCAGGCGCTTGTTCATAATTAAGCCTATTTTAACCTATAATAAGTGTAATTGTGTATCTGAGACGTGAACAAGTTACAACATACACACTTACAAACTTTTGCCTTTATTATATTAGTGTGATTATCACACTGGTCGGGCTGTAACCCAGTGCGGGTATGTAGCATCGACTTTGTCTTTTAAGTTATGTACATTTGTGAATAAAAGGGCCCACTCGCTAATGAAAAATGAAATTAAATTTATTTGGCAGATAGAAACCTTTTAAATTATTTATCATAAATTCAAAGAAGAAAAAGAAGAAGAAAAACATTTATTTAACGCCAATTGGTAGAGCGCTGGCACGGATAGCCAGAGGTGGCGGGTTCGAATCCCGGCATGGGTGAAATTTTTAGCCTCTAAATAGGTTTTTAAATTTTCCCTTAGCACGGGTTAGTGCATTAAAAATAAAAATAGTATAGCCACATAGACAAACGAAATTTGACAGAAAAGGAAAATACAGATAAGAAAGCAGGAGTAAAACAAAAGCAGAAAAAAAGACGAACTACAGATGAATGAAATGAACATAAATTCCAACGATACACAGTATGTCGTAGCAGTGGAAAAAGGCCTCATGCTCAGTATAAGCTAAGGGTTTGCACCCTCAACACTGGTTTTCAGCAAGGGCCATCTGGTGACTCACGGAGCATCAAAACGGAACAAACACGCACTCACACTCTCATATGCAGCCATACTTACACGCATACAAGCACACTCACAAATATATACCTACCTATATACATACATAGTGATAAATAATACACAACAAATACTAAAGTAGATATTAATGAATACATAGCAATTTAAAGTAAATTAAATACACTGTTTAATATCTTGACTTATAATTTAAAGTTCATTTTCATATCCCTTTTTGCAGTATTTCACTACACTACAAGTACCTAAAAGTGGTTCGTACCTACTGATACTTAGAACTTTCAGTATTCGGATTCATATGAGAAACTTGTTACGCCTTATAAACATAATAAGTTATAGTAGTAGGTAATACCACGGACTTGCTGAAGAAAAACATCGTGAGGAAACCTGAGTATCTGAGGAGTTCAAATACCTTGAAATTGACACCTGACAAATACGAAATAAACTTAACGGAGAACATCAAACGGTAAAGTCTCAGCATTTTGCTGAGGGTGTGAGTCCTGGTTTTCAGTCAGTACCTATACCATCTAATCAGTTTCCGTTTCTTCTTTTCCGTCAATGGTTGTCTGGAAGAAATTACTTTTAGTAATAAGGCCGCCACCTGTACTGTACTGTACTGTTATTTTTTAAGTCTCTTATGTAATCCCTGGTGTACACGCAATAAAGAATATTCTATCTATCTATCTATTTATCTATACCATCGTGACGGCTTAGTCAGCCTAGCCCCCAGGGAAGAATAGTCGTCGTCGTCAGGCTATACTAGTCCACTGCTGGACATAGCCCTCCCCTAAAGGGCGCCACGTTGTGCTATCATAGGGGGTAATGCCCATAACCCCCACGCTGGGCATGCGGGTTGGGGATCGCAGTTCGGTGGAATTGTACTGCAGGGGGCGCTGCTGCCCACCCTCCGGTTTGTGTCCCTTAGTCGCCTTTTACGACATCCGCGGGAATAATTGGGTTGGTGCTATTCTCTAGGCCGACACCACATAGCCAATACTTAATTCCAATGCCAAGCCTTGGAATAAAGCAAATAAGCCGCCGCCGGGTTTCCTAGCGGTAGAAAGATAGATAGAATACTCTTTATTGCACGAGTGCACAGAAATTATATAAAATATAATAATAAGGCCGATTGGCCTCCACCAATCTGGACTTGGCCCCCGTGGTGGAGTATTGCCTATATTACGAGGGCTGCTACTTATGTATGCGGAATAGATAAAATAGACAAATGTATATGGCTAAATATGCTTTTATTGTTTTTCAAAGTATTCTCCACTATGATCGATGCACTTTTGCATTCGATGAAACCAATTTGTTAAACACTTTTTCCACTCTGATTGAGGTATCTTCAAAACGTGCTGTTTGAACGCATCTACGTCATCTTCACGGGTCGAAAATCGTTGACCACGTAATTTATTCTTTACATTTGGGAATAAATAGAAATGATTGGGAGCCAAAACAGGGCTGTACGGTGGATGACCCATCAATTCTATTTTTTGACCATCCAAAAATGTAGTTGTTTCTTGAGATGTATGACTGCTGGCATTTTTATGGTGAAGTATGATTCTGCGTCGCTGGTTGTTTTGGCGTATTTCTTCAAATACTTAAGGCAAACAAATGGTCGTGTACCACTCCGAATTAACCGTTCTGCGATTCTCCAGTGGTATTATAGCCACATGGCCATTAATACCAAAAAAGCAGGCCACCATTTGCTTTACAGTGCTTTTTGCACGAGCCACTTTCGTAGGGTTCGGCTCATTTTGAAACACCCAAACTGTTGATTGTTGTTTAGTTTCGGGATCGTACGCGTAGATCCAGGATTCGTCACCTGTGTAGATATTATAAACAGATTTTGAGTCGCCTCCGTTGAATTTTTTAAAGGTTTTCTTGCACCATTCGACGCGAGCATCTTTTTGATCCTGATTTAAGTTGTGCGGGATCCAACGCGAAAAAATTTTTTTTACAGACAAATGTTCATGTAATATCCTATGAATGCTCGTCATACATATGCCCAGAATAGCCTCTATCTTGCGATACGTAACATGGCGGTCTTGCATTATTAGTTTTCACACAGCTTCAATATTTTGTGGCACAACCACCGATTTCGGGCGACCTTCTTTAACTTCGTCCGTGAGCTTACTGCGCCCGCGATTAAACTCACCAAACCCAGATTTTATATATATATATATATATATATATATATATATATATATATATATATATCGAGACAAACTAGAAAAGTTCGTCTCCTAGTTTGACCCGGCCGGGGCTCGAACCCGAGACCGTCGGCTTTGCAGTCAGCGTGCCAAACCGCTGCGCCACCGAGGCCACCAAATGGGTTGATAAAAATGATAATGATGAAGGCCGATTACTAAACGACGTTTTTTTCACTGTTAGCGTATGGTATAACTAATCCCACCAAAAACAATGTGTAAAAACAAGCCAAGTCTCGATGGAGCTGCCCGTTTATCTCTAAAAAGTAATGAAATCTAGACAAAGTCGTGCCAAGTCTAAGGTGCCTTACTGCGCTCTGTTCATTACTATACTTAATGTTGTGTGGCTTGGCCATTGAAGGGTACACAAGGGTACAAAACCAGTTGCTCCATGACAGCATTGCACCAATCTGTCGCCAGAACCGCTACCCCTTGACAATGGAAAATTGCCACTTGAAAAACGTTGATAGAATAACCAGTTAATTTTAAGCTTGATAAAGCTGTGTATGTCAATAATACTTATGTAGAAGTGAGCCTGAAACAAACAGTATAAAAAAATATTTCCAGCACAGACGGACTTCTTATCACGGCCAAGTCACACAACATTATGTATAATAATAAAGAAATCGCACTAAGGAACCTTAGACTTGGCACGACTTTGTGTAGCTTTCATTACTTTTTAGAGATAAACGAGCAGCTCCATCGAGACTTGGCTAGTTTTTACAGAATGTTTTTGGTAAGATTTCACTTCTTTTTGTAGAAACGTGGTCATATTGATTTATTTTATAAGATTTTCTTATAAAATAAATCTTTCCGTCCTCCTTAAATCAAGGGCAGCAGAAGAATGTCGTAAACGACTTTAACGCGGCCGGTTGCCACTTTGCCATATAAGGTTATCGGATAAACAAAACGTAAGCGCGTTTTAAAATACAGTCAGCGCCATCTAGCGACGTATGCGGGTGTCATTGCCACTCTTAGTAAAATGCCAAATTTTGACCAAATTTTGAGCGACATAATAAAATAAATAATAATCTTCTCATAGTTTGGTTGGGCTCTTGTGTTGTGTGTTCTGTCAGGGTGACCAGGTACTCAAGATCTTCGAGTTTCCTAGTTTTTATAGTTTTCCCTTTATGTGGGCGTTAAACCCTAACTCTGTATGTACCAAATTTTAGTTCTCTGATTTTATGGGAAGTACTGGTTCTATTTTGATGATCATCAGTGAGTGAGTGTCATAAATGCGAAACTTTGCTGTCGCTTAACTTCTCCTAACTAAATGACCTACAGACTTGAAATATTAGATTTTAAGTATGTGACTATAGCTTACTGGATGACGTAAATTTCTGCGTTCTAGTCCTATCCAGAGGTTCTCAAACAGGGGCCTGAAAATGCGGCGAAATGGTTCCTGTAAATATAGTTACGGCAGTGCTTGCTTTGCGCTCGACTTGGCGTGGGCACTGCCGTGCCCACTGATACGTATTCGCAAATGTACGTAACTTTGTAATTAAACAAAATCATCGATACACGCCCGCACTGGGGATCGAATCTGAGTCTCTCGCCACCACTCCTAGTATAACGCTTCTAGGATTACACTCTTAATATTTAACAAGGCAGCCTTTAACATTCACGCGGCTTCATAAAGCTGGCTAGGTGTATCTAACATTATTATTACGAGGTAGTAACGGCGGACGCAAATCCGTCATGACGGGAAGCCTAAAAATGGAATTAGATGGAAGGTCTACTTCGCTCAATTTAGGCAAACTTTTTTACTGTAAGGAGATTTTCCTTATCTTTTAGATAGATAGATAGAGAACACTTTATTGCACAACCAGAAAAATATTACAACCATGATTCTTAAATCTAAGTAATGTTATAAAATTGCTTACTTTTACTTTTCTTTGCTTTAAATACGTTTCAACGAGATCTTGATTATATTCTGTGCTTTTCATTATTTGTACTACTACAAACATACGTATACAACATGTAGGGAAGAACGGGTGATCGTGCTCTTCCACTATAAAGGGAAATTTCCCGCCAGGCAGATCGTATGCCTGGGGACGGCCGGTCCAACTATTGTTTTTTTTTGCCCTATAATGGGCACCCTCCGGAGGATACGGGGGATGGTGAATGCTCATGCATAACAGCACGGCTGTGCTGCCAATGTGGGACTCACAAGAATTGCGCCTACCCACTAAACACCACCTTGGGGCTGGATTTGGTCCTAAGGACCCCTAAATCGACATCGGGAGCGACCCCCTCGTGGCCGAGGAGAGTGCGCAGCGGAGTTCCCTATAGGAGCGTCCGCTTAGGAAGAGTTAGCTACAAACTGCTGGAGAGAGCAGCATCCCCACTAGCGGGGACACAGGGGGGCGGGGGCTATGTCTGACTAGGACCGAGCCTCTAATAGGTGGTCCAGTTCAGATGAAAATTTGTCGGGTGGGTCGACGAGTATGTTTCTGGGCCTGGGCACCAAGTAAAGAGGGTTCGTCGTGGTGGGAGAGTACGAAATAAAGAGAGAGAGTATGAAATCAGTTTAACTGGAATGAGCTAAACTCAAAAAGACAAGAGAGCATATGGCTATGCTCGGCAAGAGCGATTAGACGCTTAGCGCAGCGCAGACGTAGCGGTGCGCAGCTTGCACGCCAGTTCAGAGATTTTTTTTAGCCCTATAAAGGGCACCCTCCGGAGGATACGGGGAAGGGAGGTGGTGAATGCTCATGCACAACAGCGCGGACCCGGCCGTGCTGCCAATGTGGGACTCACAAGAAGTGCGCCTACCCACTAAACACCACCTTGGGGCTGGTTTTGGTCCTAAGGACCCCTAAACCCATATCGGGAGCGACCCCCCTCGAGGCCGAGGAAGGCGCATTTCAGAGATGTCTTGGACGTTATATTTATAGTATGTCATTGAAACACTTTGATTGCGAGATGCAGGAATGTTGGAGTTTGTGGTGCGCGCGCAGATTTGACGTAAGTTTGCCACAAATATACTAACGTCTGTATTTCGAAGGGTTTCGAAGGGTTCGGTCTTGGCCCTGTTTAGAAACGTTTTAAACAAAGCATGCCGTGTTTGAGAAGAAGAAATCTACGCAAAGCTGACTAGCCACTGCTCGCTGAAAAGACATTGCCACAAAATTGGTCTAACTGACAGCCCGCTTTTCCGATGATGCCTAAAAGCATAGGAAACACCCGTTTACGTGGTCATCGGGAATCCATCCCTTCATGAGGCCTGCAGTGATGCTAGAGCGCTGCTGGTTTTTTGGAAAGAGATAGGCTAGCTGGAGTAATCTTACAGCTTTGCTACGTATAATGGTCGACCCATGAGGCAACGTGCGGAAATCTCAGGTCTAACCACGGCACAGGGCATCCTAGTTTGGGAGCCAGTAACCTTTTATTTGTAACACAGTAAAGTTCTTTTCACTTTTCGTTGATTTTCAGTTGGTGGTGATCATAACAGAATATCCAGAAACTACAATGAATTTAATGGGATAATTAAGTATCTGGAAATTTTCAATGGTTCCCTCAGGGTTTTTATGAATAGCATCACTCAAGCCCTTGTTTCAACCCTTTGTATGCCCCAACTGCTGGGGCACGGGTCTCCAAGTATAGCCTAACCTTGCTGCGATGCAGGAAGTGACCCGCGCCTCAGCAGTGGGGACATACAAGGGTTCATATCGAAGCAAATTTAAGCTGACTGCCAACCTCCAGTAATGAAGAGGCACTTATGAAAAAAAAGCAAATGTAAGTAAGCTTTCTGCCATTTTCTTATCTCCGGCGAAAACTCGTAAAATAAAGTATTTCAGCGTCAAATCCCGCAAATCTTCAATATACGAGCGAAACGCGTTGCTCATCTTCCGCTCATTTGAATTTCGAATGTTTACCCTGTACCTTTATGTACACTGAAAAAAAACTGATTGCAAAAAATATGCCAGATTGGCATATTTTTTTCGAGAAAATACAATCGCAAAAGAAAGGCGTCGTGTGATGTTTTAAAAAGGTTTTTCGCCGTGTGACTTTCTTTGTACTCTAACTTTTGGTCTCAACATACACATATACGTTAGATATAAAGGTACAGTAAAGTACATATAACTGTACTTTACTGTACCTTTCGATTCCGTAAAAAAAAATACTGCAAAAAATGTGCCAATCTCAAGAAAATAACATCTCAAAAGAAAAGTGTCGTGTGATGTTTTAAAAGGCGTTTTTGCCTTGCCACTTTCCCGTTTTCTAACTTCTAGTCTCAAAATAAATATATACGATTCATAGATATATAACTGTACTGTACCTTTATGCTCACGGAAAAAAAAATTATTGCAAAAATATGCCAATCTCAAGGAAATAACATACATACATACATACATACATACATACATACATACATACATACATACATACATACATACATACATACATACATACATACATACATACATACATACATACATACATACATACATACATACATACATACATACTTAAATAACCTCACGCCTGTATCCCAGAGGGGTAGGCAGAGACCAGGGACTGCCACTTGCCACGATCCTGACAGATCACCTTCGCTTCATCAACGTTCATAAGTCGTTGCATGCACGCACGCCGGTTCCAGGTACTTTTTATCTTTCCCTTTGCTAATACATCCCCTATCTGGTCGATGTAAGTCCATCTGGGACGTCCCTTACTAGCCCTTCCATTTACATTCGCAATATATATTTGTTTCGTCAATCTTTCTTCCTTCATCCTCTCCACATATCCAAACCAACGCAACATTCCATGTCAATAAAAAAATGTCAGAAAAAGGTGTCTAATGAATACACTATTTTTATTTTTAATGCACTAACCCGTGCTAAGGAACTGAAGTATGTCTAATGAAGTTTTCAAAAGGTTTTTCGCATTGTAACTTTCTCGTACTCCAAATTTTAGTCTCAAAATATACATATAAAACTCATATACATATTACTTTGTCACGGATTATCACCGTGTCGAACTACACGCAGTGTAGAAATCCACCCATGCCTGTATTCGAACCCGCGACCTCTGGCTATCCGTGCCAGCGCTCTTCCAACTGAGCTAATTGGCGACTCACCGGCATCAGTGAAATTTCGAACCTCTTTACAATACTCTCTGTATTACGTATGCAGCGACATATGGCTGAAGTGATTTCACGATGTTACAAACAGCCATTCAGCCGGGAGAAATAAAAGGACTCTCCATTTGATCAAAAAATTCTAAAATTTGTCGCTCTAAAGCTCGTAAGCGGATTCCTTAATTAGAAATTATAACAGATAATAAAAAAGAAGCTCGCGTTTCTAATTTGAAATTTCTACTCGGAAACAAATGCGGGAAAATTTATTTGAAACATCCGAGTACTAGCACGCTGACAGCTTATCCCATTGTGTTCGATAAAAATGCCATAGGCAACATTTTTACATGAGCGATACACAGCGGGCCTTGCTCTAGGTAAAACCTGTAGGTAGGTAAGTAAAAATACTAGGTAAAAAATGTAACATTCAACCAATCATTTTAGATACTCAATTCGATATCAACCCTTTGTTTTCCCCCACTACTGGGGCACTGGTCTCTTCTTGCATCGCAGGAAGGTTAGGCCATACTCCACCACGGGGGCCAAGTCAAGTTCGGGTTGCTGGAGAATTGTAGGACAGTGGCGGGCGTTACTGTCAAAAGTTGTCAAGCCGCTCATAAGGCCTCACATGACTTAACGACTGCCATTACATTGACACGGACGACACCACGTTACTAATCCATTACATTAAAATTCGATTTCAACCCTGTATGTCCTCGCTGCTGGGGCACGGGTCTCTTCCTGCGTTGCAGGAAGGTTAGGCCATACTCCACCACGGGGGCCAAGTCCGGGTTGGTGGAGGTTTGTAAGACAGTGGCGGGCCTTACTGTCAGAAGTTATCAAGCCGCCCATAAGGCCTCTGACATGGCTTAACGACTGTTATTACACGACAGCCGGCACCCACGGCTTAACGTGCCGTGCGAAGGACGGAAACGCTCGGAAAAATGCCACTAGCGGTAGTAACGGAACGGTCACCCATCCCGCACCTGACCGCGGCTGTTGTTGCTTAACTCGAGTGATTGATTCCAATCACTCGGTTCGACTAGGCCACGAGCGCTTCATTAAAATTATTTATAATTTATTACTGTTTGTTCATAACCAAATAAAAAAATAATATGAATTTGAAATATTTTGAACAGTACGCTCTAGCTCACGCCTAAGTAACAAGGGTTTTCATACACAAAACGGAATGAAACAATATCATGTAAGTAGTTTGGGTTGCCTTTTCCCGAATCTAATATTCCGGGCTCCGGACGTCCCGGGAGCTCCCTCAAGCATCTGAGTCCGCGTGAAGTACGAATGAAACGAAAACAAAACTTACTTCTGTAAAAACACACTGTACAGTGTAGCGGTAAGCTGTATGAGTTGGTAAGTTGTTGTTCTGACTAACAGCCGCTATTTTACAAAAATACGGTATAATCTGTTTAGAGAACGTTGTGGACTGAAAGAGGATGTAGTGACTAGAATTGAGAAAGGAATGTTGCGTTGGTTTGGACATGTGGAGAGGATGAATTAAGAAAGATTGACGAAAAAAATATATATTGCGAATGTAAGTGGAAGGGCTGGTAAAGGACGTCCCAGGTGGACATACATCGAACAAATAGGGGATGTATTAGCAAATGGGAATATAAAAAGTACCCGGAACCGGCGTGCGTGCATGCAACGACTTATGAACGTTGATGAAGCGAAGGTGATCTGTCAGGATCGTGGCAAGTGGTAGTCCCTAGTCTCTGCCTATATATTGCGAATGTAAGTGGAAGGGCTGGTAAAGGACGTCCCAGGTGGACATACATCGAACAAATAGGGGATGTATTAGCAAATGGGAATATAAAAAGTACCCGGAACCGGCGTGCGTGCATGCAACGACTTATGAACGTTGATGAAGCGAAGGTGATCTGTCAGGATCGTGGCAAGTGGTAGTCCCTAGTTTTTGCCTACCCCTCTGGGATACAGGTGTGTTAACTCACATTCGCAATATATATTTGTTTCGTCAATCTTTCTTCCTTCATCCTCTCCACATGTCCAAACCAATGCAACATTCCTTTTTCAATTCTAGTGCTACATCCTATTTCAGCCCACAACCTTCTCTAAACACACTATTGCGTATCCTGTCATTCAAAGTAACACGGTATTAATGTGTTAAAATTTTGTTGTTTTACTAAATACTAGGTTTTTTCATAAGCGGTGGTAGCTGAGCGGTGTAGATAGCAGGCTTCTCAGTCAGGAGGTCGTGGGTTCAAACCCCGGCATGTACCAATGTCTTTGTTTTCAAAGTTATGTACATTTGTGAAATTATAGTAGTTATACCACTCGCTGTCGTGAAGGAAAACATCGTAAGGAAACCCTAGTGTCTGAAGTGTTAACGTATCTCAGCGATTACTACGTATAATGGCCCAACTGAGTGCAAAAATCTCATGTCTAACTACTATATTTGTCATGTAATATCAGCAAAGGGTAGATTATATTAAAACAAATATTTACTTTTACTTTAAATAAAACTTTAGATGAATAATTTATAACGCTGTTCACGTGAAAATTTAAATGTGCACCTTTTCAAGATTGAAAGTAGCCTCTATCGTAGTAACAAATTTAATCCAGAGCCGTTTCGCCGTTCTGGCGTGATTGAGTAGGTAACAAACATCCATCAATCCTAAATTCGGCTTATATCTGAGTTTATTTATATTTTATGTTTGACGAACTTATCAATAAAGCTGACAGTCTTTTTTATAAAACACAATTTGTTTAAAACACTCCTCAATGGCAATTGAAATAGCCTGTGTTAAAGATAAAAACGTAGTCACAGATTTATTTACTGCCTCTAAGAAGTGTTTGAGAGCAATTTTGTTTTTGTGAACAAGAGTGTTAATCTGATAAATCTAGTGAATAAACATCTAGTGTTACTACCTAACCTATAATGTCCGTGCTTCGCAAGGCACGTTAAGCCGCTGGTGCCGGCTGTCAAGTAATAGCAGTTGTTAAGCCATGTCGGAAGACTTATAAGCGGTTTGATAACTTCTGACAGTAAAGCCCGCCACTGTTTTACAATCCTCCACCAATCCGGACTTGGCCCCCGTGGTGGAGTATAGCCTAACCTTCCTGCGATGCAGGAAGAGACCCATGCCCCAGCAGTGGGGACATACAAGGGTTGATATCGAACTTATAATGAGCCGTTTTCATGATAAATTCAAAAAGCACTTTATGTGTATGTGCACATAAAGTGCTTTTTGAATTTATCATGAAAACGGCTCATCAACAACAGAGACACGACTGTCAAATTTTGCTTACCACGGATTAATTTTGACGGCTGTATGCCGATTCTTCTATAACTGACGACGGAATGACAGCCTCGGTGGCGCAGCGGTTTGGCACGCTGACTGTAAAACTGAAGGTCTCGGGTTCGATCCCCGGCCGGGTCGAACTAGGAAACGAACTTTTCTAGTTTGTCTCGGGTCTTGGATGTTATCTATGTATTTATTGTATTAAATCTATCGTCGAGTTAGCACCTATAACACAAGTTATTTAGTTGTACTTAGTATAGGGCTAACGAGATCTGTGTAATATGTCGCTACGCCAGTAAGCGCCATCTATGAATTGCTTTGTGAATTTGTTTTTAAAAACGGCTCATTACAAAATGTACTTTAACATTTTGTCCGTTTGTGAGTCAGCACAAAACAAGGATTTGATTCTTGTTTCATTTTTCATGTCTTCTTTTTTTATACATATCAAAAGATGTATGGGTTCACGAAGCAAACGTTCGTTCGATGCAGACTCTAAAGCCGCGTTTTCACGGCCTTAGTATGCTCGGACCGAGTGCGCCATCCGAGTAAACTGAGGCATCTGATTGGACAGTTTTTCGTGACAGCACCAAAATAGCTAATCAGAAGCATTAGTTTACTTGGATGGCGCACTCGCTTCGAGTCCACTAGGAGCGTAAAAGCGCGGCTTAAACGCATCGGATAAAAAAATATAAAAAAAACTTCTGGATGGCCGACCGTGAAGCGCGCTAAACCATTGCTCCGAATATAAAAATCCCTAAAAATCAAAAGTTCGCGTTTTCAAGATAATCACAACCTAGCCAGCGCACCTACATCACCAACACCACCTCAGATCCATCACCGGGGCCCTGGGTCACAGCAGCAGCCGCGGACCAGGTAAGTGGATTCATACATCGCCTATCTTTCGCTGGGGGCCAATTCGCTTCACAAATTCCCCTACAACGTGCGTGAAACTTAGTGTAAAAATATTCGGAAGAATAGACAGTCTTTCAATCAGCCAACCCGGTTGTTTCCCAAAAAGACAAACTGCGCTGTTTGAGCAACTACATGCGACCATTTTGCGAGCATCAAACTTTGGCCGGCATATTGTCGTGAGGGCAGTAACTCGTGAAAATATTTCCTCAGCGCACAGCGTCTTAGGCCCCGTTTACATAACTCGCAGCAAAGTATCTCTAAAGCCAGCCCTCAGACACGAACACTGAGTCGATATTTGTATATATATATAACCAATACCTATATATATATATATATATATATATATATATATATATATATATATGTATATATATATATATATATATATATATATATATATATATATATATATATATATATATATATATATATATATATATATATATATATATATATATAGGTATAGGTATTGGTAAATGCGTATTCTAGTCCACTGTTGTGCGAGCTGCCAGCGCTTCAAATAGCATTTATATTATCTTCTATGAAAGAAAAATCTATACCTTACTAATAATACAATAATACGCAAAAGAGCAGTTTCCTAGCTGCAGAGAGTACGGAACAGCAATACAGTCTCATGAAGGCTATCGTCAATGGGTTTGGTCCATAATATGAAGCTTTTTATGGATAACCGAACTAATTCTTTATAAGTTACCCTCTCACTCAAAATATAAGCTCAGCAAACTTTTCTGCTTTATTTTTTTTTTGATATTTTATATTGATTTTAACATGAATGTGTTGAACTTAAGGTACAACAATCTGCAATTATGTATATGTATGAATTATGTACAATAAACGTAATCTAACTAGATCTAAAAAATCTGCAATTATGCACATTGTACGTAAGTGCCTGGCTACCCATAGCACAGGGTATCCTAGTTTGGGAGCCAGGACAAATACTGTAACTTTTGGTACCTAATAAACGTTTTTCATTTCATTTTCATTTCATATATCAAAATCTGATTATAACTTATTGAGAAACAGAGCTACGACTTCTATTAGTTTAAGTTGTTGTAAATTTATTTTTATTTATTTTTAAGTGGACCTTTCTTATTTGAATGAACAAGTTGAAATAATAAATAAGGCTGCTTATGATTAATTTTTATTATGTAATGCATTAGGCTTTAAACTAAGTTTGAGTAGCTGCTGAAACGTATGTACATTTTTATACTTCTACGCTCAATCCTTCAACTGTCGAAGTAATACAAATGCAGCATTGTAACTTTGTTGCTAATGTTTGCGAGGAAAAAAAAAACAAATCGGTTAGATATTTTTGCAGCTTCTTCCTTTTCTGCTATGAATACACATGGGGTGGAAAAGAGACTGAAATATTTCTTAATTTTATTTATGAGAAAACTATTTGCGAATGGACGAACATAACGTAGGTACTGTTAGCGATTAGTATCAGATCGATATAAACCCTTGTATGTCCCCGCTGCCGGGACACGGGTCTCTTCCTGCATTGCAGGAAGGTTAGGCTATACTCCACCATGGGGGCCAAGTCCGGGTTAGTGGAGGATTGTAAGACAGTGACGGGCCTTACTGTCTGAAGTTATCAAGCCGCCCATAAGACCTCTGACATGGCTTAACGATTGCCATTACTTGACAGCCGGCACCAACGGCTTAACGTGCCTTGCGAAGCCAGGAACTGCTCGGAAATATGACACTAGCGCTAGTCATGGGATGGTCACCTATCCAGCACCTGATCGCGCCTGTTGTTGCTTAACTTAAGTGATTGATTCCAATCATGCAGTTCGATAAGGCCTCAAGCGCTTCTGAGATACTAAATACTAAGCGGATATAAGTGAATGAGCTTGTAATCTTATACACCATTTTTGTTATTTCCTTCCTTTATAAATTCAAAATAATAAATTACGTCACCCTTTCTAGATTTATTTTGTATTTTGATACACTAACTACCCTGTACCCTTGGAAGTTGAAAATTACTCTTCTCCTAACCCAACACAATAACGCTTTGAATAATACCGTTTTCATTAACTAGGGTTTTAAATTAACACGCGGCTAACACGCTTGGCTTGACTATTGAAACAGAGGTCGTCGGTTCGATTCCCACTGGAGGCTGGCTTAGCAGATCTGGCCCCAGTCTGGGTATATTTCCCTGGTCCTGCCTGGTTAACATAGCACAGGGTGTTTGGAGCCAGGACAAGGGATGGTGTTGCATTGAAGTTTAATTGGTTTTTGTATCAAGACTCAGCCTAGACTTAAGTTACTTGTTAACCATGTTAAGATACAAAAAGTGTTGGTAGACCTAGTAAAAAAAAGTTAGTTTTATTATTATTACTTTCGCATTAAATATTTGTATAAAAATACGTGAATCGTTCGTAAGCTCAGCTGCCTGAGTGAACTTAAACGATCACGAAGGTTAAGCAACACAGGGCGCGTTCAGTGCAGTGGATGGGCGACCGTCTATGACTAACGCTAGTGCATTTTTTTCTAGTGACTTGACGCAAGTGACTTGAGAAAAGATGGTCAGAGTGGAGTTTTTTTTTCCACTGCCTTTTTCTCAACTACACTACGGCCTGAAGGCTTACGTCCTATTGACCTTAAGTTGGCATCCTTGCGGCAAAGTATGTCAAGGTGCATCGATTAGTTGGGAAGTTCAGAACTGTGAGCTGACTCAATTTTACTATATTCTTGGCGGAGGAAAGATATCCTAACAAATTTTACATAGTACATTGATATTAAGCCAACCGAAAAAAAAATCTCTACGTTGAAATATTTTTGTTTGCCTCGATTTGATTTGATGAACCACAAATTGTTGTTCGATGAAATGGTCATAATTAACGTTTTATCTTTTAAAAACCTATTTAGAGGCTAAAAATTTCATCCATTCGATTCGAACCCGCGACCTCTGGCTATCCGTGCCAGCGCTCTCCCAACTGAGCTAATGGGCGACTCACCAGCATCAGTGAAAGGAGATTGACCATTTTGGACCAAATGCTGCCCAGGCGTGGGAGTAGTTTTTTATTTTACCTTACATAAAAGGGTATTTAAGAAAAATAATTGAAAAAAAAAACATCCACGAGGTTGTGTAGTACTTAATAATATATCTTATGGTTTTTGTAGCACTTTAACTTTTGATATTTCATTTTTTTATAATATTTACGTAGTTGTTTAATATTATTATCTTATTTATTCTTCCTCTAGTCAGGTCCCGACCTCGCAAGTATCGCTCGAAGCAAGTTTTTTGTATGTTGACAGCTTTGTATAGCGCTGTCTCTTTTTTCAATTCCAAGACAAGTTGATCGAATGGTACGGTACAAAATCACAGCGAGATTTGAGAGAAATTAAAAGTCTCGCTTCCTAATATTCAGATGTGTATATGTTTGTCTCTTTCGCGCACGGTGAGAGAGTATACCTGTTACTCTGTACCTGCTCGGAACGATCGGCAGTTGTGCTCACGTTGTTTGCCTAGTTTGGTTTTTGGGGTGGGCTAGGCACGAAGACGTTGTGTTGTGAGGCGGCCTGCTTTATTTTTAGATTCAATAATTATAGATGACGATGAGGATGATTGATTAGGTATCATTAATGTTTACATCATGATCATGTAACGAATAAATGATTGATTTATTGATACATGAGAAAGAAACACCAATTGGAAACTTGGCTTTATTTAACTATAAAACTTGTCCAGAATATTTTACACAGACATTATTATTACACTATTTTTATTTTTAATGCACTAACCCGTGCTAAGGAACAAATTTAAAAACCTATTTAGAGGCTAAAAATTTCACCCATGCCGGGATTCGAACCCGCAACCTCTGGCTATCCTCTAAATTTAGCCTCTAAATAGGTTTTTAAATTTGTTCCTTAGCACGGGTTAGTGCATTAAAAATAAAAATAGTGTAATCATGTGGGTACAGTGATATCGTTCCGATGTTAAAACCTAACTGCAAAGTAGGTAGTCGGGGCTGTAAGTAATGCAATTTGCTTAAGTCAGATGTCGCTGCCTGTACGTAATACAGAGAATATTGTAAAGAGGTTCGAAATTTCACTGATGCCGTGAGTCGCCCATTGGCTCAATTGGTAGAGCGCTGGTACGGATAGCCAGAGGTTGCGGGTTCGAATCCCGGCATGGGTGAAATTTTTAGCCTCTAAATAGGTTTTTAAATTTGTTCCTTAGCACGGGTTAGTGCATTAAAAATAAAAATAGTGTAATCATGTGGGTACAGTGATATCGTTCCGATGTTAAAACCTAACTGCAAAGTAGGTAGTCGGGGCTGTAAGTAATGCAATTTGCTTAAGTCAGATGTCGCTGCCTGTACGTAATACAGAGAATATTGTAAAGAGGTTCGAAATTTCACTGATGCCGTGAGTCGCCCATTGGCTCAATTGGTAGAGCGCTGGTACGGATAGCCAGAGGTTGCGGGTTCGAATCCCGGCATGGGTGAAATTTTTAGCCTCTAAATAGGTTTTTAAACAGACATTATTATGACAAGTGTCAAGGTCTTGACAACGTAGAAAATAAAGACTTCTCGCACAAGGAAGAAGTTCACATCATTCACCCCATGCTTTTAGGACGAAACATAATCTTGAAGGTAGGACGGAGGTCTACGCTCTCGAGCCGAACGGCGAGGCTGAGGGTTTTCTGTCGACGGGCCAGGTTCGTCATTTTCAGGCCGTGGATTTTCTGTCACAGTGTTTGGTACAGGTATTTCCTCCATATTTTCAGCGTCTAGGAATACATCCTCATTCTCTGGGATCGGAGCCAAGGACCTGTTCGAGACAGTTGTTTCACGACCATCTGGTAGCCTGACAAATGAGTAGTCAGGATTGCTTTGGAGTAGTTCAACTTCTTCAATAGCTGGGTCGTACTTAGAATTTCTAACATTTCGTTTCATGTATACAGGACCCGGTGATAGCAGCCACGTTGGCATTGACTAACCATTGGATGAACGGCGGGGGTGACTAAACATCCTTTCATGAGGAGTAGTGTTGATTCCAGTAGACAATAGGGACCTGATAGAATGTAGTGCAACAGGTAAAGCTTTCTCCCACTCGGCAATATCTAGACCGTTAGAGCGAAGATAAAGCTGGGCCGTCTTCCACAGTGTTCCATTTAGGCGCTCTACCAATCCGTTACCCTGTGGGTTGTAAGGGGATGTCCAACTGCAGGCAATTCCGAGGTTTGTCAAAAACATTCTCGTTTCATCTGACAGGAATGAAGTTCCCCTATCTGTATGCACGTATGCAGGAATACCAAATAGACAGAAAAGTTATTTTAGGCACTTAATAACAGTTGACGAAGTCATATCTTTGCACGGGAAAGCAAATGGGAACCGGCTGTATTCATCGATTATAGTTAAGATGTATTTATTGGTGGAATTGGATGGCAATGGGCCTTTGAAGTCAAGGTTAAGTCTTTCGAAAGGAGTAGTTGCTTTAACTAGATGTCCTTCGTTTCTTACATATCTGGGTTTTATTTCAGCACAGACCCGACAACTGGCGGTCATGCTCTTCACTTCTTCTTCAGAATAAGGTAGATTTTTAGAACGAATCCAATGTATCATTCTTGTTACACCTGGGTGACATAAGGAGTTATGAAGATCAGCGAGTTTATTCGAAGAGCCATTCACAAGGGCACAGACCCTGGATAGTGCATCAGCAGCTAGATTTTGTTTGCCAGGTCGGTAAGTGATGTCGTATTTGAAACAAGATAGTTCAAGGCGCCATCTTTCTATTTTTTAATTTTTTATTTTGCTTGAATGACTTTGACTGAACATGAACGAGACAGATGTTGATCTGTGATAAGTATAAAGTATCGGCCAATCAAGTAATGGCGCCATTTGCGGAGGGCCTCTACGATTGCACATGCCTCCTTTTCTATAGAAGGTTGGCGCCGCTCAGAATCATTTAAGGATCGCGTGAAAAACGCTACTGGGCGACCTTTCTGGGAAAGCGTAGCAACGATGGCAAATTCTGATGCATCGGTCTCGACGGTAAATGTTTCTTTAGTATCAACAGAAGCTAAGGATGATTGTGCAATATCAGACTTGAGTTTAGTGAAACATAAAATTGCTTCTTTAGACAGAGGAAACGGGGTGTCTACTAAAGGTTTGATTTTGGCCGAAAAATTGTTGATCCATTTTGAGTAATGGGCAAATAGACCAAGGGTTCTTTTCAGAGAAGCTGTGTCTGTCGGGACGGGGAGATTTAGTAGTGGTTCTAGGCGTGATTTGTCTGGTTTGATAACATTGTTATGGATCGTGTAGCCAAGAAGGTTGATGGAGTCGGTTTCGAATACGCATTTAGTTTTGTTTAAAGTAAGATTATACTTTTGCGCGGCTTCCATGAATCTGCGCAGGTTAACGTCGTTCTCTTTTTTGTCTTTTCCACAGATGGTGACATCGTCTAAATAGGCATAAGTCCCGTGTAGCTTCTCCGTGCGTATGATATAATGAAGGGTTCTTTGGAAAGCAGCGACACCGTTAGTTACACCGAACGGTATGCGAGTAAACTGATAGAGATTACCACAGGCCTCGAAAGCAGTGTATATCTTTTCTTTAGAAAGGATTGGTACTTGATGATAAGCACTTTTCAGGTCGATTTGACTGAACACATTATTTTTGGCGACTGCAGTTACGATAGAGTCGATGCTTGGAAGGGGATACGCATCTAATTCCGTGAATCTATTTATCGTTTGAGAGTAATCAATCACTAGGCGTTTTCGGTGTTGCCCCCCTCCAGCGACCAGGACTTGGGCTCTCCACGGTGACACGTTAGGTTCAATGACTTTATCTTTTAAGAGATTTGAAATTTCGTTTGATATGAATGCTTGATATTCATCAGAATAGCGTCTTGAACGAATGGCGATAGGCTTGATAGACGGTGAAAGGTTTGTGAAAACAGAGGCAGGAGGTACGGAGGCTTCGACAACATTGCATATTTTAAGGGGTTCTTTTTCACCACCAAACTGTAATTCAAGAGAAGAGTGGGTTTTGAGTATATCGTGTCCGATGATGATGTCAGCACATAAGTTGTCGACAATATGCAGTGGCTGTTGTTTGTAAATGTAGTTATTGATTTGAATAGTGGCGTGGCATACGCCCTTGACGTACGATACATTATTTAGCGAAGCGAGCGTTATAGCTTGATTACATTGCTTCCTTTTGAGTTTCATATCCTGTGCCAAGTTGTTATCTATAAAACTGATAGAACTCCCAGTATCAACTAGTGCATCAGCTTTGTTATTATTGACAATAATAGGGATTGTAGCCTTACGTAAGCTAGAAGGAGCAGCGGCACAGACGGAAGCCAGAGAGGTAGTAGGAGAATCTTCTCCGTCATTCACTGCATTAAGATTTTTGTGTCCTCGGTCAGAACCACGACAAACCTTTGCAAAATGCCCCTTTTTTTGACATAATTGGCATTCCACGTTCTTTGCTGGACATTTGATCCTTTGGTGGACGTTACCTCCACAAAAAAAGCACCTGCGTCGTTGGAAATTGTTATTTCGAGAGGCTATGGCAGCTAAGTTTGACTGTTGCGATTTTGTCTCAGATTCAGTGGGTGCCACAGCGTTTAACGTGTTAGTAGGAGTCGGTAGTAAATTTGATTGAAACGCTTGAGAAGTGTTCTCCGCAGTCTCGAGAGAAATTGCTAAATTCAAAGTTTCTTCTAACGTCATTTCAGATTTCTCGAGCAGGCGTTCACGAATTCGTTGGGTTGATAGACCCGAAATGAAAGCTCCACGGATGGATTCATTTTGGTGGTCTTCCGCTGTTACTGCTTTAAAGTGACAGTCATATGCCAAGGAGGTAAGAGCTCTGGAGTACTCAGCTACTGTTTCACCCGGCTGCTGTTTCCTGCAAGTCAGCAGGTGACGCGCTAGTGTTATATTTTTTTTCTTTTCGAACGTATCGTTGAGGAGTTTGATCGCGTCACTGTACTTAGAACATTCTCGAATAATATTGAATATGGTAGGTGACACATGATTGGCGAGGAGCTTGAGTTTGATGGCTTCGGTGGCGGATGAGGCTTGCTCGGAAAGAAAGTTTTCAAATGTATACCGCCAGTGGGTCCATCGTAGATCCGAACCAACAGCGGAAGATTCAGCCTCGAACTTTTCTGGTCGTAGATAGTGTGACCAGCTTGGAGATGGGGGGGCCTCTTTCTCCGACATTATATGTTTGTAGTTATAATTATAGTTAAATAAATTGATACATGAGAAAGAAACACCAATTGGAAACTTGGCTTTATTTAACTATAAAACTTGTCCAGAATATTTTACACAGACATTATTATGACAAGTGTCAAGGTCTTGACAACGTAGAAAATAAAGACTTCTCGCACAAGGAAGAAGTTCACATCATTTATTAAAGCACCATCCTTAGCAAGTGTTATAATAGTAATAAATAATCCATTGTTCACAATATACCGTGTTTTATTTAAAAAAAAACAGCTGTTGGTTATGATTTTTCGTCAATGTAAATCCTATGAAAAATATATTTTTCTCAGTACTCCTCGGATAGATTCTAAAGCGCTTCGGGTTACAGTCTGGTATTAGTCTAAGGAACATTATGTACCATGTTTCAATGTTGGGCAGCACTTGGTCCAACGTTCATACAAAAATGGTCAATCTCCTTTCGAACCTCTTTACAATACTCTCTCTATTACGACATTAATTTGGGTAACATACGTTTTATGTTACCCAAATATCGGCCACCGCAACTGCGCCAGTGTGAAGTGGACTTTAATCAAACCATGAGTAATTAACCGTACTTCAAACGGGGCTTCCAATATTTTAAATTGGTTTTGTTTTATATGTTATGATAACATTGTACAATACAGGGCTTAAATATACAGTATTTACAGAAATAACAATTATTTCTCTATTGGTCCGTATTTGGTTGTAAATCAGGTACCTTCGTACAATATCGTTGTAGTATTAAGCTACAATATTACTACACTAGTATTAGGCTAGACTGATACCGTTATGCATGCACCTTAAAATACATAGGTAAACTAAATAAGTCTAGGAAGTCTTATATAAAAACTAATGAGAACCTTCCTTCAACTTTGAATTACAAAATAGGTTTTTAAACATTGTACATTTTGCGCTTCCGAAAGCGCTAGGAACACATTATTAGCCTAATAATTATCGGTTGGTCAATAAGGTCAATAAATTTTCAGAACAGGTTCAATATTAAAATACATTGAAATGAAATAAAAAGTTTTATTCAAAGTCGCGCAGAAACTGCGGCTTAGTGAACATTTGTTAGAAGGCCGCTATACCTACGTGACGTCAATGAAGACTCGTGGAGATAGTGGTGCAATACCGCCGGTGCCCCCAATTCAAAAATCCTAGAATATGCATAATACGTAAGCGCGGACCTTCGATACTCGCGTTCCTAGCATCGGAAGCATTCCAAATTATACTAATAATTTATCAGTAATATAGTAGCACTGCACGTTCCTACGACTTTTTTTCATCTCCACGATAGCCACCCTCTATAATTCATTACAATCAAACTAGGTGCCCATTTCAAAATATAGATAGTTTTGGAGAAAAAATTGACAAAACTTCAAACTTAGTCTTTTCAAAGTCCTTAACTAACAGAGTTTACATAATCATTATAAAACATAGTTAACAAAGTTTCTTTTTATGTGGCCTATAATTACGAGTACGTATAACCCCACGGCACAGGCCTTCTCTCCGATCGACCGACCGACCGACCGACCGACCGACCGACCGACCGACCGACCGACCGACCGACCGACCGACGACCAAACGAACGAACGAACGAACGAACGAACGAACGAACGAACGAACGAACGAACGAACGAATGAATGAATGACTAACTGAATAAATTAATTAATGAAAGAACGAACGAGTTCCTTTCACTATGAAAACTCATTTTTATATATCCTTTATCATGTGTCCTGCAGCAGGGCACAGACCTCTTCGAAAGACAGAGTATGCTTCTCACAAACCTGAGTATTAGGGGTGTTTAACTACCTCAGAGCTTTAAATTGCCACTCCGCGGTTGGCATGCGTGGTGATTAAGCCCATTAAACGCCATATCAAAACTAAAGTGCAACGTGCATGATATATTAACTCTAAAATCACGTGAATTATATTTGCTTTTAGTAATAACCTTTACTGCCTTGCTAGTCGCGAAGTTTCCTGCCTGAGTATCTACACAGAGTTCGTGAGTTCGATACCCGCTGCGGGCTGCCGTACTTTGTAAAAATTAGGTTTTTTTAACAGCTTGATAATAAACTGGTTACATTACGACAACTGTACAGTTTCAGTCAATTTATCTAGGTACCTATTGTTTTCATTACTCTAAAATAATACCAGCCTTCTCAGTCAGTTCTTAGTTCTCTTTAATCTTCTCGTGACCACGATGACTGTAACGTCGTCGAAACGTCGAGGTAAAATAGCAATAAATTACTACGCGATTAAGCCCCGAAAATATTCTATGAATACCAGCCCAGTGGGTAGAACTATGGACTCAGCAGCGAGAGCCCCAAGATCGATTCCCAGTGCGGTCAACGTATCAATAACTTTTTTATCTAGATTTGCAAAGTTATAGTAACAATACTACTCGATAACGGTGAAGGAGAACAACGGGAGGAAACTCGAGTGTCTGAGGTGTTCAAACACCTCTTGTAATTTCCAATCTGCGGTAGGCACGCGTGTTAACTAAGCCCGTACTCTCTCTCAGAGAGAAAGCGTGCTCTGGAGTGGGACGTTTATAAGCTACATAATAAAGCATACCTACTTCAAGTACATCGTACTTTATCAACTACCAAGTTGTTTGTTCGGACAGACGCTTAGACGCTAGAACGAAATAAATTGAACAGTGTACACGAAGTTTTGCAAGAGAGCAAGTTATAGGCGTATCGTCTACCAAGTATTTTATTTATGTTCTTAAATTGTTATTTCGTACATTTTTGTCCAAAGTTTTCTTCTTAAGGGTCTGTGCAGTAACATCAAAGATGAGAAGAAAAGATTAAAGTCAAATCCACCAACTTATTAAATTAACATTTGCGATGTGACCAGTTTAAAGCAGAGAAATAATAGGGATGTACACAATCGACATAAAATATTGACTTAGCTTAATTTTTTTTCTTTCATACAATTGTTAAGGAATTAATGGGGAGTTCGGCAACTAAATCGTTTAAAAGGGGGGACAATTTAAATGGGACAGTAAACTAAAAAACAAAACAGTAAGTCGGTGGTAGATATAAGCGATAGGTACCTGTGTGATAGTCAGTTTGGCACGAGGTCGGCAATCCAGGGCTCCTGGGCCGTCTAGGTGGCCGGGAATTTGACACCACGAAGCAGACACAATACACAACACAAAAGAAAGTACTGTTTTCGTAGATAGCACAATAAACAGGAAGAATCCGGCACTTTCTTCTCACTCTTTAGGTTAGATTTACTGTTTTTAACAGCGTACAAGACGAAGTGTGTCACACCCGCTTTGGCGGCGCCCTCTACCGGTCGGTCAGTCCAAGGGTCAGAAAGAAAGAGATATGAGAGCGCGACAAGAGATAAATAAATTATAGTAAACTATTAAGTCCTTATAAATATTAAACACAATTATCCCACAACTCATGAAAGCTATATAAGACATAATGAATACAAACTTTTTTAGTGATGTATATAACTTTGAAAACGTTTATTTAATTTTCTTTACTAGAAAATGTGGTGACTGCCTACTTTGATATTATATTTTTGGTTGTTCGGAACACCCATCTTTCACGTCAATTTCAGTTGGGCCTGAAGTGTTGCGTGTCGGTTGTGTGTGCCTCAGTTCCGTTTCTTCTACAGTAGCGTGAATGTGTTCTTACATTATTTTATTATATTATAATATTTGTATTTATATTATTAATACTCTATTAAACAAATCACTTAAGATCTGTTATTGGGTTTTCATGCTTGGCAATCATCAGGCTTTAAATTCGAATTAAGCAGAAAAAAAGAGAATATGACATGGGAATATTCTGAATTATGCAGGTTACATCGTGCTAAAATTATCTCATAAATAATACTTCCGTGATTTGTCACCAACAACAGTAAAAAGAGAATAATTAATTGATTACGTCGCTAAATCACTCGACTAAAGAAGATCACTATTTTAGCTGGCAACTCTTTTTCACTAACATGATAGTTCTGTCTGTCAATTTACTGACTAAGTTGGTGGATTAGAGTTTAGAGATTTCTTTAAAGAAAGTAACATCCTGACAGTTCCCATTTTCATAAATATAATCTTGTACAGAACACTTTTACCGTAATCAGATCAAAGACTAACGGCCTTATTCGTATTCATTCGCACGCTAAGCCGTTGGTGCCGGTTATCATGTAATGGCAGTCGTTAAATCATTTCAGAGACCTTATAAGCGGCTTGATAACCTCTGACAGTAAGGCCCGCCACTTTCTTACAATCCTCCACCAACCCGGACTTGGCCCCCGTGGTGGAGCATGACCTAACCTTCCTGCGACGCAGGAAGAGACCCGTGCCCCAGCAGTGGGGACATACAAGGGTTGATATCGATATGCAATAAATTAAATAAATTTTCTTTTTAGAAAAAGCATCCACACATCTCTCCCAGTGCGTCGCCCTCCTAAGGCGCGAGTTCATTAGGGATCCGCAATTGAATTTGCATCGGGTTCCTTCGAATCGCGAACTTCGCGGCTGTAATCAGACTCGCAAGTTAATACGAGTACGTGCCTGCTCAGTGCTAATTCACAACTTACGTGTTCGGAACATGTGGGTGATTTTATTTTCTGTAGTAATGCGGCTCGCTAATGTGACGGAATACATCGCGAGGAAATCTGAGTTTCTAAGGTCACATAGCGCTCGAAGTTGCCATTCTGTGGTGGGCACGTGTAGTTAAGCCCATACAATCTCTCTGAGGGAAGACTTGTGTCCGATATAGTACTACACATCATAAAAGTCCCTTCGGGAATCTACGTTCGCGCAGACTAGGAAGAAGTGTAACGAAAGTACCCGAAGCTATACGTACATTCAACATGATCTTTAACCGATGCGGTTAAGGTGCAGAATTAACTGCCGCAGTAGCGCTACCTATTTCGCTCACGCTAATATTGCCAAACTAATAGTCACCTGCATCGATGACGTTGAATCAACCAATAGCAAACGCGCGCGGCCTGCCATAAAATGAAACTATCTGATTGGTCGATCAACTTGCCGCACTCCAAAATTTGGTCATCTGCGCAGGTACATCCGCGAGACTTATTTCTTGTGTAGCACTGTACGTATGTAGGCTACATAAAAAATACATAATGTCCAATCTCCATACAGAAGAAACAGTTTTCAGATTTTATGGTTATTTGTTTAATAATAATTTCCGATCACGAAAACGTCTCAGGTGCTCACATAATTTGGAGCTTGAAATTGCCATTCCGCGAGCACTGTGGCTGCCTGTGCGCTGCAATGGGATTTATATAGGATACGCAAATAAACGTCCCAATGTTGGTTTTTAGCGTTGTATTTTTGCAAAACAATGAAAAAAATTAATTGTATTTCAATGAATTTATTATATTATTTTTAATGCACGTTTACGTATGTATGTATGTAAGTGTATAATATTAATATTTCAAAAAATAATAATAAATCAAACTTTTTTGCCTACCCAGTAACCACCTATTGTAATCAAACAATTAATGTTATTTATTACCTACTGTGTTTTGTTAAGTTCTTATCATGTTTTATTTGGACCTGTTATGTTGAATTCTAAGCAAAGTTTGATTTAATGTGGCGGTCACCTAAAGATTTTCATTTCATTTCACTTCATGTTATCATACTGAGGAAACAGTTCTCAGATTTTGGGTTACAACTGTAGCGCGTTGTATACTTTCCGGGCCCGGGTCCTAATTCGGTACAAAACCACGGATCGGACAACTCTTTCGCCGTGCAAACAGAGTCCGCCGGCGCAGTCTGGGGCCGCTGTTTAAACACGGTCTAAGTCAGTCACAAATTAGGCAAAGTTACCGACTCGCGGTGACACTCCGCTTGGCCACTTGGACGAAGAGACAGATACTTTCTAACTAAATCTGGGATCCAGAAGTGTCCGTAGAAAGATATACTTAAAGATATACAAAAAGATATCGTAACAATCAACCCATTATGTCCCCACCGAGGGGCGTGGGTCTCTTCCCTGAAGAAGGTATTGGCCATACTCCAGCACGGGGGCCAAGTCTGTATTGGTTGAGGCTTGCAAGTCAAGCTGGTCAAGCTGAGGCCTCTGACTTGGCATCTAGCGATGGCAGCCGGCACCAGCTGCTTAACGTGCCTTGCGAAGCATGAAACCGCCCGGAAAAATGCCACTAGCGTTAGTCATAGACGGTCACCTATCCATGCAATGAACGCGCCCCACGTTGCTTGACCTTCGTGATCGTTTAAAACCACTCATCGCCGGGGCTACGGGCGGTTCGACCGAAAGATATACAATAAAACGACAGAAATATATACTAGAAGTAAATAAAGCTATACAAAAATAGCTATACTATTTCTAAATAAAACTACAGTTCTGGTTTCCAAACCAGATGAGAACTTTAGGTATGTCTCCGGGCGGGTAGCTCAAGAGTTAACTTTGGTGTGTTTCCTTGTGTGTGTATTCTTCTTCTTCTTCAGGCTATATTAGTCCACTGCTGGACATAGCCCTCCCCTAATGAGTGCCATAGCACAAGGTTGTGCCATCATTGGGGGGTAATGCCCATAATCCCCACGCTGGGCATGCGGGTTGGGGATCGCAGATTGGTGGAATTGTACTGCAGGGGGCGCTGCTGCCCACCCCCCGGTTTGTGTCCCTTGGTCGCCTTTTACGACACCCAGGGAAGAATTTGGGTTGGTGCTATTCTCTAGGCCGACACCACATAGCAAAGTGTATTATATTTTAAATTTTAAACATTAACTTTTTTTTAAATATTCATGGACATATTACTACACAGATCTCGTTAGCCCTATACTAAGTACAACTAAATGACTTGTGTTATAGGCGCTAACTCGACGATAGATTTTAATACAATATACATAGGTAGATAACATCCAAGACCCGAGACAAACTAGAAAAGTTCGTTTCCTAGTTTGACCCGGCCGGGGATTGAACTCGGAACCTTCGATCTTACAGTCAGCGTGCCAAACCGCTGCGCCACCGAGGCCGTCTCATATAAATATAAACATTTCTGTTCAGACATATTGTTTCTTGTTTAATTATATTTTTAGTAAGAGCAAAACGTTTGTAAATGTCTTTCAAGCCTGCACATTGTTTAACCGTGTAATTGTTTTGGTTGTCTAGAAGAGATCGTTTTTAGTGATAAGGTCTGAATACCTTTTTTTATGTACAACAAAATGTTTGTATTCTAAAACTTTTTTAAAATTAATACGTAGTGCACATTATTTTTTCGTTGCTCTCGCCCAGTCAGAATCAGGCTCCGTTTTGACACGCCATAATTAAACTTTGCCAAGAGAAATTTGTCAGGACCGTGGCAAGTGACAGACCCCGGTCTCAGCCTACCCCTTCGGGAAATAGGTGTTAATTTATGATAGTTCATAAACTTACGCCTTAAACTCTGCTGACTAACCTGAATGGACACAATCATTATCATCAACCCATTATGTCCCCACCGAGGGCCATGGGTCTCTTCCCTGAGGAAGGTATAGGCCATACTCCACCACGGGGGCTAAGCCCGGATTGGTGGAGGCTTGCAAGACTAGTGGCTGGTCTTACTGTCAGAAGTTTTCAAGCCGCCCTAAGGCCCCTGACGCTTAACGACTGCCATCTATCGACAGCAGACGTAACCAATTGTCCAACGTGCTCTACTTCATCGTGCTTAACCTGGATGGACTTGTTGCGAGCACATGTCTACTCTGCGCGCGGTACAAACTACAACATTCCTGCATCGCGCAATCAAAGTGTTTCAATGACATACCATAAATATAACGTCCGACTAACAATTGTTGGACCGGCCGTCCCCAGGCATACGATCTGCCTGGCGGGAAATTTCCCTTTATAGTGGAAGAGCACGATCACCCGCTCTTCCCTTTAGACTCAACTGGAGATAGGGATAAGGTTCGAAGTATGTGTTTTCAAAAAAACATTACATTTATACATACATTTTTTTAAATAACCTTTAAGCAGTATAACTCAGCGTAGGTTAAGAAATATTTGTGTAATTTCCATTTTTGTATGCAATAAAGTGTTCTCTATCTATTTATAACTACTTATGATGTTCCTAATATCACAAACCAATTATTTTTATATTGTAAAAGTTTACATTGTAATTCAGTACAAAAACACGGATCGAAAAACTCTTTTGCCGCGCAAATAGAGTCCACCGGCCCTTGTACAGCCTGTCTGTACCTCTACCCTATCCTACTCTATTCTATCCTGAACTATTCTACCCTAAGCTACCGTACTACTCTACTTATCTCTCTTTACCCTATTCTTATCTACTCTACCCTTCTCTAATCCTTACGGTACCCTAGCCTACCCTACTCCCCCTTACTCTACGTATTTTCCAAGTGTAAAACCGCTCGGGAAGTAATGTAAGCAATGAGGGGCCGAACAATCCGGCGCAAGTAAATCCTACTGTCAAATGCGGCGGCGGTAACTCGCTTAGAAGAACACGAATTGTTCGTGCAAACAAGTACAAATGGAAAGGCGCTAGGCTTCCGTTTATACAGGGTGTGGTCGGAATTAGATTCATCTATAGTATAAGCTAATCGCTCGTAGCCCCGGCTCCTTGAGTGATCTTAAACGATCGCGAAGGTTAAGCAACATAGGGCGCGTTCAGTGCATGGATGCGTGACTAACGGTAGTGGTCATGGTGGCATTTTCCCGAGCGGTTCCGTGCTTTGCGAGGCACGTTAAGTAGTTGGTGCCGGCTGCCATCGATGAAAAGGCTGTCGTTAAGCCAATTCAGAGGCCTTAAGGCGGCCTGAAAACTTCTATTAGTACAACTAGCCACTAGTCTTGCAAGCCTCGACCCATCCGGAATTGATCTCGTGGCGGAGCATGGCCTATACCTCCTTCAGGGAAGAGACCCGTGCTCCTCGGTGGAGACATAGTGGGTTGATGATTAATGAATGAATAGTATAAGCTAGTACCACTCGCTAACTGTGAAGGAAAACATTTTAAGGAAACCCGAGAGTCTGAGGCGTTCAAATGCCTCAGCCATTTTCTTTTGCTACTTGGTATCAATATATTTTCGTTTTCACATACATGCACCTGTCAAGTATACTCTTAATCTAATCCACTCCATCCAAAATTTGCACACCGGTCGGTAGATCATGATGGATCTTGACAAAAAAAAATTTAAGTACTTTGGTACCCATGTTCTGGCAAATAAATTATTTTAACTTTTTTACTTTTTACAAAGGTTGTCTGGAAGGGATCGCTCTAACCGATAAGAACGCCAATTTTATAACATTACTTACATTAAGAAATCATGGTTGCATAATTTTCTCTATCTATCTATTTATCTCAGCGCTGAACATTACCAATCCACGATGGACACGCGTGGTCATTAATCCCATACTCTCTGCCTCAGAGAAGGCCTGTGCCCTGCAGTAAGACGTTTGTAGGCTACTTCAAGAACGAATAAGTGTAAGCAAAACGCTAATAAAAAATATTAAACAATTTGAACTTTGCCCACAATGTGTTGTGCTTACGAAAGTTTTAGTTCAAACATTTGAACTTTATAATTACATAGACACGTTAAGCCGTTGATGCCGGCTGTCATGTAATGACAGTCGTTTAGCCGTGTCAGAGGCCTTATGGGTGGCTTGATAACTTATGACAGTAAGGCCCGCCACTGTCTTACAATCCTCCACCTACCCGGACTTGGCCCCCGTGGTGGAGTATGGCCTAACCTTCCTCGGTAGAATCCCGTGCCCCAGCAGTGGGGACATTCATGGGTTGATATCGAATCACATGGAGTGAAAATCCATCCATCCCTCTGTTTTTCCAATAATGTTAAAAAAGGTGTTGTTACACCCCGCGGGAAGGTCGAAAGGTCGATCTTCGAACTTGTTCCCGAAACTCATCATTCGCTCGCTGTTATTGCACCCGGAGTCCGCAACAACCAGCGAAACAAACAAACAATACAGGATGCTGCCAGGGCCATAAATAACTCGGGTTTATTACGGAGCCCCCTGTACATTCCACGCAGTCGAGTGGCGACGTAAATCAAATTGGCATCACCCACTTGCAATGTACAGAAGTATTCCTAACGCCTCACGAATAGTTGTGAAGCGCTTGTGGCCTAGTCAAACCGATTGGAATCAATCACTTGAGTTAAGCAACAACAGGCACGGTCAGGTGCGGGATGGGTGACCGTCCCGTGATTACCGCTAATGTCATTAAGCTTCAGTGCTCCGCAAGGCACGTTAAGCCGTTGGTGCCGGCTGTCATGTACTGGCAGTCGTTAAGCCACTTCGTAGATTTAAGTCTGATTCATATTTGTCTCATTGTCATACTTTTTAAGCACGCTTTTGTCAGAGACCTTATGGGGCGGCTTGATAACTTCTGACAGTAAGACCCGCCACTGTCTTACAATCCTCCACCTACCCGGACTTGGCCCCCGTGGTGGAGTATAGCCTAATTTTCCTGCGCTGCAGGAAGAGACCCGTGCCCCAGCAGTGGGTTGATATCGAATAGCAGTGAGTGCTGTACGTTGGCGCTCTGCGAAAAACTAAAAGCGACTTTAGGGTAGATCACCCGCCCTTACTACAATAATTGACTGTTCAGTCAACCTGTGACCACGGCAACAGACCGAAGGTTGAACTGACCAATTCACGGTGGTACAGTACTACACATCTATCGTACTACGAATCTACATTGGCGCAGACTAGGAAGAAGTGTAACGAAAGTACCCGAAGCTATAAGTACATTCAACATGATCTTTAACCGATACGGTTAAGGTGCAGAATTTATTGCCGCAGTAGCCCTACCTATTTCACTCACTCTAATATTGCCAAACTAATAGTCACCTGCATCGATGACGTTGAATGAAACTATCTGATTGGTCGATCAACTTGCCGCACATCCAAAATTTGGTCATCTGCGCAGGTACATCCGTGGGACTTATTTCTCGTGTTGCACTGTAATTAAGTCCATACTGTATCGCTCTCTGAGAGAAGGCCTGTGCCCTGCAGTAGGACTTTTATAAACTACATAAAAATACCCCGTAGATACCTGATATACAGGAAGAGACCCGTGCCTCAGCAGTGGGGACATAAAAAGGGTTGATATCACATTGTACAATAAACCCTGCGGCTGCAGCTGCCCTTCTGTCCTTTTCAATTCACTTCCGGGTGTCAATCGTCGAGCTGTTGAGAGTGGAGTTAAATACTGCTTAATTACAGAACAATCAGTTTTTAATTTCGCTATGGACGTTTATTTGGAAACGCGCTAATTACATGCAGACTCAACTTAACTTGGAACCAAATTCCATATTATTAACTTTTGTTGGCTGCTACAGTGACTTTGTTGCATGAGTTTCATAATGAGCAGTAAATAATTATTATGGCCTTTTTTATCTACATATTGTGATGACGACCTCTGTGGCGTAGCGGTAGCGCATCTGCTTACCATGCAAGAGGTCCCGGGCTCGAATCCCGGCTGGGACAAAAAAACCCTAGGTCTTGATATTTGTGATGTCGTTATTGCTGGTTCCCACGACACAGGGTATCCTAGTGTGGGGCCAGAAGCAATGTATGTGCCTGTATGTAAATGTTATGTTATGTTATTTATATAGCTTAACGTGCTTTGCAAGGCACGTTAAGCCGTTGGTACCGGCTGTCATGTAATGGCAGTCGTTTAGCCATGTTAGAGGGCTCATGGGCGGCTTGATAACTTCTTACATTAAGGCCCGCCACTGTCTTACAATCCCCTATCAACCCGGACTTGGTCCCCGTGGTGCAGTAGGTCCTAACTTTTGTGCGATGCAGGAAGAGACCCGTGCCTCAGCAGTGGGAATTTACTGCCAAAAGTTATCAAGCCGCCTATAGGGCCTCTGAGATGGCTCAACGACTTCACATGACAGCCGGCACCAACGGCTTAACGTGCCTTGTGAAGCGCGGAAGCGCAGGGAAAAATTGCCACTAGCGTCACGGGACGGTCGCCCATCCTGCACCTGACCTTGCCTGTTCTTGCTTAACTCTTTATTGCATAGCCAGAAAAAGAATACAACCGTGATTTCTTAAATCTAAGTGATGTAAAGGTCTAAGTTATATCATTTCTCAAGCTTTTTCTTCTTAGCGTGTCGACGGCTAGCAATCATGGTCAAAGGATTTGGTAATCAGCGTTATTCGCTGATTGTTACCCAGGGTGCGCTAGACGTACGGAATCAGTGAGTACGTCATTTCGGGGACTCTAATTGCACCTAAAACATCTCCAAACTAATCCCTTAACAGGCAAGACAAACCTCGTCGACGTTCCTCAACATCTTAAACTTCTCAAACTACTCAAACAGGACCTCATTATCCCTTCTAGTTTACAAAGAAAACACAAATATGACCCTTGAATTAGAGCGGTTTCTTCAACAACTACCTTCATCCTGTACTGGTAAAAACTTAAAAACTTCGTAGATATAAATCTGATTTACGTTTGCCTCATTTTCATGCTTTTTAAGCATGCTTTTGTCAGAGGCCTTATGGGTGGCTTGATAACTTCAGACTGTAAGGCCCGCCGCTACCTTACAATCCTCCACCAACCCCGACTTGGCCCCCGTGGTGGAGTATGGCCGTCCATACTGCGATGCAGAAAGAGGCCCGTGCCGCTGCAGTGAAGACGTACGAGTACAAGGGTTGATATCGATATCGAAGCATGCTTTATATAAAGGAAGCAATAGAAAAGACACGCCCAAAGCGTGGGAAGCAAAATTTTTTGGGGTTATCGTACGAATAAAATAAAGGCACAGGCATTCTCTCAGAGATAAAGAAAACGAGCCTAATTACTCCGCATGCCCATACAAATCAAATCAACACATTTATCACATCACATCAACACACTAATATTTTAAAGGCGAAAGTTTGTGAGTGAGTATGTTTGTTACTTCTTCACATGTAAACGACTGGAGCAACTTTAGTAAAATTTTGTTTGGAGTTAGCTGACACCCTGGATACATGGACTACGTTCTACTACGGGAAAATATCTTATTCCCATGGTTAAATCGATAAACCTCGAGTAACACCGCGGGGCATAGCTAGTTTGTCAACATGATAGGTGTTAATTACATTATAGGTGTTCGGAATAAATTGGATCTCTTCATTTTACCCACAGGGCACACAAATATTGCAGGGATTGGCCGCGGATTGGCAATTTCTTGCGCTTAGGTATGTGAATACTTCAGAAGCTCAGGTTCTCTCACGACGACTTCCTTCAGCGGGACAGTTAGTAAAGTATAAAGTAATTATTATAAACTAAAAACTGACAACGGTCCCCTGGTGCAGTAAGGGTTAGTTTAGATTAAAATCGTCCGTGTTATACCGTGGGTAGACCAAAGCTGGTATTACAGAGCGTCGCACGTACTGACCTCTCATCTCCATGAACTAACCTAGGCCATGCATCTTTAGCCTCTCACACATAAGAGTGGATATCGAACAGCCCTAACGAAGTTGCGCGCTAATATTCCCCTCACGTCTTGTTTAGCGTTGAATTAACCAAGTTCCGGAGCCTTAACCATACAGCAATTTTACACTGACCTCTGCCAGCTCATTTTTGCTACGCAACTTTGCATAAAACGGGCGTGGCGCGGGCGAAATTGGAGACCAAGCGAGCTGGTCAAGTCCAGTCTTAACTAGGCAGCAATTTTACAATGATCTTCCGTTCCCCGCGCTCCCTTGGGAAGTTTTGCATCGAATGGGTGTTATGATGAGAGGAAGGCGGGGCCACGGTCGTTGGTCGCAAGACATTCGCAATTGGAATATGTTTCAGAGTCTGTAATAATATTGTCGGCTGATTGAGCTGATATTTTCTGCTTTTCTTTGCGGATTGATTTTATTTGCTACGTTTTTTTTGTTGATGAGACGCAATTTTTTGTTTTCTCGGATTTGTGGATGTTTGGAATGATTTTGTGATTTTATTTTTTATATTTTGTTAATGGAAACACGATGTCTATACATGTATTGTATAGACATAAAGTAAAGCAAGTTTTGGAAAACTCGCCCTAAAGCCTCTTCATCAAAGTTATATTGGAGTAACATTGCCTGTATACAATATAAAATGTATAAAACTTGAGAAAAAAATTTAAAATACATAGCTACATACATAACCTCATGCCTGTATCTCAGAGGGGTAGGCAGAGACCAGGGACTACCACATGCCACGATCCTGACAGAGCACCTTCGCCTCATCAACGTTCATAAGTCGTAGCATGCATGCACGCCGGTTTGGGTACTTTTTATCTTCCCCTCTGCTAATACGTCCCCTATTTGGTCGTAAAATAAAGCCATAAACATATTTTTGTGGTGTGTCACAAGTCGAACATTCATAATATATCATGTAGTTAAGTTAATTAAACAAAAATGTTGCCTAGACTACATTATACCTTATCAAAAAGATTTATAAGTGCCAACCACCAAGATATACCTTAAAACTAAAAACCCTACCACACTAGCGGTTTACGAGCAATTTGAAAGCGATGCCATTTCACAGCGGGCTCGCCGCGATTGCGTAGCGTTTGCGCTAAAGTATAAAAATATTATGACTATGATATATTTGTTCCAGTACAAATAAATAACTAAAACTCGGATAACTTTGTAAATATAAGTTAAACGAAAAATTGCTAAGACGTAATTAAGGTAAGGAACATTGATCAGAACTGATTGGCATACTTTGATTTTAATATGAATGATTTCATACTAATTGAAAGACGCTTATTTTATATACCCAGCAAATAGGTGCATACAGGTATTTACCGGGTGCGTGTTTGGGAATATCCAAAAAATGGGTATTTACTTGGGTACGTGCCCATCTCTAGTCGCAACACATGACCTCAAATAGTAATAGATACTACTATCCACACACACACATATATACACATACACAAACACACCCTCACACACTTAAATACACACACATACAAACACACGCCATGCGCAGATATCAATAGTTGCATGCTAAATAATGAAATGAATTTAAGTGCTAAATTATAAGAAATAATTTTTTTTTTCAATATCGCTTTATGTTTTAACTAGACCAAATATTAAACAATATTATAGTGATATAACTGTGAAAATATGTCTGAGAAGGCGCTGACAGCTGCTGACTCTGTAGAAGTTCTCATCTACCACAGATGCTAGAGTCAAACAAGCATTGTATTTGTAAATAGCTGTATCAACTATGTACCTCATAATTGAGACACTTAGGTTATTACATACAATTGTATTTTGGCATATTATTAGCAATAAATAATATCATTCATTCATTTATTCATTCAATTCATTCATTCAACTAACAGCAACAGTAGCTAACGGAAGAGATCACCCGGACTATGGAAATCGTGTTACAGGCAACGCAACCAACCACCCCCAGTGGCCAACTCTGCACAACACTTGGAATTCGTATGAAAATTTATCGGCGCGCTGCGAGCAACTAACCGTTTTGTGTTTAACCCTCTCTTCGTGGGGTCATTCGGTGCCCAGACACAAATACGCTGTTGAAAGAATGAAAAAAGTTAACATCTATAATGAAAGTTTTATATTATTATTATTAAATTCTTTATTGTACAAAACATATCGTATGTGGTACAAAGGCGTACTTAATGCTAAGTAGCATTTTCAAACGTTTGGTTTGTAGATAATGGCTGGGTGGGTAGTACAAATTACTAAAAGTAAGGAGGTGGGGGTGGCAATACTTACATATACACATTTATAATATACACAGATTATTTATTTATTTAGTTTTAAGAAAGCCATTGACGTTACATAACTTAATACTATTTAATAAAAATATGAAACAGAAAGTCATTAATAGGCTTCCACTGATAGCCACAAAATATTAAAACTAACGATTAACTAAGATTAAGTCACCGCAAAAAAACGAGTGTCAGTGAAAAAAAAATTAAAATGTAAGCATTTGAGAAGGAAATGTATATAGCTAAGATTTATACATAAATAATGAGAAGAGAGCCTACTCACTCACTCCTAAAAAAGTTCGCAGTTAGCCGTCGCCTAACTGCTGGAATACTGTCGCTATCAATGTCAATGTCCGTGTCTGGGTCTCCAATTAATTTATAAATATACTCAATCCATTATATCATCACCTACAACAAACCAGCGCTCGTGGCCTAAGCGAACCGAGTGATATGAATCAATCACTTGGTTAAGCAACAACAGGCGTGGTCAGGTGCAGGATGGGTGAGCGTCCCGTGACTACCGCTAGTGGCATTTTTCCGAGCGCTTCCGTGCTTTGCAAGGCACGTTACGCCGTTGGTGACGGCTGTCGTATAATGGCAGTCGTTAAGCCATGTCAGAGGCCTTACGGGCGGCTTGATAACTTCTGACAGTAAGGCCCGCCACTGTCTTACAATCCTCCGCCAACCCGGACTTGGTCCCCGTGGTGGAGTATGGCCTATCCTTCCTGCGATGCAGAAAGAGACGCGTGCCCCAGTAGTGGGGACATACAAGGGTTGATAACGATAACGTACAACAAACTTACTAAACTACTAATGTCCTACTACAGGACACAGATCTTCTTTCAGAGAGAGATTATGGGCGTAATCTCTCTCTGAAAAAACTGGCTTGTCAAGCAAACGGTTTATAATTATGATGGCTGGCTTTAAGTCTACTGATTGTCTGACTATGTTTGACCGATGGTTGTCTGATATTTTATATTGACTATTATTAATTGCCGAATTTATTAATGTTTAATATATAAATGCGATTTTTATCTGGAATAATTATCAAATGTAATGAATTGACGTGTAACTTATAATTATGAATAAATATGTCTATGTCTATGTCTAATAACCAGGTGTGCCCGTCGCAGGTTGACAACTTCAAGCGCTAAAGTATATGAACACCTCAGACGCTCATCTTTACTCACGATATTTTTCTTCACAGTTAGCAAGTGGTACTGCCACTTTAACTTGACAATTGTACATACTTAAAAAACAAGGTCATTGCTAGGTCATGCCCTCACTTGGAATCGAACCGGAATACCTCGCTTCCGAGAGATCCCCGTTCAATGAAATCGAGATATTTAGGTTCGTTAGGTCAAGTAAATGATTATATAGATAGATAGAATATTCTTTATTGCATGTACACCAGGGATTACATAAGAGACTTATAAAATTAATTAGATAAAACTTCAGTTGTAAGCATGGATATGTACAGCATTTAAGGGTTAAATGTTATTGAGGACTTATATTTATAAGGATTCCCGGGTTGTCCCAAATTTTGCGTTGCATTTGCAAGAGTATTATGCAAGCAATTTCCGTTTACGACTCAAGCTTTGATGTCGTGTAAAAGATTTTGTAAAGGAACGAAAATAATCCCAGTGAATTTAATTCTACAAGTAAATTCTTCGTATGCGGCACAGGAAAATGTGCTCCAACGGGAAATATGCCCTTAAATTAGATAAGTGTGGTATTATTATATATAGCTACACTATCAAAGGCATAGGAAAATTCGGAAATGGAATAAAATTAATACCATAGAAATAGGTCGCAATCAGATATGATCTTATTATTTTTAATGCACTAACCAGTGCTAGAGACAATTTTAAAAACATATTTAGAGGCTGAAAATTCCACCCATGCCGGGATTCGAACCCGCGACCTCTGGCTATCCGTGCGAGCGCTCTTTCCAACTGAGCTAATGGGCGACTCACCGGCATCAGTAAAATTTCGAACCTCTACAACATTCTCTGTGTTACGTACAGGCAGCGACATCTGGCTGAAGTAATTTGCATCACTTGCAGCCCCTTTGCAATTAGGTTTTACATCGGAATGATGTACAGATATGGTCTGTTACATATCAACATTCATTAGTCGTTGCATGCACGCACGCCGGTTTTGGGTACTTTTTATCTTCCCCTTTGCTTCATCCCCTATTTGACCAAAATTGGGATTTATAATAATGACCTCCTTTAAAAAAACTTCAGGACTGGCTAAAAAAGTCTTCACAAATAAATCTCGAATAAATAAATCTCCAATGTGACGTTAGCTTAAAGAAATTGCTATTGGCAATCAGGCCGTCAACTCTTTCTTATCTTTTATAACTGCTGTATTCGTAACTAGTATGAAGATAAGAAATTTCCTTAAAGTATACGGGATACTATAAAGAACTTTCTTATGTTACAGTTCGCCTTTGCTCATAATCTAAGTAAAAGGAGGATTCCTTTTAAGTGCTAAATTTTGCATTATGTGCAATTAAGTCTAGTCAAGTGATTGACACCAATCTCTCGGTCGAACCGAGAGATTGGTGTCAATCACTTGACTTAAGCAACAACAGGCGCGGCCAGGTACAGGATGGGTGACCGTCCCGTGGCTACCGCTAGTGGCATTTTTCGGAGCGCTTGTTGCCTTCTGTCACGTAATGGCAGTCGTTAAGCCAAGTCAGAAGCCTTATGCGCGGCTTGATAACTTCTGACAGTAAGGCCTGCCACTGTCTTACAATCCTCCACCAACCCGGACTTGGCCCCCTTGGTGGAGTTTGGCCTAGCCTTCGTGCGATGCAGGAAGAGACCTGTGCCCAAGCAGTGGGGGCATACAAGGGATGATATCGTGCAATTAAGTTGAACAAACAAACTTTTCCGAAAACCCGTTTAAGAAAGGATAACCACGTTTTTATCTCCCCCAGTAAGTTAGGTCCGCGCTCTTCATAATGGCAAAGTATAGAGTTTCAATAAAGGTAACTTAGTCCGCCGGAGCTCTCTTACGTGATCCACGTTTTAAAGTCCAGAGATTAGGGCTGTCACGATGCCTGTCTGTAATGATGATATTGATGCTGATTCTTTTCGACCGGGCTCGGCCACGCCGACTGTTACGGCTGGGCAGAGTGTTTCTTCATGACTATGCTCTTATATTTTACTAGCTTTTGCCTGCAACTCCGTCAGCGTGGACTTTTTTCCAACCCCGCTCGCTCCCTTACGTTATATTAAACGGCGAAACACGTGTTCAATTAATAGGTTTCAAAAAAGAGAAAATTAGACATAATTATTTATTCCTCCCATACAACTTTTGGCTTTGGCCAACCCAATTCTTCCCGCGGGTGTCGTAAAAGGCGACTAAGGGACACAAACCGGGGGGTGGGCAGCAGCGCCCCCTGCAGTACAATTCCACCGAACTGCGATCCCCAACCCGCATGCCCAGCGTGGGGATTATGGGCATTACCCCCTATGATAGCACAACGTGGCGCTCTTTAGGGGAGGGCTATGTCCAGCAGTGGACTAGTAAAGCCTGACGATGACGATGATGACAACTTTTGGCAACCCTTCTCGCCCTTTAGGGGTTGAATTTAAAAAAAAACTGGTCTTGATCCTGGCCTACATTATATATAGTCCCACTGGGCAAAAATTTTCTAGTGCAACGGCTTGGGCTGGGCGTTGATGAGTGAGTCAGTCATTCAATCAGGACTTTGAATTTTATATAGATAAATGTAAGTACCTCAACAGGCACAGACCCGAACACCCAGACCAGAACAGACCGAGCCTGGCAGGAAGAGACCCGTGCCCCAGCAGTGGAGACATACAAAGAGTTGATATCGAGACGCTTTTGATCACGACGCGTCGTTATGAACCTCGTTACTTTCAGTCCTTGAAAGAAGTTCTCAATTTAAAAACCTATTTAGAGGCTAAAAATTTCACCCATGCCGGGATTCGAACGCGCAACCTCTGGTTATCCGTGCCAGCGCTCTACCAATTGCGCTGGCACGGATAGCCAGAGGTTGCGGGTTCGAATCCCGGCATGGGTAAAATTTTTTGCCTCTAAATAGGTTTTTAAATTTGTCCTTTGCACGGGTTAGTGCATTAAAAATAAAAATAGTATAAGTTTAAAAACCTATTTAGAGGCTTAAAATTTCACCCATGCCGGGATTTGAACCCGCAACCTCTGGCTATCCGTGCCAGCGCTCTACCAATTGAGCTCAATTGGTTGGAGGGTTTTAAAATTTGTTCCTTAGCACGGGTTAGTGCATTAAAAATAAAAATAGTATAATAGTATAAGTTCTCAATTCTTTATGCACGTAAAATAGTTAATAAGGCCGCCATATTACCCTTTTATATATGCAGTCGGGTATTTTTTTTAATATTACCGTTAAAGGTAATAAATTTCAATTTGTCTCTATCACACCAGCTACCAGAAAAGTGAAAACTACTTGGCACAGCCCTGGCGAAGAGATTAGGAATCCAATATCGGATTGGGCTCTAAAATGGCGCTCGGCGTCGCCCCGAGTGGCCACTTACATCGGAACTAACTCCGAGCGTTAATTAAGGCCCGATATGATTCGACTCAGACACGCCATCTGTACCACGTGATCATGTAGCAAGAACTAAAACATCCCTGTCATGTAGCAATGGGTATAGTTTGGAAAATGTCTAGAAGTTTAAAAACAAAACTTTATATGGAGAAAAGTCACTTTTTGCGGCTTTCGGATGGATTTTGTTGCCATAATTAATATTTAGACTTTTTTGCCAAGCTATAACTTGCTTCGTGAGAAAAAATCAACGCTTTTTTTCTTTTTAAATATAAACTTAAATATTCTTATTGATAAAATGGATGGGATTTGTCAGTTTATACTATTTTTATTTTTAATGCACTAACCCGTGCTAAGGAACAAATTTAAAAACCTATTTAGAGGCTAAAAATTTCACCCATGCCGGGATTCGAACCCGCAACCTCTGGCACGGATAGCCATCCATCTGGCTATCCGTGCCAGAGGTTGCGGGTTCGAATCCCGGCATGGGTGAAATTTTTAGCCTCTAAATAGGTTTTTCAATTTGTCAGTTTGTTAGTTTAAGTCTTTGTACATTTATAAATTTATTATTATTTATTTTTTTATCTCTTATTATTTTAAAAAGTGTATTGTTGTTGTCTGAATAAAGAAGTTAAAATAAAATAACTGTAAAAATGTGGCTTTCCGGGGTTTCAAAAAATGCAAAAAATAAAGTAATTAAAAAAAAATTTTATACGTAGTATTTTCTATAGTACTTTATGACGGACGTATTTAGGCTAGATGACATAAAACTTAAATGGATTAGTAGGATTTCAAGGACATATTCTCATCTTTACCTGGGAATACCTCGATTGCATAAGTTCTTATCTTTATTTTTGTCTATTTCTCGCGCGCAGAATAGAGACTTTAGTTTACGGACCGCATTTTCAAATAATAATGCAGAATATTAGATCGAAGACGTTGGTGAGCGGATCACAGGCTTAATGTGGAGATGGGGGGGACACTTGGCTAGAAGGGAAGACGGCCGGTGGACCAGGGCAGTATCGGAGTGGTGGCCAAGGGAGGGAAGGAGGTTGGTAGGCAGACCACCGACACGATGGTCAGACGACATCGTGAGGGTTGCGGGCCACAGATGGATCAGGTTAGCACAGGACCGTGAGGAATGGCGCAATAAAAAGGAGGCCTATGCCCAGCAGTGGGTTGATGTGGGCTAATTATAGATAGATAGATAGAGAACACTTTATTGTACATAAAAATGGAAATTACACAGATATTTCTTAACCTAAGAGTACAGACGGCGGCCTTATCACTAAAAGTGATCTCTTCCAGACAACCTTATAGATAGATAGATAGATAGAATGCAGTATATATACGTCCCACTGTAGGACACAGAACTTCTCTCAGAGAGAGAGTACGGGCTTAATCACGACGCATGCCAACCGCGGATTGGCAATTTCAAGCACTGAGGTATATACAGTCTATTTATTCTTACTTATCCAATTTAGTAAACAAGATTCTTTAGACTTTTTAGTCCAAAACTGCTATATTTCCATAAATGAAGTAACCTAAAACACTCATTTAGATAACACGCTGCCAATTTTATAAATATAGTTCATGATAATTCATGAATTTGCAAGAAAATGTCTAGTTTAGGCATTTAATCTCAATTTTAAGGTTAGAATCTTGTTTACTAAACTGGACAAGTAAGAATAAATAGACTGTAAACACCTTAGACACTCGAGGTTTCCTCACCATGTTTTCCTTCACCCTTAGCTAGCGGTATTGCTATTACAACTTTACAAATATACGTAATAAAGTAATAAAAGTTTTTGAAGATGCCTGGATCCAAACCCATGACCTGGCGAATACGAAGCCGGTGCTCTACCACTCCGCTACCACCGCTTATTGCAAATATTAAAAACGCATTTGCAGAGGACGTTATTCATTACAACAGCACACGGCAAAGTAATCAATATATCAACATGGACCGCCGCAAATAATCCGGAAATTAGTTCCGACTCGCTGCATTGAGTGATGGATTATCAATTAGCATAGCACCGCCACACGGTTATTATGCAGTACATACAAAATTTCCAATTCCGATCCAAACGTGTCTCTATACAAACATCCCTTTTGCGCCCGATTCGGTTTGCCAAAAAACAAAAGCCTATCGCGCGGCCGCTTGTACCTACGCGAATCATACGGGCCCGCTCGTTCGGCATCTGTCAGTTGTTTGTGCAAGCCAGGCGGGTACAGAGCTCTGCTGTGGACTTGTCGAAAACTTATTTTCCTACTTAAATTGATCGCAAAAAAACCAAAAATATTCTAATATGTGTATATACATAGATTGAATATTATTTATTGTACGGAGCTGTGGATTTGTCGTAAACTTCTTCTCTTGCTTAAATTACCGGTGCAAAACCTGGATGGATGGATGGATGCATGAATGGACGGACGGACGGACGGATTTTATAGGCATTCAAAGTTACGAAAAATATCGAGTCCCGCAAACAGTCACATGACCGCTTGTGACATCATGTCACAACGCCTTGCGCGGGCCGCTACAAATTTATCAGGAGATTTTCTGATTTTAAGCGCTGTCTCCTGATCTAGTGTTTTATTTGTAGAATTAAGTAAAATCTCCCGAAATTTGACAAGTAGCCACTACATATCTGCATATTGCACTTTTGTTAGGTTATTGAACAATCAAAGTGAAAGGGAACGTTTTCATTCATCGACTCGATATGCGTATATTTCTTATCTGTGTTGTGCTACGAATGCTATCAAAAGAGGAAAAATATTAGAAAAGGATGTCATAAAGGAAGTCGCGAAGATACACTTTACAAAAATAGTGGAATATTGTCTTTCTTTAAAGAATAAGTGGCCTGATAGGTGCCTCGCCTCACGGGCTTACTGATGCTAGGGATGTAAAGCGGTAAAATTACTTTCGTAAAATTCGGTAATTTACTATATTTTACGTACCTAACATATTATATTTTACGGTAAAATTGGGTAAAATACGATTCAACTCTTACTAAGAATACTATTGCGACCACGCGGCTGCAATTTATAAAGTTCCGAGTCCGTGCAACAGATGGAGCCAATCACTCTCTGCGACCGATTATCACTAATTTTTTTTCTCCTCTTTATGGCTTGTACGGTTTGCACATTAGCCAGTGTAAAGTAAGATTTCTTGCGAAACTTTAATTATCATCAATAAATGGTAGGTAATGAGTGATCTGATGATAGATGTCTTCGACATATATCGATATCTAAGTATGTGATAATTAGTTCAATGAAGATGAGAAACTTTATTGAGACTTCATACGGACACGGACTCCTTGAGAGAATATAAAAAGTGATGTTGCACTGTTTTGTTCTATTTGCCAACACTTGTGCACGTTCAAAAACACTTAACGGTTAATATAATCAAGGTTAATATAGTTAAAATAATCCAGCATTATTACACATTAATATTGGCTAAAACACTTATTTCAGGAAAAAAAAAACAAAACGGCAGACATGACACATCACTTTCACGCTCGTCTCACCCCCCGTCATACTTTTCAGCATACATACGTAGTCGGTAATTTTACCGTAATATATATAAAGTATCCGTATTTTACCAAGTTTTTCGGTAAAATTACGTAATTTTGCAACCCTACTGATGACTGCGTTATAGAAGTACTGTCCAACCAAAGCAAACACTTTTATTACGTATAAATGGTAAAGGTAAACTAGGAAAAAATATTATGCTCAGGTACAAACAAAGATAGAAATCACCGGAGAAAGAAAAGCCCTATTTTGTATTGCATACGTTGACTTTGAAACCTCAAGGAATGTTGTAGTGCATGAAGCAGTTTACAATAAAAAATATTGTGATGATCGTTTTGAACAATGTGTAAAGTTTTGGAAGGAAAATATTTTTGACAAAAATAATAAAATATCCGATCTTAATATAGTTTTATCAAAACTCTATAAACAAATATGTATTATTCGCATTTAATCGCCTTTTGGAACCATAAAATATAACTTTTCCGGCGAATTAGTAGTTGTATTTTTACATTAACACAATGATTTCGTAGTATTTGAATTGGACATTTTAAAAGTATTTAGGTATGACTTCGACGGCACGAGCGTACCACGATTAAGAGCGGACTGAGTGAGCCAGGCTGAGCGTGCTGTGCGATGACGTCACAGCGTAACCGGCAGCCCGCGTCGTACGATTATATATAACTTTTACTTCTAAATCGGAAACTAATAAACGTATCGAAGTAATTCTTTCACTAGTATTTTTTTATTTTTGACAAAGAATATTATGAAGTGCTAATAAACAAAATTAGTTAACATTCTACATTGGCGAAGAATTTACAGGTTCACAGTCCTGCAAGTCTCGCAATACACACCGGCCGTTTAGCATGCAAACTACAAACAACCTGTCTCGCCTGCAAATGTAGTTTTCACCCGGTGCAGTACGTAGCTAGCGGAATGTATGGAGGACTCAGGCGAAGAGTCGGAATATCTGTTGACGGTCGTATATTTTATGGTTAGCTTATGTATTTTATTATTTGTGTATGATATGTATGAATATTATTTGTAACTCGTTTTGTTTAAGGGGCCTCTAGACGGGCTACACTTTTTGTGAAATATTTGGCTACACTATATCCCGGCCATTCTCGGCGACATTTCTACAACAGTATATGGCTCAATATTTTGTCTTTACACGGACTACATACATAAACTCGAACGAACCAAAATAAAGAGAAACGACACAAACACGAACATAGCTCTAGTCGAACAAATCGCAGCAAAATACACTTCACGTAGCATGAAAAAGGGACGCACGTAGGCCGTAAAGCGAGACAGGCTGAGAAAATATTGCAGTATTTTCGATTGCAAAGCGAATGTTCCGGCCATATGTCTGGGATACTAAAAAATCATCGGATACACAAAAAATATGTCACAATATATCCCGGCCATACCAAAAACATTGCTAAATATTTCGTAGTCTAGCCGTAAATGATGGCTGATGCTACCGGCCACACATTTGCAGCTACACATTTTCGTGAAAATATGGCCCGTCTAGATGCCCCATTTTGTACATACTTACATAACCTCACGCCTGTATCCCGGAGGGGTAGGCAGAGGCCAGGGACTGCCACTTGCCACGATCCTAACAGATCATCTTCGCTTCATCAACGTTCATAAGTCGTTGCATGCACGTACGCCGATTCCGGGTACTTTTCATCTTCCCCTTTGCTAACACATCCCCTATTTCGTCGATGTATGCCCGCCTGGGACGTCGCTTACCTTTATGTACATATTCTTCTAATATGTTTTGTGTACACCGACCTCTTTGTGTATTATTTCTATGCATCATGGGGTGGGCTGGAAGAGCTCTTTTTTATAGATAAGACTGAGAATTGTATACGGCAATACTTGGATATATGCCTTTTAATATATTTTACTTGCTGGTGTGTACAATAAAGACTAATCCTATCTAATAAAGTACACGACGTGCGTTTAGTGACTATGCCACTCGCCACAATAGTCGTCGTCAGGCTATACTAGTCCACTGCTGGACATAGCCCTCCCCTAAAGAGCGCCACGTTGTGCTATCATAGGGGGTAATGCCCATTATCCCCACGCTGGGCCTGCGGGTTGACAATAGTGACAAACCTCTTTCAGGTATAATATTAAAATATGCGAAAGTGGTCTGGATGTGCAAGTGTCAATCTCTGGTTTCTGCCTACCCCTCTGGAACATAGATGTGTGTGCATGTATGCCTTTTTTCTCTCTCTCTTTCTTTCTAAGAGAAAAACCGTGCCCTGCTGTGGAACGATAACAATGTATAACAAATTCACCATGCACATTCGAAATCAGAGTCTGAAAAGAATTTACATTGTGTTTGTTGAATGTCAATGTACTATGTTTTGCCTTCGTACCTAGTTTATAGTGGAGCAAAGGCCAGCTGCAGCAAAACAAAAACTATAAAAATATAACATTTACATACAGGCATATACATTGCTTCTTTCCCTACACTAGGATACCCTGTGTCGTGAGAACCAGAAACAACGACATCACAAACATGTAAACATCCAAGACCTGGGATTTTTTTGTCCCCAGCCGGGGTTCGAACCCAGGACCTCTTGTATGGTAGGCAAATATTATGTAACCATGGACTGGCAAGCGAGAGCCCCAGGTTCGATCCCGAGTGCGGGCATGTACCAATGACTTTGTTTAATTTCAAAGTTACGTACATTTGCGAATTTGTACTCTCAATACCACACACGTACTGACTAGTCTTTCCTGTGGGCTAGGCCGACTAAGCAGTCAGGATGGTATAGGTGCTGGGAAAGCCTACACCATCCATAAAACCATGTCCCAGGCACTACAGCGTCGGAGTGGTCCATTCACCCATCTAGTGTGAGTGAGGGTACCACTGGACGTTGTATAAATCATTTTATAACATATTTGCTTGTAAAGTGGTTGTAATTGCACCAATTTCAATATCGTAATGTATCTCATTACGTACTTGTGCGATAATGTAATGTAAAAGGCACGTGTTTTTTTTTAAATAAAGTTTTAAGATACTCCGTCTAAAAATGAACGATACTTTAAAAATCTTAGCAAAGAGGTTTTATGTCAAGAAAGTGGTCAATATTTTATGAATAAAATTAACTTTGGGAAATAAAATATAACAAATAAACATTTAATTCTTTAATTTAATTAATTTTGACAATAAATTACAACCTTTTTTTTTAATTAATTTTGACAATAAATTACAACAATTTTGTCTGTAACAAAAACACAAAAATATTAATTTACTTTATTAGTAATACTGGCTGTTTTTGTACCTTTGCCTAAAAAAAAAAGTTGATGCGCGCGCATCGCTTATTTTTGGACCAGTAAAAATAAATCCGCGCGCTTTTTCTTTTCGATGTATTGTTTTTATTTGAAAATGTCGTCAAGTAGTGATGACAACAAAGTCAGAGTTTTATTAATTTCCTCGTAAATATGTTATAAAACGTCGTATGACATAAGTGCGCTTTGAAAATTACAGCCTCTGCTTCCTTATAGCCCTCGCCGATGGCTCGGGCTAGTAATATCGCCTCGGCTGTAATTTTCAACTTACCGCACTTATAGCATAATGTACTATTATTTAGATGCAAAAAGGCCAATCATCATCATCATTATACTGTGTTTTAAGTGAATAAATTATTTCAATTCAATTCTTCAATACAGTCATACCAACGTTCTCTGGGTCTGCCTCTTGGTCTCTTTTGTTGCGGTGTCCACCTGGTCATAATCTTGGTCGCTCTGTTCTCCGGAATTCTCTCCAGGTGACTTGCCCATCTAAGCCGCGGCGACATGCAAAACCTGACAATTTTTCCCGCTTGATAAGTGCATCCTGTTTGTGATTCATAACAGAGCGATAGGTGTCATCCGCTTCTGAAATTAAATGAAGTAAGTAATGTACAGCGATATCATTCCGATGTAAAAGCCTAACTGCAAAGTGGGTAATCGGGGCTGCAAGTGATGCAACTTACTTCAGCCAGATGTTGCTGCCTGTACGTAATGCAGAGAATATTGTAAAGAGGTTCGAAATTTCACTGATGCCGGTGAGTCGCCCATTAGCTCAGTTGGAAAGAGCGCTGGCACGGATAGCCAGAGGTCGCGGGTTCGAATCCCGGCATGGGTGGAATTTTGAGCCTCTAAATAGGTTTTTAAAATTTGTCCTTAGCACGGGTTAGTGCATCAAAAAATAAATATAATTGTAGTATTGTTTCGCTCACTGGGCCAAAGATTTTTCTCAGAAAAATCAGAAAACGTAACTATCGGCGACGTTAAAATGATATGGGACAGCTAGATTTCGTTTTTCATGTTTCTTGTAAAGCCTTTCTTGATATGAAAAGTAGAATGTACTAGTATTTAAGTGTGAGACCTCTATCGTCAAAAATGTATAGGGATTTTTTTACACCCTGCACAGGCATGATATAAAATCGTATCATATCGTACCCCTCGTGTAATAAAAAAGGCGACATACCTGCATTAAGCTTTTTTAGGAGTCTTGTCCATTATTTCTGTAAAGTAATCTAGATTTCAAAATGGACACCTAGTTTCACTTTTATTTTTCATTAAGAAGCAGTTTCTGTGCTAATTCGATAAAACGTTTTTGATTTGATTGATTTGAAATTATTTGACCAAAGCAAAACCTTCGGCGTTTTGTGAAACATTGAAATCGCGAAAATATATCTCCTCGTAGGTTGTCAACTTAGTACGAAACAGATATTATTTTTGTGAATTCGAAGTTTTCCCCATAACAAAAGCTGTTTACATGGGCAAGTAGAATTCTCCTTTTTTTTAAACAAAATTTTAAAGAGCCATGTATGTTTGATTGGTCTTTTTGCATCTACGCAATGAGACGATCTATACAATGGTTGATATAAATTTCGAAACAAAATTTTGACTGTATCCGTTCTAAGCCCTGGAAATTTGATTACGTACGCCATTGAAGAAAAAGCAAACGCCCGAAGGAGTTGAAGATTATTACCAATCCTTTTTCTCATCAAACCATTGCGCGTTAGGAAATGTATTCCGTTCCGTCAGCACCGAAAGAGGCCGATATTAAGATGCATTTCAAGATGGCCCCTCGACTTCTGAAGGGTCGGCTTCATGAATTTCAAAAGGCTATCGAAATGCATTAGCTGAGCGCCGCAGCTCAAAGAGGTATGAAGCTTGCTGGTTGAAAATTGGCAATCGCATATTTTGATAATTTTAGAATGGTTTAATTACTTTGAAAACCAATTTAGAGGCTAAAAATTCCACCCATGCCGGGATTCGAACCCGTGACCTCTGGCTATCCGTGCCAGCGCTCTTTCCAACTGAGCAAATGAGCGACTCACTGGTACCAGTGAAATTTCGAACCTCTACAATATTCTCTGTATTACGTAAATATAAATATAATATTCGTTCCTAACTCAAAGCTCAACCACGCAAGAGGCGCGATTCTGGCACGACGCAAAAGGTCAGAGTTATGCTTTAATAACGAGGAAAATGTATTTACAACTAAAGTCAAGGTAAATTCTATCGAAAGATCTATTGCAGAACGGGCACCAGTTATTAACCTGTCAAAGAGACAACACGGTTCTAACCTCTGCGAAATCTCATCGCGGCAGCTCAATCAGAGAGCTCGATTTTGTCAATGGCCCTCGAATGATTTATGCCGAGTAACCTTTCAGATAAGTATTGGCTGCTTGTCGAGAAGAAAGCTTGCGGGTACACATGACTCCTTCGACATCTTACCATCCAATGCTCCTTCTTCTCAGCGTGTTGATGGCAAGCTATCGTGGTGAAAGAATTTGCCAATCAGCGTAAAGACTCTCGTGGATTAGTAGAATCGAGTGATTGGAATCAATCACTAGGGAGAGGATCGATCCGAGCGCTTCCGTGCTGCGCAAGGCACGTTAAGCCGTTGGTACCGGCGGTCATGTAATGGCAATCGTTAAGCCATGTCAGAGGCCTTAGGCGACTTGATAACTTCTGACAGTAAGGCCCGCCACTGTCTTACAATCCTTCACCAACCCGGACTTGGGCCCCGTGGTGGAATATGGCCTAACCTTCCTGCGGTGCAAGAAGAGCCTCGTGCCCCAGCAGTGGGGATATACAAAGGATTGATATCGTAAGGGACTCGCTGGTTGTTGCCTAGGTTTCGCCAGACGCACAGATTTAGCGAGTAGGTCGTTCGGGGAGGCGGGTTGGTTGTCTGTGCAAACTTCTGCGCCCATCACTAGGTTGGTATTTGGTTCACGGTATATTCTGCCTAACCATGTACGATGACAGTTGCCTTCAAATTACACAATAATTTTTTTCTATTTTAGCGCACCGCCTGTGATTTTTCAGTTCTGTTTACTGTTAAAAAACTAGCGCTGGAGTGGTGCGCCTCTTCAGTAGATGTCGTGTCAGTGCTTTTTCTACGCCCATTATATTATATAGCACCCAAAAAACACAAAGTTTTTTGTAGCAATTTTGCGGGTTCTTGAGAAGCGCTGCTAGACAGTATAGCGAGACGTTTAAAGTGCAATGGAGCAAGAAAAACAAAATTCTTCTGCTCTATATTACCAAATTTTTACTTTCACTTACTTTTTTCAATTAGTTTGCTCGAAAAAGCTGATAGTTACAAGCAATAAAAAGTTAAATCGGTTGTTCGGAATCCTAAGGGAGCGATTCATAACCGGTTTTATCCAGAATTAGTCTCGTTTTTCTAACATCTGGATATCATCCCGGCAAGATGACTTACCTGAAACTTATAGGTTTTGAGGAACTCCCGCGAATGTCTAAAAGACATCTGCAATCTCAAAGTCATATCGAGTGGAAGTACTTAGTTTCTTCCAGATGAATATTATATTAATTATTGAAACCGTTATTACATTGGCTTTTGGAATGTTACGTGCGAGTTTAACTATTTTTAATCAGTCAGGGTTGCTATACACAAAATTATTATTTACCGTAATAATATGCAAATTCAAAAAACTTCACGTATGAAAAAAAAATTAAAAATGTTTTATGAGCAGAAAAAAAGGAATTATATCATAATTATGACGTTTTAACAACGTCACATAGTATATTTGTATTCGGGAACAGATAAATTTAGTGTTATTCACAAACCTATTTAGAGGCTAAAAACTCCACCCATGCCGGGACTCGAACCCGCGACCTCTGGCTATCTGTCTGGCTGAAGTAATTTGCATTATTTGCAGCCCCGAGTACCTTACTTTGCAGTTAGGTTTTTACATCGGAATGATATCGCTGTACCCACATGATTATATTCTTTTTAATACAGTTGCTCAAAAAGTGGCGTATTACAGGGACGTATAGCGTGCGGGACGTGGGCTATTACACACTCGTGCTTTTTTTACCTTTCCCGCACTCGTGCGTTTTCTTTCCCAACTGTCAAAATAATGTCTATTAAAAAGAAAAACCAACCATGAAGTTTTTACTAAAAAAAATCATAGAAGTTTTTATGAGCTACTAATTTGTTTCAATATCAGATTTAATGATTTGATTGAATGAGTTAAGTTAGGTTTAATTTCATTTCAACTCAATAAATTTCATTTTCATTTCATATCAATAAAAAAATTCTACTTTTTTTTTTTTTTAGTTCGTCCCGCAAGGAACCGGCTAAGGTCTTAGACCATGCTGCCACGTCTTTGGTTTTTGTTCTTCATTATGAGTTTTTGGGAGGTTAGTCTTCAGTATAATATATTTTTCATGCTGCCATGTCTTTGGTTTCTATTCTTCATTATGAATTTTTGGGAAGTTAAAGTCTTCAGTAATATATTTTTCATGCTGCCACGTCTTTGGTTTCTGTTCTTCATTATGAATTTTTGGGAGGTTAAAGTCTTCAGTAATATATTATCGTCTTCAGTTTTAATTATATAAAATGTCCAATCCAATTTTAGTAAAATCCGTGTTTTTTTACGTCGTGTCCGTCGAATTAGTCAATCCGTGATTTTAAGTCAATTAAGGCAACACATACTCTTTTCTTTTTTGGTCGAAATCGAAACGTCAAAACAAACAAACCAAAAATATTACATAACCTTACAAATTCTAAATATTATGTACAAGTCCATTTAGAAAATATTTTACACGGCTAAAAGTCGTATTCGAGTATTAAACAAAATCAATATACAAGAAAAACTAAATCTGTCCTACAGTGTTAATTATGAATCTGAACAAAGACAAAAATGTGGAAGTATTTACAAGAAGAGCCTGAATGGAGCGCGGCACTGACTCTGGACTGCTATAGATTTCAATCAGCTCATCCATTAGCACAAGGCGCTGGATGCCAAAGGATGGGCATTCGAAGAATAGATGATGTAAGGATTGCTCAGTTTGGGAGCTGCAATGGTCACAGAACGGACTCTGAACCATTTTTAACCGGAACAGATGATAGTTTAGATTACAATGACCAAAACGAAGCCTTGAAATAGTAGTGTAATATTTCCTATGAATGTAAGTATTGTTTTTACAAAACCAGGGCATGCTACCAATGGGAACATTAAATGTAGCATACCATAAGCCTTTATTTTCAGCTTGAACTGTGTAGTTCCAGTGTCTTTTCCAGATATCTATAGATCTTTTCTTTAGAAGAGAGATTACATCTGTCCAGGGAACAGAAACATTAAGATTATAGCTGGAGTCAGGAATAGTATCTGCATTATTTGTAATTGCTGTAGCCAAAAAATCAGCCCTTTCATTTCCTGCTACACCAACATGTGAAGGAACCCACACAAATGAAACATCTATGTTATGAATAAGAAACAAATCTAACCACTCCTGCTTGATTAAAGAAATTAAATAATTTGTATTAGCTTTGAATCTATTATTTTTGAGATTTTCCAGAACACTCATACTATCACTGATAATTACATATTTATAACATCCATCACTTTTATTATTGATATTTTTTAGGGCTGCTAGTATAGCCACGGCTTCTGCTGTGAATATACTAATGTTTGAATTTATTTTATGACCAGTGCCTAAATTAAAAAAGCCATCAAAAAAAGCAAACGAGACAGCATTATCAGTTTTCGACCCATCAGTATAGAGGAATCTACAATCATCAGTGAACTCTGAAAGTTTGTTGTACACATCTTGTTTGGTGCATAAATTGTGATCAATTATTATATTTATTGCAGGAAATTTACTAAGAAAATTTCCCTGATAACAAGGAAGGAGAGGGGATTTATAAATCTGTAATGTTTCCAGAAAATTAATGTACTGAGCAAAGCCCTGAAGGATATAAAGAGAATTTGGAGGAGAATTCATCAAGCTCAGCAATAGGTAATTATTTCTCTTACTATATAATTTTAATAAAAATCTTTCTTTCAGATAAGTAAATCTAATAGCTAATGGAGGGAGTTTGCACTCCACCTGCATTACATTTATAGGAGTACTTTTAAATGCTCCTGTGATGAGTCTCAAGTTTTTATTTTGAATTTTATCCAAGGCATTCACCAATCTACTGTCACCACCAAAACAAAGAAAACCATATTCAAAATGACTACGAACCAATGATTTGTACAGAAGTAACAATATTTTCGGATCTGCTCCCCACGAAATCCTGCACAAAGATTTCAAAATATTATGGGCCTTATTGGCTCTTAAACTTAGCAATTCAACATATTTTTTCCAAGACATATTGTGAGTAAAGATAATACCTAAAAACTTAGCCTCTTGAGAAACAGGAATGGGGACTTTGTTGTAGAATACAGAAGGAATATTATTGCTAGCTTTACCAAATACAACCACTTTAGATTTTAATGCATTTATATCAAGATTCAGATAGGTGAAGTATGTAGACAACCCTTTTAAAGATTTGTTAAGAATTTCACTGATGTTTTTTAATTTTTTTCCAGATGCATAAACAACCAAGTCGTCAGCAAATTGAAGATTTTTGACTTCAGAACCCAAAATGAGATTTAAACGGCGGATATATAAGAGGAAAATTAATGGAGAAAGTATTCCGCCTTGACAAACACCAACAGAAGCGAATGGTGGACCATAAAGATTACCATTATATTTTACATAGACTTCCCTCTCAGTAAGAAAATTATGAATCCAATTAACAATTTTATTTGGGATCCCGCTGGAAAGTAACTCAACACAAAGAATGTCGACATTGACACTATTAAATGCTCCAGACATATCAAAAAACACCGACATCAAATAATATTTTTTATTTAAACTATTTTGTATGTCAAGCTGCAGCTGACAGATGCTTTCACGAGCTGATGATCCTCTTCGAAAGCCAAATTGATTAGAAGGTAAAATACTATTTTGTTCTACATAAAATTCCAACCTTTGTTTTATCAGTTGTTCAAAAACTTTGCCTATGCAAGATGTCAAAGCAATAGGACGGTAGGAATCTGGATTTGATCGAGGCTTATCTGGCTTTAATATGGGCACTAAACAATCGGACTTCCATGAGTGGGGAATCTCGTTGCTCAACCATAGGTTATTTAATATTTCAAGCAAAATCTGTAAGCTATTTTTACTAAGCCTTTTTAACATTATATAAGGAATACCATCCAGACCAAATGCGCCATCTTTTCTCGAGAGAATAGCTGATATTAATTCTTCAATTGAGAAAGATTTTATCATAAAATTATTTACAGGATTTGTTTCACTGTCCGGGGAAAATTTTGGTTTATTATTTACATGGTCGGGTGTATACTTTTGCAAAAAATCTTGTATCCAACTATCATTGTCATTATTAAAAGAGTAAGTTTTGTTGAATTTACGCATACAATTCCAGATTATTGACAGAGGTGTACATCGATTGAAGGAGCTACACAGTTCAATCCAGCTATTAGATCTTTCCATTTTTAACAAAAGTTTTTTATGTGCTTGTAATTTTTTAAATTCAATGTAAGATTGATCTGAAGGATTATTTTTAAAGTTAATATAGGCAAGTTTGGAATTTTCTACAGCTTCTGAACATTTTTTATTCCACCAAGGAAGAGAGAGCTTCTTGCGTATCAGTCTACGACGAGAGTTGATAGCACCAAAAGAAGAAGAAACAGAATTACGATTTGTAAGAGAGTCATTAACTACATTATGCAATATGTTACAAAAACTGTTATATGCTGTCAACGGAGTGTAATTTTCAACCTGAAAATCAGACAGTTGTGTGTCTACATATTGTTCATATAATGTCCAATTGATCATTTTAAAGTTAGGATAGATGGGCAAAGGATTAGCACCATTGCTGTTTACAAGACCATCATCATTAATACTATTATTTACAAAAACCTTAATAATTACAGGAAGATGGTAGCTGCCAAGAGGATCATTATGTACAGACCAATCGCAAGACAGAGCCAGTGATGGGGAAGCCAGTGATAAATCCAAAGCATTGGGACGCCATGTCAAGGAGCCCACAGTAGTAACCTCGCCGGAATTCAAAACAACCAAATTTTTTTCATCAATAATTTCCAAAATATCTCTTCCTCTAGGATTAATAGAATGGCACCCCCACAAAGTATGGTGTGCATTAAAATCACCTGCAAATAACATTGGTTCGGGTATTGACTCTATTATTGACTGAAATTTAAGTTTATCAAAAGATGGGACACAGTTTGTAGGACAGTAAAAACTTACAATACTCATTTCTTTATTATTTACAGATATCCTTACACAAATGTTTTGTAAGGAGTTGTCCGAATATGTATTAATTTTTTTATAATTTAAACTATTATGTATTAAAATTGCTACACCATTATGTTTATTACCAATATCGTTTCTTTCTATTCGATATCCTTTTATGTTAAAATCTTTAATAGGAGTTAGCCAAGTCTCTGATATTATTGCTACATGTATATCGTTTTCATAAAGAAATTGTGTTAATAGAAATTTATTGCTAATAATACTCTGGGAGTTCCACTGCATAATATTAAGTTGATCCATTGTTAGAAGAAGTGGTATTTCTTACAGTTTGTGCTAAGATTTCTTTTATTGATGTAGAGTTGATTGGGGTGTTTTTCTGATTTGTAACTATTTTTGTAATTGCTTGAATGAGTATGTTCATGAAAAAATCTGATTTCGTTAAATTTTGAATTTGTGTTTCGATGTTCGATTTTGTTAATTGGGGGAAGGAGTTTTCACTGAATAAATCTGAGTATGTGACGGCCCTTGACTTAATTTTGTTTTCCTCTATTTTCAATTTTTTTTGTGGACATGTGTTAGAGATAGCTATGTGATTGCCTCCGCAGTTGCAGCATTTCGCGTTTTTAGGATCCTCTTTACATGTTTTAAAGTGGTGATTTTCTGTGCAGATCGAGCACACAACCGAATTTCGGCAGTATTTGGCAATGTGGCCAAACTTCATGCACTGAAGACATTGCTTTACTGGTGGTATATAAGCGCTTACCTCGTGTCTCCAAGAGTCGAGATAGACGTACTGAGGCAATTCAGTGGATGCAAAAGTTACCGCGACTGTCTGAGTGGGAAGATGTGACACGTCGCCGTCGTCACTCCGCACCCGACGCATGAAACGTCTCACTTGAATTACATTTCGAGAGCTGCCAATCAACGAGAAGATTTGTTTGTTGGAAAGGTCAGTAGGGACTGAGGTAAGAACCCCAGTTGCTTCAGTGTCGCTAGCCGGTATAGTGGCCTTCAGGTCTAGTTCGTCGAGTAATTTTTTATTCTGCATAAACACATTTGCATTGTTTGACAAATCGAACGTAATGCCAATCTTGAATTTATTTACTGACTTCAGATGTAGAATGCCAGTGACGCAGAATTTGCGTATGGCATGGGAGAGAGCTAGCCTGTCTTTGTCGGAAAACGGTTTTTCATTTTCGTGTGACACGAACACTATATATTCCGATTTTTTACTGTTTTCAGGATACCTCCTAGAGTACCCTGGAACCTTAAAAACATTGTACTTCCTGGAGGAGTCATCATCCGAGTCCGAAGTGTCCATAGCTGGTGATGATCGCTCGTCAGGGGGATCAGTTTTTTTCCGCTTCTTTCCCGCCCCCATCTTCTAATTACAATATGTACAAACTTGTCTACCAACTATATGTACAATTCACTTTGTATTTACAGAGAAATATAAAAGTTATCAATTTATTGAAAATTGTTCAAATTTCGCCGCCTTTACTCATCCAAGGTTCCCGCGCTTTTTTTCAAAAAAAAAATTCTACTGAAGACTTGGCTGTATGGGCATAGTTTCCTTTGCCTACTAGAATGGGTACAGAAAAAAATCTCTGCTTATATTTTTTTACGGTTGGCGCCATTTTCCAAATAATTTTTCTTTATTAAATTGCTTATTTTTTTCGCAACTGTATTAAAAACAGTCGTTCAGTACGCGTGCGAAACTGTCATTGCAACTTGTTCCGACTGTCAACCTTCGCCTTCGGCTGCGCCTCGGCTCGGGTAGACATTTGTCGGAACTCTTTTCAATGACAGACTTTCCGCACTTGTAATGAAATATACTATTTTATTGCACTAACCCGTGCTAAGAACACCTATATAGGTTTTTAAAATTGTCCTTAGCATGGGTTAGTGCATTAAGGGCTGATTTTTCAATAGTCAGATAACTTTTATCTGAGGAATAAAAATGGCGGTTTGACATAATTTTCATACATAAGCTGTCAAACCGCCATTTTTATTCCTCAGATTTAAGTTATCTGACTATTGAAAAATCAGCCCTAAAAAGAATATATTTAGTGTAATTCAATTTTATGCAAATTAAGATATTTTCAGGAATACGATGAAAAAATAATTTTGTTTTGTGAATTCAAAAGTTTATATGTAAGTAAGTTCCTACGACGATTCCTGAATTATATCTCGACATTCCTGAATTATATCGTGGATAAGTTGATAGGAATCATGCCATTAAAGTCATGTCCTCTAAAAATACTCCTGGACTATCCTCAATCACATTACAGATCAGGATAAATACATAGCAGATACCTCTTTTTATGCAGCCTATAAATGTCCCACTGTAGGACACAGGCTTTCTCTGAGAGAGAGAGAGAGAGAGAGAGAATATGGAGATAATTACCACGCGTGCCCATAGCGCATTGGCAAATTCAAGCGCTGAGGTATTTGAACACCTCAACCACTCAGGTTTCCTCAAGACGTTTTCTTTCAGTTTAGCGAGTGCTATTGCTACAATAACTTCACAAATGTACATAACTTAGAAAACAAAGTCATTGGTACATGCCCGCACTGAGAATCGAACCTGGGTCTCGCTACCGTGTTTTGTGTTCCACCAACTGAGCTACCACCGCTAGATACCTACATGGGTTTTTTTTCAGTCGACGATTTCATTCCTTTCACGCAAAAATGTTGGCGTTCCACTAAACAGCCAGCGGCACCCCGAAAAAGAGGAAACATTCGAAAAAAGAAAACATACTCCCTCCAAGCGGCCCCGGAAACGGATGCGGCCGCCGCTCGTTCTGAGCTGTGTAATTTCGCGCGCGCGCCTTCCGCATTCTATTTTTGAATGTCACTTTTTTATGTGATTTTTTTAGCGGCCATTGCTGCGCGCCTTCGTTCCGTGTTACGCATTACACGAACAGCTCGTTAAAATACGTGAAAGAAAATATACTGTCGCTGAGGTAGAGGAGGATATTCAGTACACGCCTTTTGGCATCGTTTTTTCTTCATTTATTTTCGTCTCCATAATAATGCTGTTAGTTTACAAAAATAAAAAAATATTAAAACAATGTTAAACTTCACCCGTTAGGTTTTAATTTTTTCAAATTAATATGGGCGTTTCTCGAACAATCGCTATCGGTTAATCTATTGTAAAATGCTCTCAGTTGGTTGAAGTATGAAAAAAAACAACTGTCAACTATACAGATTGACAGATTAAAATTCAAATCATTTTATTTCAACGTAAAGAATTTACATTCTGTTTGCTAAATGTCAATTATTAGATTATTAGTGTACGAGAAACAGGGAGTTTATTATATATTAATACCTACTTTCATTGCATTTTAAAATGAATACAATACGGTGGACTTAATGCCTTAAGCATTTTCTTTACCAGTCAACCGCAGGAGGTGGAAGAAAAAAATTGGTTTACCTTTTCTTTATGTAGCAAATAAACGTCCCGCTGCAGGGCACAGACAGGTCTTCTCTCAGAGAGCGAGTATGGGCTTAATTAACTCGAGTGCCCACCGCGGATTGGCAATTTTAAGCTTGACACTCAGGTTTCCTCACAATGTTTTCCTTCAAAGTTAGCAAGTAATAGACATAGACATCTTTATACTATTTTTACTTTTAATGCACTAACCCGTGCTAAGGAACAAATTTAAAAACCTATTTAGAGGCTAAAAATTTTCCGATGTTAAACCTAACTGCAAAGTAAGTAGTCGGGGCTGTAAGTAATGCAATTTGCTTAAGTCAGATGTCGCTGCCTGTACGTAATACAGAGAATAGTGTAAAGAGGTTCAAAATTTCACTGATGCCGTGAGTCGCCCATTGGCTCAATTGGTAGAGCGCTGGCACGGATAGCCAGAGGTTGCGGGTTCGAATCCCGGCATGGGTTAAATTTTTTGCCTCTAAATAGGTTTTTAAATAGACATCTTTATTCGTAATTATAATTTACACGTCAGTTTGTTTATAATTCGGATTCAATAATGACAATTCAAAATAACACAATAAATATAACGCAACATGTACATTGACAATCAACACAATTGTTTGTGAAACGTCTATTAGCATAGCGCTCACTCACAGGTTCTTATACATACTTATATTTTATTTAAGTATATCTAAAATAATTAGAACAGCTAATTAAGCCAGCCATCAATATTACAAATTGTTTGCTTGACAAGCCACTTTTTTAATTTCAATTTAAAGCACTGAAAGGATTTTGAATCAATTATATCGACTGGCAGACGGTTACATGTCCGCACTGGGAATTGAACCTGGGTCTACTGTTTCCGAGTCCATTGTTCTACTCACTGTGCTACCATCTTTAGATTAATTTAATAGAAAATAACTTTTATTATTATTGATATTGAAGATAAGGTTTTTGGGTTTTGTGTTACAACAACAATAATACATTGTGTTTACAAAATATATAACAAGCGAAGTACTTATTCAACGGTATAATTCTCCAAAATTATTCTGGAAAAGCAATTGTGACGTCTTTTGCAGAGTTAATTAGCGATTTAATCAAGTTAATTGGCCTGTTTACCTGTATTACCGGGTGGTAGAATAAAAACAAATGAAAAATTTAAAAACCTATTTAGAGGCTAAAAATTTCACCCATGCCGGGATTCGAACCCGCAACCTCTGGCTATCCGTGCCAGCGCTCTACCAATTGAGCCAATGGGCGACTCACGACATCAGTGAAATTTTGAACCTCTTTACACTATTCTCTGTATTACGTACAGGCAGAGACATCTGACTTAAGCAAATTGCATTACTTACAGCCCCGACTACCTACTTTGCAGTTAGGTTTAACATCGGAACGATATCACTGTACCCACATGATTATACTATTTTTATTTTTAATGCACTAACCCGTGCTAAGGAACAAATTTAAAAACCTATTTAGAGGCTAAAAATTTCACCCATGCCGGGATTCGAACCCGCAACCTCTGGGTATCCGTGCCAGCGCTCTACCAATTGAGCCAATGGGCGACTCACGACATCAGTGAAATTTTGAACCTCTTTACACTATTCTCTGTATTACGTACAGGCAGAGACATCTGACTTAAGCAAATTGCATTACTTACAGCCCCGACTACCTACTTTGCAGTTAGGTTTAACATCGGAACGATATCACTGTACCCACATGATTATACTATTTTTATTTTTAATGCACTAACCCGTGCTAAGGAACAAATTTAAAAACCTATTTAGAGGCTAAAAATTTCACCCATGCCGGGATTCGAACCCGCAACCTCTGGCTATCCGTGCCAGCGCTCTACCAATTGAGCCAATGGGCGACTCACGACATCAGTGAAATTTTGAACCTCTTTACACTATTCTCTGTATTACGTACAGGCAGAGACATCTGACTTAAGCAAATTGCATTACTTACAGCCCCGACTACCTACTTTGCAGTTAGGTTTAACATCGGAACGATATCACTGTACCCACATGATTATACTATTTTTATTTTTAATGCACTAACCCGTGCTAAGGAACAAATTTAAAAACCTGATCACTGATGTCGTGAGTCGCCCATTGGCTCAATTGGTAGAGCGCTGGCACGGATAGCCAGAGGTTGCGGGTTCGAATCCCGGCATGGGTGAAATTTTTAGCCTCTAAATAGGTTTTTAAATTTGTTCCTTAGCACGGGTTAGTGCATTAAAAATAAAAATAGTATAATCATGTGGGTACAGTGATATCGTTCCGATGTTAAACCTAACTGCAAAGTAGGTAGTCGGGGCTGTAAGTAATGCAATTTGCTTAAGTCAGATGTCTCTGCCTGTACGTAATACAGAGAATAGTGTAAAGAGGTTCAAAATTTCACTGATGTCGTGAGTCGCCCATTGGCTCAATTGGTAGAGCGCTGGCACGGATAGCCAGAGGTTGCGGGTTCGAATCCCGGCATGGGTGAAATTTTTAGCCTCTAAATAGGTTTTTAAATTTGTTCCTTAGCACGGGTTAGTGCATTAAAAATAAAAATAGTATAATCATGTGGGTACAGTGATATCGTTCCGATGTTAAACCTAACTGCAAAGTAGGTAGTCGGGGCTGTAAGTAATGCAATTTGCTTAAGTCAGATGTCTCTGCCTGTACGTAATACAGAGAATAGTGTAAAGAGGTTCAAAATTTCACTGATGTCGTGAGTCGCCCATTGGCTCAATTGGTAGAGCGCTGGCACGGATAGCCAGAGGTTGCGGGTTCGAATCCCGGCATGGGTGAAATTTTTAGCCTCTAAATAGGTTTTTAAATTTGTTCCTTAGCACGGGTTAGTGCATTAAAAATAAAAATAGTATAATCATGTGGGTACAGTGATATCGTTCCGATGTTAAACCTAACTGCAAAGTAGGTAGTCGGGGCTGTAAGTAATGCAATTTGCTTAAGTCAGATGTCTCTGCCTGTACGTAATACAGAGAATAGTGTAAAGAGGTTCAAAATTTCACTGATGTCGTGAGTCGCCCATTGACTCAATTGGTAGAGCGCTGGCACGGATAGCCAGAGGTTGCGGGTTCGAATCCCGGCATGGGTGAAATTTTTAGCCTCTAAATAGGTTTTTAAATTTGTTCCTTAGCACGGGTTAGTGCATTAAAAATAAAAATAGTATAACAAATGAAAAATGTTACTTTTACATTGTAAGGTCATATTGGCATGGGTGGAATTTATAGCCACCAAATAGGTTTTTAAAATTGTAATGTCAGTTAAACCTATAACAAAATTGGATCATCATCATCAACCCATTATGTCCCCACCAAGGGGCACGGTTCTCTTCCCCGAGGAAGGTAATGGCCATACCCCACCACGGGCCAAGTCCGGATTGGCGGAGGCTTGCAAGACTAGTGGCTGGTCTTACTGTCAGAAGTTTAGACACACCATAGGCTAAATGTATGTTTTTTTGTTGCGTTCATTGTGTATTTCGTTTCTTTCTGTTGTGCTCAGATTATGTCAATTTATCTGTTTGATGATACCTGAGGGAAATCATGTCATCAAACATGCCCTACAGATCCCATCCATCATAAGAGGTAGACGACGTCCACAAACCACCTGGTGGGGAATGGTAGCAAAGGACTTGGAGCGAGCCCAGTTGAGCGAGCGGACAACCCAGGACAGAAAATCCTGGAGCAAAAGAACGAGGAGAGCCGACCCCAAATAATGGGATGAGGCAAAGAAGAAGAAGATCTGTTTATTTTGCTTCTGTCATGTGCTTGTTGTTGTAATAAATGTCTTTCTTTTTTTTCTTAGTAAATGCGCACGAAGCGCTCGTGGCCTAGGCAAACTGAGTGATTGGAATCAATCACTTGGTTAAGCAACAACAGGCGCGGTCAGGTACAGGATGGGTGAGCGTCCCGTGACTACCGCTAGTGGCATTTTTCCGAGTGCTTCCGTATTTCACAAGGCACATTAATCCGTTAGTGCCGGCTGTCATATAATGGCAGTCGTTAAGCCATGTCAGAGGCCATAGGGGCGGCTTGATAACTTCTGACAGTAAGGCGCGCCACTGTCTTACAATCCTCCATCAACCCGGAACTGGCCCCCGTGGTGGAGTATGGCCTAACCTTCCTGCAATGCAGGAAGAGACCCGTGCCCCAGCAGCGGGGACATACAAGGGTTGATAACGATAAAATGTGCACGATTACGCAAAACCACATAAAATTATGTCAAACTATATTTGCCTACTAAATCTTTGTATACTCGGCATGAACCATTTCAGAATTCAGAATTATTTAAAATAGTTACTAGTTAAGTAAAAAAAATTGTAGTCCGACGAAAATTATACAGTACAATTTCCGGTCTTATTCCAAGTTGACTATTGACGTTGAAAAATATATTATATAATATTAACAACACTGAAAAATACGTAATTCGCAGTAAAACAGAAGCTACTGGCAACACCAAATATAATTACGTTTTTAAACTGTCTTTCTGCGTAATTTTAATCGCGTCTTTGTCTAGATGACCTCAAAGTTGCCAAAGTCTTGTACATTAATTAACTAAGAAGCGGGATATTATTACAAACTGAAACAAGGCTTCGCGTTGCTATTTAAATAACGGCTTGACGAGTTTATTCATGATAAAAATAACTTTAATATTTCTTAATAATTCGCGATACTCATACATAGTTTTATATTAAACGGGTTTATTTACCACGATTATTATTTATTAGGTAAAACGTAATTACCTTAGCTGCGAAAAATTTCAAATGACTACCCACAATAATTGACTGCACTCGCCAATTTAGTCTTACCCGGGACCACGGCAACTGCAACGCTGCCAAAACTTCGGGAAATAAGGTACAGTTGTTAGCTTTTAGAATATACCTCGGCTACTATCGGATAGAATCGGATGTACTCATGTTAAAGAAATATCGGAACTATAGTGCGTTCACATTAACTTGACGCGTGAGAGAATTGGTAGCACTGAGATGTTTACTGTTACCATGTTATAAGAAATCATTCCCATTACTTGGGGAAGATAAAAAGATTGAGGGCTTGTTTTACCATCTTCCGATTAGGTCCAAAAGCTAATTCACATGTTATGTCCTTGTTACCAATTCTCTCACGCGTCAAGTTAATGTGAACGCACTGTAATATGACTCATAACTTTTTTTTTTATTATTATTTTTTTTTTATTTTATTTTAGAATCACCAAACAGAAAGTTACACTATGACATGTCAGTTAAGCATATGAGTATTACAAAACAAGATTGTAGTGTATCTACAAGCAGGTGATCACAACACGCAATACATTTATAGTTAGGGTAGTAGGTAAAATGAAACACAATTTTACATATTAGGTACAAACAATGAAACAGAGTCTTAAAAATTATGGGTAAAACAGTAAGCCAGTGAGACAAACTTTTATCTAACTCGTGTTGCTTTTAATACAACTTTACATAACATTTAAAAATAGTGAATAAAAGTAATTAAAACTACACTATTTTTATTTTTAATGCACTAACCCGTGCTAAGGAACAAATTTAAAAACCTATTTAGAGGCTAAAAATTTCACCCATGCCGGGATTCGAACCCGCAACCTCTGGCTATCCGTACCAGCGCTCTACCAATTGAGCCAATGGGCGACTCACGGCATCAGTGAAATTTCGAACCTCTTTACAATATTCTCTGTATTACGTACAGGCAGCGACATCTGACTTAAGCAAATTGCATTACTTACAGCCCCGACCGAAAATTTCAGCCCGAAATTTCACTGATGCCGTGAGTCGCCCATTGGCTCAATTGGTAGAGCGCTGGTACGGATAGCCAGAGGTTGCGGGTTCGAATCCCGGCATGGGTGAAATTTTTAGCCTCTAAACAGGTTTTTAAATTTGTAATTAAAACTGTTTTTATACGGATTTATGCTCGTTTATTACATTTTTTTTACAATTTTCCAGCGTTTCGGCACTTCTTCAGGTGCCGTGGTCCCGGATGACTGAGGTGACAGGTGTCTTTTAGAAATCATTAACGGTTAGTTTACTAACCTCGGCAAAAATTACAAAAGTTAATTATGAAGTTACGTTCCAAAATAGACAAACCATTTATTTTTTTATATAAAGTCAACAATATTGATTATTAGTAATTGAAGTTAAAATTAAATTTATAAACTAATTACTTTATATGAACTTAAAGATACTGATTATTAATTGAAATTAAATTTATTTTTATTATTTATTCTACAGTCACACTTCTAGCAAGGGGGTCTCATGCACTTAAGCACTGGTTCCCATGCTACCGGTATGTTCCAACCACGATCTCTATTAAAATTTGGATGCCGGCGGAACTCTATTGCCTCACGTATCATTCTAGGGAAGAAACGGATTTAATTATGTCTACTGCTCGTGTTAACCTTAGAAAATACTATAGTGAATAAAAGTTTTAAGCAGAGCAGGAAGTAGTATTACATTCGTGTGCTTTCGGCGAAAACCGAACCCTACTCTAGGGCCCGAGGTATATTTTGAAAGCTAACAGACTGTAATTACGTTATACCAAATAAATAATCGCGATTAGACCCGTTCAATAGAAAAATTACTTTCACTTAAATAACTAGAGCTGTGATAGCCCAGAGGGTAGAAGATTGAACTCTGAAGCGAGAGACCCAGGTTCTATTCCCATTGCGAGCAAGTACCATTGACTTTGTTTTCTAACCTTCCACACCTAAAAAAAAGCCCAGGTCTTGGATGTTTACATGTTTGTGATGTCGTTGTTTCTGTTTCCCACGACACAGGGTATACTAGTGTGTTACGAGTCCGTACCTGCACCGGTTGCAATATAACAAAGGCAGATTCCCAATATAATATGAATCATCAGAAGGATTGCCAAATCTAGATGCTGAGCAAGCAAACACTCAATGTGAGGTCTCCGCGAGCAGCCCCGAAGCCTTTGCCGCACCACCGCTGGTAGCGCGAGGACATCCCTGATCATCGTGATCAATAGAATAACTTAGTATTTAATTTAATAGTATAATTTATGTAATTCAATCGAGAATTAATTTAATCAACATCGAGTTGAACTTTGTCTTGTTTTTTAAAAATCCTCTCCGACGGCCAAGTCCATATTTAGTGTGGGGCCAGAAGCAATGTATGTGCCTGTATGTAAATGTTATGATATGTTACCTTCTCCTTCCACGTTGTTTTCTCGTGGTAACGAACAAGTAGGAGACAGTTATTTTTATGTAACTATAAACGTCCCACTGCAGGGCATAGCCCTTCTCTCAGAGAGAGACAGTATGGGCTGCTTAATTATCACGCGTGCCCAAAGCGGATGGTAATTTCAACCGCTGAGGTATTTGAATAACTCTGACTCCCACGTTTCCTCACGATGTTTTCCTTCACGGTCAGCGAATGGTATTGCTAACCTTAACCTCAGGTCAAGTTAAGACCTGTCACTTCAGTCATCCGAGACCACGGCACCTGAAAAAGTCCCGAAACGTCGGAAAATTGTAAAAAAAATGTAATAAACGAGTGGAATCCGTATAAAATCAGTTTTAATTATATTCTTTTTGTTGCACTAACCCGTGCTAAGGCAAATTTTAAAAACCTATTTAGAGGCTAAAAATGCCACCCATGCCGGGACTCGAACCCGCGACCTCCAGATTGAGAAACCGACGTTCAACCGCTCTAGTAATCAAAAAAATCACTTCACCCAGCATGAAAGTACGAAGTACGAGAAAACATGAAAGTACACCCAGACTGAGACTACTAACTTGTACAAATGTTCGGCGGCCCTAAGTGGAAATCAAATCCACGACCTCTGTCTTGGTACCCAAGCCCCTTAGCGGCTAGACCAACGAGGCAGTGACGAGTGTTTGTATTGTTGTTTTGTATCGCTAATAAATAATATTATTTGACATAACATAACATTTACATACAGGCGCATATATTGCTTCTGGCCCCACACTAGGATACCCCGTGCCGCGTGAACCAGAAACAACGACCTCACAAACATGTAAACATCCAAGACCTTGGTTTTTTTTGTGTCGCCAGCCGGTATTCGAACCCGGGACCTCTTGCATGGTAGGCAGATGCGCTACCACTACGCCACAGAGGTCGTCAATATTCACATATTTTATAAATATTTTTGCACTAGTTACCCGTCTTTCTGAATTCCTTCAGCAACTTTATATCATAAGGTGGTCTGGAAGACATCGTTTTTAGCATATGGCCGCCAATTGAACTATTGTACAATTATTTTGTACTAGTATTTATGGTTTTTCCAGTGTACAGTAAAGTAGTCTCATCTTATTTGTATTTATCTAAATAAATGGAAGGAAGAGAATTTAAACAGCGGAAATTGCTTAAGTGTTTGAGTTAATAATAGTGGAAAGCAAGCTTTGCCGTCTCCTGTAGTGTCAAGTTATGCAAAATTATTACTAGGTCCTGCATAATGCCGCGACAAAAGAATAATAGTGTAAAAAAGGTGGTAAAAAGGGTAATTTATGGATATCCTCTTAGTAAACTGTCTGCTACAAACAGGGTTGCTTCATAGAGTAAAAACTGGCTAAGTGCTTATCAGGCTCGCGCAGTGTAGGGTTCCGTAGGAGTGATTTTTCAAAGAACTAACAATCACATTAAATTATTTTTCAATGGAATTTTACAAAGTTTTCCTTTCATGCGTTGGTCGTCTTTTACTCGGTAACTGAAGCCTATGTTGGGTAAAGGACCCATTTGAAAACTAATACTAAAAACTAATGAGAAAATAAGATACTTACAAAGTCTGTCCGCGTCGACGCCTCTCGACCTGGCAGCCGGCGCCGTTCAGGATGGGTGCACTGAGGTTTGGGGATCCCTAGACTTCCCCGTCTATCTCCAAGAGCTCTTTCCCTAGAAAGCTACCTACCTGCAGTGCACTTTCACGGCACCGCGTTTTTCACCAAAATATATTCACTATTTTGGTTGATCCGTCGCCCAACAACAACACTGTCAATACTGGGAGCCGTCCCTGAACTTATTTCGCACTTTGCACGAAGATATAAGCCCAGCAATTTGATTGCCACACAATTTACACATTTCACAACCAACAAAAACAACAAGAGGTCAATGTTCCAACTCATCTGACAGCTGTCAAGTACAGTGTTGCCAAAATCACACTTCTATTCTAAACAGCCATGATAGACTTTCTTTAATGTGTGTTTGCTACTGCGTTGAATTTCTCACGTTTCTGCAATCAACCATTTAATCGGAAGAGGTGACATAACGACTCCATTTTTTTTTCTGGGATGGCCACAGGGTTATATTATTTAAAAACCTATTTAGAGGCTAAAAAATCCACCCATGCCGGGATTCGTACCCGCGATCTCTGGCTATCCGTGCCAGCGCTCTTTCTAACAGCTAATGGGCGACTCGCCGGCATCAGTGAAATTTCGAACCTCTTTACAATATTCTCTGTTTATATTCCACATTTTTGGTCTATGATTCCACTAACCCGTGCTAAGGACAATTTTAAAAACCTATTTAGAGGCTCAAAATTCCACCCATGCCGGGACTCTAACCCGCGACCTCTGGCTAACTGTGCCAGCGCTCTTCCAACTTAGCTAATGGGTGACCCGGCATCAATGTAATTTGGTATTTCAACTACAAATTCGCGAGTGAATTAATACCAATGAATACCAACCTTTTCTTCCGGCTGTATATTTATTCTGTGCCGGCGTTTTTAAATAAACAACAACGAGTCGTTTTGCGAAACATGCGCTGTGTCTTATTTGAATTTTAAAATTGGAATGGCGGTTTTCATGTTACGGCAAAAATGTTTGTAAATGCTAATTTCGAAACGAAATTATGGACGCTGATGTTGTTTGTTTAAATTACGCGGAAATATGTAAAACTCATTATTACGAAGACAAAAAAACACTACAATGCCGAAGAAACGAGGTCCGTGAGCTCTAAATGAGGTGTTTTTGGCTTAGTATGTAGTATTGTAGAACTTTTATAAGTATTAAACTGGAACGACTTCAACTTTGTGCTTTATCTACTTTAGAATAGAATAGAAAAACATTTATTCAAATACCACAACACACATAAAAACTTAAAAATAATAACATGGCCAGTAAAAGAACACACTTCAGGTAAGAAATACCAATAATTACAGTAATTTTATAAAATAAATGCATACAGACAAAATGAGCTTAGCTGGTGGAGGAGCTGTGTGTCATGGTACCAGAATAGGTTCTAGACTCAGCATATGTCCCAGGTTGTGAGTGGACAACCAGTGACGCTGGTATTCTGCTAGAACCTGCTTAAGTAACGTACGAACAATCAACGCAAGCATTTGTAATAGAGAACCAAAAATACCTGTCTACATTAAAGCAGTGTTGAAATTTATAAATGTATGGTAGATTGGTAGCACGATAGATTATAGTTCTTAAGAATGAAATAGACAATAAATTATTTCGTAATTATTATATGGGACAACTAGTCAGGAAATAGGACACAGATTAATTAACTTTACTTTACTGTTTAAAAACCTATTTAGAGGCTAAAAATTTCACCCATGCCGGGATTCGAACCCGCAACCTCTGGCTATCCGCTCTACCAATTGAGCCAATGGGCAACTCACGGCATCAGTGAAATTTCGAACCTCTTTACAATATTCTCTGTATTACGTACAGGCAGCGACATCTGACTTAAGCCAATTGCATTACTTACATCCCCGACTACCCACTTTGCAGTTAGGTTTAACATCGGAACGATATCACTGTACCCACATGATTACACTATTTTTATTTTTAATGCACTAACCCGTGCTAAGGAACAAATTCAGAAACCTATTTAGAGGCTAAAAATTTCACCCATGCCGGGATTCGAACCCGCAACCTCTGGCTATCCGTACCTTTACTGTTTACTGTTTTATTCATTTTAAAAAATAACAAATAAAAGAATAATAAAAACAGAAAACTGGATAAAAACGGAATAAGCAGTCAGGTCTAGTCAAAATGTAAAGTAGTGATGCAGAAAATGGGGGAAATCTCAAAAATGTGTGAATATTAATTTTAAATTTTTTAAAGGAACATAAAACAATATTGTAAAGAGGTTTGCACCGTTACAAGTATAAATATATAAATAAATATTTATGGACATATCACACAGATCTCGTTAGCCCTATACTAAGTACAACTAAATGACTTGTGTTATAGGTTAGTTAGTTAGTTAGACCTGAGATTTCCGCACTTAGCCTCATAGTTGGGCCATTGTACGTAGCAAGCGCTGAGGTACGCTAACACCTCAAGACACTAGGGTTTCCTTACGATGTTTTCCTTCACCGTCAGCGAGTAGTATTGCTACTATAATTTCACAAATGTACATAACTTAGAAAACAAAGTCATTGGTACATGCCGGGTTCGAACCTACGACCTCTCGATCGAGAAGCCGGAGTTCTACACCGCTCCGCTACCACCGCTCTTTGTGTTATAGGTGCTAACTAGACGATAGATTTAATACAATAAATACATAGATAACGTCCAAGACCCGAGACAAACTAGAAAAGTTCGTTTCTTAGCTTGACCCGGCCGGGGATCGAACCCGAGACCTTCGGTTTTACAGTCAGCGTGCCAAACCGCTGCGCCACCGAGGCCGTCGAGGCCGTAAGTGAGGTATTTGTGACTTAGTTTCACATAAATCTAGTCACAATTTGATTTATTCCTTAAAACGTAAAAATAACTTTTAGAGTTTCTTTACATTTTTCATTTCTCTCTGTTTTTATCACTTTCTAGACTCCACACAATAATTAGTAATTACCCTATAATTACCTCAATTTACCCTGCGGTAGTACAGTTAATACTAGTACGGAGGGTGGTGGACCTTTTCTTGCATAAAACTATAACAGTTACGTTATCTTTGTACCATGTAAATGTTGAACAAGTGAAAAAATAAATTTCACTTCATTACATTTCATAATTTAAAAAGTCACTGAACGAATATGTGTGTGCCTTTAATTCGTTTCCCTGTAACTTGTATTAAAGCTTAATCTACATTCCTCTTAAACTTAGACGGAGCACATTCAGTTTTAATAAACTCACTGCTTTCCGCGTTGACCCCCCTTTCTTACAGGAAGTGGCATATGGGGGCACCCCCCTCCCTTCCACCTCCCTCCTTGGTCACGTCCGAGCGGCTCCCTGCAGAATTACGCGTTCATTGGCGGCGTCCCTCGTATCGTATTTTATTTAGCACCAGGTTAGAAAGTTTTATAATCACCGGAGTACCTAAGGGTTTTTAGTCTTCTGCCACATTAACGTGCATGTAAGCCAGCAAGCGCTCGTGGCCTAGTGAAACCGAGGGATTGGAATTAATCACTTGGGTTAGGCAATGGCTGGCGTGGTCAGGTGCTGGACGGGTGACCGTCCCGTAACGGCCGCTAGTGGCATTTTTTCCAAGCTCACACCATTTAAAGCCGTTGGTGTGGGCTGCATGACAGATAATATTTGATACACATGATGATGATGATGGTATCAACCATTTGTATGTCCCCACTGCTGGGGCACGGGTCTCGAGTCTTCCTGCATCGCAGGAAGTTTAGGCCATACTCCACCACGCGGGCCAAGTACGGATTGGTGGAAGATTGTAAGGCAGTGGCGCGCCTTACTGTCAAAAGTTATCAAGTCGCGCATAAGCCTCTGACATGGCTTAACGACTGCCATTACATGACAGCCGGCACCAACGGTTTAACGCGCCTTGCGAAGCACGGAATGCGAAGCATTTATTTTTATTAATTTAAACGTAGTACCAATAACGTAGAAGCCACTCGCTGGCTTACAACGGTGAAGAAAAACATCGTGACTAAACCCTATTGTCAGAGGTACGTACATCAGCTATTGCTACTTTGAGGGAAACTGCGAAAATCTCGACGTAAATCTAACTGCTCGACGTGAGCCATTGAATCGTTAATTTTCGGTTCACAGAGTAATTGTGTTCGCGTGAAAACGTCTCGCGTGTTGTGTGGAAGTGCGCCACGTCTTTATTTTCCATTTCAAACTGTTAAGAACGAAGATTGGGGCCAGGAAATAGGCGTTCCGTTGCAATAGGCATTTTACGCTTTAGTACATACATACATAAACTCACGCCTGTATTCCAGAGGGGTAGATATAGCATCCCAGAGACCAGGGACTGCCTACGCTTTAGTCTCAATCAGAATGAACATAACATTACATTATTGTGTCATCATGAATGAATGAATGAATATTCTTTATTGTACACCAGAGCACATATTATAAAACATGTAATGATACAAAGTACAATTGGCGGCCTTATTGCTAAAAGTAATTTCTTCCAGACAACCTTACGACGGAAAGAATCATTGACATTCAGAGTCCCTAAAGCGTCAACCAGAATAAAAAATCTTTGCCAAGTACCGTTCAGCCGCATCGATTGCGGTCAAAATAGTGAATGCGCACTTCTTATAAGTTTTTCAATAGGTATAAAAGATTTATTTTACCTCAGCAAAAACTCATTTAAACATTTAATTTAAGAAATTGCTTTTAGCAATAAGGCCGCCAATTGTACTTTGTATTATTACATGTTTTATAATATGTGCTCTGGTGTACAATAAAGAATATTCTTATCTTATCTTATCTTAACAACCGTCTGTTCAGGAGTATAAAAGAAAAACGTTAATTGTCCTGTCCGTCAGGATAGAGAGTGTTGTGTTTCGGCCAGCTGCAGAAAATTAAAAATTAATAGTAACTGCCCACAATAATAAGTGGTGAGCAGAGTCAATTATTGACTCTACTCACCACTTCAGTCTACCCGAGACCACGGCACCTGTAACGCTGCCGAAACGTCGGGAAATAAGGTAATTACGTTTTACCTAATAAATAATCGCGATTTGACCCGTTTAATATATAACTATGTATAAGATGAGTATCGCGAATCATTGAGAAATAAAATGTTAATTGTTTCACTTAACTGTCCATATTAGCTAGAAACAAAAGTATTCTCGGGTCGTGTCTTGATTTTTTATAACTATTTTTTATGTACTGTTTTGTTTTGTAAAGTGGTTTCTGTTTGTTTTATAAAGTGGTTTAGGTCTGTTGGTTTTCGAATAAAAAAAATAACATAACCCCACGCTTTTATCCCAGAGGAGTAGGTAGAGACCAGGAACTGCCAGTTGCCACGATCCTGACAGATCACCTTCGCCTGACAGATCGCCTTCATTGCATGCACGCACGCACGCTGGCTTCGGGTACTTTCTACCTTCCCCTTTGGTGTTTGGTCAAAGTGTGTTCGCTTGGGACATTCCTTACCGGCTCTTCCACGCCCATTCGCTATATATTTAAGATAAGATCAGAATATTCTCTATTGTACACCAAATTACATATTATAAAATACGTAAAGATACAGTTATATTTGTTTTCCCAATCTTTCTTCCTTCATCCTCTCCTCGTGTTCAAACCATTAAAAGAGTATTACATAAATAAATATTGCTTCGATTTTGACATTAGCAAAAAAATGTTAAAACTGGAATCTATCTTTTTGAGAGAAGGCTTGTACTCTGTAATAGGACGTATATATTCTGATTAAAAAAAACTGCAATAAGAAAAGCAATTTAAGAACAAAAAAATATTCTAAAATAAACTATTTTAGAATAGTTTTTTGTTCTTAAATTGCTTTTTTTATTGCAGTTTTTAATAGGACGTATATATTCTGATTAAACCAATATAACAACACCCGTAAGTAAATCCGGACTAAAAGTCTACAATGTTGTTGTAATTTTGCATTGTTTTTAGTGAATAAATATCTATATAAAAAAAATCATTCGTACAGTTTTCATCCCCGGTTTCTGGTACACTAACGAGCCGTTAATCTACTTTATAATTGTCACGTAGCCAAATTGTAAAAAAAAAAACATTTGGCAGCTGTTAACATTAGATTGTTAGTGTGCGAGAAACTGGGGGTCAGACTCGCTTAATGTTAAATTTATAGCCAAACTTGTACTCTGTAATAGGACGTATATATTCTGATTAAAAAAAAACTGCAATATGAAAAGCAATTTAAGAAAAAAAAAAATCTAAAATAAACTATTTTAGAATATTTTTTTGTTCTTAAATTGCTTTTCATATTGCAGTTTTTTTTAAATGAGTCTGACCCCCAGTTTCTCGCACACTAACAATCTAATGTTAACAGCTGCCAAATGTTTTTTTTTTTACAATTTGGCTACGTGACAATTATTAAGTAGATTAACGGCTCGTTAGTGTACCAGAAACCGGGGGTGAAAACTGTACGAATGATTTTTTTTTATACATAGATATTTATTCACTAAAAACAATGCAAAATTACAACAACATTGTAGACTTTTAGTCCGGATTTACTTACGGGTGTTGTTATATTGGAAAAGTCCGACCAGGTATCGCTCCGATTCGCAGAGCTTAATCATGGTGAGCAGAGACGGAGCTCGCGTCGTCGGTTGCTCGTCTCACAATGTGTTGTGCTTACGAAAGTTTTAGTTCAAAAATACAACAACATTAGTTTGTTAACAACATCAGTTTATCGGCCATTTATTGATGTCATATACATTTATAACCCAATCTGAGACCGCTAATAGCATGTTTCCTAGCCCCAAATAAGCCGTGGTGTCTCGGTTTTCATTAAAAGCCGGCCCAAGAAAGAGCCCTGCCTTCATTTCCGTTCTGAGCCCCACCTCTCACGTGAGCGCTAAAATGCCCTGCCCGGCCCAACCTTCATTGTTATTAGTGGGAACGTTTATTGCGATATCCAACGGCCCCTGTACGTGGAAACGTTTGCGAGGATCGCGTTACGGCATTTTAGAGGCATAAACGCCGTAGCCTGTTGAATCCTGAGTGCGTTCAAAGGCGTGCGGAATCTAGAACTGTCTCGTGCATTAGTTAGATTTACGTTTTCGTGAAGTTTTCCGCAAAATGTTAAATGGGGAACGTGCGTCTAAGTCAGAGTGCAGTGGCACATTGCTTTTGTGCCACAAAAGAAATAGAAAATTGAAAGTTTTTTTTAATAATATCATTATTTTTTTACCTTTCGGGGTCCTGAAAATGAGAATGAAGTTACTCTAATAATAAAAAACATTTTTTTTTTTTTCGTTTTATCATTGAATTTTTAACGTTTTCTACAAGAGGTGTAGATGCATAAAGACATTATTTTACAGATAACTCGAATACAATAGACGCTCCATACATTATGTATAAGGTGTGATTACGTTGAGGGTGTGACGTCACAGTCCGAGTCCGATTTGTATGGCGCGTTTTTGTAACACGTGACTGGAATGACTTCTCGACAGGTCACGTTATGAAAAATATTATAAAAATATATCACAATTTTTTATCTCATATCTCTCGGTTTATATTAAATTATAATTTTATTGTTTTTAACGCACTAACCCGTGCTAATAACAATTTTAAAAACCGTGAACTGGCCAACCGTGCTAGAGGTCGCGGGTTGGAGTCCCGCATGGGTGGAATTTTTATCCTCTAAATAGGTTTTTAAAATTATAATTTTGTGCAAGTTCTCATTGCAGATCTTTTTACGATCAGACAGGGTAAATACAAAAAACAAATGCAGGAAAACCAGTTATGAATAGAAATACAAGAAAAAATTTACTAATTAAAAATCATAAGTCGTAGAATAAAAGTAGTTGTCTAGAACAAACTCTAATTGACATATTTCATTCGACAACAAAAGCTAGCTAAGTGCATTTGGGCCATGCGCAGTGTAGGGTTCTGTAGAAAACAGAATTTTTCACCTGTACAGATTAACAACTCCATCAAAGTAAGTTTCAATGGAACTTCGAAAAAAAGTTTTCCTTGCATAAGTTGGTAGCCTCGTAAATTTGTAAAATCAAAGGGTAAGTTTTCCTTTAAAAGTTTATTATAACCATGTGCCCTGAACTTTTCCACATTTTTAAACCAATCATTCAGCCAGCACAAAATAGGGCGCTACTCTAACAAAAAATTGCGCATTAAAGCTTTTCTCAAACAGATTCCTAATTTAAAAAATAGTTTTCCTAAGCTCACCATATATTTAAAAGACTCTCCACACTAGGGTTAAGATGAGAAAAAAAGGATTCTTATTTGTAGGTAAAGTAGGAACCCTAAAAAAACTTGCGCTAAAAAACCGCGAGATGGCACAGAGACTTGTCGTCCTATAAGGGTCCCTTGTTGCCTACCGAACCCAAAACCACGTTGATCCTGCACCGACAAGAACTCAGCAATAGTAATAATAATACATACATAACCTCACGCCTGTATCCCAGAGGGGTAAACAGAGACTAGGAACTGCTATTTGCTACGATAATGACAGATCACCTTCGTTTCATCAACGTTCATAAGTCATTGCATGCACGCACGCCGGTTCCGGGTACTTTTATAATAAAAAATATGAATATTTATTATTATTATTCATTAGTTTTTTTTTTAGTCAGCCGTGTTTGTGTCCCACTGCTGGGCCAATGAGCTTCGTCTCCCATGGGCTTCCTCTCTGCCCTGTCTTGAGCAGTCATCTCCCATCCGGGCAAGAAGGTTGAGAGATCGTCCCGCCATCTCCGCTTTGGCCAACCACGTCCACAATATCCGTCGCGGCGAACCCATTCAATGCTGTGTGGTGTCGGCCTAGGGAATAGCACCAACCCAAATCTTTCACGCGGGTGTCGTAAAAGGCGACTAAGAGACACAAACCGGGAGGTGGGCAGCATTGCCCCCTGCAGTACAATTCCACCAAACTGCGATCCCCAACCCGCATGCCCAGCGTGGGGATTATGGGCACTACCCCCCAATGATGGCACAACCTTGCGCTATGGCGTTCATTAGGGGAGGGCTATGTCCAGCAGTGGACTAATATAGCCTGAAGAAGAAGAAGAACCCATTCTGTGGCAATATACGCCCATCTATTTGGACTGGACATTACGAAATTAGTGGCATGAAATTAGTGTCATGCATGACATTAGTTTTATCGAAATAAATAAAATCTTTTCACGTGTAATGTAGTGCTTTCGTAAAGCATGCATTAATTTCGCGACTGCTGACTTTCGTGTCCTGCGCGATTTTTTAGTGAAATTAGTGTCATGCAACTTTTATTTATTTTATTTTTTTATTTATACTATAAACTTAATGCTAACATTACAGGGAGCCCTTATTGCGATAGCAAGTTCCAAAAATATACTTAGTTACGAGGCTTGCTACTTATGTATGCCGAATAGAAAAAATAAACAAATGTAGGTATATGGCTAAATATCCTTTTATTGTTTTTCAAAGTATTCTCCACTATGATCGATGCACTTTTGCATTCGATGAAACCAATTTGTGAAACACTTTTTCCATTCCGATTGAGGTATCTCCAAAACGTGCTGTTTGAACGCATCTACGGCATCTTCAGGGGTGAAAATCGTTGACCACTTAATTTATTCTTTACATTTGGGAATAAATAGAAATCATTGGGAGCCAAATCAGGGCTGTACGGTGGATGACCCATCAATTCAATTTTTTGACCATCCAAAAATGTAGTTGTTTCCTGAGATGTATGACAGGTGGCATTGTCATGGTGAAGTATGATTCTGCGTCGCTGGTTGTTTTGGCGTATTTCTTTAAATACTTCCGGCAAACAAATGGTCGTGTACCACTCCGAATTAACCGTTCTGCGATTCTTCAGTGGTATTGTAGCCACATGGCCATTAATACCAAAAAAGCAGGCCACCATTTGCTTTACAGTGCTTTTTGCACGAGCCACTTTCGTAGGGTTCGGCTCATTTTGAAACACCCAAACTGTTGATTGTTGTTTAGTTCGGGATCGTACGCTTAGATCCAGGATTCGTCACCTGTGAAGATATTATAAACAGATTTTGAGTCGCCTCCGTTGAATTTTGTTAAGGTTTTCTTGCACCATTCGACGCGAGCATCGATTTGATCCTGAGTTAAGTTGTGCGGGATCCAACGCGAACAAATTTTTTTTACAGACATATGTTCATGTAATATCCTATGAATGCTCGTCATACATATGCCCAGAATAGCCTCTATCTCGCGATACGTAACATGGCGGTCTTGCGTTGATAGTTTTCGCACAGCTTCAATATTTTGTGGCACAACCATCGATTTCGGGCGACCTTCTTTCACTTCGTCCGTCGTAATGCCCACGCGATTAAACTGACTATACCAGTGATACACATTCGTTTTTGATGGAGCTTCACCACCAAAAGTCGAAGTTAATTGATCTACGCACTGTTGTTGCGTTAAACCACGTCGAAAATCGTAATAAATCATAGCACGAATATTTTCACGAGTGAATTCCATTTTTTCAGCGATATGACATTTTAAAGCCAACAAAAACAAAACACTAACGTATATAAGAGAAAAGTATTAGCGGCCAGTATTTAAAAAAAGAACGAATTTGACCATAGAGGTCAGACATTGCGTTTAAAATTATTGGAATCCCAGATTCCGCATACATAAGTAGCAGCCTATGTATGTGTAATTAACCCATATAGATAACAAAATGGTAGAAAAATATCTATTTACTGTAATACAACATAAAAATAATAGCTCGTGTGAATTCGCTCAGAGGATAGACGAATAGTCTGCAGTACTCCAGGGTTGCACAGCATCCCACGCAGCAACTTCAGTAAGTATGTCGCTAGTGCAAACTCCCTTCTTACCTCTAATTGGTTATATCCAACCATCCCAATACAAACAGGGTGGGATACATTAAGGGATAGAATGGATATACCCCATATAACTTAATATAACTGCCGGCAGATGCTGAATGCGGCAAGTCGAAGACAAGGCGCTATGGCGCTCATTAGGGAAGGGATATGTCCAGCAGTGGACTACATAATATAGCCTGAAGAAGAAGAACTTAAGATTGACCACCCTAATAAATTTATTGACTTATTTATCCAGTCAAACCCTAAATTTTTTAAATGGATTCTGGAATAAAGTAGCTACCTATAACTTATTTTACCTTAAAGGTGTAATTATATTATTTTTATTTTATTTTGCTTATTCCGATTAATACTAATTTATATATTTACATTCGAATGGAGATATGACACAACTTTAGTCTCAATACACAGGCTACTTACGAGTTATCACAACACGCAATTAATAAGAGCCTTTTGTAACTAGAATCGGCTTAGAATATACATTTTAAGTATAACGTGTAAACTTTTTACATTATTTTTTTTTTATTTTTTCTGCTTTATAAGCATTAGTAGTTAGTTAGATAGATATATAGAGAACACTTTATTGTACATAAAAATGGAAATTACACAGATATTTCTTAACCTAAGAGTACAGACGGCGGCCTTATCACTACAAGTAATCTCTTCCAGACAACTTTTGGATTATAAATAATGGTTAAAGGTAGAATATAATAGACACGCCAAACTTGTACACCCGTAAGCGATGGCAAATTTTTGGGGTTCCGCGGTAGGCGCGCGTGTTATAAAGCCCATACGTTTCTCACCCTCGTGCCCGGCCTGTGCCCTTATTTTATTCCTGTGGTGTCCCCAAAAAAATTGAAGTCCCTTATGGGTGTACGCTTTTGGCACCTCTATTATTATTATACTTTATTGCACACGAAACATTTAATAGGACATTACATAAGAAATAACATGTACAAAGGCGAGCTTATCTCTGAAAGAGATGTCTTCCAGCAAACATTTCTATTCTTTTCTACCTCTACGTGAAGCAGGCTTAAACATGTTTTATAACAGATAAAGGCGAATGGCAGACTTTAGTAGAAGTCTAGTACACCTACAAAAAGTCGGGTTAAAACATGAAATATTTACATTAAGTAGATCATTGTATAAGAATTTGTGACACTGAATTTCTTTTTTTTATAAAGTTGGGGGTCACAAGTTAAGTGTTTTGTTTATGAAATTAATTGGGCCGTACACCAGATGCTGTTTGCCTTACACAGCGCTATTTATCTACCTTTTTAGGGTTCCGTACCTCAAAAGGAAAAAACGGAACCCTTATAGGATCACTTTGTTGTCCGTCTGTCCGTCCGTCCGTCTGTCAAGACCCTTTTTCTCAGGAACGCGTGGAGGTATGAAGCTGAATATTATATCAATTACTCAGGTCTACTGTCCCTTGAAGCTGTGAAAAAATCAAACTTCTAAGCCAACGCAATCAAAAGATACAGCCGTTTATGCCGCAAATTTTCGACACTTGCAAGGGAATCAAAACCTACAGGGTGCTTCCCGTGAACTCAGAATCTTGAAATTTGGTACGAAGCAACGTCTTATAGCATAGATAAAGGAAAAATTACGAAAACCATAAATTTTTAGTTACATCACATAATATATATTTTTTTAATAATTTTAAACTTACTACCCATTTCCTCATAAACGCGTAGAGGTATTAAATTGAAATTCATACCAAATACTCAGGTCTATTTTTTATCTAGGCCGGTTTTTTATCTAGCTATTAATCGTATATAAGATGTGTTTAATAAAATAGTGTATATTAGAATTTTGCATCTATTTTAATTTTAATTCCTATTCACCTATTTTAACTCTATTTCCGTCTTATCTCTTCGCTAACGCTACTTCTAGTCTTAACTACAACCAAGCTGCTCCTAAGGAATATTAAGGTATATCCAGACGGCCGGGCTACGGGAAATGACTTGAAAAGGCTTTTAGCTAAATAGCCGAATGGCCGACTATGTTGTGGCAAAACGAACCAAGTGTTTAACTGTGAGCGAATTCTCACTTCATTAGCAAATAAGTCGTATACGACTCTAAGGCGTATGACTTGAATTCTACATAAAAAGTCGAACGAAAGCCAAAGTCTGTATTCTGAACGCCATACGATATTGAATTTGAATGAGAAAATAAGTGTCTAATGACTTTGTCGAATTATCATTGAATCATACGTTCCTATTTTCGATTGTTAGTTGAAAGTTTACAAATTTACTTTTAAATTAATACATTTTGCAGCAAGATATTAAATTATGTGTTATTTTATAAAACTAAATTTCCAAATGAAATGTAACCTATAACGAAACGTCAACGAGCCGTTTTCAGCTGAAGTTCACAAACCACTTCATAGTTGGCGCTTATAGGCGTGCACGTACAAGAAACGAACGTCAACTGTCAATGAATGCATTCAAATTTCATACGCCTTTTAGAATCGCATCGTAATTACCATGCGACATTATGACACCTTAAAGCGAGTTAAATTTATTAGCGAATTTGCGCATACGACATAGTCAGAATACAAGAAACTGAATTTCTATTGTTCTGACAAATGTCTGAAACTGAATTCTTATGTCTAATCCTTGAAATATTCGGCGTCTACGCTTTCAATTCGCATGGGCGAGAATCGGCTTCCTGAGCGGTTTTACAGGAACTACCTTCACCGCCGCCTTCACATTCGGGAGGTCGCGGGTTTGAGTCTCGGCACGTGTTAATTACTTTTCTAAGTTACGCACATTTGTAAAGTTTAAGTGCCTACTAATACTTAGTAAAGGAAAACATGAAGACAAAGCCTGTTTGCCTGAGGATAAGTAAGGATAGGTAAATACCTACATATCTAGCAAGTCGCGTTTTGTGCCTCGGAAATGTCACAATTTAAGAAAAGAAAGAAAGACATTTACGAGTATTATTCCAACAAGACACATCACAAAAATAACCAGATAAATGAACATATTATGAGCATAACAGAAATAAACGAAAAACACAATAAACGAAACAAAAAACGACATAGGTTTAGCCTGTGGTGTGTCTAAATTGCCACAAAAGGCAGCTGACTCAGCGTTGTGCTGAGGGAGTGAGCCCTTAGCGCTGATTTTCAGTCAGTGCCCGAGGTAACCGATAACCAATTTGACAATTCATGTACTGCCCAATATAAAGCTCATCGACAGGGTTATCAGTCAAACACTGAATGACTATGAATGATTCCATGACCTCTCCAATTAAAATGACCTCAGTATTTGTGTGATATCAACCCTTTGTGTGTCCCTACTGCTGGGGAACGGGTATCTTCTGGCATCGCAGGAAAGTAGGCCTTACTCCACCGTTGTGGCCAAGTCCGGGTTTGTGGACGGCGCGGCGGCAGTGGCGAGCCTTACTATCAGAAGTTATCAAGCACCCTGTGAGTCCTCTGTTATGGCTTAGCGACTACTATTACATTACAGCCAGCACCAACGGCTGAACGTGTCTTGGGAACACGGAAGCGATCGGTAGTCACTGGATATTCACCCATCCAGCACCTGACCGCGCCTGCTGTTTAACCCAAGTGATTGATTGCAATCACTTGGTTCCCCAGAGCCACGAGGGCTTCGGCGCGTATTTTTATGTTTTTAGTATTTCTCAATGATTCGCGATACTCAGTGATAGTGAGTGTTGGGTGTCGGCCAGCTGCGAAAAATTAATAGTGACTACCCACACTTCAGAGTTAGTTACACCTGAGATTTCCGCACTTAGCCAGGAGGCTAAGTGCGTACCTCAGCGCTTGCTACGTACAATGGCCCAACTAGGATAGTTGGGCCATTGTACGTAGCAAGCGCTGAGGTACGTTAACATTTCAGACACTAGGGTTTCCTTACGATGTTTTCCTTCACCGTCGTCGGCGAGTGGCATTGCTACTGTAATTTCACAAATGTACATAACTTAGAAAACAAAGTCATTGGTACATGCCGGGGTTTGAACCCACGACCTCCCGATTGAGAGGCCGGCGTTCTACACCGCTCCGCTACCACCGTCCTCTACCAATACCCACAATAATTGACTGTACTCGCCACTTCAGTATACCCGAGATCACGGCAACTGTGACGCTGCCGAAACGTCGGGAAATAAGGTAATTACGTTTTACCTAATATATAATCGCGATTTGACCCGTTTAATATATAACTTTCATGTTTTTATTACTCTTGCCTGGTTTCAATAGCACAGAGTATCCTTGGACCAGAGTACTTTTGGATCAGAGCAAGTGAGTGTCACTACTGGTTTCATTTTGCAGCGCTGGCGTTATCTCCACGTACAACACGTGGTGTGTGTCTAGTGCAGCACTGAGGGCTAATTCTTGGATAAAAGTTGGTAAAAGGCGTACTGCAGAAAAGTTCTGGGGTGTTCCCCAAGTATGTGCTACGGTCATATTTTGTTGTTGACCTCTCAATTCTGGTAGAAATGCCACTTTATAATGTAAACGCCATTATGACACCATCATTCATTGATGAATTCTTGCCGAGATGGTGCCAGATGAGTGACAAATTTATACCGCAGGGCAGCGGCCTTTTTCTGAGAAAGAGAGGGTATGGGCTTAATTACCATAAGTGTGTGAGATTGGAAGAAATAATAGAGAGCACTATGAAAGCTAACCTTACTTTTTTACAAGAGCATGTTAATTAGAAAGCTGACTTTAGTTATGGAATATGATAATTTTATGAAAGAGCAAATATATACCGACAGTGAATTTGGAAAGCTAAGTATTTGCACTAAATGTTGTATAGACAAATATCTAGAAATACAATTGAAATTCTATTATGCATTTTTATCAGCCTACCTACATTATATCGTGATCTGTAAATTTGTTAACTATTCTAAGGAAACAGCAAATAAATCAATCGTAACGGTATAACGGTTTCAAAAATCACAATTACACACCACATATAAAATAATAAATTAAAACATTTAGAGGAGAAACACAATAGTTCAAACACAATAAGTAAACAATTGTGGAACGAAGTACATAACTTACATGGCTCAGGATCAGGCTCCCAGGGAGAATACAAGCAAAAATAATAATCCAGGCTACTAAATGTTATCTGCTTTTATACCCTGCCTGAGACCCCTCCTAGCGCAAATCAATATGGCATCTTGGCCAATCACAAATATATCCTGTCAAACAGAAGTCTTTCTAAAAATATTATCAAGTAATCAGATTATTTATCTTAGCTGTGTAATGCAGATTTCATTTTATTATTTATCGTAACCGAAAAAGATATGATTGAATAAATTAAATTGGTGAATAACTCTAAACATCACAAAGAATAACTTTTTTAATAGCGAAAGGATAAAGGATCAGTTGGTATTGAATAATTAATCGAACTTCAATTACAAACTAAATGGTCGGTTCTCAATCTTAAATAATATTTACACGGTTTTATAAAATATACATGAAAAATTAAAGTAACTTTTACGGATGGAAATATAAAAGATACTTTATTCAGTGATTTTATCGATATTCTGTCACGTGCCCATTGCGGATCGGCAATTTCGCTGCACCTTAGAAACTCAGGTTTCCTCATCATGTTTTCCTTCACTGTAAGCATTTGTGAAGTTATACAGTGGTATTGCTACGATAACTTCATAATTGTTAATAACTTAGAAAACAATTTTCATTGGTACATGCCGGGGTTCGTACCCAGGACCTGCCGTTTGAGAAGCCTTTGTTCTACCATTTCTTAATAATTGGGCTTTAAAGCCAGTCCACCTTCCTTCTGTAAATTTAACTTTTGCTTTCGGAGCGCGCTCAGAAGATAAAATAATGCAGCGGAAAAGGGCAATAAATAAAAAAAGAGCTACGAAATTAAACAGCTGAAAAGCGCCACAAAGAAAAAAGCAGCACAGCATCAGTTTTATACAGGTGCAAGCTGCATTAGCCAGCAGCGCGCTTACACTTAGAGCCAGACATCTTGATTTATACAGCCCCATATATCTCTTACCCCACGTTTGCATTAATCCACTCGCGCTGCCACTCGCCTTGCGACGTCCGCTCACTTCACTTTCCTTGTGGGCCTCTATATATGTTTTAATAATTCTCGGATATTAAGTATGCGTTTGAGAGCAGAAGTGTGATACATTATTTTCACTGCGGATTTCTGCATATATGTGGCGTAGCGGTAGTGCGTCTGCCTACCATGCAAGAGGTCCCGGGTTCGAATCCCGGCTGGCAACAAAAAAAAAGCCCAGGTCTTAGATGTTTACATTTTTGTGATGTCGTTGTTTCTGGTTCCCACGACACAGGGGTCCTAGTGTGGGGCCAGAAGCAATATATGTACCTATATGTAAGAAATGTTATGTTACCTATTTTGAACTTTTCTGGACTTTACCACCTTTGATTCTACACCCCTGTCATATTTAAATGAGAAATCTATGACAGTGTAACGTCACGATATGATTCATATTGTCTATGATCACACAAGTTTGATCCTATTTGGGGCCAGAAGCAATGTATGTGCTTGTATGCAAATGTTATGTTATGTTATAAAGCTTAACCAGATATTGATATGCTATAATTTATCCCCTGTCTCATTTGATGCTAAAAACGTAGTCAAAATCTTTAAATACTTGTTCGTTAGATGTTGCACAACATGTGTTATGTCAAAACAGTAGAAAAATATAGTTTGCCGGCGTGTCTTATAAGTGTTCTTCGCGGCCTAGGCCTCAGCGTTTAAATTGCTAATCACCTGTTAGAACCCATGATAATTAAGCCTCTGAGAGAACACCTGTGCCCTGCGGTGTGACGTTTATTATGTGTTTGGATTAAATAAATTAATAATTTATTTTTTGACCGACAAGTTTCATACAAATTGTGAAAATACAGTACTGTTATTAGGTGAAACGAATATTCTTAAAACTTTAGTAAGTAATCGGATCAATCATTTATTTTTGTTTTATTTCCTTTAGTAACGAACTTGCTTTCCTATTCACAACACGCATACTAATTCGCTTGTTCCAAAGATTGCGCAAAATTTGCACATGGAGACACATGCACGCTTTTTTATATTTTGCATAAAACGGCCTTCATTTACTGCCTTCATTGACTCACTGAATGAGAGCAAAATTATTTCCTAGCAGTCTAAACAGAGCGAGCAATACAAACGCGGCACGAGACCACCATATATCTCTTAGAATGCACTTCTTTCCTCGTCTGACGGCCGGGAGCAATCTCCGGTGTGTTGCTGGTTTTACGGTAGATGCCTGATTAATTTATCGACTCAGGATTTATTGGGACTTCGCACTAAAAGCGTCACGCAACAGTGTTGCGTTTTAAGTTTATGCCGTGGAGAAATTTGTACTCGCTTCTTCACAGTACCTACCGTAAACCGACTTTTTTATGTAGCCTATAAATTTTCCACTGCAGGCACAGGCCTTCTCTCAGAGAGAACATGTAACGGTGCAAACCTCTTTACACCATTTTTATTTCTTTGTCTATCTATCATTTTCAAATATTTAAATTTTGTCACTCATTCTTCGATTTCCCTCATTTTTCATCGACTACGACTTTACCCTTTGACCAGATCTGACTTTTTACCTGCTTATCCGTTTTTATCCAGTTTTTTTCTGTTTTATTAAAATATTATACTAAATCTGCAAATAAAACCATACCTGAAGTCGTTCCAGAGTTTATTTATTAATTATAAAAGTTATAAAACGTTCCACTGGCGCCCAACGATAATAACGAAACCCAACGTCACCCCACGGCTTGATACGCCGAGACGACAAAGCCCACCCACCGCGACTACGCTGCGAGTGCGAAGGCAAATACGAGTACGATTACCACGATTATACGTGTGCACAATCGTCGAACTGCTGCTGCTGTTTCATCCCCACGACCCACGACCTCATACATCACAGACGCATCCCTTGGAGCTCCCCAGCCTTGCTCAAGGGTTCTGTCGGACTTCTCCGCCGCCCCCAACTTTACCCACCAACCTCTTTCCAGTTCTGAAGACCTGCAAGATTTTTTTTTGTTAAGCGACTTGACTTCTGGACCACAAGGTTATTCATCATAACTACTCATTGACCATTCTTCACTAACTAGATTTAAATTTTTCGGCCCTAATAAAAGTCCTATTCTATCTATCTGCACCCCACCTAACCGAAACATACCACAGTTAGTATACACCAACAGTATACAATCAATAACTTCTACACGCATTTATCAGACAGTTACATAACCACAGGCTGCTCACTAGCAGTTCCATAGACCTCGGTAACCTGGAATTTATAATTCCAGGTGGGACTGGTTACTAACTTACGTTGCCTCAGGAGGGGTTCCCTACTTGAAATCGAATGCCGTAAGCACGAAAAACACATGCTCGAAAACTATATCTCGACAGTTTACAATCTCGATGCATCAAAATCTCGAAAAGCCATAAGCGCGAAGCATCGGCTGCGCGAAGCTGTAATATATCGAAAGATGATGATCTCGACAGACTATTTGATCGAATTTATTTTATAAGTTTAAGTAGGTATATTGATTCGTTTGATACGTTATTTATTGAGGCTTGAAGAGACTAGTGCCCTATCTTTATTAATTTAGGGATATCTAGACTGCTAAATAAAAGCGTGGACTGTAGTTAACATAGGTGGGTATAATGACTAGCGAACAAAGTACATTATTTCACCGTCGCGATATATCGAGAAGTGTCGTGGCCGTGCGGCGGGTCCGCGCTGCCCCCCCGGCCGTCGCAGGCCACGGAGCCCCTCTTGCCCCGCGCGTCTCCTCAACGCCGCGCCGGTTTAGTCGCCTCCATGTACTCCCCGCGTTGAAGGTTCCTCTTCAACTGGAGAATTTATAGGTAAAGGGCAGATGGTGTTGTAGGCACGCCGAATGATACCCCTTTTCGTCTTGATATCAGCAACTCTAGCTATGCCGTCTCTGCCAGGTATCAGTTTCCTCGGTAGAGTCTTCCCCGCTCTAAGTTTTTCATACTCTTCTGGGAAGGACTCTCTCTGGGCTGTGCGCAACAGTAGATTAGAAGCAGCATTTAATTCTGAATGTGTAAGTGAATGTTGTTGTTTTAAAGTAGAGTTCTTGCAATTATTAACGAACCTGAGGATGTATGCAACAATTCGTTCCAATTTTGAGAAAGAAGAACAGTTAACTATCAAAGTATGTAAGAATTGATCGTCAGTTTTATGTGTTAAGTGAAACGATTGAACTGTCTCTGGTAGCGAAATTACTTCATCTGAATTTGGCATTGAAGGCCAAAGTGAAGGAGGTGATCGTAGAAATGATGGACCTGACCACCAAATGGTAGAGTTGCAGATTAAGTCCGCGCTGAGACCTCGAGATACAAGGTCTGCGGGATTTTCTTTGGTTGGCACGTAGCGCCATGAGTTTTTGCCACATGTGTCTTGTATTTCGCAGACACGGCGACGGACAAACTGTTTAAGTAGATTGTCTGCTGACGCTATCCAGGCTAGTACGATGGTAGAGTCACTCCACCATACTATTTCGTTACATTTCAAGGTGAGTGAATTTAGTATTTTAGCACCAAGTCTTGCCCCCATCAAGGCACCACATAATTCCAGGCGTGGAATAGTAGTTGGTTTAAGAGGGGCCACCTTGCTTTTAGAGGCCAGAAGGTGGACACAAACTGAACCATCCCCAGCTACGGAGCGAACATACAGACAGGCGCCGTATGCTTTCTCTGATGCGTCTGTAAAAACATGAAATTGAATAGATTTAGGCTGGTTACAAGTTATCCACCTAGGTATGTGTAGGTTATTTAAGTGCGGCAAAGTGAGGACAAAGTTACACCATTGACGTTTAATGTCCGAAGTTACTTCTTCATCCCAAGAACACTTACTTAGCCATAATTTTTGCATAAGTATTTTAGCCTCTACAATGCAAGGGGAAACTAATCCGAGTGGGTCAAATACCTGTGCAATTGTCGAAAGTATGGTGCGTTTGTTAAGCTTTGTGTTAGGAATAATGTTTATGTTGATTGAGAATGTCAATGTGTCTCTACTGCACTGCCAACTAAGACCTAGAGTCTTGGAAAGTTCATTTGCACTCAGATCTACTGTATTTTGAGTTTTGCTGTCCTGACTTATGGCTTGTAAGACTGTATCGTTATTTGATTGCCACTTGCGTAGATGAAATTGTCCTGATTGTAGAGTATCTGAAACATTACGACACAATTCTATAGTTTCATTAATTGTGTTTGCTCCTGATAAAAAATCATCTACATAAAAGTCATGAGCAATGGCACGTTGTGTCGGTTGGTGTGACGATTCATTTGATAGTTGAAGAAGACACCGTGTGCTAATGAATGGAGCTGACGCTGTTCCATACGTTACGGTGTTTAAGGTGTAATTTTTAAGTGGATGTGATGGATCCGATCTCCACAAGATTTGTTGTAGAGACCGCTGCGCGATATCAACCTCTACCTGCCTGTAAAACTTAGTTATGTCTGACGAAACAACAAATTGATGCTGTCTAAATCGGAGCAAAATTGCTAGCAAGTCGTCTTGTATGGTAGGACCAATTAGTTGTATGTCATTGTATGATTTGCCAGAAGTTGTAACGGCAGAGGCGTCAAAGACAACTCTGAGCTTTGTAGTGGAGCTAGACTCTCTTAAGACTCCATGATGTGGTAAAAAATAGGATGGTGACTTTGCTGATTCAGGAAGAGATTCACTCATGTGGCCTAGTTTTTCGTATTCTTCCATGAATTCTACGTAACGCTGCTTCATGACAGGTTCTCTTTGAAGTCTGCGTTCTAACGAAAGAAACCTACGCAAAGCCATGTCATAGGAATTGCCTAGTTCCTTTGGTGACTCTTTCAACGGTACAGTAACAGTAAAGCGTCCATCACCACTTCGTTTTGTTGTTTCTGTGTATATTTTTTCGCATGCATGTTCCTCATTGGTGAAGTCATACTTTGGATGTATTGTGTCTAGTTCCCAGAAGCGGGTAAGATCTGTATTTAGTTGATTATTATTTTGCATGAACATACAAACTGTTTTATTATCTCTAGGCTGATTTAAGGTGCCTGATATAAGCCAGCCTAGTTTTGTCTCAAAGAGTACAGGATTATGCTTGCCTAGTTGGATGCGATTGGTTCCAATCACACTCCAGAACACGTCAGCTCCCACTAAAATGTCTATGGTAGAAGGGACGTTAAAAGACGGATCAGCTAGGCAAATTCCTGACGGCAGAGGTATGCTGTCTGTATGTATGTATATGCTTGGTGTCGAAGAGGTAATCTTTGGAATTATGTAACAATCTAATGTTGCCATGAAGTCACCGTCGCAAGACTGCAAGTGTAAAGAGCAAGCGCGATTAGTGTTGGACGTTTGACTGTTTATCCCTGTTACCATTGTTTGCACCGTCTGAATAGGTAAATTGAGCTTACCATGTAAGTTGGAGGTAATAAAGTTTGCTGTGCTTCCATTATCAAGTAATATTCTGGCATTATGTAGGGTGCCATTGCAGTCCTTTACTTTGACAAGTGCTGTGGACAGTAAAACATGATGTGTTAGGGTTGATTCACAATTACTAGCTGTTAAGGCCACATTTTCATGTGGGTGGGACTCGTCACTGTGTTTATGTAAAAGTGTGTTGTGCTTGAGTTTACAGTATTTGCAGTGACTCAAGCTGCACCGTTTTTCTGTGTGCCCTGGTCTAAGGCAGTTAAGACATACTTTGTATTCTGTAGCTTTAAGTATGCGTGTGGCTACAGGCAGTGATCGGTATTGTTCACAACTAAAAATGTGATGTTTTCCAGTACACAATGGGCATATGAGTGAATAAGTTTTTTTGTGAGGTTTGTTTGCGTTGCCGGATGAGACAACAAAGCTTTTTGACCTATTAGTGTGCATCGTTTCTGACATCCCTTTGTTATTCTTAGCTTCTTCAATTGTTTCTAAAAGGTTAGATCTGTTCGTGAGAAATTTTGTGAATTTTTCCAGGTTAGGAGGCTCTGTAAGACCATTCCTAAATTCTTCCCACTCCCTACTGGTTACAGTGTCTAATTTTGAAGTCATGATGTGAATAATTAGGGTGTCCCAGTGTTCAACTGGTTGATCTAAAGTTGCAAGGGCTCTGAGGTTCTTGTTTGTAGCGTCAACGATCATACGAAGACCGTGGCTCGACTCCTTTTGAATAGATTCAACATTGAACATGGCTTGAACATGATTGTTTACTAATAGTTGTTTGTTATCATATCGTTCGCAAAGTAACCTCCAAGCTGAATGATAGTTATCTGATTTGAAATCTAAGCTCCTGATGACTAAGGCTGCACTTCCATGAAGAGAAGCACGTAAATAATGGAACTTGTTTATGTTGTCAATGCTATTTTCCTCGTGAATTAAGGAAACATAAATATCTTTAAACTCAAGCCAATCCTGGTAGCCTCCGCTGAAATGAGGTAGGTTAATTTTAGGTAACCTCACGTTGTTTTGTCTGTGTGTTAACACTGTTGGGGCCTCACCAGAGCTTACCTCAGACTTAGCATCCGCATTCTGTTGTTTGCGATATGTCGCAATAAGCTCGCGAGCAGCCGCGAGCTCCCTGTAATACAATCGATCGAAATGCTCGCGCTCGCTGTACTGCTCTTCAGGGTTTTCAACTAACACTTCCAACTCATTCTGTAAAGTATCAAAGGTCTCGTATAAAGCATCGAGTTTGTTCGTTCTTATTTCCATCTCCAGCAACTGGGACTCACTTAACTGTTCGTAATTTTTAGTCGCGGACATGTAATTTATAAACTGAGTAAGTTTCGACTTTACTGAAGCACGTTTTTTGATTAATTCTTTGGTTTCAGTTACAATCTCTTTAGTCGCCATTTTAGGATGATTATTTGTTTTGTTTGGATCAATCAAAGATAAAAATAAGTTTTTTTTTTTTTTTCAACTTCACAGATTAAGTTGTACTTGTACGTTCAGTAACTTATTTCACTTGACGGAGGATTGCCAAAAGATGACGGATTGCGAATGTTTGCTAACCGAAAACGGCAGGCGTTTGACTTTGCATAAAACTTTGCTATTTTCGAAAAATGGTATGAGTATGTAGGTAGATTATGAATGTGTACCCTCAAGTTATTTGTTTGTTAATTTTGAAGCAAATTTTGGGTTTTGTGATTATGTATGAATGTTTTGTATGATGTACAAATGTAGGAGGTAAGTATAGATAGATACGAAAATAGTTTGGCTGTGGGATAAGCGGGTTTTAGGCAGGTAAGGAAGTTGGAAAGATCTCACAGTTTTGCCGTCCGATGGCGAATCATCAAGCTTTCACTGCAGGGTCCAAACTCCAAAGATACTTCTTTCTCGGCGATGGATAAGAGCGAAGACCGTTGCGTCGTAGTGGCTGCGTAGGGTGCCGAAGCGATGACCCACGTTGACTGATAAGTTGCTACGAAGCTGGTACTCTCTTCCACGAAGCGCTGATTTATCACGAACAGATATCTTCCCCGGTGACTCGACGCAAACGTAAGCTCGCACGGCACTTGGTAGCCGCGAGCTTTGATGATTTGCTTGAAGTGACGTGTCGAAGGCGGCGTAACTTTTATTCGCTCGTCAGTCCTTGTTTTGGCGAAAAAGGACCATATGAAGAGACTAGTGCCCTATCTTTATTAATTTAGGGATATCTAGACTGCTAAATAAAAGCGTGGACTGTAGTTAACATAGGTGGGTATAATGACTAGCGAACAAAGTACATTATTTCACCGTCGCGATATATCGAGAAGTGTCGTGGCCGTGCGGCGGGTCCGCGCTGCCCCCCCGGCCGTCGCAGGCCACGGAGCCCCTCTTGCCCCGCGCGTCTCCTCAACGCCGCGCCGGTTTAGTCGCCTCCAGGCTCTTTAGGGAAAAATAATTAATCTAGATGTAACTATTTATTATAAGTATGTAAATATAATTATTAAGGAGGGTTTCTTAATAATTATATTTACATACTTATAAGAAATGAAAAAAGGAGGGTTTCTTAATAATTATATTTACATACTTATAAGAAATAGTTACATCTAGATTCATTATTTTTCCCTAAAGAGCCTCAATAAATAACGTATCAAACGAATCAATATACCTACTTAAACTTATAAAATAAATTCGATCAAATAGTCTGCAAGAGTGCAATATAATTCTGGAGCCACAACACGTCATATCTGACATTGAAAAAGCAGCGATTAACGCATTTAAAATTGAATTTCCGACTACTATTAACAAGGGCTGTTTTTTTCATTTCGGTCAGTCTTTATGGAGAAAAATCCAAGAATGCGGTCTAGCTGCTAGGTACGGTGAAGATAGCGAATTTGCGAGAACAAGCGCTTGAGCTCGGCACATTCACCAAATGTTTATTAATTATTTGCGCTGGGCGCGATGCAGAACTCAATGTGGCATCTTGTTTTATATTTGTTTTTAATTGCACTACTTCTTTTACACAAGGATCAGGCGCGTGACAATGAGCACTCATTTCTTTTATCAAGCAATGCATGCCGTTCCCTTCGGGTGACTCACTAATCATCGTACTATTACACTGATTTTGTTTTTTATTCACACAATACCAGTAATGTTTCTCCTTGACTCGTTTATTTATTGCCATTACGTAACCATTTAGAATTAAAATGTCTTTTCCTTTTTGCGATTTTGATACTTGGAGATTATTTGTAGACATTTTTACGAAAATTAGAACCTTGAATAAACGTTCATCACCAACAGAAACTATATTGTACTGACATCTTACTGCATAGCGTTATAAACAGACTACTTTTTTTTACAACTACCCTCCTTAATAATTATATTTACATACTTATAAGAAATAGTTACATCTAGATTAATTATTTTTCCCTAAAGAGCCTCAATAAATAACGTATCAAACGAATCAATATACCTACTTAAACTTATAAAATAAATTCGATCAAATAGTCTGTCGAGATCATCATCTTTCGATATATTACAGCTTCGCGCAGCCGATGCTTCGCGCTTATGGCTTTTCGAGATTTTGATGCATCGAGATTGTAAACTGTCGAGATATAGTTTTCGAGCATGTGTTTTTCGTGCTTACGGCATTCGATTTCAAGTAGGGAACCCCCTCAGGAGAGTATCCTGGGTATTTACACTTAGACAGCCTAGCTTTACCCTCTAGGTCTTCGAGGCCGACTCGAAGGTAAGGCGAAACTGCACTCATACAGTCTATTGATAACAATATTATTATTATTAAAATTATAATTATTTACAAAATCTTTGCAAACCAAATTTCTAGACGTCAGTAATTCTGACACCATTCATTGTCATAATATTTTTCAAAATTCTAAAAACAAACCTCCACAGGTTAAACCTACAAGGAACTCTTTGGCAATAAAATAAAAACTTCACCCTCACCCCATCCTTACCTCATTACTAAAATAATTTCTTAGTAACCTCTTTTCTTATAATCCGTATTCTTTTTAAATATTTTAGCTGTCAACTTGTACAAAACCTACCAATGCCACCTTTTTATAGTTCTAATTTTCTGTATATATAATCACCACATTACCTTTTCGGACACATCGTCATACTATTTGTCTATTTATTTATTAACTATTTTTTTTATTTATTATTTATACACCACTATCCTCCTGGACATTTACTAACCATTTTTTTAGAACATCCAAACTTTCAATCAGGTGCGGCGACAACACGTTAAATAAGCCTAGGTCAACTAATTTATTTATCAATCGCGTTATCTAATTAAACGCGTTACGGTGTTTACCCCACCATAGCTCTTGAGAGCACTACTACGACGGATTCTACCCCGTCGGGTACTATGTACCCAATATTATAAATATTGTTAAAATGTAAATAACTTTCATAGAGCGGATTGTGACTCAATAAATAAGCCTTACCACTACCGAATACCAGCGGGTGGTAACTGGCTAAATAAGCCTATTACTAATTTAGGCCAGTTTCTGGATAAATCTAATTAATAAAAATAGATTTTGTCTATAATGAGTGAACGTCTTCACCTTTACTGTAGTTGAAGACAATGACAGATGATGCATGCTAGGGATGAGTGGTAGATGATGAATAGAAGTGGAACTGCCTAATGTAAATATTCATTGTAGATATCACCCCACACCTTTTAAATTTTTTTTTCATCGCCCATCTTTTATATTTTATTTTAATATTTAAGAATAACTAAATTTATTTACTTACCATCCCACATCCCCGACCTTCATCGACCTTACTTTGGATTCTCGACTTTAAATTTTAAATTAAATAATTTTACTTGACAATTTTTTTATAAAAACAATTTTTTTTTTAAATATATTTTTTTAAATAAATATATTTAAAAAAAAATTTTTTTACCGGTTGCCCCCGGGTAGTGTAACGGAGCAAACCTCTTTACACCATTTTTATTTCTTTTTCTATCTATCATTTTCAAATATTTAAATTTTGTCACTCATTCTTCGATTTCCCTCATTTTTCATCGACTACGACTTTACCCTTTGACCAGATCTGACTTTTTATCTGCTTATCCGTTTTTATCCAGTTTTTTCTGTTTTATTAAAATATTATACTAAATCTGCAAATAAAACCACACCTGAAGTCGTTCCAGAGTTTATTTATTAATTATAAAAGTTATAAAACGTTCCAAACAAACGGGCTTAAATACCACACGAGCCTACCATGGATTGGCAATTACAAGCGCTGAGGTATTTTAACTCCTGGGGTATTCAGGTTTCCTCACGATGTTTTCCTTTACAGTTAACAGCAAGTGGAATTGCTACTATAACTTCACAATTGTACATTACTTAGTAAACGATTAAAACATAAACAGATAATTTCAAAAACCTATTTAGAGGCTAAAAATTCTATGCCCGGACTCCCGCGACATCTGGTACTTTTCCATTTGGGAGGGCGCTGGCAGGGTTTTTTTTTTTTTGGGCGAGGTACTGCCACTGTTTATATTGTGGCAACCTTTTAGTCGATTAAAATTTAAATGTGATAAAATTAATATACAATATTTAAATGTCCGGTAAAATAATCTATAAATAATTTAAAATTTTAAAAACATCGCTTGATATAAAATTGAATTAAAATTAATAAAATGTCAAGTTAAAAAAGTCTATACTATAAATAATTTAAGGGTGACAACATAGCTACATGGCTTAAGATAAAAATAAAATTGAATTAAAATTAAAAATTCAAATAATAATAACATTTTTAAAACTAATGGGTTGTCTTTTTTTTTTTTGGTTTCGTTTTCTTTTCTTTTTCTTTCCATTTTATCACTTTCATTTTTTTTTTTTGTTTTTTTTTATTTATTTATTTATTCATTCATTCATTCATTCATTCATTCGTTCGTTCGTTCGTTCGTTCGTTCGTTCGTTCGTTCGTTCGTTCGTTCGTTCGTTCGTTCGTTCGTTCGTTCGTTCGTTCGTTCGTTCGTTCGTTCGTTCGTTCGTTCGTTCGTTCGTTCGTTCGTTCGTTCGTTCGTTCGTTCGTTCGTTCGTTCGTTCGTTCGTTCGTTCGTTCGTTCGTTCGTTCGTTCGTTCGTTCGTTCGTTCGTTCGTTCGTTCGTTCGTTCGTTCGTTCGTTCGTTCGTTCGTTCGTTCGTTCGTTCGTTCATTCATTCATTCATTCATTCATTCATTCATTCATTCATTCATTCATTCATTCATTCATTCATTCATTCATTCATTCATTCATTCATTCATTCATTCATTCATTCATTCATTCATTCATTCATTCATTCATTCATTCATTCATTCATTCATTCATTCATTCATTCATTCATTCATTCATTCATTCATTCATTCATTCATTCATTCATTCATTCATTCATTCATTTATTTCTGCCTGCCTGCCTGCCTGCCTGCCTGCCTGCCTGCCTGCCTGCCTGCCTGCCTGCCTGCCTGCCTGCCTGCCTGCCTGCCTGCCTGCCTGCCTGCCTGCCTGCCTGCCTGCCTGCCTGCCTGCCTGCCTGCCTGCCTGCCTGCCTGCCTGCCTGCCTGCCTGCCTGCCTGCCTGCCTGCCTGCCTGCCTGCCTGCCTGCCTGCCTGCCTGCCTGCCTGCCTGCCTGCCTGCCTGCCTGCCTGCCTGCCTGCCTGCCTGCCTGCCTGCCTGCCTGCCTGCCTGCCTGCCTGCCTGCCTGCCTGCCTGCCTGCCTGCCTGCCTGCCTGCCTGCCTGCCTGCCTGCCTGCCTGCCTGCCTGCCTGCCTGCCTGCCTGCCTGCCTGCCTGCCTGCCTGCCTGCCTGCCTGCCTGCCTGCCTGCCTGCCTGCCTGCCTGCCTGCCTGCCTGCCTGCCTGCCTGCCTGCCTGCCTGCCTGCCTGCCTGCCTGCCTGCCTGCCTGCCTGCCTGCCTGCCTGCCTGCCTGCCTGCCTGCCTGCCTGCCTGCCTGCCTGCCTGCCTGCCTGCCTGCCTGCCTGCCTGCCTGCCTGCCTGCCTGCCTGCCTGCCTGCCTGCCTGCCTGCCTGCCTGCCTGCCTGCCTGCCTGCCTGCCTGCCTGCCTGCCTGCCTGCCTGCCTGCCTGCCTGCCTGCCTGCCTGCCTGCCTGCCTGCCTGCCTGCCTGCCTGCCTGCCTGCCTGCCTGCCTGCCTGCCTGCCTGCCTGCCTGCCTGCCTGCCTGCCTGCCTGCCTGCCTGCCTGCCTGCCTGCCTGCCTGCCTGTCTGCCGTTTGCCGTTCGTTCGTTCGTTCGTTTGCCAAGGACTTTGTGGGCCGATGCGACGTCCGGGAAGAACAGCGAGGTGACGAGGCGAGACTCGCTGTAGCGGGTCTGGAGTAGCTCAGAACACTCAGGCAGCAGGGAACGGGACCCCCGGCAACGAGTGCAGGGAACGCTGGTAGGGTTAGCCAGAGGTCGCGGGTTCAAGTCTCGGCATGGGTGGAATTTTTAGCATCTAAATAGGTTTTTGAAATTGTCTTTAGCACGGGTTAGTGCAAAAAAAGAATATAATAAACAGATAAAACGAGTTACCTACTTTTGCCTTTGCATCGCAGTAAAGAGATGATTGGTACAGCGTCCAGTGGCCACTTCTTGACCACGACTTGAAACTTGAAATAATTAACTGTACTCGCCACTCTAGACACATAAATCTATTCGGAAACCGGCGGTGAGCCTTCTGAGGTACCTACGTTCAAGTCAATTTAAGTGTCGAAACTTAGGCGTCAAGGAGCGTATAATAGTGAGAATCTGATCGTAACTTTTGAGCGTTCCAGTGATTCGGGAACTTTGAAGCCTCCAAACTTAGACTGTGTAAAAACTTTGCAGAGCCAAGTTTAAAATTAGGTAAAGCTTCCCGAATTTTAGTTTCGGAATAGTTATGACCAGTCATATAAGATGCGCATGTGACACGTGGCCTAGTCGAACAGAGTGATTGGAATCAATCACTTGAGGGAAGCATCAACAGGCGCGGTCAGGTGCAGGATGGGTAACGGTCCGGTGACAACCGCTAATGGCAAAGCCATTTATCTATAAAAAATCGACGACCTCTATGTAGCGGTAGCACATCCACCTACCATGCAGGAGGTCCTGGGTTCGAATCCCGGCTGGAAACAAAAAAAAACCCAGGTCTTGGATGTTTACATGTTTGTGATGTCGTTGTTTCTGGTTCCCACGACACAGAGATCCTAGTGTGGGGCCAGAAGCAATGTATGTACCTATATGTAAGAAATGTTATGTTACCTATTTTGAACTTTTCTGGACTTTACCACCTTTGATTCTACACCCCTGTCATATTTAAATGAAAAATCTATGACAGTGTAACGTCACGATATGATTCATATTGTCTATGATCATACTTGATCCTATTTGACAGCAAGCGTACAATTATAGTCCACTGCTGGACATCCTCCCCTAATGAGCGCCATAGCACCCTGTCTTCAGCTTGTCGCATCCAGCATAGGCCGGCAGTTTTTTGCAGATCGTCATCCCACCTGAGTGCTTAGTGCGAGTTGAACAGATCCAATCGAATAACTTTACTACCGCGTTCATCGAGCATTGAGTATTGAGTATGAATAAGTTAACCGTTCGAACTGGCAAAACGCTGTCACAGTACAACTCGCACTTGCGAGTTTCGTGTTTTGGCTGGTAATCGTGTTCACTTCCCAACGTAAACCATTACAACTCGCACTCAGCAATTTTAATTTCCATACTTGTCGCTAGGTGGCGCTTCCTCGATGCCATAGAAATATGAGTTTACGTTAACGCGATCGAGTAGTTAAAAAACTTGCACTAAGCACTCTGGTCGGAGGGCGTCCTACGCTACGTTTGCCGAGTCGCGGTTTCTACTCAAGACCACGTTTACTCCAACGGTTGTCGGTTCTTCGCGATATCACGCGAGATATGGCCAGCCCACTGCCACTTTAGCTCGCTAATTCTCTGAGTTATGTCGATAACTTTGGTTCTCTGTCGGATGTCTAACAGTGGACTACATAATATAGCCTGAAGAAGAAGAATTACAATTATAATCATATGTCTAACTTCAGAGTTACTATATTATTTTTATTTTAATTTAAAAACCTATTTAGAGGCTAAAATGCCACCTAGATGCTAAGCTACATTAAGCCAGATGTCGCTGCCTGTACGTAATACAGAGAATAGTGTAAAGAGGTTCGAAATTTCACTGATGCCGGTGAGTCGCCTATAAGTTCGATTGGAAGAGCGCTGGCACGGATAGCCAGAGGTCGCGGGTTCGAATCCCGGCATGGGTGAAATTTTTAGCCTCTAAATAGGTTTTCAGAGTTACTGTTAAACGATTTTTTTGCACTGATTGAACATCTTAAACGAGTTTCTTGTTTTGAAGCGGTGCTATCTTTCACAATACAGTAGATAAATAAGTATTCGTCCATTCGGAGGCACATTTTGTAGGACTTTCTTCCAGTCTAAGTTCTTCTAGAATAGGTACATCTGCAAATTGGTATACATCTACATTACCTATGACATAATCGAATTATTGAATTATTTAATACGTATTGATTACATGTTTGCACCGTTACACAGTGATGTATTTACTTAGATAAATTCTCAAGAAACTGTCTGTTAGTTGGTTTCTTGGGTTCGATGGTTTCTTGGGTTGGGCTCGTCAAACTAGGAAATGAACTAGTCTAGTTTTAAAACCTATTTAGAGGCTAAAAATGTCACCCATGCCGGGATTCGAACCCGCAACCTCTGGCTATCCGTGCCAGCGCTCTACCAATTGAGCCAATGGGCGACTCACGGCATCAGTGAAATTTCAAACCTCTTTACACTATTCTCTGTATTACGTACAGGCAGCGACATCTGACTTAAGCCAATTGCATTACTTACAGCCCCGACTACCCACTTTGCAGTTAGGTTTAACATCGGAACGATATCACTGTACCCACATGATTATTTTTTATACTATTTTTATTTTTAATGCACTAACCCGTGCTAAGGAACAAATTTAAAAACCTATTTAGAGGCTAAAAATTTCACCCATGCCGGGATTCGAACCCGCAACCTCTGCCTATCCGTGCCAGCGCTCTACCAATTGAGCCAATGGGCGACTCACGGCATCAGTGAAATTTCAAACCTCTTTACACTATTCTCTGTATTACGTACAGGCAGCGACATCTGACTTAAGCCAATTGCATTACTTACAGCCCCGACTACCCACTTTGCAGTTAGGTTTAACATCGGAACGATATCACTGTACCCACATGATTATTTTTTATACTATTTTTATTTTTAATGCACTAACCCGTGCTAAGGAACAAATTTAAAAACCTATTTAGAGGCTAAAAATTTCACCCATGCCGGGATTCGAACCCGCAACCTCTGCCTATCCGTGCCAGCGCTCTACCAATTGAGCCAATGGGCGACTCACGGCATCAGTGAAATTTCAAACCTCTTTACACTATTCTCTGTATTACGTACAGGCAGCGACATCTGACTTAAGCCAATTGCATTACTTACAGCCCCGACTACCCACTTTGCAGTTAGGTTTTACATCGGAACGATATCACTGTACCCACATGATTATTTTTTATACTATTTTTATTTTTAATGCACTAACCCGTGCTAAGGAACAAATTTAAAAACCTATTTAGAGGCTAAAAATTTCACCCATGCCGGGATTCGAACCCGCAACCTCTGCCTATCCGTGCCAGCGCTCTACCAATTGAGCCAATGGGCGACTCAATGCATCAGTGAAATTTCGAACCTCTTTACACTATTCTCTGTATTACGTACAGGCAGCGACATCTGACTTAAGCAAATTGCATTACTTACAGCCCCGACTACCCACTTTGCAGTTAGGTTTAACATCGGAACGATATCTTTGTACCCACATGATTATACAATTTTTATTGCACTAACCCGTGCTAAGGAACAAATTTAAAAACCTATTTAGAGGCTAAAAATTTCACCCATGCCGGGATTCGAACCCGCAACATCTGGCTATCCGTGCCAGCGCTCTACCAATTGAGCCAATTGTCTAGTTTGTCTCGGGTCTTGGATTATCTATGTATTTATTGTATTTAATCTGTCGTCGAGTTACCACCTATAACACAAGTCATTGACTTGTACTTAGTACAGGGCTGACGAGATCTGTGTAATGTGGGCATGAATATTTATTTATTTACATAACGAAATTCTCAATTCAGAAACTCGCCCTTTGTATAATCTTTTCCCGAATCCAAATATACCTCATGTGTTCAATGTTCCCCGCAGAGTTAAACGTTTCCAGAATAGTTTCTGTCTGGAACTTATGGAGAAATCATAAAGTGTTTCGGCTGCAAGTTTGCTTCGGATGTGGCTGGGAGTGTTCAAACTTAACTTGTACTGTCAAAGTGCTCCGCTTTTGACGATCTACGTGTAGCAGGTTAGACAAAACCGCTATATATAAGACGACCTCTGTGGCGCAGCGGTAGCGCATCTGCCTACCATGCGAGAGGTCCCGGGTTCGGTCCCCGGCTGAGGTGAAAAAATCCAGGTCTTGGATGTTTACATGTTTGTGATGTCGCTGTTTCTGGTACCCACAGCACAGGGTATCATAGTGTGGGGCTAGTATGTAAATTTTATGTTATATTAAATACCTTTAAATGAATATCATTACTTTTTTTTTATTTATTGCACTACACAACAGATTGTTAATTATCTGTTGTAATCTATATGATAAAACCCTTGGTACATATGTCCCCACTGCTGGAGAACGGGTCTCTTCCTGCATTGCAGGAATGTTAGGCTATACTTTACCACGGGGCCCAAGTCCGGGTTGATGGAGGATTGTAAGATAGTCCCGGGCCTTACTGTCAGAAGTTATCAAGCCGCCCATAAAGCCTCCGACATGGTTTAATGACTGCCATTACATGTAAGCCGGCGCCAACGGCTTAACGTGCCTTGCGAAGCACGGAAGCGCTCGTAATAAAATGCCACTAGCGGTAGTCTACTAACGGTCACCCATCCTGCGCCTGACCGGGCCTTTTGTTGCTTAACATAAGTAATTGATTTCAATCACTCTGTTCGACCAGGCCACGGGCAATTCTTCTGAATTTCCATTTTATGAACAATAAATTAATATATTTATATTAGCACCGACTACCGACTACGTCTCTTATTTTCTTCACCTTTTCCATATAATGTTGTCTGGAAGAGATTGCTTTAAGCACAAGGCCGCCAATTGTACTCCGTATCCTTACATGTTTTATAATATGTGCTCTGGTGTACAATAAATAATATTGTAGACTTTTAGTCCGGATTTACTTACGGGTGTTGTTATATCGGAAAAATCCGACCAGGTTTCGCTCCGATTCGCAGAGCTTAATCATGGTGAGCAGAGACGGAGCTCGCGTCGTCGGTTGCTTGTCTCACACTGTGTTGTGATGTGTTGTGCTTACGAAAGTTTTAGTTCAAAAAGAAATAATATTCTTATTTTATACTATTTTTATTTTTAATGCACTAACCCGTGCTAAGGAACATATTTAAAAACCTATTTAGAGGCTAGACGCAGACGAAGTCGCGGGCACCAGCTAGTAGAGTAATAAAACAGCCTTTATACATCCCACTGTAGGGCACAGGCTTTTCACAGAGAGAGAGAGAAAGTGGGCTTAATTACCACGCGTGCCCACCGTGGATTGGCAATTTTAAGCGCTGAGGTATATGATAACGTCATACACTCATGTTTCCTCACGATGTTTTCCTTCACCGTCAGCGTGTGGCATTATAATTGCTATTGTAAGTTCGGAAATGTAAGTAACTTTGAAAACAAATGCTTGCCATAAAAACTGGGATTCGAACGCACGACCTTATAATTGTAAGGTCAGTGTTCTCCCATCAACAAGACTAACTAGCATTAAATAGCTTCATTAGCTTCGTTATTTAATTAACCAAATTTTTACTTAAGAAAATGCGTATCTAGTCACATATACTACAGTTAAATAAATCAATTATAAGTTTTGCTGATTGGTTGTATTTGAATATATATCGCCTTTAAGATAAGATAAGATAAGAATATTCTTTATTGTACACACCAGAAAATAATTACAGAGACAACAAATACAAGTGGCTTAGCGGTAGCGCGTCTGCCTACCATGCAAGAGGTTCCGGGTTCGAATCCCGGCTGGAAACAAAAAAAAAAACCCCAGGTCTTGGATGTTTACATGTTTGTGATGTCGTTGTTTCTGGTTCCCACGACACAGGGTATCCTAGTGTGGGGCCAGAAGCAATGTATGTGCTTGTATGTAAATGTAATGTAATGTTAACTAACTATGCAACGGTTACAAAAGAAGAGGTACAATTTATGTCATATTTAATGTTTTGTGTGCAATACAGTATCTTTAATCTTAAAATTAATCGCTGAATGTGTTGGTAAGCGCAAATCTTATTTCGCTAATTCTTTTTGTAGAATATTCCTTGAAATAAGAGGATGGTTCTTACGGAGTGAAAAAATAATTGATTAAGAATCGACTGTTAAGCGGTACGAAGTTCGCTGGGTCAGCTAGTAAAAATATAGAAAATTGTGTAAAATATACAAAATATTTTATTAAGATAAAATAAGAACCTATTTAGAGGCTAAAAATTTCACCCATACCGGGATTCGAACCCGCAATTTTTAACCTCTAAATAGGTTTTTAAATTTGTCCTTAGCACGGGTTAGTGCATTAAAAATAAAAATAGTATAAAAAATCAATAAATAAATATTCATAGACATATTACATATCTTGTAAGCCCTATAATAAGTTCAATTAAAGGACTTGTGTTTTAGGTGCTTACTCAATGATAGATTTAATACAATAAATACAAACACCCAAGACCCGACACAAACTAGAAAAGTTCATTGCCTAGTTTGACCGGGCCGGGGATCGAACCCGAGACCTACGGTTTTACAGACAGTGTGCGAAACCGCTGCGCCACCGTCGTCAAACTCTCGTGCTCATACTCATAATGTTAGTTTTTTTCTACGTAATTACAGCAACTTAAAAAAAAGTAGCGTTGTACGTCTACTATAGTTACTTCGCGGACTGCCGTCAGTAAAATCGATTTTTTTGAATGAAAACTTTCAAATAACTTCTCGAATCGGCTGTTACAATAATCTGTGGTAAATTATTCGTTCAATTGATGCTTGATTTCATAGCCAAGTCTCCGAATAAAAAAAAAGCTTCGGTGTCAAAACAAAATCAGTTCGTATCTATTACGTGAGGTGACTTCAATCTGCTTTTAAAATGTAAGTTTTCATTATTTTTCAATGTATTATATATCAAAATAATTGTAAGGATTTGCACTTTATGATTAGATACAAAAAAAACTGAATTGTTATACATACAACGACAGATTGACATTTTCAATTACCGCCGCGTCACGCCATGTTTCCACAATTGATTTCATGTATTCTATTGAATTTCACTATAAAATGTTACTTGGAGCCGTAATTTTTACTTTATCTGTTAGTTCATTTCATAAGCTATTCGGACTTCCGAATAGCTTATGTATAAATTAAGTATACTTATACTTCCGTGCTTCGCAAGGCACGTAAAGCCGTTGGTGCCGGCTGTCATATAATGGCAGTCGTTAAGCCATGTCAGAGGCCTTATGGGCGGCTTGATAACTTCTGACAGTAAGGCCCGCCACTGTCTTACAATCCTCCACCAACCCGGACTTGGCCCCCGTGGTGGAGTATGGCCTAACCTTCCTGCGATGCAGGAAGAGACCCGTGCCCCAGCAGTGGGGACATACAAGGGTTGATAACGATATACTTTATTTTGTGGTAGCTGCAGCAGTTCTATAGTTAATACAGTTTTTGTAACAATGGTACTGTGCAAAAATGTCGCGAAAATGTAATTCGCGAGCGCGGAAGGTTAAGGCTTCCGTGGCCGCGCGACCCGGACGTTTAAGTGGGTAGCTTGTGTTAGCATCACGTAGAAAAAAAATAACATTATGAGTATGAGCACGAGAGTTTGACGACGGTGGCGCAGCGGTTCGGCACACTGTCTGTAAAACCGTAGGTCTCGGGTTCGATCCCCGGCCGGGTCAAACTAGGAAATGAACTTTTCTAGTTTGTGTCGGGTCTTGGGTATTTGTATTTATTGTCTTAAATCTATCATTGAGTAAGCACCTAAAACAGAAGTCCTTTAATTGTACTTATTATAGGGCTTACAAGATATGTAATATGTCTATGAATATTTATTTATTGATTTTTTATACTATTTTTATTTTTAATGCACTAACCCGTGCTAAGGACAAATTTAAAAACCTATTTAGACGTTAAAAATTTCACCCATGCCGGGATTTGAACCCGCAACCTCTGGCTATACGTGCCAGCGCTCTACCAATTGAGCCAATGGGCGACTCACCGGCATCAGTGAAATTTCCAACCTCTTTACACTATTGTCTGTATTACGTACAGGCAGCGACATCTGGGTTAAGCAAATTGCATCACTTACAGCCCCGACTACCTACTTTGCAGTTAGGTTTTACATCGGAATGATATCACTGTACCCACATGGGTGAAATTTTTAGCCTCTAAATAGGTTTTTAAATTTTATTGATTTTTTATTTACTAGTATGACATTAAAATTATCACGTAAGTAATTTTTGGGGCGCATTTGAAAAATATCACACAATATCATTATAAATTGTAGCCTATGTGTTATTTTAATGTGTAAGCTATATTATTTCAAAGTTTCTTAAATCGATTCAGTATTTTTACATAAAGAAGTAACAAATATTCATCCATCCATACTTACAAACTTTTGAGTTTATAATAGTAGGAAGTAGGACTTTGTGTAAGTCGTTATTAGTACATTACACAACTAGGGTGGTAATACAAAGAAAGGCCGAGATCGCAGAAGTTTGCGGCCCGAGCTGCAAGCGAGGGACGTAAATATGCGATCGAGAGCTTTCTTTATTACCTCCCGTGTTGTGTACATTTTTTTATGTCTATACTTGGCCAGAAAGCGGCTTTTTCCGTACGCAGCGTGCGGAAAAAGCCACTTTATTGCCAGGTGTGGCATAAAATTACTATATAGCAGTTATTACAGTACGTATACACTGCTTATGTTTACGCATGCTTAGTGTTTTGCTGGCCAACGAAAAATAACCGCCGAAAAAACTGTTGCTATTTTGCCAGATTCATAGTGTGTTTTATCACGTGGAACTCGGTCAAAACACCACTTCGGATACGACAATTACTCTTCAAACACCATATAGATGGTCACAGAACGGCAGCAGACAGAAAACCTTTATTTTTTGTTCGATATCAATCCTTGTATGTCCCCACTGCTGGGGCACGGGTCTCTTCCTGCATAGCAGGAAGGTTAGACCATACTCCACCACGGAGGCCAAGCCCGGGTTGGCGGAGGATTGTAAGACAGTGGCGGGCCTTACTGTCAGAAGTTGTCAAGCCGCCCATAAGGACTCCTACATGGCTTACCTAACGACTGCCATTACATGACAGCCGACACCGACGGCTCAACGTGCCTTGCGGAGCACGGAAGCGCTCGAAAAAATGGTACTAGCGGTAGTCACGGATCGGTCACCTATCCGGCACCTAACTGCGCCTGTTGTTGCTTTACTCAAGTGATTGATTCCAATCACTCGGTTCATGCCCCGAGCGCTTAATTTTTTTGTTATCCTACTGTTTTTAGTTGCTAACCCTTAACTTAGTTATATATTGAAGGAGTCTAATCAGGATTACTTATTAGGCCTAACGTAATTACCTTGTTTCCAATTGACTCCGCACGTCTCGACGAGTCTTTCCAGTGGACTAGGCCGACTAAATTGTCAGGAGAAGCGCCGCGCGCTTGCCCGTAGTGTAAGACGAGCAACCGACGACGCGGGCTCCGTCTCTGCTCACCATGATTAAGCTCTGCGAATCGGAGCGAAACCTGGTTGGACTTTTCCGATATAACAACACCCGTAAGTAAATCCGGACTAAAAGTCTACAATCTGTCAGGATATTATAAGTGCTGGGCAAGTTTACACCATCTAAAAGAATGTCCCAGGTACTGCAGCGTCCGAGTGATCCCTTCACCCATCTAGTGTGAGTGAAGATGCTACTGGACGCTAAACACCATCTCATTTTGTAGATGCGAAGACTAAACCTTTTATTTCAAAACTTCGTAATTAGATGCGAACTATTAGCGGAATTAATTCCGGGATAACTTTTTTTTTTTTGTCGGAAGATTCCAACCTGGTGTCGCTTTTATTCGAAGTACTTAATGGTAAGATATTATAATTTCGTGTGCAGTAAGTAAGTGTGCAGACGAAACATCTCCAAAAGAGCTAGATTGGCTATTCATAGTGGCGTGCTGGTCCCAACACTTATGTGTGGTAGCGAGACTTGGGTGTGGCAAAAGAAGCAAGAAAGTAGAATTAATGCAGTAGAAATGAGGTCCTTAAGAAGTATGTGTAGTGTTACTTTGAATGACAGGATACGCAATAGTATGATCAGAGAACGTTGTGGACTGAGAGAGGATGTAGTGACTAGAATTGAGAAAGGAATGTTGCGTTGGTTTGGACATGTGGAGAGGATGTAGGAAGAAAGATTGCCGAAACAAACATATATTGCGAATGTGAATGGAAGGGCTGATAAGGGACGTCCCGGGTGGACATACGTCACCCAAATAGGAGATGTATTAGCAAAGGGGGAGATAAAAAGTACCCAGAATCGGCGTGCGTGCATGCAACGACTTAATATTATGAACGTTGATGAAGCAAAGGTGATTTGTCAGGATCGTTGCAAGTGGCAGTCCCTGGTCTCTGCCTACCTCTCTGGGATACAGGCGTGAGGTTATTTATGTATGTATGTATGTATGTGTGCGTGTGTGTGTGTGTGTGTGTGTGTGTGTATGTATGTATGTATGTATGTATGAATGTGTGTATGTATGTATGTACGTTTGTATGTATGTATGTATAGAATATAATTGGAATGCTTTAAGCAAACAATTTAAGAAAAGCAATAACCTTTTGGGTCTTTCTGGAACGACGCTAGGGCTCTATATTGCGTGAAAACGTAAATATCCGGGATTTATGACGTCACTTGTAGCGACAACGTAACTTTAATGGCGCGCGCCTGGATTGGTGTCAAGCGTAGGATTACGATGGTCATAAAATACTCACATGGCCTTCGGTTAGAACTTTTTTATGGAAAAAACTGTTGTATGCATTAAAGTAGTAGACAGTATATCATATGTTGAAATAGAAAAAATATTTTCTGTAAAATAAAGTATATAAGCAAGCAGTGGTTTTGTAAAACGTTAGACCTGAAACTCGCGCATGTTTTGATGCCTAGCTCTGTTACAATATATTCAAAATTTCAATGAAAATGATTAAAGGCAAATGACACTATTTTTTTGTCAAACATTACAACCTGACTTAGTCTGTCATCATTAATTAAAACTGTAGTTTATCTGCGAACTCTACTGCACCGATTTATTCTTTCGAATAGAGAAAAAAGTAAGGTTTTTTAAAAATTAAGGCTATAGAGCCTCGCCCTATCCATACATAGTTAGTTTTCTTATGGATATTGGACTGTTTACCTGAATAAACTCACTAGAAACCTATGTAAAGGCTAAAAAATCCGCCAATTTCAAAATAAGTAACACAGAAAATACTGTAAAGAGGTTAGGAATTTAGCTGATGCCGGCAGTTGCCCATTAGCTTAGTTGGGAGAGTGCTGGAACGATTAGCCAGAGGTCGCGCGTTCAAGTCCCGGCGTAGGCGGAATTTTTAGCCTTTTGTCCTCAGCACGGGTTAGTGCAACAAAAGAAATATGAACCTAACCTTATTTCCAAAACAAATAACTGTGCAGTAATTGACTATACTCGCCACGTGTGTGTAATTTTGACTAATTTTATCATATGACACTTGTGCGAACACCACGAATCAATTGGGATGTCACTAATCGATATCTGACTAGTGGTTAAGGGGTTAGTGTCAAATCAAATCAATTATTATCATTCATCACGTAAAAGTAAAATTTTTAATTAGTGAACGTCAGAGTTGTTACTTTCATAATTCATAAATTATGTGGAAAAGAAGCTAACACAGAAACTTTTCATATATTATTTTCAAACAGATATAAAAGAACATAGAATCGGGCATACATACACACAAGCATGCATGCATACATACATACATACATACATACATACATACATACATACATACATACATACATACATACATACATACATACATACATACATACATACATACATACATACATACATACATACATACATACATACATACATACATACATACATACATACATACATACATACATACATACATACATACGCGTCTAATCTTTAGTAGGTAAAACATAATTTCCGTATTTCCCGACGTTTCGGCAGCGTTACATTTGCCTAACCTTTACCTAATAAATAATCGCGATCAGACCCGTTTAATACATAACTATGTATGAATATCGCAAATCTTTAAGAAATATATACATACTCGTATGCATGAGCCAAACATCCTCCTTTAGGGCTCCACCACAGTCAGGTAATAACAAATTTATACCCTTTCAGTGTATATTATGTTGTTTACTTGAGTTGGTTGTCTAACACTTACCCTATCACACTCAATCATACGCCTGACGACGCAACAAAGGCACTCCAAACTAAGTTATTTATAGCAACAGCTTAAGTAGGTGTTATCCGGGTCAGCAAAAGACCTGAAGAGGCGTAACATTCCTCTGGGAAGTTGGCGAATGTTGTTCAAGTCCAAAGTTATCAGCTTTGTAATGCTAGCTCCCGTAAGTTTAAAACTTGGAGAGCAGTTTGCAACTCGCTGGGATTTTGATATTATTCCTTTACACGGCACGGCTAACCGAAGGATGAGGGTTAAATGTCTCAACACTTTGTATGTTCCGAACTACCATGCACTGCTAGGGCACGGGTCTCTTTCTGCATCGCAGGAAGGTTAGGCCATACTCCGTGTTGATAGAGGATTGTAAGACAGCGGGTGCGATGCCAGATTACCTTCCCGTGTGCCCTTCCGCTTCCGTTCCTACTGATTCATCTTGAACCAGTGGGAAGGGTAAATGGCACGGGCCGGTGCACCCTGGGCGCTGGTCAGTAACTTCTCTTTATGGGATCTTGCTGGCCAGCGGCGAAAAATCTGGCGGGAGGGGTCGCGTGGGCCCTGTTTCACCCTGTGGAGCGGGACCCAGGTGACCAACCGACTGAAGGACCGACTGGGGGAGGCGCCGCTGCGCGGAAGCGCGCGCGCCTCGTACCAGTCGGATCAGAGTGGCCGTGGGCGGAAGTTTGGGGGACCCTCTGCCTCCATCACGGCGGGAGGGGTCGCGTGGGCCCTGTTTCACTCTATGGAGCGGGACCCAGGCGACCAACCGAATGAAGGACCGACTGGGGGGGGCGCCGCTGCGCGGAAGCACGCGCGCCTCGTACCAGTCGGATCAGAGTTGCCGCCGGAACGCGGAGGGTCGGAGGACCCTCCGCTTCCATCACGGTGGGGCGGAAGGCGCCCTTACGTGTTCCGAGGGTGCCTTCTGGCACGGATAGGGCCCACGCGGTCGCTCTCCGCCTTCTCTGCTTTCAGAGAGGCGCAGGTGGGCGACGCGACGGGCCTCGCGTGTGGGACCTGGATGCGTTGGCCCCCACGCGCCTCAACGAGGAGGTGCGCCGCCCTCCCCATCTCATAGAACGGGTCGCGATGGGATGGAGGGGGCGGCGCGTTGGGGCGTGTGGGGGCCAAGATCTTACGCACTTGGCCCCTATGCGCTCCAACGAAGAGATGCGGCGTTCCCTCGCCCTGTTCCTGCGGGCGGCGCAGGGACGCCGCCGAAGGAGTGCCCGAAAGGGCGCCTGCGGACGGGGTCGCGGAAGTGTGCGCAAGCGTCCCCGTGGCCCCGTCCTTTGCGGTGCGGAGGAACACCCCAGGAGTTTTTGTCGGTATACCGCCCTTTTCAGGGCGGGGAGTCCGACATAACTACTGTGCTCCCCCGAGCCGGTGGTACCCGTAATTGGGGTTTCTCCTGGGTAACAAAAAAAAAAGGATTGTAAGACAGTGGTGGTACTTACTGTCCGAAGTTATCAAACCGCCCATGACGTCTCGGCCATTACATGACAGCCGGTACCTACGGCTTGACGTTCTGTTATATCCTAAATATGTATGGTGCAATGTTTGGTGCCCTAATATTGACCGCAGTCAGCACTTATAGGCTTCAGACTCCTGTGGGCGGTAGGCACAGTCAGTCTCAACTCATTTTTTAAACTTTCGCGACTTGTACACATAGTTAGAATATTTTCGGGGCTTAATTACTACGCGATTAAGCCCCGAAAATATTCTAACTGAGTCTCAACTCATCCTCAATCCCCGCGGCTTGCGATCACTAAAATATTATTGCAATAAATCCTAGTTCCATTTAATTAGACTTTTTAACAAAAAAACTTTTATAAAGACTCCTGTAACAGTTCGGTCTTATCGCTTAGAGCAATCTCTTTCCGACAGTCATTTTACGAAGCGGATTGCAGGAATAAAATAGTCGGTCCGATAGTCTAATGTGATTAACCGTTGAACTTTAAAAATTCAATGGATCTACAATTAAAAAACTACCATTTTAATTTTGTAACGATAATTTTTTTCTGTAAGTTTAAATCCTGTCGTGTGCCAATGACATAAAATATTGTAAGCTCACGCTTTAAACTCAAGGGCAGGTTTTCTTTGCGCTTTAAGTTGTGTACGTACGTACCGCTTTAGATAGATAGAGAACACTTTATTGCACAACCAGAAAAATATTACAACCATGATTCTTAAATCTAAGTAATGTAATACAATTGGCGGTCTTATCGCTTTAATTCTTTATAGCAGTATGCGCCTTAAAAACGGTTCTCTTCTTCCAAAAGAGCTACGACACTGCAGACTTGCTACTTCGTAGACGTACTACGAGTACGCCGTAGTAGTGCTACGCCATACTCTACTACGGATTCCAGATGTTACTACTTTTTCCTAAACGAAAGATAATTTATTATGACAGGACATTACATAAACTAAGAAATGTACTAATTTGACCTGGTTTTGGTAAAACTGTTTCTGTTAAACTGTAAGATTACAATTACTTATTAATAAAAGTAATTTATTCTTAAGCAAAATCATAATAATAGTTGATAAATTAATTTCATTAATATTTCTACAAAGTTAATTATGTAGTTGTTGAAGAATTAATTTCATTAACTGTGGAAGAATTAATTTCATTAATTGTTGAAGAATTAATTTCATTAACTGTTGAAGAATTAATTTCATTACTTGTTGTTAAATTAATTTTATTAACTGTTGAAGAATGAATTTCATAAATTGTTGAAAAATTAATTTCGTTAATTTTTTGAATAATGAATTTGAGTACATTAATTTCCAATTATTGTTTTAAATTGGTCGAATTACTTCATTAGTTGTTTAAATTTAATATGTGCTTAATGTCATCACTTTAAGCAATGTCCCTTAAAAAATAAATCACAGGTATTTAATTAATGTAACAGATTCAGTAGAGCTACAAAAGTAGATCAGTGTATATATACTTTATGTACTCAAATGTCTATGGCTACAAAATAAAAAGAAAAAAGGTAATTTTATACCTCGAGTTTGCCAGATTAGTATTTAGTGCTGAGCAGTCAGTTTTATTACGACTCATTATCAGATTCTGAATTGAGAATTTAGCCAACTTTACTGAAGTGCAAGTCTCTTAAAAAAATTGTACTGAAAATCATCTTTTTCGTAGAAAATCGTAATTTTTTTGTACCATCGATGGAGGTTAAGCGCCGAAATGAGTACTTGACTGGGAATAGCGTCACCACGCCGAGGTGCTGTAGCATTCCAGTGGGCCATCGACCCATTAAAGTTTGAAAATCACGCACTTTAATAGAAAATTTTCACCAAAAATAGGACTTTTCATACAAAAATGCATTTTTTTACTACTACCGCTGGAGGCCAAAGGCCGAAAAGTTTCTCAGAAAAAAAAAGTCAAAATACATTTCTTAAGTATTTACTTAGTTAAATTCTTACTTCAGCTACCGGCCTTTCTATTGTTTAATATTGATTTGTTTTATTTGTGATTTTTTTGATCAATATCAGCACCATGCAATGATTTTAATCATGTGCCAACGCCATCTAGTGATTATAATACGATTCTTGTAAATTGTGTATTAAAAGTAAAAAAATGATTTCCCGTTTTTTTTTCAAGTAAAACGTAGCCTTTCTATTATTCCAGAGTGTCAGCTAACTTCATACCAAATTTTATAAAAATCGCTCCAGCCGTTTAGACGTGAAGAAGTAACAAACACACACAAACTTTCGCCTTTATAATATGAGCGTGATTTTTTAATAAATCGATTTATTGTGATTTCATAACGTAACTTATTTCACTTGGTAGTTTTCTTATTTGCCAAAATGTAATTGTGAAAGAATATTTTATTACAAAATCCTATTTAGAGGCTAAAACTTCCACCCATGGAGGGACTCGAACCTGCAACTTCTGGCTAACCATGCCAGCGCTTTCCCAACTGAGCTAATGGGCGACTCACCAGCATCAGTGAAATTTCGAACCTCTTTACAATACTCTCTTTATTACCTACGATTTTATTAACCTATTTCTATTTTATTTAGTTAGTCATAAAAACTTTTGTTATTAGAATGTGACATGAGACAAACATAAACACGATACAACCAAACTGTGGTCCTTTGGGCTCCGTCGCAGCTGGGTAAAAAAGGATAACATTCGCATTTAAATTAAAAACTCTGTACTGAAATCTCTTATACAATATTTCGGTTCATTTTGCTGTTAACGTGACGTCTTTCTCAGAAAGCTCTTGTTGACTTCAAAGTGCAAATTGCAAGCGGAATGTCTATTTATATTATTACCGGTACAAAGGCTGTCAAAGCTGTGAAAGAAATTTCGTGAAAAATATAAAATTTCGAACGTTCAGGCAATTTTTTGTAAATCACATGTCAGCTTCGATTATCTGGAAGAGATCAGTTTTAGTAATAAAGTTGCCAAATGTACTCTTAGACAAAAGAAATATTTGTGATTTCCTTTATTTTATATACAATAAAGTGTTCAAAAAAAACCTATTTAGAGGCTAAAAATTTCACCCATGCCGGGATTCGAACCCGCGACCTCTGGCTATCCGTGCCAGCGCTCTACCAATTGAGCCAATGGGCGACTCACCGGCATCAGTGAAATTTCGAACCTCTTTACAATATTCTCTGTGTTACGTACAGGCTGCGATATCTGGCTTAAGCAATTTGCATCACTTGCAGCCCCGAGTGTTCTGCCGATGTTACGTGCCTTACTGTCTTTCTTGATTAAATGCCGTTCTGGTTTATTTATGCAGCGGCGGACGAACAGCGAAATTAATTTGGTCAGTCCATCGCAATGGACAACAACAACAACAATAAGCATCAAAAGGCGCGGTCAGGTACAGGATGGGTGAGCGTCCCGTGACTATCGCTAGTGGCATTTTTCCGAGCGTTTCCGTGCTTCGCAAGGCACGTAAAGCCGTTGGTGCCGGCTGACATATAATGGCAGTCGCTAAGCCATGTCAGAGGCCTTATGGGCGGCTTGATAACTTCTGACAGTAAGGCACTGTCTTACAATCCTCCACCAACCCGGACTTGGCCCCCGTAGTGGAGTATGGCCTAACCTTCTTGCAATGCAGGAAGAGACCCGTGCCCCAGCAGTGGGGACACACAAGGGTTAATAACGAAAAAAATCCCAATGTTCTTCTAGTCTCAGTTCAATGTTGTTGTTAAAACTTACTGTAAGCTCTAGCTCCCAATTGTAAAACCTTGATATTATCGGATTATTTCTTTATTTGCAAATTTCATAATAATAATAATTATAAATATTCATGGACATATTACTCAGATATCGTTAGACCTATACTAAGTACAACTAAATGACTTGTGTTATAGGTGCTAATGCGACGATAGATTTAATACAATAAATACATAGATAACATCCAAGACCCGAGACAAAATAGAAAAGTTATTTTCCTAGTTTGGCCCGGCCGGGGATCGAACCCGAGACCTTCGGTTTTACAGTCAGCGTGCCAAACCGCTGCGCCACCGAGGCCGTCGCTTTAAAATTAAATTAATGCTCTCGTTCTCATCATCATCTTCCAAGCTGTCACGTTGCTTGACAACATAATATAATGTTAAAAAATATTATGTTACAATGGTTAAAATTTTAATTGAAAGCAAATAGCTGTTTAAAAAAATGTGAAGCTAATAAAGAGCCGAAATAATAATTAATTCGGCCAAAACAATAAGCTTATCTGATCCAAGCTTCCTTTAACCCTGTCATACTCACGCTTCTGACTTTATGTGGATTACTCCTAAAACGTTCCTGAAGCGCTCGTGGCCTAGTCGAACCGAGTGAAGGGAATCAATCACTTGGTTAAGCAACAACAGGCGCGGTCAGGTACAGGATGGGTGAGCATCCCGTGACTAGCGCTAGTGGCATTTTTCCGAGCGCTTCCGTGCTTCGCAAGGCACGTTAAGCCATTGGTGCCAGCTGTCATATAATGGCAGTCGTTAAGCCATGTCAGAGGCCATGGGCGGCTTGAATACTTCTGACAGTAAGGCCCGCCACTGTCTTACAATCCTCCAGCAACCCGGACTTGGCCCCCGTGGTGGATTATGGCCTAACCTTCCTGCGATGCAGGAAGAGACCCGTGCCCCAGCAGTGGGGACATACAAGGGTTGATAACGAACTCCTAAAACGTCAGTAATTAGAAGTTCCTCAAAAAGTCATAAATTTATTGACTATAGGATGAACTTAAGCGATTAAGGATAAACTTAGTCCGAATTAACTTGTGACTTTCCTAACTACTAACATGTATACAACAGTACTTACAAGTTTTAGCTCAAAGACTAACAATCTGTTAATGTACTGTTAACAGCTGTTAAAGAGTTTGTGCAATCTGTCTATAAAATATAATGTGCTGCTAAGGATATTTTGATACAGTCAATATGACACAGGAAGCACTCGTAGCCTGGGCGAACCGAGTGATTAGAATCAATCACTTGAGTTAAGCAACAACAGGCGCGGTCAGGTACAGCATGGGTGACCGTCCCGTGACTACCGCTAGTGGCCGAGCGTTTCCGTGCTTCCCAAGGCACGTTAAGCCGTTGGTACCGGCTGCCATATAATGGCAGTCGTTAGGCCATGTCAGAGGCCTTATGGGCGGCTTGATAACTTCTGACAGTAAGGCCCGTCACTGACTTACAATCCTCCACCAGTCCAGACGTGGCCCCCGTGGTGAAGTATGGTCTAACTTTCCTGCCATGCAGGAAGAGACCCGTGTCCCAGTAGTGGGGACATACAAGGGTTGATATCAAAAATTTATCCATGATATGGAGTAGCACATCTTATTTTCAAAGAGTTTTATGCAATCTGTCCAAACAAAATAATGTTCTGTTAAGGATATTTTCTTACACTCAATAAGACGCTTTTACTATTGACACAGGAAGAACTTGGCATTCACTGGGAAGAACCCTAAATGACAAAATCTAGACAAATGAGCGTCGTAACAAAAGCCAGCGTAGTCTGTCTGGTTTTAAAGCTTGTTTTAGTTCTTAAGACGCTTAGTTTAGAGTCTGGCGTAGAATTTAAATGTAGGGCACGTTGTGAGAAGGTAATTGTTTAGTTTCGCTTCAAAAATTTTGGCGGGAATCTTCGAATGGTATTAGAAGACGGCATAGGGAGTTTTTGCTTTTGTTGTAAAATGTTTAAGGGCCACAAAAGATTATATATCAATTGATTGATCATCGTAATTTAAATTGGTCAGCTGCTATGCTTCGCAAGGTAGCATAAGCCATTTGTACCGGCTATCATGTAATGGCAGTCGTTAAGCTATTCCTGGGGCCTTATGGGTGGCTTGATAACTTCTGACGTTTGAGTTAGATAGTCGGGCAAAGCTAGCTTTACAACAGGGTAAGTGGCTTGATAACTTATGACAGAAGGCCCGCTACTGTCTTACAATCCTCCAGCAACCCGGACTTGGCCCCCGTGGTGGAGTATGGCCTAAGTGTGTGGAGTATCAGTCTGCTCGTGACCACGATGACTGTAAAGTCGTCGAAACGTCGAGGTAAATTAGCAATAAATTACTACGCGATTAAGCCCCGAAAATATTCTAACTATGTGTACAAGTCGCGAAAGCTTAAAATAGATTCTACAGTATCAACATTTGCGTAAATTTGACTGTTCACGACGTCCCAGGCACTACGGAGTCTGAGCGGTCCATACACCCATTTAGTGTCATTGAAGGTGCCACTGGACTCTGTATAACTCATCTAATTGCATAGATTTGCTAATATTGAACCCATAAGCTATCTCGAATACGAGGCCAGCGTTTTACTAATGTTAAAACCGCTTAACGCAGCGAAAGTTAATTTCAATTCGCCGGCCCATTATTAACATCTTTTTGTCCGCGATCCTTAAAACAAAAGGACACACTTCCTGCTAAATAATCCACTCCGAGCTGCGCTAAATAAAGTACAAAGTAGATGCTCAAGTAAAACACAAAGGAACCAAGAGTATAAATTAGGGTTAATTAATACAATAAAAGGTCATTTTATTATTCGACTAAACAAGGAAAACGTCGTGAGGAAATCTGAGTGCCTGAGGTATTCAATACCTCGCTTAAAATTGCCAATCCGTGGTGGGCACGTGTGATAATGAAGCCCATACTCGCTCTCTGAGAGAAGGCCCGTGCCCTGCAGTGGGAGTTTTAAAGGCTACACAAAAACATATTTGACTGCATCGTTGGTCTAGCGGTGTCACGTGTGATTACCATGCCGGAAGTTGTAGGTTTGATTCCCAATGGGGGCCGCCGTATTTAACATTATACCATAGTAAAGGGGGCCCTAGCTTGAGATCAAGATCAATGTTTTTACCGTGCAAAAGTTAAAGTTATTCAGAATTTAGAGTTTTGTAGTATGTGCTCTGGTTATATTCTTTTTAATGCATTAACCCGTGCTAAGAACCATTTTAAAAACCTACTTAGAGGCTAAAAATTCTACCCACGCCGGAATTCGAACCCGCGACCTCTGGCTATCCGTGCCAGCGCTCTTTCCAACTGAGCTAATGGGTGACTCACGGGCATCAGTGAAATTTTGAACCTCTTTACAATATTCTCTGTATTACGTACTCTACCTTATTATGGGCTCTGGTGTACAATAAAGAATATTCTTATGTTATCTTAACTTAAATCGTCCGTAATGGACGCAAAGGCCTATGATTGTTTGTTGGGAAGAGTTAACCAGCGACAAGTAGGAGTGAAATCTAAAGGAAGCCTTTACCCAGCAGTGGGACACAGTCAAAACTGATTAAAAAATCATATGGGCACAACATGAAAATCCGCTACTTATTATACTATTTTTATTTTTAATGCACTAACCCGTGCTAAGGACAATTTTAAAAACCTATTTAGAGGCTAAAAATTCCACCCATGCCGGGATTCGAACCCGCAACCTCTGGCTCTGCCTCTGGCACGGATAGCCAGAGATTGCGGGTTCGAATCCCGGCATGGGTGGAATTTTTAGCCTCTAAATAGGTTTTTAAAATCAACTACTTATTTTACCAGTGGGCGAAAACCATAAGAGGTTTCACTGCAGCTGTCACGAGTATAACACTGCGTTTCAGTAATAAATTAGTACAGCAAATTTTGCGGGGGCCGAGTAAGGACTATCTTAATGAGCAGCTAGGGAGCGATTCTGGTAGCTGTGCGAGATTGCGAGTAAGCTGGCTTTCATAAGTTCTCCGGCAATTAGAAGCTTATCTGCATTTCAAAGTTAGAACTGTTTTTCCTCGGGGATTTATATAGCTTTGTGTATTGTCTCTTCAATAACGTAGTATTAAAGTTCATCCACTTTTTACGCACATTTGGAATTTGGTAGCCACGGGCGTCCACGCACGTCTTTTGTTATACAAAATCCATTAATGGGTTGACTTTAACCAGAAAATTCCGCAAAGCATAAAACGTGATAGAAAGTTAATACAATTTATTATCGCCGCCGGTTTATCGATCGTCCATGGGAATAAGATAGATATAGATATAGATAGAGAACACTTTATTAAACATAAAAATAAAAATTACACAGATATTTCTTAACCTAAGAGTACAGACGGCGGCCTTATTACTAAAAGTAGTAAACGCAGCCTATGTGTCAATCCAGGGTGTCAGCTAACTTCATACTAAATGTTATTTAATTCGCTCCAGCCCTTTAGACGTGAAGAACTAACAAACATACACACTCACGAACTTTTGCCTTGATAATATTAGCGTGATGTGATGTGATTCAACTATCAGTCGTCGTCTGTACCTCCATAGTTTGAAGCAGTCACGACATTCTGTTACTCAGAAAAGTATACTTCAAAGGAAAACATTGGAACCGGTCTAGGAAAAACGATACGGTAATGAAAGGAAAACTTTCTTCGTTATCTGGGGCTGCTGGGGCACGGGTCTCTTCCTGCATCGCAGGAAGGTTAGGCCATACTCCACCACGGGGGCCAAGTCCGGGTTGGTGGAGGATTGTAAGACAGTGGCGGGCCTTACTGTCAGAAGTTATCAAGCCGCCCATAAGGCCTCTGACCAACGGCTTAACGTGCCTTGCGAAGCACGGAAGCGCTCGTAAAAATGCCACTAGCGGTAGTCACGGGACGCTCACCCATCCTGTACCTGACCGCGCCTCTTGTTGCTTAACCAAGTGATTGATTCCAATCACTCGGTTCGCCTAGGCTACGAGCGCTTCAACTTTCTTTGTTTACTTTATTTCTATTGAAATAACTTGAGTTGATCCCTACTTTCGCTTAGGGACTCACAACAAAGATATTTTTGTAATAATTGACTTAAGTAACACTCTATCGCATTCTTTTCTGAGAAATTCGAAGAGACAGCACTACAGTTAACTATTTACTTAGCAAAATTCTCGATTAAAAATCTGGCAAATACAATGGCAATCTAGGTTTATTTGCTACCTAGAGTGCCTCAAGAACTGCCTCGTTGGTCTAGCGGTAACATGTCCGATTAAAATGCTGGAGGTCGTAGGTTCACTTCCCACTGGGGACGAAGTACTTTTGTGCAAATGCCATCAATCCTATCAATCTTTCTTAATTCTTTCATATCATTTTCCGTTCCGTTCCGTTTCGTTTCGTATCATTTCGCTTCATTTCATTTACTTTCATTTCATATTTAGAACTTTTATTCACCTAGGTGAACATGTCAGCTTCAGGTTGACACTTAATTTTTCTAGTAAATTCAAACCTTCAATCTCTTTAGTTGATAAATAACGACAGTCCAGGGGCGCTTAAACGCACTCTATAGAAATAATCCGATAAAGCCAGCGTCCCTTATCTCTAGGTCCCAAGGGTCAGCGACCAAAGAAAGAGAGTTCACAAATTACACCCGCCTCCACAGATCAACAGGTAGTCGTGTTTAATTATAAGTAATTTAATTTACGGTCCATTACACGTTCCCTTTTCCTTCTGCTAGTTAATTAGTTAATTCGAGTTAGTACCTCTCGCAATTACATCGCTTTAGCGGCGACAGCGGCTTTCCGAGTTTTATTTTTTGCAGCGTAAAATATGTTTGTGACTACCTAGTCAGGCAGGTTGTCAGGTTGCGACTTTCCAGTACATTAATTGTCAAATTATGAAATTTCAGCGCTACAAAATGCGTTAATCGTGCCATCGTACTGTAAGGCAGCGCAGGCCTCCGGGGGTTCAAAATCAAATCACCAAGTACACTTTTGCAGTTTGTTGATGGCACCAATACACGTTAATAATAATTTCGAAGCAGAGTTACTAAAATGGACTACATCTTGATATTAGTAAAGACTATGCATGACTGCTCTTGACTGCTGTGACTGCCGCGCGATGTGCGCGGAAAAACACTTTTATTTGCTCTTTAGTGTTGACAATGACAAAATATAGGTGAGGCGGGGAACCGGACGTAACAGTACCATCCAGATAAGTAAACGTTTTTTTTTTGTGTTACCAACATACACTGTAGTAAAATTAGTTATGACCGACTATCTAACTCTATTGAGATCAGCAACAGCTCACTGTAATCTCAAGATAGTTAAGTAGTCAAGCAGGTCTTCAGATCACGACTGTCTAGTACATTAACTGTAAAATTCTAACATTTTATCCCCATAAAACACGTTAATCGTGCCATCGTACTACCCTGGCAAGTAAACGTATCTTTGCTGTGTTGCCAACTTCAATATCAACCCTTGTAAGTCCCCACTGCTGGGGCACAGGTCTCATCTTGCACCGCAGGAAGGTTAGGCTGTACTCCATCCACCACGGAGGCCAAGTCCGGATTGCTGGAGGATTGTAAGACAGTGGTGGGCCTTACTGTCAGAAGTAATCAAGCCACTTACCCTGTTGTAAAGTTAGCTTTGACCAACTACTGATGACTCTCTTGAGATCAGCAACAGCTCACGTTGCGTCAATAAACGCACCCATACCACCATCTTTCGAGATCAACCCTATGTGTATCCCCATTGCTGGGGCACGGGTATCTTCCTGCATAGCAGAAGAATAGGCCATACTTCACCACGGGGCCAAGTCCGTGTTGGAGGAGGATTGTAAGACGGTGGCGGGCCTTACTGTCAGAAGTTATGAAGCCTACTCTATTGTAAAGTTAGCTTTGCCCGACAATCTAACTCTCTTGAGATCAGCAACAGCTCACGTCAACAAACACACTCGTAACATATCAGAAACTCGCGCCTAACTCAATTGGGCGTCAGTCAGCTGAACCTCTCGTAGTTAGGGAACAATTAGGGCGCGAATAAAACTCGTGGCTAATTGGGGCAATTTGGCGTTATCATCGGCCCTTACGTGGGGGCTTCACATCTGGGCCTCTTTGCTGGGCACTTGGGGAAAAAAATACTTTCCATTTTTATAGGCTGCGAAGAAGCAAGCAAATGATGTTTATGTGCTTTGTTTGTTTGTATACATCGTCAGGCATATTTCAATAAGGTATATTAGTGTTAATAGTAAATATATTTGCAGATTTTTAATGTTGGGGCCCTTCAATTATATTTTAATTGTGAAAAAAATGTTCTAAAAAATATGAAACATTTAAAAAAAGGGGTATCTATTTCATACATTAAGTATAAATTCTTTATCATTATTTCAATGAAAAATCGGTAATCATCAATATAGCCTTATATGTATAAAAAATTTGAAGAAACTTATATTTTTAAACGTAAGAATTTTTATATTGTTTGGTAAATGTCGACCAAAGGAGATGTATTAGAAAACGCGAAGATAAAAAGTGCCCGGAACCGGCGTACGTGCCTGCAACTACTTATGAACGTTGACGAAGCGAAGGTGATCTGTCAGGATCGTGGCAAGTGGCAGTCCCTGGTCTCTGCCTACCCTTCTGGGATACAGGCGTGAGGTAATGGTGAGGTAATATATGTATGTATGTATGTATGTATGTATGTATGTATGTATGTATGTATGTATGTATGTATGTATGTATGTATGTATGTATGTATGTATGTATGTATGTATGTATGTATGTATGTATGTATGTATGTATGTATGTATGTATGTATGTATGTATGTATGTATGTATGTATGTATGTATGTATGTATGTACGTATGTATGTATGTTGTATGTATGTCTTTGTCTATACCTGATTTATTATTAAACGAGTCACAAGAGAAGAAGCCAGTACGTCCGAGGTAAAGTTAAAATCTCATTACTAACTGCTAACGAGACGGCGAAGACCAAGTTAGCGCCGTCGACGGTTTAATGCAATGGTTAGTGTAACTAAGTAGTTAGTCTAGGGTAGGGCACACGAAAAATTAAAGGGGAAAATTTTAGTTCAAACATTCTTGTATTGACTCAAACTGGAAGACTCAGAGCCAGTTTCTGAATTGAGAATTTTGCTTTGTATGTATTAATTAAAACTGTTTCTATACGGATGTTTGTATGTATTAGTTTACGTGACGAGCCAGCTTCAAATTTTTGTAACATATCACGGCACCAATCCACACGGGCCTGCTTCTGAGTTTCGGTGAGGTTGTGCGGCACCCAGCGAGAAACTATTCTCCTTACGCGAAGATGCTAGTGCAAAATCTTGTGAACACTTCCTGAACCAATCTGCAGTGTATGCTGAATCTCTTTGTACGTAATTCGTCTGTTTTCTTGAATTACATTTTTACTGCCAGCACACTTTCTTCGTTGACAGCTGTCGTAGGACGACCACTCCTTTGTTCATCCCCCAAAAAAAGACGACCGCGTTTGAACTCGCTATACCAACGGTAGATGGTTGCTTTTGAAGGTCCTTCATCCATAAAAGCAATTCGAAGTCGATCAAATGGCTCATCACGTTTTAAGCCACATTTCAAATCGTAAAAAATCATAGCACGAAAATGTTCTCTACGCAGATCCATTTTTTAATGAGACCCAGAAAATTTAAATTAGCTCTCAAAAAATGCGGAGGGAAATTTGAAAATCAAACAGTAGTATTTTTACTTTTAAATAATCGACGTTTTCGTAAACAATTACAAGTGGCCAGTGTCTTATATATAAAGACTTTTTTTTAAAAAACTTTCTGAGTTGCCTGGTACTTATAAGTTATTTTAATTTTAAAACTTGGGTATTAAACGGGTCTAATTGCGATTATTTATTAGGGAAACTGTAATTCCGTTATTTAACTTACCTTCTTACCTAATAAATAATCGCGACTAGACCCGTTTAATATGGAACTATGTACGAGCATTGCGAGTCATTAAGAAATATTATAACAGCGGTTTGCATTGATGAGTAGAATAATCCCCTTCAGTTTCGTAGAATATTTCTGAAACGTAATGAATAACAAATTCACGGGCACACGGCGGGTTTTTTCTATGTTTATCACAAAGGGCATGATAAACATAGAAAAAACCCGCCACCCAAAACCTTTTCTTCTTCGTCTTCGTCAGGTTATAAATATTGTTGGACACTGTTGGACAGCCCTCCCTTAATGGGCGCCTTAGCGCTCTGTCTTCAGCTGCCTGCAGTTTTTCGCAGATCGTCATCCCACCTGGTCACCCAAAGGTGACCAAGACAAATCTTGGTAGTCGAACTTATTGCCGCTTGACCAACGAAGCAGTCCGAATACAAAAGAAACAAATCCTTTAACTGTCAACTTAATAACAACAAGAACAACCACGGAACACAAACGTTTTATTCCCGTTTATCTATTGGCATTAGTGAGCTAGTTACGAGTTGTTTGCCCGATTGCCGCGTGATATCACGACGTTCCCTCCTCCCCGATTGGTTTTGTCACTGCCAGCTTAAGGTTGTTAAGGGGAATATCACCGGGCTAGTCCGAAGAGGGCTGCGCTACAAAAAACGGAAGCGATTCAGCGTGGGTAGTTACATAATAAACGGCCGCTATTATTTATTAGGTAAAACCTCAATTCCCGACATTTTGTCAGCCCACTGCGATAAACTAGAGGTAACTTGAGGATAGACCACCTATTCTCACTACAATGATTGACTGTACTCTAGTGTATTCGCTACTTCAGTCTACCTATGACCACGGCAACTGCAACGTGGACAAAACGTTGGGAGTTAAAGTAATTAGGTTTTACCTACTAAATCAATGTTCTGTTACGTTAAAATACTATGTTTTATTATTATCAGCAAATCAGTGAACAAGAACAACAAAAAGATAGCGCTAGAACCATGGATTTGTATAGTGAAGTGATGAGTGAAGCCGGAATACTAACAGTCGACCTAACCACAGCCAGCGATAAGTCCTGCGCTATGGGGAATACCAGTAGTATCAAAATGAACAGCGTGAAAACCATAAAGAAGTATATTAAAACAAATAAATACATTCAGAAGGTACAGAAATTGATAAAACGAAACAGAAAAAGTATAGAAAGTGTACCAATTCTTCGTCAAAAACTACAGTTAGAAACGGAAATGGCCGAATGCCAGAAAGAATTATTTGCTAGTAATGTGGACCATGAGCTAGCGATGGCTGAACTGCAATTACAAGTGGAAGATTTGCAGTTTCAATTACTAGACATCACCTGCAAGTACTCGGCTATGCAAACTCAGTACAATGACTGCATTTCAACTGTGAATGGGTTGATTTCTCTTGGCAAAAGCAACCTGGAACGTGTTGAGTCCACCTTCATCCATGAATCAGAAGACTCAGAAGACAAACCAAGCTGGTTACCCCTGCAGCCACCGAATAATGTGCTTGAAGACCCAGCCCTTCCACAGCTGAACTCAACAGGCAGTCAGAAGCCATGCTTGTCACCGCCGTGCAGCTTGCCCAACACACCAGCCCCTTTACCGCTGGATCGGGCACAACAGCATGAAGGCGAGCCAAACAGACAGCCTGCACCATCAAATGCGATAGCGGAGACCAGTGCGCCATCGACCCGGAATGCAGTACTGGACAGACAACCGACAACCAGGCCAACGAGCAGTTCAGTTCCAGTCAATGGTGCCCCTTACAAGACAATAATTTTCTCAGACAAAATAGGTGTAGGTCTAGGAACCAGGCTGCAGATCCATTTAAAACAGCATGTAGAAAACATATGTATGCCAAATAAATGCCTCTTACATGCAATTAATCAACGCTCTGCTCAGCAAACAGTATGATAGAAATACTACTATTGTATTATTAATGGGGAACAGCACAGGGATTCAAGAAAGTGAATTGATAAATTACTATGAGTCCATAATAGCTTTAAATGTAAGGAAAATCATTATCTGTGCTTTTCCCTATTCAAAAACATTGTCAGAGACACAGAATGCACGGATAGGTAAACTTAACCGTCTGTTATATAACATGACATTTGGTCATAGAGATCAAGTTTTTTATTTTGATACGAATAACTTTATTCGAAATTTTATATTGACTAGGGACACAATGTATGTGCCCCTTCGTTCAAAACGACAGATTGCCAAATTGTTGGCATTCAATATTTATGACCCTATTATTGTTACGACAATAAAACAGGTACCATTAGTAAATAAAAACTGTAGAAAAAGTTCTACTAGTAAACCTCTGTACTCAGAGGCTTTAAAAAAACCTAACATAAATAAGTTAAGCTTGACTGCTGATTTAAACTGTCAGCGCAGACCACAGAAAAGCCCCTCTTAAAAAAATCACTTTAGCTAATCAGAACATACAGGGTGGTTTTTCTGGAAAGCTACTAGAGTTAGAATTGTTCTTAGAGCAACATGAGATTGACATACTTTGTGTTACGGAGCACTGGCTATTAGAATCTCATATGAATTTTTCTGTACATAATTATCAGTTAGCCAGTTGCTACAATAGAAAGTTAGCATTGCATGGGGGATCTTTAATACTAGTAAAGGATGGTTTAAAATTTAAAGAAAGGAAAGATATTTGCAGGCTTTCTGTTGAAAAAATAATTGAACTATCTTGTGTTGAATTATCGTCACACATTGTAGTAAGCGTATACAGGCCCCCCACCAGCGATTACAGTGTATTCGAATCTGTATTAGAGGATGTATTAAAAGTAGCCTGCAGTAATAATAAGAAGGTTATAGTCTGTGGTGATTTTAATGTAAACCTGCTTGTAGATTCCCCTTCGAGTGCTAAATTAAAACTTATTTTTAAGTCTTTTAATTTGATGAATATTTTCTTAGAGCCCACCAGGATTACCGAAACCACCGCCACCTGCCTTGACAACGTATACTGTGACTGTGAATTTTCCCATTATTCTACAGTGAATTGTCTTAAATCAGACCACAGTGGTCAAATTGTACATTTTAAAGCAGATTTAAAAAAAATAGAGCAAGATGTACTCTGCAGGGTGATAACAAATAAAAAACTAGAATTGTTTGAACTTGACTTAAAAAAAAGATTACCTATTCAAAAAAATAAAACTCAAGATGCTAATGTTCTCTATCGAGATTTCTTCAAGGCTGTTTCAGATAGTTTTGAAAAAGTTTTTAAATTAAAACAGATATCCTGCAAACAAAATAAATTACAATTTAGTGAATGGGCCACTGCCGGCATCCGAAAAAGTAGGGACACACTTTATTCACTGTATGAGAAAAAGACATATACATACAACCCCAGTTTTATACAGTATGTAAAACTATATTCAAAATTATTTAAGGCCGTCTGCCACAAAGCAAAATGCGAGTATATAAAATCAAAAATCCTTCAATCTTCTAATAAATCTAAAACAATTTGGGCTATTATAAATAAGGAAACTGGTAAATCCAAATTGGGAGATCGCGAATTTGCACTTAAAATAAATAATAAATTAATAACCTCAAATGAAGACATTGCTGCGGCTTTTGAACAGTTCTTTACAAATGTTCCAATTATAACGACAGCTCCTTTAGACTCTTCTCCAGCTCTTGCAGAAACTATTTTGAAAGACAATGTCCCCCTATGCGATCACGATTTTTCGATTGATTATATTGAAGCTCATACCGTGATTAAATCGTTTAAAAAGCTAAAGCTTAAAAAAACTGAAGATTTGTGGGGTATGTCAGTAACAGTAGTTAGCTCAGTAATCGACACCCTAGCACCCTATTTAGCCAGAATCTTTAACAAATGTCTAGATGAGGGTATATTCCCAGATCTAATGAAATATAGTAGGCTCGTTCCTTTATTTAAAAGTGGTGATAAGCAAGATCCTTCAAATTTCAGACCAGTCTCGGTTCTACCCGTTTTGAGTAAAATATTCGAGAAGATAGTTCTAGGTCAACTGCTTACACACTTCAATGACTATCAACTTCTCCATGGTCAGCAATTCGGCTTTACGCAAGGGCGCTCTACAACGGACGCCGGCGTCATGTTAGTTAAACATATATTTAGTGCATGGGAAGATCGCAAGGATGCTATAGGCGTATTCTGTGACTTGTCAAAAGCATTTGATTGCGTTGTCCATAAAACACTTCTTTTAAAATTAAAGCACTATGGTATAAACGGGAATAGCCTAAAACTTATGACATCATATTTAGAAGGAAGAATTCAAAGAGCTGATATAAATAGAACTAAATCTTCAGGGTCAGAGGTCAGGATAGGAGTACCACAGGGATCGATTTTGGGGCCGTTCCTCTTCCTCGTATATGTAAATGATTTGCCGTTCATGGTTCAAAATATGTCAGAGATAGTACTATTTGCAGATGACACGTCACTTATTTTCAAAATTAAGAGACAAGAAGATGACCTTGACAATACTAATGCTGCTCTCTCTCAGGTACTAAACTGGTTTACGTCTAATAACTTATTGTTAAATTCAAAAAAGACAAAATGTATAAAGTTCACTCTACCAAATGTCAAAGTAGTTGACAGCAAAGTTATATTGGGAAGGGACAAACTAGACCTTGTCGAAGATACTGTATTTTTAGGCATCACAATTGATGCAAAGCTTCAATGGGGTCCTCATATAGAAAAATTGGCAAATAGGCTTAGCTCTGCAGCATATGCTGTTAAAAGAATTAGGGAACTAACTGACGTCGCAACTGCCAGGCTCGTTTATTTTAGTTACTTCCATAGTATCATGTCCTACGGCATACTACTGTGGGGACGGGCAGCGGACATTGAGACCATCTTCGTCTTGCAGAAAAGAGCGATCAGATTCATCTATAAGCTAGGCAGTAGAGACTCGTTAAGAGAATTCTTTAAAGAAACAAACATCCTGACAGTTGCCAGTCAGTATATCTATGAAAATATTATGTATGTCAGGAAAAATATTAGCAACTTTAAAACTGCAGGTAGCCAACATAATGTAAATACTAGAAATAAACATAAACTTTTGATCCCAAGATTTAGGCTGGCAAAAGTTAATACATCCTTCATGGGGCATTGTATACGCTTCTACAATAAAATCCCTGAAGATATATTAAGTTTGACTGAAGCGCGGTTCAAAAAATGTGTAAAGTACACTTTGTGCCAAAAGAGCTACTATAATATTAAGGATTATTTAGATGACAATGATGTCTGGAATTCAAGCATGTAAAATTCACGAGTTTTGTAGTATCTGTGTAAATTCTGTTAATTAAGGAATTTGAAAAGACTAAGTTTGGAGTTTTTTTGTCCATTTTTTCTCCAAAATGATCCAGATTTTGAAATGGACACCTAGTTTAACTTGTAACGTTCATTAAGCCGCAGTATCTGCGCTACTTTGAATAAAACCTTTTCATTTCATTCATTTCATTTCATTTCATTTCATATTGTGACGCCGTTACAGGGTGTCATGTACCTACTTTTAAAATTACAAAAGCGAACTACAATGACATGAAAATGCCATAAATTAATATGAATATGAATAATAGCATTATCTATTTTAATGCCTGTTTAATATATGATCATCGCGAGTCACTAAGAAATACTATTCCAGTGTTTTCTATTCCAGAAAGATCAACATCTTTCTGGGATGGAAAATATTGGAATCATTTATGTCAATGAACGATGCCCTCTTTCATATATAAAGGGATCATTAATAAATTTAAATTAAAAAGCACGTAAATACAAAAAAATGGATATGTTAACTATACATTAAGATAATTTTGTTATGCAAATTCAAATGTTATTCTGATTTTCAGCGAAAACCGGCTTTAAATCTTATTCATTTTATTCTTTGTAAAAATGCCTCAATGAACGATGCCCTCTTTCCTATAAAAAGATATCATTAATAAATTTAAATTAAAAATCACGTAAATACAATAAAAATGAATATGTTAACTATACAATAAGATAATTTTGTTATGCAAATTCAAATGTTATTCTGATTGGTAGCGAAAACCGGCTTTAAATCTAATTCATTTTATTTTTTGTAAAAATGCTTCGTGTATAAGCTGTTGGTTTTCCAATAAACAATAAAAACAAAAACTATTGCAAACCGGCGTAGGGAGGTCACGGCAAATGCGTCCTGATGCACACCAAATACTGAACGATTGCAGCCGCCCAACTGTCAAATTCCGTACTAATCTAATCTCAAACGAGAGGATTCCGACAGGATTTGGTGCGCATAAGTAGGCCTCTGCGATGCGTTTGATTTAAATAATAACCAGTAACCAATTGTACGTAGTAAGATAATATGTGAAAATAAAGGTCCTGCGTTGAATTAATTAATATCGTTGAAATACTACTTATAGCGTTTCAGCGTTTCGTTTCTATCATATTTTGCGTATATCCCCAATGAAACCACATTTTATTCGTATAAGTTTTCAAAGCACTCTACCGTTATCGCCAATAGCAGTTTGCATGATACACTTCATTGCACGAGTAATCCGAAGACATTAAAGCTTTTGAACTTGACAATCCAGTAAACCCCAAGAGGGGGGTTCCCCTTAACAAGCAGACGTCTTTGATTGGCCGATAACCGACGTGCAGCGTTTCTTATCTAAGAAACTTTTTCCAACACGGCGTCTATTGGAAAACTTGCCGTGTTCTTAGCGGAAAGATTGGGTACCGACTGCTTGTAACGCGAGTATTTATTACTTTTAGCAAACGAGATTTCTACTAACCTATAGATTTAACATAACATAACATTTACACACAGGTACATACATTGCTTCTGACCCCACACTTAATTCTCAGCTGTAATCACCTAAATTAATGCTAACCAATTGGAAGAGCGGGAGTTTTCCTGGCACAGGTAATTTTTACTTAAAAAGAAACTCTTACATTAAGTTGGATACTGAAAATAAACATATTATATTTTTATTTTTACACTAGGAAACCCTATGTCGTGGGCACTAGAAACAACGACATCACAAACATGTAAACATCCAAGACCTGGGGTTTTTTTTGTCCCCAGCCGGGATTCGAACCCGGGACCTCTTGCATGGTAGGCTGATGCGATACCGCTACGCCACAGAGGTCGTCCCTGCGCTCATTGCCTAGTGAAACCGAGTGATTGGAATGAATTACTTGGGTTAAGCTACCAGTAGGCGCGGTCAAGTGCTGAATAGGCCACCATCCCGTGACTACCGCTAGTAGTATTTTTTCCGAGCGCTTCTGTGCTTCGCACGTTAAGCCGTTGGTGCCGGCTGTCATATAATGGCAGTCGTGAAGCCATGTCAGAGGCCTTATGGGTGGTTTGATAACTTCTCACAGTAAGGCCCGCCACTCTCTTACTATTCTCCGCCAACTCGGACTTGGTCCCCGTGGTGGAGTATGGCCTAACCTTTCTGCGATGCAGGAAAAGACCGGTGCCTCAGCAATGGGGGCATACCAAGGTTTGTCATCATCATCATATGGTATTTCCTATAAAACGTATAAATACTTTATTACATGTTCTTACTTATTAAGGAGGAGAAGCTCAGACTTGCACTGAACAGAGACCGCTGTAAAGCGCTGACTGTCAACTTCAGTAATGGAGAGGCACTTTAAGAAGATGAATAATGTAAACTGGTGTCAATGGAAGGAACGGCGTTTAAGACACAAGCCCGGCCTAGTTTAGACGCTAGCGTTCACAACTTTGTACCAAGCAAGTATTACTTGTAAGTACCGTGTAATACCATGTACTCTTAATGCATCAGTAACTTTTGAAGTGCGAAAATTATAAGAAAATGTTAGCGGTCAGTAATGAGTTTATAATCCTCATTATAAATGCGCCGCAATTATCTTTGCCGCGCACTTTTTGCATTTGGAATATGTTAGTGTTCAGCGCCAAAGAAATCAAACGCAAATTAATATTGTTTGAATCAAGACTGGCTGGTACGACGGCCCATAGTCATAGCGGCCTCATAGCGGCGCCGGCTGAATAAAAAAAAAAGAAATCAAATTAAATTCGCGGCAACTACAGCCCGTGTTTTTATTGCTGTTCACGGATTGTTAGAAATTCATGGTTTTGTTTTGAAAAATGAGGGTTTTCTCATAGTGGGTGATGAAATGTGTGCTAGTATATTTTTAACTCGAGCGACCTACTTTGAATTCCACGAATTCCACATTGCGATTCTACGAGTTGAATGTAAGTCTTCATTTAAAGCCTTTTATCCTGTCAGGAATGCAATCTCTAAAGACTGTCTACACCACAAAAAGAACAATCCTATCTCTGATCAGCGAACCAACAACGAATGAGTGCGGCGTCCACAAAGCTATGCAAAGTCAAAGGCATTTATTCTGTCAATGTGTCAAAGCTTTGTCGTCACATACGTGCCGGCAAACGTGACTTTGCCGTCGCTAGAAACCTTCATGATGAGGTAATAAGGTATATTTTTGCGTGGCATGTAGGCAGTGGTAAGTTGGCGGGCGAACACTTGCGTCGAGGCAGACTAGGGTCGACCCGTGTCCTGTTGACAGCTCAATTTGTATCGAAGGCTCTGATACGGGTCCTATTCTCTGTATGTATGTAGGTATGAGAGATTGTGTAATTCAAAACCCCCAGTTTTTCACATAGTAAAACCAGAATCACATCATTTAAACTAAAGACAACTGACATTTAACAGGTAAGCAAGTAACGTCTTAGACTCCGCCTTAATTTACTATCAGGCGTAACTAGGGTCAAGTGTCTGGTTCAGTTTCGATCAACTAGCATTAAACGAGGAATTCAACATCCACATCCGTATGAGGATGTTGAATTTATTCGATATCACCCCTTGTATGTGAGGCAGGCGGATGTGTGTAATGGATGATGAGTTACAGAGTTCAGAGTCACGTCTGGCATAAAACTTTTTATACAAAGGTCCACCCTACTTGTACTTCCACATATGTAACCACTGCTGGGGCACGGGTCTCTTCCTGCATCGCAATAAGGTTAGGCTATAAGGCCATTAGTCTTTGACGACTCTGTATAGTAACACTTATTGTCATTGCTCTGTTAAAAAACCCGATTTAAAATTATTACAAACAGTGTGTAGCATCCCAAAATCAGTGCATCAACTACCAAACGTGCTATTAATACCGTTCTACTAATGGTTTATATCCGAATCTAAGCAAACATTTGTGAATAAGAACAAAAGAATCCACAAAGATCTTCCATTCAAATATACAACGAAGCGAAGAAAGTCCTCCCGCTGCAAGCGATACTCACGGTTAGTCCTACCACATAAGAACAATACTCGGACGAGCCGGATTTCTAAGAGTGACGCATCAAACCCGCTGAGTGTTTGGGCAAAGATAAAGCGGCGCAGACACGACAGCAAAACATTCTGTCTCTGAGAGGACAAGTGGTTTTTGAAAATAGTTTTACTGCATATTCTACGTGAATCTCTTATCTGCTTACTAAAAATGTCAACACCGATTGCACACCTACCAAAATGCGCAGCCTGTCTAACGACTATACCTGATGGAAAATCCATATTGTGCTCTTTTGAAAACTGTAGAAAACAATACCATATCGACATATGTATGGGAGGTGCCTTTCCAGAAGAAGACGATATAGGAGACTGGATCTGCCCAATGTGTCGTTGTCAAATAAAAAAAGGAGGGGATAACTCCGGAACTCCAATACGATCCCTAGACTCCACAGATTTAACGAATGTTACTAGACGTTCTCGGAATACAAAAAATACAAAACCCAGTGCAAAAGAGGACGTAGGAGAACTCACCACGGAGATCAAAGCTATGCGCAAAGAGTTTTCGTCATTAGTGACTCAGATACATACAATGTCATCCACCATGTCTGACTGTTGTAAACGACTCGACGACGTGACAAAGAATCTTGCTGCCTCCGACAAACGACTTAAAATTCTCGAAGATAGAGAGTTGGAAGTCGAGGCACTGACGAGAGAGGTAGCAGAACTGCGTGATCAACTAAATCTGCAAAATCAAGCATCTCTACGGAACGAGTTTGAAGTAATTGGAGTTAATGAATCACCCAATGAAAATCTGCACCACACCATCCTTCTGACTGCAAGTAAAAATTGGCGTCCCTCTGGAAGAGTCAGATATCGATTGGATAGGCAGGGTAGGTTCGAAGAAAACTATGTCTTCCGTTTTAACAGCTCAGCGAGAGGAACATGGCTCCCTCCCAAGGCCCATAGTGGTAAAGCTCGTCAGGAGATCAAAACGGGACGAGATTATCAGAGCAACAAAGAGCCGGAGGAACATGACAACCCGGGACATCGAAGCAAATGGCCCAGAAAGAACTATCTACATAAATGAACGGCTCACTCATGAAAACCGTCAGTTATTTCGAGAGGCGCGTAATATGGCCAAAGAACGGCAATACAAGTTCTGTTGGATTAAAAGCGGCGCAATTTACTTGCGACAGCGAGAGGGCAAGCCAGCTATCCACATACAGTCACGCGCGCTTCTCCACGAGAAGTTGGACGTGGCAGCTCAACAGCTCAGCGACCCCACAGAAAATTAAACGACCGACGACTCTACTGCCCCTGGTACCACGGAAACAACAAATTCCTTTAATATTAATGCTTTTAGTCTTAATTACTTTTTTCAACAGTCTACTATCATCATTTAATTTACTAAGCTACACTGATGTCAGATTAAGTAACAGAAACGGCCACCACGCCCTGGAAACCTTAAAACATTTCCCAGACCCACGGACGTGTTTTGAAACGCGAAAAAATATAAACTTGATAATCCAAACCACGTATAAGCCAAAGTCAAACGTACAACCCACAAAAACTACAATAATTTATGAAAAAATTAAAAAAACTAGTGCAGGCCTACTGCACTGGTCAAATAAAATTTATATGCAAGATGATGTCTAAACATATAACCAAGGATATTGACAATGGCAACATTCTTTCTATACCTTGCAAGACAATAGAAACACCAGAACTCTGTCAGAATGCGTTAAGTAAAGGCCTCGACTTCAAAATACTGAATCTGAATATAAGGAGTATACAGAAAAATTTCGATACTTTTCTGGTGGTCCTAAATAGATTTAATATCTGTTTTGATGTAATTGTTTTGACAGAGTGCCACCTCGGCACATGTTCTCTAACCCGATCCATCCCGGGGTATGTTTCGTTCAGCACTGCTAACAAAAAAAAATGCAGCAGGTGGTGTGGTTGTCTACATCCGGGAAGATTGGCATGCCAGCTGCACTGAGCCGGGTTTGTTAGAGGCAGACAGCCTGTTATTAGAACTACCGAATGATTTTAAGATCCTAGCTATATACCGCTCACCCTCCTTTCGCAAAACCGACAATTTTCTACGATCACTAGAGGATCTCAGGGGATTCTGTAACTCACCAAAATTTATTCTTCTAGGCGATCTAAATATAAATATACTCCTGCCTGAGGTCGAACAGACAAATGAATACCTATGCTTGCTGTCTGAGTTTGGTTTGATCGCTGCAATCACGGATCCCACCAGACAAAAATCATGTCTTGACCATATCTTCGTTAATTGTTCATTGAAGTGCGAGGGCATTGTATGTCGTACTGTGCTCACAGATCATGACTTAACACTAGTTGGAATAGAAACTAAAAAGCCACAGCCCAGAAACCGGTTCGTAACAAGAACTGATTTTAACGCCATGACTGCTGAGCTAAAAACTCACGACTGGTCCAAAATTACTGCCTCCGTGGATCCTGATGATGCAGCAAACATGCTTATGTCCACACTAGAAAATATAAAATCTAAGTTTACCTCAAGTATCAGAATTCCTCGTTCTAAATATATCTTAAAACCATGGATCACACCCGGTCTAATAAGGTGCATGCTCCACCGTGACAAACTACACCTAGAAGCTCGAAGGCAGCCAAAAAATCCCATTATCCAATTAATTTACAAGCGATACAAAAATTATTGTAATGATTTACTTAAAAACATAAAAGAAAAAAATCAGGGACAAGAACTTCTGGAAAGTAAAGACGATCCTAAAAGACTTTGGTCAGTCATTAAAAATATTTGTGAGCTTCAGAAAGACAAGGTCCAGGCAGAAGAACTACTACATATAGATAACTCTCCCAAAAAATCTTTAAATATTTGCAATGAAACTTTTTCGAACGTAGGGAAAACTCTTGCAAACAAAATTATGTCAAAGCTTGGTGCGGATGAACAAGAACTGGCCAAAGACTGTACGGCAAAGAACATAGAACCCGTAAATTCATTCTTTATGTCACCTACAGACCCTGAGGAAGTCGAATTGCTTGTAAGAGGTCTCAAAAACGGCAGCGCCCCGGGAATTGACGGACTAAATAATAAACTAGTTAAAAGTATATGTAATTCGATTTTGAAACCCCTGACCCATATATTCAACTTAAGCCTTGCGTCCGGCATTTTTCCCCGTGTCTGGAAAGTGGCCTCGGTTACTCCTGTACATAAAGCTGGGCCAAAAGAGGATCCCTTGAACTACAGACCAATTTCACTTCTTGGGGTCTTTTCCAAACTTCTAGAAAAACTGGCTAACACTCGTCTAATCTCCTATCTCGAGTCGACTGAAATATTATCCAATATACAATTTGGTTTCCGTAAAGGAAGATCCACAGAAGATGCTGTAAACAGGCTGTTAGACAAAGTGTCAAGATCTCTGGACTTGGGCCTTGCCTGCGTCGGGGTCTTTTTGGACCTCGCCAAGGCTTTTGACACGGTCTCACACGCCATTCTCCTGAGAAAACTAGAACGGTTAGGTATTCGAGGCACGGCGCTTCACTGGTTCCAAAGCTATCTCACTGAGCGAAAACAAATCACTAAAATTGGTGATTGCTACAGTGAAACACACAACGTTAGTTTTGGAGTTCCTCAAGGAAGCATCCTTGCACCCACCTTGTTCATACTTTACATGAATGATATCCCTGGAGCTCTCTCACCCAACGACGATGTTGATATAACGTGCTACGCGGACGACACAGCGCTGGTTTTTAGTGGCAAGTCTTGGAAAAATGTTTTCAATAGCGTTGAAACTGGGCTGAGGTCTATCGCCACTTGGCTAAACAAAAACCTCCTTTCGCTAAATCCACAAAAAACACACTACCTTTGTTTCCACAAAACTAAAGCATCGGAACCCCCGAAAACACCAATCATCAAAATCCACTCATGTCAGTACAATAATTCGGAAACCACGTGCCTATGTCCTGAAATACATCGGGCCCCAACATCAAAATATCTCGGTGTTTATTTAGATGAAAAACTAAATTTTAAGCACCATATTTCTGTCGTCTCTGGCCGTGTGAGAAAACTTATCCATATTATGAAACTTTTAAGAAAGGGAGCTGATCCAAATATTCTGAAACTTGTTTATGTTGCGTTGGGCCAGTCAATGTTAAATTATTGTATTACTGTTTGGGGTGCTGCAGCAAAGACAACTTTGATCACTGTTGAAAGAGCACAAAGGTCAGTGCTCAAAGTCATGCTAAAAAAACCTTTTAGATACTCAACCACAGCATTGTTCAAGGAAGCGAAAGTCCTAACTGTTCGCAAGCTTTTTATCCTTAAATCTACACTTCTGCAACATAAACAAGTTATTTGTTCGACGGATTATGAGGATATGACCAGGAGGAGACTTTTCAGAGTAAAACTACCAATGACTAAAACAACACATTCGCATCGCTTTAGCTGGTACACCGCTCCTTTTATCTATAATAGGGTCCTTTCTCACTGTAATATAAAACTAAGCACCTCCCGTGAGGCTTCACAAATTGTAACCAAATGGCTTTTTACAATAGACTATAAGGAAACCGAAGAACTATTTGTTAAACTGATCTGAGATTGTTTTCATTACTTTTATAATTTTTTGCATGTTTAGTTTTTAGTTTTTATTACTTTTTATAAGTTAAATTTTATTTTATCTGGTTATCTACACCAGGGAACAGAGAAAATGTACCTTTTTGTATTCTTGGACTAATCAGGCTCCCGCGAGACAGGTTGTACCTAGTGCGGGAGCCAATGTTAATGCCGATTTATGTACAATTTAAATTTCAAAAAAAGCATGTATCATGTTTCCTGTTCACAGCTGTACTACACTTTCATTGCAAATAAACGTTTTTACTTTTTACTTTTTTTTTTACTTTTTTTACTATACTCCACCACGGAGGCCAAGTCCGCGTTGGTGGAGGATTGTAAAAACTGTCTTACTTGGGAAAAAACTAACAAACAGTACTATTGAAATCTGTCTGTTGACAGAAGAGATAGGAAAAGAAAACAACTGAGGTCAGTTGGTGTCATGTAAGAAACGTCAGTAGTTTTTTTGGGTTTTATATCAGAAGGGTTCCTGCAATGCAGGAAGAGACCCGTGCCCTGTAAATTTGTATTTAACTACTTTACGTTACTAATATTATAATAGAGAAAGTTCGTGAATTTTTTTGTTACTCAATCACACAGCGAAGTTGAACGAAGTTATCTACATGCAAATAAGACTTAATACACATCTGAATTGGGACATAGGATACTGATATGCCGGTAATGAGTTCCCGTGATGTAATATTTTATTGTTATCGTAACCTTTTTTCAGGCAAAACTCTGTGATATTTATTGCGTTGCCATGGTAACATGAATCGTAAAAACGGATCCTGTGAGTGAGGAATAAACGAAACTCAAAAATAAACAAAAAATATTCACAATGAAAACAAAATGTTTATTCAATAAACGTCACAACTTTTAGCTTCACAATTGACAACATTTTAATTTTTAGCATACGTATTTTACTATCTTAAAGAAAACTAGATACGAAATAAAACGACCCATAGTTTTTTATTTTCGGAAATTCGATGATTTTCATTCATAATTTTCTATTTGAATTTCGTCTTATTCTAAAAGGACGTAACCGCCAAATGACGTCACACATACGGCTTAATAATACCATATAATACTAACACCCTTGCCGCCTTTTCAAAAACCATTGGAATTAAGGAAAGGAAAAGTAATTTCTCCGACATGATAAAATAAGATAAGAATATTCTTTATTGTACACCAGGAAAAAACAAACAAAACATAATTACAAAGATACAATACAATTGGCGGCCTTATTGCTTAGAGCAATTTCTTCTAGGCAACCCACGATGGAGAGTTGCTGAAGGAAAAGTGAGACGGGTAGTTGGTGCAAATATGAATATTGATATACATACTTATACTTAAAAATAATATACTTACATAAACCATAACATATAATACATAAAACAATTTATTATAAACATACACAAACTTACATTATTTACAATAAAGTTCCGCAAGAGGATAAAAAGAAAGACGTACCTACATTAAGAAAAACAATAACAAAATCAAATAAAAAAAAAAATATTAGAGTGATAGATACAAATCATAAACCTTATTTTTAAAGATAGCTGGGGAAGCATAGCGCCATAATGAAACCGGCAGATCATCCCACAGCCGGGCGGCCCTAACAGCAAATGAGTTGCTGAAGAACCTCGTCGAATGAGAATCTTCAGCATAAGGTTCTGGTCAGTCCGGAGGGCCCGGCTGTGGGAATTACTGAGGTAGATAAAGCGCTCTTTAAGATATAAAGGGGTGGCGGGATTGAACAGTACTGAGTAAAGAAGAGAAATGATGTGGGCATTCCTACGAAGACGGATAGGGAGCCACTTGAGCTTAGTGCGATACTCGGAGACATTTGAATGAAATTGAATGAAATTGAAAATGACATCTGTAATATCATTTACGCACGCTGCGCGTACGGAAAAAGCCGCTTTCTGGCCAAGTGTAGACATAAAAAGATGTACACAACACGGGAGGTAATAAAGAAAGCTCACGATCGCATATTTACGTCCCTCGCTTTGAGCTCGGGCCGCAAACTTCTGCGATCTCGGCCTTTCTTTGTATTACCACCCTAGTTGTGTAATGTACTATTTTAATATTAGGCAACGGTACCTCCTCATTTCGCCGCATGTGTGACGTCATCACACAATTTTTGGTTTTTATTTATTTTCTCTAAAATTAAACAATAATAAAAATTCTAAATTTTTTTTTCGTAACCAAGATAGCAATATTAAGAAACGGTATTTTAAGTTTTGCGCTTTGTAAAATATGAAATGTCGTCAATTAAAAATTTATGTAAAGAAGTATGTAGCTTGCGAAAAGATTTATTCTATTCACTTCAAATTTACTGCTAAATGAAGTAACACGAAACTACCCTAGACATAATCATCCCCCTTAATATTATTTAAATACCAGACTTATTTGTCTTCCAAGTAATCCTTAATGGCTTTTTTGTATAGATGATGCTTAACACTTTTTTTTTAACTGCGTCGGTGGTAACTCTAATATGTCTTGAGGAATCTTATTGTAGATCCTTATACAGTGCCCCCACAAGAACGGGCTTCCACAGGGCAGCGTTTTGGCGCCTACCTTATTTAATATTTACACTAAATCAGCCCTGCCCTAGCAATACCCAACGCTTCATATATGCAGATGACCTGGCCCTCACAACCCAAGCCTCCACATTCAAAGCGGTAGAGGAATACCTCACAGAGGCCCTTAAGATTTTAGGCCAGTACTACGTGGATAACGGGCTAAGGCCAAACCCTACGAAAACGCAAACTTGTGCTTTCCACCTCCGTAATGCACAAGCCAACCGGACGCTTAAAATATATATATATATACACATGGCAGGAGGTTAAAATCGAGCACTGTCCGTGCCCTAAATACCTGGGAATTACGCTCGACCGATCTCTGACTTACAAATTATACTTCCTCAAAACTAAGCAGAAAGTTTCCTCAAGGAACAACCTGCTCCGGCGTCTGACCACCACGAAATGGGGGGCTGCGCCACATGTGCTCCGGACAACAGGCACCGCCTTATGTTTTTCAGTCGGTGAATTTGCGTGCCCAGTGTGGCACCGATCCGTTCACGCAAAACACGTCGACACAGCCTTGAACGATACATGCCGCATTATAACAGGATGTCTCAAGCCAACACCTCTTAGCTTGCTTTATCCGCTGGCTGGCATCGCTCCGCCCGAAGTTTTCTCTTCGGGGCGATTCGATGACCGACATCCTCTTTATGAGTACGACCTGCCGCCAGCTAGGCTAAAAAGCCGGAAAAGTTTTCTCCGCAGCACACAGGCCTTAGAAAAATGCCCAGCTGAGGAAAGGGTGGTGCGGTGGAAATTAAAACATCCCGTACCCACAGGCTTTGTAAACCCCCAAGAGAGGCTCCCAACGGGTTCCGATCTGCAATGGCCTACGTGGCAGTCACTCAACCGACTCCGGACCCAAGTAGGTCGCTGCAGACAAAACCTAAGCAGGTAGGGTTATATTGCACAAACGGAGGAGATATGTGATTGTGGAGCCTCATCGCAATCCATGGTGCACCTGCTCCAATGTCCATTGTGCCCTCACACTTGCACTCTGGAGGACCTAACAGAGGCCAACGCTGCTGCAATTGCAGTAGCCAACTATTAGGCAGGAAAAATATAAATTGGTCGAATCGCTGACACGAAAAGAAGAAGAAGTGCCCCACAAAAGATGTAATCTGTTAGCTTTTAGAAATTACCTCGGGCTCTAGAGTAGGCTTCGGTTTTTGCCGAAAGCATACGAGTGTAATATGTACAATTTCCTGCTCTGTATAAAAAATTTCTTCACTATTTTGAAAAGTTATGTAAAGTTATGTGTCATATAAGTTCCGATATTTCTATTACACGAATATATCCCATAGTAGCCGAGGTATATTCTAAAAGCTAACAGGCTGTATATATTTTTGTAAGTCTAAGTCGTGAAATTATAATTTATAATTATCCCGAGTATCAACATTCTGATGGCCTGACGATACCAATGAAATGAAAAGGTTTGATTCAAAGTAGCTCAGAAATTGCGGCTTAATGAACGTTACAATTCAAACTAGGTCCATTTAAATTTATATCATTTTGGAGAAATAATGGACAAAAAAAACTCCACACTTCGTATTTTCAGACCTCAATTAAAAAGTTTACATAAAATTATTATGAAACATAGAACTCATGAATTGTACTGGCTTTAATTCCAGACATAATTGTCACCTAAATAATTCTTTATGTTATAGTAGCCCTTTTGGTGCAAAGTGTACTTAACACATTTTTTGATACGTGTTTTCGGCAATGTTTTCGAAGTCTTTGATATTTTTCTAACATACGTTGTATAATTATTCGACCAAGTAGGGGACGTATTAGCAAGGGGCAAGATAAAAAGTATCCTAAACTGACGTGCCTGTATGCAACGACTAGCGAATGTTGAGGAAGCGAAGGTGATCTTTTAGGATCGTGGCAAGTGGCATTCCCTGGTCTCTGCCTCCCCCTTCGGGTTACCGACGTGAATTTATCTGTGTATGTGAGTGTGTGTTTGTGTGTATGTTTGTGTATGTGTGCGTGTGTGTGCGTGTGTGTGTAGAGGACGAAGTGACGTAAACTTGCGCAAATAACTCCATTATTTACGTCAAAAACTAACCGAACGATTGTGTAAGTTGAAACTAGCACTTAATTTAAACTTCACGTTAAATAAATCATCTCGTACGGGTGTGTGCTGAAGCTTTCTATTTCAGAGTCGCCGAGCATTTTTCATCTAAATTGCTGGTCTGGTTTAGGACGGGCTATGCTACTACTTTTAGGGGAGCACAGCTCGTATTTATTCTTAATTTAATAAAACAGTAATTTCTCAAACATGCTTGGAAATTTTGGAAAATTGAGCTTTAATTTGGCAACCTTCTTCAAGATAAATCGAGAGTGCTGTACTGGCCAAATAGATGCGAGCCGCGACCGGCAAAGTTGTATGAACATAGATATCGGTCGTGTTTTAGCGGCCAAATAAATTACATAGAAACTCATCCCGGTCATGTAATTTAAAAATGGAACGACGTTTTACTTCAAAACATGGCAACCGAGGAGGTTACTTTGACATTTAAAGAAAACAAAGTTTTAGCCTCTAAATAGGTTTTTAAATTAGTCCTTAGCACGGGTTAGTGCATTAAAAATAAAAATAGTATAATCATGTGGGTACGGTGATATCGTTCCGATGTAAAACCTAACTGCAAAGTAGGTAGTCGGGGCTGTAAGTGATGCAATTTGCTTAAGCCAGATGTCGCTGCCTGTACGTAATACAGAGAATAGTGTAAAGAGGTTCGAAATTTCACTGATGCCGGTGAGTCGCCCATTGGCTCAATTGGTAGAGCGCTGGCACGGATAGCCAGAGGTTGCGGGTTCGAATCCCGGCATGGGTGAAATTTTTAGCCTCTAAATAGGTTTTTGAAAACAGAGGTGTTCTGTAAATTTTTGAAAAAAGAAGACCTTTGTTTTCTTTAAGTGTCGAACTGGCTTTAAAATTAATAGAGAGTTAAAAAAAACACATTAACGAGGGAAACGAGAAAAGTGATTGTATATTAAAACAAAAAGTTCTACCTAGGTACAACTTAGTTAGTAATTTCCACGAATTATTTGAGAAAAGTACTATGCAAACGTTAACCACAGCTTCGTTCGTTCGGAACAAAGTTGAAAATATGTAGGTAATACTTCCTAAAGTTTTAGTTCAAGAACATACCTATTTCAATTTGAATTACTTAATTTACTTTTTTTTACATAATAATACGATAGGCTCCCAAAGAAGGGGGCTTTTTTAGAGAATTTAGTTTATAAACCCATCGATCCAAATCTTGTAGCTTATCTGAGTTTCTTAATATTATTTGCGAATAATGTAATAATTCCACCTTGTATAAAATGTGAGATCAAAAAAAGGAAAAAACACAACCTGTGATCGTATTTTGCTTTTCACATCGAAAAAAAGAATCAAATCAGTCGGGACGAGACCTCGCTTTACTCACGAGCAAATTTGGGGGTTGTAATAGGGTGCGAGTAATAGTTTTGGCCCGAGATCAAATTAAAATATGTGCAAAATTACAATAGTATAAAAACTGAAACCACTAAAATACAGCATCATCTTATATTGTCATTTTACTACAGAACTATTAACTTATATAAAAACTGTAGTACAGTATTGCGGAGATCTATTATTTTACCATCGATTTTCCAAGGACGTAAAAGATACTTACTCTTTTATACGCCTCTTATTATACACCAAATGAAGTCAAATTTTATAAGTAGTATTGTGTTTACAATATAATATCTTAGAAGACACTGCTACGCAGTCATAGATTTTCATTCACAAAAACTTCAGTAAAAATAATATACTTATAATAGTAGCAACTGAGATTGTTAAGTAAGGCTTAGTATATTCTTTTTAATGCACTAACTAGTGCTAAAGACAATTTTAAAAAGCTATTTAGAGGCTTAAACTTCCACCCATGCCGGGATTCGAACCCGCGGCCTCTGGTACGTAATACAGAGAATATTGTAAAGAGGTTCGAAATTTCACTGATGCCGGTGGGTCGCCCATTAGCTCAGTTGGAAAGAACCCTGGCACGGATAGTCAGAGGTCGCGGGTTCAAATCCCGGCTTTTTAAAAAAGGTTTGGTATATTCATCCGAAAAATGGATTCCCAGTCATGTCATTTTTTAATTATGAACGTTGTCCGCTACCGCTCACCATAACTCGGGTGTTGGTGGTGGAATATTCTCGTTGCCGCCGCCGCACGCCACGTCTGTCAGTTTCAGTCACTTCAAGTGTCTTGTTGTTGCTGCCACCTATTTCTTGTGCACCCAAATTACATCCTGCCAAACTATTCTGTTCATTTGATTGTCGAGCAGAAAACGTTTTTTGCTCACATCGATGACCCTTGAACCGTCAATAACGCCTCACACGTACAAATGTTGGCTGAAGTCATCATAATTTATATTTTTTTTAGAAAATAGTTTATTTTCTCACTCCTGTTGTGTAGCCATACGCATACAAATATATTTTTTTGTCGATCTTTTGGTGTGACAACAAAGAGTTCTAAGCTATTGATTCCCCTTTCTTTTTATTTTAGTGGGGTGGTGGGTCGCAACAAGCGCACGCACCCTATACTACGGAACGGAATAAAGAAGAGCGAACCTAGCCCGAGGCCGAATGGCTGAAGTTATTTGTTTAAATTTACGCGGTGACCTTTGCGGTGCCAGATAATAATGAAAGAGGAAATACGATGGCTAAGATTACAATTTTCGAATTCACGCCATCGAACCTTACGAAACTAGGGATTATATGTAGTCAGACCGTAAGTTCTGTCACTAAATTCTGTAACTAAATTTCTAATGTTGAATGTAGGTCAAAAAGATATTATAGGCCTTCAAAATTTATAGAAAACAAAGGCCGATTTTTGTTAAATTTTCTTTCTTTTTTGAAATTGAAGAGGACACGCTAAGAAGACATAGTAATTGCGTTGGTTTGAATTGATTGATAGTAATTTATTGATACTTTCATTACATTTTAATTTATGCATTATTAGCTGCACAAGGAGCGGTGGTAGCTCAGTGGGTAGAACCATAGACTGGCAAGCGAGAGCCCCAGGTTCGATCCCGAGTGCGGGCATGTACCAATGACTTTGTTTAATTTCAAAGTTACGTACATTTGCGAATTTGTAGTCGCAATACCACATGCTAACGGTGAAGGAAAAATCGTGAGGAAACCCGCAGCTTGGTTGGCTCCGCACGTATTGACTAGTCTTTCCTGTGGGCTAGGCCGACTAAGCTGTCAGGATGGTATAGGTGCTGGGCAAGCCTACACCATCTATAAAAAAACCATGTCCCAGGCACTACAGCGTCGGAGTGGTCCCTTCACCCATCTAGTGTGAGTGAAGATACCACTGGGCGCTGTATAAACCATCTCATTAAGTAGATGCATAAAGGCCAATATTATATTAGCTGCACAATTTTTTTATAGATTGTTTGTTTTCTTTTTATGCATTAAAGTGCTCTAAACCTTACCTTACCGACGCGATCTAGCCAGTGAATCAAACAGATGATAATGTTTTTTGCGATAGCATCGTGCGTCAATACGTGGGACACTCAGAAAGTTTTGAGAAACTAAAAAACTAACTTGAAACTAACTATGAAAAAAATATGTTTATTAAATCTTTTCAAAGAACTCTCCACCAGCCTCTATACAAAGTTTCATGCGTCTGAACCAATTTTCAAAACATTTTTTCTAGTTCTCCGCAGACACCTCTTCCACGGCCTACTCAAACGCTTAGCGCGTCTTCCGGCGATGTATCCCTTGAGCTGATACATCGCCGGTATCAGATGGAAGGAACAGGTATGTATGTATGTATGTATGTATGTATGTATGTATGTATGTATGTATGTATGTATGTATGTATGTATGTATGTATGTATGTATGTATGTATGTATGTATGTATTTATGTATGTATGTATGTATGTATGTATGTATGTATGTATGTATGTATGTATGTATGTATGTATGTATGTATGTATGTATGTATGTATGTATGTATGTATGTATGTATGTATGTATGTATGTATGTATGTATGTATGTATGTACAACTAATAATGGTTGCTACAATTGTAAATTATTAATATTCCCAGTTTTTTTGTATTTTTGTGAGGCATACACTTAATGCCTTTTATAGGACATTTTGAAGAACGTTTCTACGCTTTACTCGTGAATAATTTATGGTTTAATATACTGTACAAAAAACCAAATTGTTGGCATTTTATAGTACTTTGTAAATAAATCTGACTTCTTCTAGATTTGGACATAAAACACAAGCTTTTTTTTATATTCAATAAAAAAATACTTTTTCGTTTGCACAGATCAGGATTCCGTTTAGCTTTGTTTGTTTGATGGTACTCCTGAGTGCTTAGTGCGAGTTTTTTAACTACTCGATCGCGTTAACGTAAACTCATATTTCTATGGCATTGAGGAAGCGCCACGTAGCGACAAGTATGGAAATTAAAATTGCTGAGTGCGAGTTGTAATGGTTTACGTTGAGAAGTGACCACGTTTACCAGCCAAAACACGAATAAACGCGAGTGCGAGTTGTACTGTGACAGCGTTTTGCCAGTTCGAACGGTTAACTAACTCATATACTCACTACTCAATGCTCGATTAAAGCGGTACCTAGTAAAGTTATTCGATTGGATCTGTCAAACTCGCAATAAGCAGTCTGTGCGTGGGCTCTTCCGGTTCCATAGACCCAGTTTCTTCTTTGCTCGGGCTTTCAAAATTACCTATTTTCTCAAAGAACAAAAAACAAGAACTTTTTTAAGACGATACCCATTGCACGATTTAAAACAAGATTTCTCAAGATACATTAAAGTTACCGAAGCGGGTTAAGATAATAAGGACCACTTGAGTCAGCCAGGGTTAGCTCGTTTAACTCGAGTAAACCGGTTAAATCGATAATTATGCATACGGAATGATCGATTTAAACGGTTAACACGAGTTAACGAGTTAACCGGTTAACACAAGTTAACAAATTAACCGGTTAACTCGAGTTAACGATTTAACCGGTTAACCCGAGTTAACGAGTTAACCGGTTAAATCGATCTAGCTCGGGCTGACGCAAGTAAACCTATGACATATAAACGTCCTACTAATTATATTCTTTTTTTTTCTTAGCATAATTAAAAAAAAACTATTTAGAGGCTAAAAACCCATGCCGGGACTCAAACCCGTGACCTCTGGCTAACCGTGCCTACTAATTATCTAGAAGACAAATATGTCTGGCATTAATCAATAGATTGGGTAACTTTTAGGACAAGAATAGGAGACGCGCGAAGTTTTATTATTGACTTCTTCTCTACATAATGTATTATTTGTGAAACTAACAACTTTGACGCAAAAATTTTGTTCTTATAATGAATAAAAATATTTGAATAGAATTTTAGAATTGCTCTAAAATTCAATTTATTTCTTAATATATGATTTATGTATGTTATGTATTAAATAAACCATACTAACCGACTGCCCGTCTCTTATTTCCTTCAGCACACTTTCCGTCGTATGGTTGTCTGGAAGAAATTGCTTTTAGCAATATGGCCGCCAATTGTTCTTTGCTCTGGTGTACAGTAAAGAATATACTTATCTTACCATAGACTTTGATTACATGATTTACATACTCAATATAATAACATCTTCTTCTTCTTCAGGCTATATTATGTACTCCACTGCTGGACATAGCCCTCCTCTAATGAGCGCCATAGCGCCCTGTCTTCAGCTTGCCGCATCCAGCATCTGCCGGCAGTTTTTCGCAGATTGTCATTTCACCTGGTCGCAGGACGTCCTACACTACGTTTGCCGAGTCGCGGTCTCCACTCAAGAACACGCTTACTCCAACGGTTGTCTGTTCTTCACTAAATTCTTGTCGGTTCTTAATAACAGCTATTACTAATTAACTTATTTGGTATTTACATTTAATATATTTACAAAATATTTTTACACTATTTTTATTTTTAATGCACTAACCCGTGCTAAGGAACAAATTTAAAAACCTATTTAGAGGCTAAAAATTTCACCCATGCCGGGATTCGAACCCGCAACCTCTGGTTATCCGTACCAGCGCTCTACCAATTGAGCCAATGGGCGACTCACGGCATCAGTGAAATTTCGAACCTCTTTACAATATTCTCTGTATTACGTACAGGCAGCGACATCTGACTTAAGCAAATTGCATTACTTACAGCCCCGACCACCTACTTTGCAGTTAGGTTTTAACATCGGAACGATATCATTGTACCCACATGATTACACTATTTTTATTTTTAATGCACTAACCCGTGCTAAGGAACAAATTTAAAAACCTATTTAAGCGGGTTCGAATCCCGGCATGGGTGAAATTTTTAGCCTCTAAATAGGTTTTTAAAAAATATTTTTAGTTAAAAAGCTCTAAACTGCTGCCGCTGAGTCCCCAAGACGCTGGCAGCATTCTCCCTCTTAATGGCCAGGCCGATGCGCTGGCCGAGATAGCTACCAGCACTTGGGTCGCCTGACGAGTCGATGAGGCGCGTCGATATTTCTTTGTGACAACCTCCGTGGCGCAACGGTAGCGCATCTGCCTACCATGCAAGAGGTCCCGGGTTCGAACCCCGGTTGGGGACAAAAAAACCCAGCTCTTGGATGTTTACATGTTTGTGACGTCGCTGTTTCTGGTTCCCACGAGACAGGGGATACTAGTGTAGGGCCAGAAGCAATGTATTTGCCTGTATGTAAATGTTGTGTTATTTTATTTGACGCGCCCCGGGACCCCACGGACCCATTGTCTCAACCCAAAACGGCGCAAATACGTAGCTTTAAATTTATAAAATATTTTGTATTGAAGAGTAGAATGACCCTTAATAATTGATACTGTTTTATTCTAACAGCTCTTACAGAATACCGTTCTCAAGCCATAACGAGCCATGAAATCCTCACATTACACCAATAAAACAAAGAAATCTACTAATGTTCGGGCTACATTGACGTTAGAGACGAACTCCAATTGTTATCACCATCTAGTCCTTTACATCTGGCATGCCGTGTGAGTGATAGCTCGCACAATGTCATACTTATCACCATACTTATCATTTTAAAAACAATTTAGAATTCTTTTTCTCTATGCTAAACATCTAAAACTGGGTAAAACGATATTTAGTTCTCATAAAAAGTGAGTCCCTCACGCTGATCGACAAATCCTTTCAATACAATGGCTTGCCGTTTACACGCTAAGAAGACAAGATAAGATATTCCAGACAACTCTACGACGGAAAGTTGCCGAAGGAAATTAAAAAGACGGATAGCCAGTGTAAATTTTAATATTGATACATCAGTGATTGAGGTTACACGTAATAATATTACATGTACATACCTTGACTTATATAAACTTATATTTATAAACATACATATATATCTTTTAATAAATACATACTAATTTAGATGTAGTATGTATTTATGTATGAAATATATAATTGTTATAATATACTTACATATATAAGTATATACAGTAATTTGGCTACGCCACAACAGTAACAGCCTTTATGTAGCCCGGGCATTAAAAAGTAAAGTTGTCCTTAAGAGGGACCCTATTCCGACCGCGTCGGCCGCCATCCCAACCCGAGCGGTCGGCTCTTCACCAGATAAATTTAATCTCGCAAAGCTCTCAGCTTGTTGATCTAGGTCCCATTCCGGAGATAAAGATAACACAGGACGGTAGATTGGAAAAGGAAACCTGGGGCCTGATTCCCGGTTTGCCGGCCGGTTTGGCTTCGTTTTCCTGAAATGTTTAAGGGACGCGTTCAAAGCCAGCGTAAAAATTATAGGAATCACCAAATTTATGCTGGAAAAAAATAACTGGTCTAACGTAGATGCTACTGCTACTTGGTGTTGTAAAACAATATTAAAGTAAAATAAATAAAAATGGTTAATCACATAATTTAATATGTAAATATAGTCTATTAGCTTGTAGAATATACCTCGGCTACTATCGGATAGAATCGGATATACTCGTGTAATAGAAATATCGGAATTAATATGACACTTCATTTCGAAATCGGAACACTCGTGTGCTTTCGACGAAAACCGAAGCATACTCTAGAGCCCGAGGTATATTCTAAAAGCTAAAAGACATAAACTTTTTTGAAAACCTATAAATTCCACCCATGCCGGGATTCGAACCCGCGACCTCTGGCTATCCGTGCCAGAGCTCTTTCCAACTGAGCTAATGGGCGACTCACCGGCATCAGTGAAATTTCGAACCTCTTTACACTATTCTCTGTATTACATACTTGTATCTATCTGTCTTTACGGAAAATATGGTGAGGAAACCTAAGTGGTTGGTGTTAACATACCTTAGCGCTTGAAATTGCCATCACGATGAGCACATAATGAAATGTTTACTCTCTCTCTTTCTCTCTCTCTGGCAGAAAGCCCTGCAATAGGACGTATATAAGCAACATACAAAAGAACCAGAGATACGGCTGGTACGGTTAGCCAGAGGTCGCGGGTTGGAGTCCCGGCATGGGCGGAATTTTTAGCCTCTATATAGGTTTTTAAAAATTGTCCTCAGCACGGGTTAGTGCAACAGAAAGAATATATACAAAAGAGTACAAAATTATACTGCAAAATAATGTCTATTACTTAACTAAGCTAGAAAACATTTATAACATAATAAATTAATAAATAAACATCTTCAAAATAAAAGAATTTCACCATAAAAAACATTTTACTATGAAGAAAATTAAACGCACATGAAACCAACCGTTTACTTACCAAAAAATACTCGCTGCATGTCAAAAACCTATTTGCATGTTAAAAATGTTTTTTTTCATATTAAGTTAACTATTACATACATATTAACTACCTTTTCGTATCTTATTTTTATATAACTTGAAATACAAATATTATTTATTATAATTCAACGGATTTCTAGCAATTTTCGTTCCGAAAATCAGAAATATTTTGTTGCGTATTAACTACCTTTTGTTTTCTACAGCCCTCATTTTGTATCTCAAAAGCGTATCAAGAGACCTCTAATATATTTAATAGGAGGACTTAAGAGGGCACCTTGTGAGTCGACTTCATTGAAAGCGTTGTTTGGTTTTAATTTACATACGACATGCCAGATCACAATGAATATGTTAAGAGGCGAGAAATCAAGAATAGGAATACCTATATAGGGAAGAGCGGGTGATCGTGCTCTTCCACTATAAAGGGAAATTTCCCGCCAGGCAGATGTTATGCCTGGGGAGTGGGGACGGCCGGCCGGTCCGACTGATGTTTTTTTTTTTTTTAACCCTATAAAGGGCACCCTCCGGAGGACACGGGGGAGGGAGGTGGTAAATGCTCATGCATAACAGCACGGACCCGGCCGTGCTGCCAATGTGGGACTCACAAGAAGTGCGCCTACCCACTAAACACCACCTTGGTTTTGGTCCTAGAGACCCCTAAACCCACATCGGGAGCGACCCCCCTCGAGGCCGAGGAGGGCGCACAGCGGAGCTCCCTAGCGGAGCGTCCGCTTAGAAGAGTTTATATTACAAAACTGCTATGAAAGAGCAGTGCCCCCCCTAGTCGGACGTTATATTTATGTTGTCAAGTGAAACACTTTGATTGCGCGATGCAGGAATGTTGGAGTTTGTAGTGCGCGCGCAGAGTTGACATGTGCTCGCCACAAATTAGAACGTTACAAGCTCAGATCATTTGAGGTTACAAGACATTTCAAACACACATTTCATGTAACTCAAATTTAGTTTTCAATCGCTTATATTGCAATTCGAAGTTTTATTCGGATTGACACCAAACGACGTTAACAAGGAAATCGCTTCGTGAGCCTACTTGCACTCTATATTTAGTTTTTTTCTGAGCTTTTTCCAAACTTCAAAGACAAGTTTGTATGACTTTATTACAAATGCTACAATGTTTTAAAACTTTTCTCTGTACATGTCGATATCACATGCCAAATTTCATAGTTCTGGGTTGATGGAAAGTACTCACAACTTTCGAGTCCCTTAAGTGTAGAAGTATAGGTTTAGTTTTTTACGTTAATTTAGAAGTTTGTTTTTTTTTGCAGCTTCAAGAGATTATAAGCTCTTAAACTTTACAGGCAAAAGGTACTCCAAGTCTTCTAAAACTACGTGGGTATTGAAAAACAAATTGTAAAATAATACAAAAATATCATTGAACTTAAGACAGTAGATTTCTCACATTTCCTACTTCAAAGATTAATAAGTTTAAGTATATTGGATGGTAAGTGTAGGTGATGTAATTATAGGTATAGGGGATTTCATATGAATTATAGGCGAGAATAGACTTGAGTATAAGCTTTTAATTTTTACTCGATACCTCTTTGCGTTCTTGAAATAAAGAGTCTTGACAGACAGGGGCACGGACTAAGTGACCCTAAAAAGGTTCCGTATTTTCACATCCGAGATGCGGAACCGTAAAAAACTACAAATTATAACTGTATCTTGGTTTAGCTTAAAATGAGTTCGTTGTCGTTTCCATTAAATTAGCAAAGACGACAGAGCACAAATAATTATGCACATAAAATAATACAAAATTAAACTTAAAACAACCTTAATTGCCGAACAAGTCTAAACATCGTTAAGGAAAACTCAATTAAATAACAATACCGTCTCGATATCTGGGCAAAAAATTGCTAAAGCAGCAAGTAAATACCGAGCATTAAATAAATTATGTAAATAACTTTCCAGTATTATTACTCCGGGAGGCTCCGGGGACCGATTTGAAGATAAAGCCGCGGGGTGGGGCCACCCTTTCAGAAACCAACGACCTACGAAAGTGGACTTTCGTCATGGAGCTCTATGGTCCAGCGGCACCAGTGGAAAAAAATCATACCTTGCTACAGTGCCTTGATTGTGTAACTTTCTACGTATACATGAACGTGTAATGTGTGTTTCTAGTTGTATTGTTATTGTTCTTTTATTATTCAGTTGTTGTTACTTAGCTTAACTATTGAATTAGGGACTCCCTGTAATTATAGTTAAGTTTGTTGATGTAAATAAAATTAAAAAAAATCTTTCAAAACGACACGTACTGAACTTTGTCGTACAACAATGTCGCTCAACATTACTGTCACATATCAGATGTCTACTGAAATTCCGTAACCACTGTGTGTGATAAATATTACGACTCATATATTTGCGGCAGAGCACAGTAAACACTCTGCTTTCCCACACAAATTACATTTTAAACAAATTACATTTTACATTGTAAATTACATTTGGAAATTACAATTTATGTTTATTTCTAGTATCAATATTATGATGGCTACCAATATTTTTGAAATAGCTGATATTTTTCCTTACATACATAATATTAATATATAACAATTGTAGTCTTCTTCTTCAGGCTATATTATGTAGTCTACTGCTGGACATAGCCCTCCCCTAACGAGCGCCAAAGCGCCCTGTCTTCAGCTAGCCGCACCCAGCATCTGCCGGCAGTTTATCGCATATCGTCATCCCACCTGGTCGGAGGGCGTCCTACACTACGTTTGCCGAGTCGCCATCTCCACTCAAGAACACGTTTACTCCAACGGTTGTCGGTTCTTCGCGAGATATGATCAGCCCACTGCCACTTCAGCTCGCTAATTCTCTGAGCTATGTCGATAACTTTGGTTCTCTGTCGGATGCATTCGTTACGAATCCTATCCTTCAGAGAAACTCCGAGCATAGCTCTCTCCATAGCTCGCTGAGCGACTTTGAACTGGTGGACTAGCCCTTTCGTGAGTGTCCATGTCTCGTAACAATTGTAATAAAAGTAGCAAATTTTATAGTGTGCCTCGAGCATTAAAACTGCATCTATAATACCGCATCTATACCCTCTTAGTTCCTCTCTGGCCGTTCCGCATCGCGACGCCACAGGACAAGTTGAAATAAACAACTCATTAAGGATGCTTAGATCCGCCACAAAACCGTTTTTTTTAACTGCGCGCCGTCTTACAGTCCTATCAAAATAGCGATTTGCGAGCGATTTGAAAGCGAGGCGATTGCGCAGCGAGCTATTTGCGATTGCGCTGCGATCACGCCGCGACAATACCGAGACGACGCAGTGCCGTCGCGGCGAGCTCTTGGCGAACTCCTCGCGTTATCGCTAAGCAATAGCAGCCAGCTCGCTGCGGCCAGCCAAATGTTAAAAAAAATAGACGGGTCTGACGAGAAAACACTACTGATGGCTTTGCTACTTAGAAGACGCAGGAAACTGAAGCAGAAGCACCCAAATATGGGAAGATTCATTTTTAATTCCATATATCTTGATGTTTTTGAATTTTAGTCGTAGATATTTTCTCCACTCCACTCCACTCCACTCCACTCCACTCCACTCCACTCCACTCCACTCCACTCCACTCCACTCCACTCCACTCCACTCCACTCCACTCCACTCCACTCCACTCCACTCCACTCCACTCCACTCCACTCCACTCCACTCCACTCCACTCCACTCCACTCCACTCCACTCCACTCCACTCCACTCCACTCCACTCCACTCCACTCCACTCCACTCCACTCAGCTTCACTTTCCAGTTCGAATCAAAATACAAGAACACAAAAATATTTTTTGCAAAATATGTTTTTACATAAGCGAATACGCAGCGTGCCTCGCACTAGGTAAACCTGTATCAGAATACTCGAAATATTTTTTGAGCCACTTTAATTTCGTAGGCACGACCGACATTGACTAAAATGAAGGAAAGAGGGGGAAAAGAGGGTGGTTTGGTGGAAAAAGGGAGATAGGAAGATTAAATACACTGTAGATAAGATTAGCCGATTACCTACTTTGACTTCGTTGAAATACGTATAGATAGATAAATAGATTTAGAAAAACTTTATCTTTATATTTATCTTCTAATCTATAATATAAAAATGAGTCACTGACTGTTTGGTAAGCGCAAATCTCGAGAGCAGCTAAACCGATTTCGTTAATTCTTTTTTTAGAATATTCCTTTACGAATTCTCTGAGCTAGAGCGGCTAGACCAACAAACAATAAAGTAATGTTTTGAATCCCTAACAGGCAATTTATTTCAACTTTAATTTTATCATCCAGATTCCGGGGAATACTTGACATGGCAATACCGGCTATTAATTATGAAAGTTCCTTTCTTGTTGGGATTACCGCGTACTTTGTATTCGCAGCGTGTGTAGGATTTTTCGCGGTAAGGCCACGAACTCACGCTGGAAGCGATTTATAAAAATCAAATACAAAAAAATACCTATGAGCGGCAGAACACCGGCTTCTTAGATAGGAGGTCGTGGGTTTGAATCCGGGCACGGCACATACAGACAACACGACGGAGGGACACCGCTAAACTGTATTATTAGAGCACCTGTAAGAGATTTCTTCCAGCAAACCTTGAAGTATGGCAAAATCAATGAATAACAGATTAGCATTGTTTTGCTTTCCCGGGTGACTTTTTTAATGTATTTTAAAACCCTATTTAGAGGTTAAAAATTCCATCCATGCCGGGATTCGAACCCGCTACCTCTGGCTATCCGTGCCAGCGCTCTTTCCAACTGAGCTAATGGGCGACTCACCGGCATCAGTGAAATTTCGAACCTCTTTACAATACCTATTCTCTGTATTACGTTTTTAATGTAGCCTATATAAACGTTCCTTTGCAGGGCAATGGTCTTCTCTCATAGAGAGATAGTATGGGCTTAATTACCACGAGTGCCCGCCGCGGTTTTGGTGATTTCAAGCACTGAGGTGCTTCAACACCGCAGAAACTCAGGTTTCCTCACGTTTCCCTTCAAAATAACCGAGTGATATTGCTACTAAAACTATCTATATAAAACTATACACGACACAATTAATTAGCATTTCTTCTTCAGGCTATATTAGTCCACTGCTGGACATAGCCCTCCCCTAATGAGCGCAAGGTTGTGCCATCATTGGGGGGGTAATGCCCATAAGCCCCACGCTGGGTATGCGGGTTGGGGATCGCAGTTTGGTGGAATTGTACCTCAGGGGGCGCTGCTGCCCACCCCCCGGTTTGTATCTCTTAGTCGCCTTTTACGACACCCGCGGAAAGAATTTGGGTTGGTGCTATCCTCTAGGCAGACACCACACAACCAATTAGCAAATAATTTTATTATTTTACAAATGATACCTGTGGGTCGGAAAGAGGATGTAGTGACTAGAACGAACTGAGAAAGAAATGTTGCTTTGGTTTGGGCATTATAAGGTGGATAAAGGAAGAAAGTTTGACGAATACCGAGCGAATGTGGGTGGAAGGCCTAGTAATGGACGTGTTAGGCAGACATATTTCCGTCAAACAGATGATCTATTTATACTATTTTTATTTTTAATGCACTAACCCGTGCTAAGGAACAAAAAAAAAAGTTTGTTTCTTTCTTTCTTTCGGTTTGTGCGTTGGTTTTTTTTTAAATATAAAAAACGCTCGTGGCCTAGTCGAACCGAGTGATTGGAATCATCACTAGAGTTAAGCAACAACAGGCGCGTTCAGATGCAGTATGACTGACCGTCCCGTATCTACCGCTAGTGGCATTTATTCCGAGCGCTTCCGTACTTCGCAAGGCACGTTAAGCCGTCGTTGCCGGCTGTCATGTAATGGGAGTCGTTAAGCCATGTCAGAGGCCTTATGGGCGGCTTGATAACTTCCAATGCACAGTAAGGCCCGCCACTGTCTTACAATCCTCCACCAACCCGGACTTGACATTCTTCCCGTGGTGCAGTAAGGACACACAAAATTGTTGATAGCGTACATAAGTAACGGAAAAGAGATATTTTCTGGCCCCAGGAGTTATGTCGAGTGACGTATGCTCCGTGGTAGGTAACCCACTTAAATATTCTTGTTCCTAACTCATACAAGACTCGTCTGATTCTTGTTTGTTTTATAGCTTTATTTATGAGAAATAATTTTGCCCTTACGCGAAAAACCTATGTAAGTAGACAGACAGCAATTTAGACCGACAACGCTATTCAAAAACTTAAAGCATTTAGCTTACATTAAACGAAAATAAGTATCTAAAGGAAGGCCAATGAGACGAGATAAAGAATGTAAGCAAATGGACCGTTACTGTGTTACATTGCGATAGTGAGCGATTATTATCTCTGTCCTTGTCACACGTATGCGGTAATGGCGTCATTTGATCGACGACAGCTGTCGTTGCGTATTTCGTGGTACAGGAAAACTTTCAGTACGGCAGTTGTCAACATTTGGTGTCATCCGCCATTTTGTGAACTGTAATAGTTAATTTCTGTTTAGATTGCGTTCGAAGTGATACGTATTTTTTCGTTTCCGTATTTACTAAGTTTATTGTGTTTATTTAATCCGATACTGTTAGTTTTCTTGTTGCTTTTTGCTGTTATTGTAAACAGTTGTTGGTTTTATTTACGGAATCACAGCCTGGCGGCTCTAGACAGCCATCCGGTGAATCATGTTTGACTAATACAGACGACAGGGATTAGAATAGGAAATCCGAAATTTGTATAACTAAAATTTGTTTAAATAAAAATGTTTTGAACCCCTGAAACTTTGTTGACATTCTTTATCTCGTCTCATTGGCCTTCCTTTAGTACATTCAACGTTCTTGAGTACATTGCATTCAGACTGCTGATATAAGTTGGCATTTTGGTTGCAAGGTAGCCTTTAGTATAACGTATTTTGAAGTTTCTTTTGTATCCTATCAACATCCCACTGCAGGTCACAGGCCGCCACAGAGAAAGTATGGGTTTAATTACCACCCGTGCCCACCGCGGATTGGCAATTTCGAGCGCAGAGGTATTTGAGCACTTCAGACACACAGCTTTGTAGGTAATTATGCACTTGAATTTGAATTTGCCTACCTACAGTTCTGCCAAACTCGATAAAGAATAGAGGTAAACAAACCAATTTAGGGTTATCACAACTCACGTTTTACAAATCTTCTATTGTTTACATGATTATAGCCTTTTACTTGCTAACTATTTATTAACAATTCCTATTGCAGCATATTTAACTAGAATCACTCAAATAAGATGCATATTACCTTGTTATTTCGAAAAACTATAAAAAAATCGACATTAATTTTACGCGACAGCCCTACAGAAAAAGAAACATGGATGAAATTCAGGTGTGACAAACATTTTGGGAAATTTAGTTTATGCCAACAAGTGAAGTTTAGTCGTTTGTCAATACGTGTATATGGCATAAGTATATAGCATATATAATTACGCGCACTAAATCCTTAGCGATTACAATCTGCCAATTGTAGCTGTTACATTAGATACTATTTTGACAGTTGAGACTTTGTTTTCTAAGTTTCTTATCTATATTTTATGGATATAGGTACTTAATTTAGAAGTAGCATGTGCTAGCTGAAAAAGAATAGCATTACAATTATGCCTCGTGTTAGAGGCGAAACGCGTCGCGTGTTTTTTCACACAAGTATTGGTGTCGGTGGTGGTGTGTTCGTGTCTTGCTTCTGCTTGAAAAAGTGGGAGGGAGGGCGGTGCATTAACTAACCGCATGTATGGTGCTTGTAGGGTTTTCGACGGAATTTAGCACGTAATTTTCACATTTTAATGCCATTATAGAGAAACCAAATTGTTTGAGGTATTCACATGTTATACGTATAATAGAAAATTAGGTTTCTTTAGCGATTGGCGATGAGAAGCACCGATATCAATGGTTCAAATCACCAATGTTGTATTATTAAATTGCGGCAATCCTTAGCATAACAACATAACATTTACATACAGGCAGATACATTTCTTCTGGCCCCACACTAGGATATCCTGTAACAGCGACTTCACAAACTTGTAAACTCCCAAGACCTAAAGATTTCTTTTAGTCCCCAGCCGGGGATCGAACCCGGAACCTCTCGCATGGTAGGCAGATGCGCTACTAAGTACTGCTGCGCCACAGAGGTCGTCAATTTATTATTAACAAAAATTATGAAAAGGAAGATTGAATGGTAGTGGAAGGCCTAGGAGAGGTGTTTTGACCAAATTAAAGAGAAGGTAGGTATTGTGAAGTAACGGCCTGTGAACGGAAAATGCTATTATTATTAAAATCTTTATTGCAGTATTAAAATATTTTTATAAGTACGAAGCCAACTTGGTGCTAACAGCATTATCTTACTGTTAACGTTAGTGTCGCCGAACTAGAAATATAAAGCTTGCATAAATATAATAAACACAAAAAGTTTACCGTTAATATAGTTAAAAATAATAATGCATAACGCATTAACATGCATAAAATTGGCTCTCTTAAATGTATAAAGGAGACCATTCAAATTGGGCCCAAAACTCAAAGTGCCGGCCAACGAAAAAAACATTTCTAAACTGTTACGCACATTGTTCAGAACATTTGATACTATGGCACCAAAATAGTGAAGCCTATCGTTTAGCTACTGTCAGACATTGAAAATCTTATATTCCCATACATTGGACCAAAAATTATTGTAACGTGTTTCTAAAATATACTGGGTAGAGAGTCTTCCTCAACACTTTTACAAGATAAAAAAGGAGAATCTTATAGCGTCTGTTCTGCATTATTAAAAATGTATAGAAAAATCTGAACTTTAACGTCTACTAGTACTTAAGGTATTCATTTTAGGATATAGGTTTCGTAGTATGAAGTCAACAAATCAATGTGGTCCGTTTCGTTCGAATCGTTTAGAATAGTTTTTTTTCGCTGGCCGGCACTTTCATGTTTGGACCCAACTTAGTATGAAGCGTGAATGGTCTCCTTTAAATATTGGTTGCATAAAAAAAACCTGCTATAATTTCTTATAGATACGTAACGTGAAATCTAGGTACAGGTGCCCCACTTTGCACGGATGATAAAACTCATAATAACTTCGAAAACTTTCATGCTGCATCCAAAACAGCGCCGCTGTCACAAAATTACCGCCATCAAATAGCACATTACCCACAATAAAGAAATGAAATGCCTCCTCAAAAGCATTACGGGGACTATGTGCAATAATATATGGGCGTTAGGTTGGCAGCACTGCACAATAATGCGCGGGCTGTGGTGGCAACACTGGCTGGCTGCCAAGGCTAAACAAAATGTTTGTCTTTAGCTGGCGCTTTTAAATTTCGAACGTCGTCAAACGATTGTTTTTTTTTAGTGTTAGCTTCCATTCAGAAAACACAATGGATATTCGCCGATTTCAATGTAAATCATCGTAACTACAGAATATTATTAAAATTATTTATTGCACACTAGGTAAAATATTGTAATAAAATACTTATTAGTATTAAGCCTAGTAGGCTTAATACTAATAAGTATTTTGCTCTAGCTAACCCATGGGTGACAGGCCTCTAACATGACTTAACGACTGCCATCATATGACAGCCGGCACCAACGGCTTAACGTCCTCTGCGAAGCACGGAAGCGCTCGGAAAAAAGCCACTAACGGTAGTTACCGGACGGTCACCATCAAGAACCTGACCACGCCTGTTGTTGCTTAACTCAAGTTTAAGGTGTGAGAACCGTTTGAGTTTGACTAGACCACAAGCGCTTCGCGTTTCAATTATTTATTAGGTGCATGCTATGAAATTATTATTGTTAAATAACTATTTGCCTCTCTTTCACATAATATAGACTCTATTGTAAAAGAGAGAATCAAATAACGGTCCAGCCCCCAATCTTAAATTGATAGTGTATAAATTTAGATTGATGATAGAAAGATTAATGTGTTGTCAGCTGTAACTCACATGTAAAATTTATAACTTTACGAATATTGGAATAATGCAGGTATTATGAAATGAAAAGGTATTATTCAAAGAGCGCAGAAACTGCGGCTTAATGAACGTTACAAGTCAAACTAGGTGTCCATTTCAAAATCTAGATAATTTTGGAGAAAAAAAATTGACAAACACACTCCAAACTTAGTCTTTTCAAAGTCCTTAATTAACAGAGTTTAGATAATTTTTACAAAACTGGTGCATTTTAGGTAGGTACTAGCTTTAGTTCCAGACATCATTGTGATGTAAATAATCCTTAATATTATAGTAGCCCATTTGGCACAAAGTGTACTTTACATATTTTTTTAACCGCGTTTCAGTCAAACTTCAGGAATTTTATTACAGAAACATATACGTATCAACAAAGGGCAAGATAAAAAGTACCCGAAACCGGTATGCGTGCATGCAACGACTAATTAAATATTTTTATTTCGGAACATGAGGGTTGAAATCACTGATGATGGTCATGATTACCTAGTAAATCCATATTTTATTATTACAGATATTTCTTAAATAAGTTAGTAACATCATTTTATTATTATATTTTATTTTGCTAATGAACTTAATGATGAAGCGAAAGTCAGCATCGTAGCAAGGGGCAGACCCTAGTCTCTGCCTACCCCTCCAGGATAAAGGCGTGAGTTTGTGTTTATTGTGTGTGTGTGAGTGTGTGTGTGTGAGGGTGAGTGTGTGTGAGTGTATGTGTGAGTTTGTGTGTATGAAAAATACAAGTTATGGCGTAATTTTAATAGCAACCGCTTGTGAAATAAATAAAAAATTAACCCCGAACAAAAAGTTGTTACCAGTTTCAGCAGAAAAATTAAAGAAATCCTTTTGTAATCGAGGCGCTCGTCTTAAATAAAATACTTAACTTGTTCGGTTATTCGTTCAAGTTGTGAAAAAAACGAAGCGAGTTTTAATAAGTTTTTAAATGGCCAAGGTAACGGTTAACAAGTTGGTGTTGAATTAAAACTTGTCTATAAAGTTAGAGGAAAATGGACGCCTGATACTTTGCTGGGGAGAGCTTCATTCAACATCGCGATATAAACCCGGCTAACTTCTCGTCGAATCACGCGCAGTGTAGGGTTCCGTAGAGGGTTTCTTGATTGCTTTACAAGACTACGAACTTATTAACTTAATTCCAGATTCCCTTAGTTGACTAAGTGAGTCCGGAATTCAGTTAGCAATGAAAAGCGCTCACGAACGTACGAGTATTAGTTAAGAAACTAACATAATTATTATTTAAACCGGTCTAATCCCGATTAAGCTTTCAAGTACGTGGAATCCAGTGCTAGTCCGCGGACACAAGCGAGTATTGTGTGTTGACTCGCTGCGAAAAACTAAAAGCGATTACCCGCAATAATTGACTGTACGCGCCACTTCAGACTACCCGTGACCATGGCAGCTGCAACGCTGCTGAAAGGTAAGGAATAAGGGTAATTACCTTTTACCTAATAAATAATCGCGACTAGCATAGAATAGAACAGAATAGAATAGAAACCTTTTATTACCAAAACACATAATAATTAACAAAAATAGTATCAACAGACAATCAACATAGTTTTGTTTAGACTGCGTCTAACCATTTTGGTAAAAGGAGAGAGCTCAGCTAACATGTCGGTTACCACGAAGTCGGTAAGATTGGTAACCAACGCTGGTTTTCAGCACTCCCCGGCTCTATGGTTGTAATTTAGAGCAGGAGTTAAGGCAGGTAGATGTTATCACGATACAATATTAAATTATAAAATAAGTTAAGTTAAAAACAAGTAATATGTAAGTATTAACCAAATCAAAATTGCTTCCTTTGTGTTACTTAAGAGAGCTTTTAGTAATAATTAAGGTTTTGCTCTAAAGACTCAATTTTACCAACTTAATTTTTATAAATAAGACTTCTAAAAGTGAAAACCCTGTACTGTCCCAGTGAGTTTGGGTATAAAAAGTAAAAATAATAGTATACAAAAATTAAATTAAAATCATGCGAGTGTTTGTGAGAATGTTAGTGTGTGTGATTAAGTGAGTGTGTATGTGCCTATATGTATGAATTGGTGCGTGCCTCTTAGCCCTGCGACAAGGTCTTGGGATCAGTGTAGTACTACTAAGAGGCAAGTGTGTGTTTTGTGTCGAAGTAGGTTGCAAGAGATCGTAGATATTTTCTATCTGTAGGGATGTCTCAAATTTTCAGTTATTTTCTGTTTTTCCAACAAAATACTTTTTAATTTAGTTTTAAATAAAGCTAGTCCAATTTTCGAGCGCAGTGGCGGTGGTAAATTATTCCAAATTTTGGAAGCCGCATATTTGAAACATCCCTCGTAGCTTTTGGTCTTATGTTTCGTTATAGCGAGTAGATTAGTAGTCTTCAATCGTGTGTTTAATTTGTTAAGGTCTTTAACCCATGATAATTTATCAAACAGATATTTTGGATTCTTCCTGTAAATCACTTTTTTGGTTAAACAAGCGATGTGCAATTCTCTTCTAGCTTTCATATTAAGAATCCCGTATTGGTTTAGGTATAGAGTTACGTGTGAAAATTTAGGGATTCTAAAACAGAATCTGGCGCAAGCATTTTGTACTCTTTGTATTGCCCGCTCTGTCTTTTCATAGAGTCTTGGCCCATATACGGCACAGCAGTAATTGAGTGGTGATAACACCAGCAAGTCTGCAAGGAGCATCCTCAGTTCAACTGAGAGGTATTTTCTCACACTGTATAGAACCTTAAGTTTGTAAAAAGCTGTTTTAATTTTCTCTCCTACATGTTTTATGAAACGCAGTTCACTGTCCATGACCAAGCCTAAATTTCTAGCTTCCGCTACAAATGGTATTTCAGAGCCATGCATTAGTATCTTTGGATTAAATTCTTTGAACTTTTCAATTTGTCTTTTCGAGCCCAAAATTAATGTTTTACATTTAAATGGATTCAAAATCAATGAGTTTTGTTTCGACCATATCGATATTTTATCTAAATCGTCATTTATTTTCTCGATTGCTAGGGTTGTGTTATTACTATACTATTTTTATTTTAATGCACTAACCCGTGCTAAGGAACAAATTTAAAAACCTATTTAGAGGCTAAAAATTTCACTCATGCCGGGATTCGAACCCACAACCTCTGGCTATCCGTGCCAGCGCTCTACCGATTGAGCCAATGGGCGACTCACGGCATCAGTGAAATTTCGAACCTCTTTACACTATTCTCTGTATTACGTACAGGCAGCGACATCTGACTTAAGCAAATTGCATTACTTACAGCCCCGACTACCTACTTTGCAGTTAGTTTTAACATCGGAACGATATCATTGTACCTACATGATCATACTATTTTTATTTTAATGCACTAACCCGTGCTAAGGAACAAATTTAAAAACCTATTTAGAGGCTAAAAATTTCACCCATGCCGGAATAGAATAGTGTAAAGAGGTTCGAAATTTCACTGATGCCGTGAGTCGCCCATTGGCTCAATCGGTAGAGCGCTGGCACGGATAGCCAGAGGTTGCGGGTTCGAATCCCGGCATGGGTGAAATTTTTAGCCTCTAAATAGGTTTTTAAATTTGTTCCTTAGCACGGGTTAGTGCATTAAAATAAAAATAGTATAATCATGTAGGTACAGTGATATCGTTCCGATGTTAAACCTAACTGCAAAGTAGGTAGTCGGGGCTGTAAGTAATGCAATTTGCTTAAGTCAGATGTCGCTGCCTGTACGTAATACAGAGAATAGTGTAAAGAGGTTCGAAATTTCACTGATGCCGTGAGTCGCCCATTGGCTCAATCGGTAGAGCGCTGGCACGGATAGCCAGAGGTTGCGGGTTCGAATCCCGGCATGGGTGAAATTTTTAGCCTCTAAATAGGTTTTTTTTTGTGTTATTACTGTCAAACGAATAGTAAATCTGTGTATCATCTGCATAGAAATGACATTTCGTTGTTTCTAACACATCCACTATATCTGCTGTAAATATGGTGAAAAGGATTGGACTGATTATGGATCATTGAGGAACTCCTCGGGATAAATTCCCTATGTTCGAGTATCTTTTATCCCCATTTGCACATTCTGTAACTACAACCTGCTTCCGGTTTGTCAAAAAAGATTCAAACCATCTACATGTTTCCGTAGAAAAACCATAGTATGCTAATTTTGCAAGGAGTATAGAGGGATGTAAGCAGTCGAAGGCACCTGAAAAGTCGAGTAGAACTAATATACTACTCTTACCTAAGTCTGACTCAGAAATAATATCATCTGTGACTTTTAGCAGAGCTGTTTCCGTGCCGTGTACCTTTCGAAAGCCTGACTGCACTTCTGGTATAATTTTTTCCGAGTGCAATTATTCAACAAGCTGTCTTTGAACTACTCTTTCTATGATTTTGGAGATTGTTGGAAGAATACTACCAGGACGTAAGTCATTGGCACTTTCGATTAAATTCGTTTTAGGCAGCGGAGTAACTAAGGCTGTTTTATAAATATCTGGAAAGTAATCTGTTCTTATTGATTTGTTAATTAACTCAGTAATAGTCGGGAGTGCCTCTGGCATTATTAGTTTTAACATTTCGGCGTTTATAAGTTCGTAACCTGTGGCGTTTGTTTGTATATTCATTATTATCTTACCAACTTCATCCTCAGTTGTTGTTTTTAGGGAAAACGAACCTGCAGTGTTTCTTTTTTAAAGTTGTCCTTCATCGATTCAAGGTCTAGTACATGACCACTTTGTGGTAAACTAAGAAAATGGCTGTTAATTTTGTCTGGGTCGTTTACATGATCCGGTATGGGGGACATGCATGCATTTTCGAACAAAGTTGTATTTTTTATGTTTCTCCATAAAACTGCTGGTTTATTTATATTTTGATTTAATTTATATTGAAAGTAGGCAGTTTTTTCTCTGTCAATTGCTGCGGTGACATAATTTTTTAGACTCTTATAATAGACTATAGCCGAATTTTTTTTCGTTTTTTGAGCCTTTTCTAATGCTTTATCCCTCAACGAGATCATAAGCTTCACCGTGTCTGTAATCCATGGTTTACAAGTAGTTCTTATTGGTTTTTTCTTTAATGGCGCGTGTGTGTCGAATAGTGTCAGTATGCAGTCGTTAAATGATCTGACCATGTCATTGATATGTTCGTGTTCTCCTATACTAGACCATGGGATATTGTGCAAATCATTCTGAAAATTTTCTCTATTGATTAATTGCAGAGCACGCGTAAGTTTAAATTGTTTTAACGGTTTTGGTTTCTTAACATTAAAGTCAGCCAGTACCAATCCGTGATCACTGAGTGACCTATTATGAAAAACTTACTTTTTTGCACTTTTGTGGTATGTCAGTGATTATCAGATCTAGTAACGTACGAGAATTATTATGTATCCTAGTTGGTTCATGGACCAACTGTTCCAGATTTTGTTGGTTGCAGAATTGTGACAGTTGCTGAGATTTTGATGTGTTCATACAGAGGAGGTCAACATTAAAGTCAGTGAGTAAACAAGTAAAATCATAGTCTGAAAATACGCTTATAGATTCACTGATAGCATCTAAGGCATTTGTTACATTTACAGATTCTGGTCTATAGGCAGTTCCAACAGCCATGCGCTTTGCACCAGGAAGTTTCACCTCTAACCATAGTTGTTCTAAGTCAGAAATTGGGTGAGGTCTAACTCTAGCCCGTATGCCACGTTTTACATAAAAACCGACACCCCCACCCCTGGTCTTCCCTTTCCGACCTCTCTGTATAAATATGTAATCCCTAATTACTGGTGCAAGAATTTCTTGGCCATCTTTTATCCAAGTCTCATTGAGCGCTAATATGTCGGGTTTATGTTTGGACAAGCTGACACAAAATTCATCCTGTCCTGTGTTCAAGGATCTAACATTTAAAAGACCAAGTCGCAAACTATTCTTTTGTGAATCAAGGCCCATGCCGTATGTAATAGTGGCGAGTGATGTAATATTTCTTTTGAACATCTACCTCTTTTTTTATATGTATGTTGTTGTAAGCGTGAGAATGAAAGTGTAAATGAGTGTAAGTGTGAATGTTTGAATGTGTAAGTGCGTTTATATAATTTAATTGAATGAACCTGCTTGAATGAATGTATGACTTATAATAACCGATTAGAAAGAACTCAATCAGGACCAAAAACACGATGTATATCTTCCGCCGTAGTTATGCGATGTGCGGGGCTACCATGTTCCCGCCGTGCTGATATTCTGCCGTGGCGTGTCCATACGTATTTCCAGCCAAGTCGCTTAGCAGCGTTTCGGGCAAGCCGAAATAGTTGCCTGTTAATTCTAGAGAGACGTTCATTGACGTAGAAATTTGTTGGTTCCCCAGGAAAATCCATATTAGCTGTCGTAGCACCGCGTCTTACTCTTGCGTTTTGCAGAAAATCGTTTTTTATAGCACGGCGCGCTAACTTCACAGCAATCGGACGAGGCCTCGACGTGGTCGGCCCTTCACTGTTACTGCTGTCTTCCTCTCTTCTGGAACCAACGCGTTCAGCACTCACAATATTCCGTTCGTCCAATATCATACCTAGCTTTGATGCTATCAAGGTAACCAGGCGTATTGGGTTCTTGCCTTTTTGTTCGGGAATATTAGTGAGGTCTATGTCATTTGCCAGTAACTCCTGGTCTCGATCATTCAATTCCATTTGCAGTTTCCAGATTGATTCCATAAGGGTAGTTATCTGTTCAGTTGTAACGCCTGTATCGATACTAGCCAGTGTGTCGACTTTGGTCTCAAGGGCATCCAGACGCGTTGAGTAGCCTTTCATAATTTGTCTAATCTCAAGCATGTCCTGTCTAAATGCCTCCATCGTTGTTCGCGTTAAACGTAGGTCCTCAGAGAATTTAAGGATATCCGCTCTTGAGCAGACCTCGTCCATATGAGTGGTGTCAGATTTCCGAGCCTCCTCCTCTTCTTCCTTCCCACCTCTGCCTGTAGTTTCAGTGTTGAAGTGGACGGCATCGACATAGGAGTTGTTCTGGGGTTTTACCGGTGTGTTGTCGTTTTTTGCCTCTTTTGGCCTCTTAGCTGCACACGATGGACAGCGCCAGGATACGTCACCGTCTGCCAGAGTTAGTAAAGCGCTAGTTCCCCTGCGTGGGCAAATGCATTGTTCGTGAAATAATAGGCAGCATGTGCTGCATTTAAGACGCAGGTCTTCTTTGCCAACGAGTGAGTGACAGCACGCATACATGGTATTGCCATTAAACTTAGATTCCTTCAGCTTATTAGATGTTGTAGTTTTCTTGACTTTGGCCATCATGTTGCAACCGTAACTTGTAGAAGAAGAAACAAAAACAAAAAGTTTCCTCTACCGAAGCCCAATATCGAACTCAGGTGATCTCGACTAGACCCGTTTAAGAAGCGCTCGTGGCCTAGTCAAACTCAGAGAAGGGCGACTTCTGACAGTAAGGCCCGCCACTGTCTCACAATCCTCCACCAACCCGGACTTGGCCCCCGTGGTAGTATGGCCTAACCTTTCTGCGATGCAGGAAGGGACCCGTTCCCCAGCAGTGGGGACAAACAGAGGTTGATATCGATAACAATCTATACTGTTTGAACTAAGGCAAGTTAATTTTCAATTACTACTTAGGGTTGCGTACACAAAGGATAAAAACGGTAACCTATAACTACCGTTATTGCGTAGACAAGGGTTTTTAAGTAGACCCGTTTAATGTGAACATCGCGAGTCAGTAAGAAATAAAATTTAAAAACCTATTTAGAGGCTAAAAATTTCACCCATGCCGGGATTCGAACCCGCAACTTCTGGCTATCCGTACCAGCGCTCTACCAATTGAGCCAATGGGCGACTCACGACATCAGTGAAATTTCGAACCTCTTTACAATATTATCTGTATTACGTACAGGCAGCGACATCTGACTTAAGCAAATTGCATTACTTACAGCCTCGACTACCTACTTTGCAGTTAGGTTTTAACATCGGAACGATATCACTGTACCCACATGATTACACTATTTTTATTTTTAATGCACTAACCCGTGCTAAGGAACAAATTTAAAAACCTATTTAGAGGCTAAAAATTTCACCCATGCCGGGATTCGAACCCGCAACTTCTGGCTATCCGTACCAGCGCTCTACCAATTGAGCCAATGGGCGACTCACGACATCAGTGAAATTTCGAACCTCTTTACAATATTATCTGTATTACGTACAGGCAGCGACATCTGACTTAAGCAAATAGCATTACTTACAGCCCCGACTACCTACTTTGCAGTTAGGTTTTAACATCGGAACGATATCACTGTACCCACATGATTACACTATTTTTATTTTTAATGCACTAACCCGTGCTAAGGAACAAATTTAAAAACCTATTTAGAGGCTAAAAATTTCACCCATGCCGGGATTCGAACCCGCAACTTCTGGCTATCCGTACCAGCGCTCTACCAATTGAGCCAATGGGCGACTCACGACATCAGTGAAATTTCGAACCTCTTTACAATATTATCTGTATTACGTACAGGCAGCGACATCTGACTTAAGCAAATAGCATTACTTACAGCCCCGACTACCTACTTTGCAGTTAGGTTTTAACATCGGAACGATATCACTGTACCCACATGATTACACTATTTTTATTTTTAATGCACTAACCCGTGCTAAGGAACAAATTTAAAAACCTATTTAGAGGCTAAAAATTTCACCCATGCCGGGATTCGAACCCGCAACTTCTGGCTATCCGTACCAGCGCTCTACCAATTGAGCCAATGGGCGACTCACGACATCAGTGAAATTTCGAACCTCTTTACAATATTATCTGTATTACGTACAGGCAGCGACATCTGACTTAAGCAAATTGCATTACTTACAGCCCCGACTACCTACTTTGCAGTTAGGTTTTAACATCGGAACGATATCACTGTACCCACATGATTACACTATTTTTATTTTTAATGCACTAACCCGTGCTAAGGAACAAATTTAAAAACCTATTTAGAGGCTAAAAATTTCACCCATGCCGGGATTCGAACCCGCAACTTCTGGCTATCCGTACCAGCGCTCTACCAATTGAGCCAATGGGCGACTCACGACATCAGTGAAATTTCGAACCTCTTTACAATATTATCTGTATTACGTACAGGCAGCGACATCTGACTTAAGCAAATTGCATTACTTACAGCCCCGACTACCTACTTTGCAGTTAGGTTTTAACATCTGAACGATATCACTGTACCCACATGATTACACTATTTTTATTTTTAATGCACTAACCCGTGCTAAGGAACAAATTTAAAAACCTATTTAGAGGCTAAAAATTTCACCCATGCCGGGATTCGAACCCGCAACTTCTGGCTATCCGTACCAGCGCTCTACCAATTGAGCCAATGGGCGACTCACGACATCAGTGAAATTTCGAACCTCTTTACAATATTATCTGTATTACGTACAGGCAGCGACATCTGACTTAAGCAAATTGCATTACTTACAGCCCCGACTACCTACTTTGCAGTTAGGTTTTAACATCGGAACGATATCACTGTACCCACATGATTACACTATTTTTATTTTTAATGCACTAACCCGTGCTAAGGAACAAATTTAAAAACCTATTTAGAGGCTAAAAATTTCACCCATGCCGGGATTCGAACCCGCAACTTCTGGCTATCCGTACCAGCGCTCTACCAATTGGTACGGATAGCCAGAAGTTGCGGGTTCGAATCCCGGCATGGGTGAAATTTTTAGCCTCTAAATAGGTTTTTAAATTTGTTCCTTAGCACGGGTTAGTGCATTAAAAATAAAAATAGTGTAATCATGTGGGTACAGTGATATCGTTCCGATGTTAAAACCTAACTGCAAAGTAGGTAGTCGGGGCTGTAAGTAATGCTATTTGCTTAAGTCAGATGTCGCTGCCTGTACGTAATACAGATAATATTGTAAAGAGGTTCGAAATTTCACTGATGTCGTGAGTCGCCCATTGGCTCAATTGGTAGAGCGCTGGTACGGATAGCCAGAAGTTGCGGGTTCGAATCCCGGCATGGGTGAAATTTTTAGCCTCTAAATAGGTTTTTAAATTTGTTCCTTAGCACGGGTTAGTGCATTAAAAATAAAAATAGTGTAATCATGTGGGTACAGTGATATCGTTCCGATGTTAAAACCTAACTGCAAAGTAGGTAGTCGGGGCTGTAAGTAATGCAATTTGCTTAAGTCAGATGTCGCTGCCTGTACGTAATACAGATAATATTGTAAAGAGGTTCGAAATTTCACTGATGTCGTGAGTCGCCCATTGGCTCAATTGGTAGAGCGCTGGTACGGATAGCCAGAAGTTGCGGGTTTGAATCCCGGCATGGGTGAAATTTTTAGCCTCTAAATAGGTTTTTAAATTTGTTCCTTAGCACGGGTTAGTGCATTAAAAATAAAAATAGTGTAATCATGTGGGTACAGTGATATCGTTCCGATGTTAAAACCTAACTGCAAAGTAGGTAGTCGGGGCTGTAAGTAATGCAATTTGCTTAAGTCAGATGTCGCTGCCTGTACGTAATACAGATAATATTGTAAAGAGGTTCGAAATTTCACTGATGTCGTGAGTCGCCCATTGGCTCAATTGGTAGAGCGCTGGTACGGATAGCCAGAAGTTGCGGGTTCGAATCCCGGCATGGGTGAAATTTTTAGCCTCTAAATAGGTTTTTAAATTTGTTCCTTAGCACGGGTTAGTGCATTAAAAATAAAAATAGTGTAATCATGTGGGTACAGTGATATCGTTCCGATGTTAAAACCTAACTGCAAAGTAGGTAGTCGGGGCTGTAAGTAATGCAATTTGCTTAAGTCAGATGTCGCTGCCTGTACGTAATACAGATAATATTGTAAAGAGGTTCGAAATTTCACTGATGTCGTGAGTCGCCCATTGGCTCAATTGGTAGAGCGCTGGTACGGATAGCCAGAAGTTGCGGGTTCGAATCCCGGCATGGGTGAAATTTTTAGCCTCTAAATAGGTTTTTAAATTTGTTCCTTAGCACGGGTTAGTGCATTAAAAATAAAAATAGTGTAATCATGTGGGTACAGTGATATCGTTCCGATGTTAAAACCTAACTGCAAAGTAGGTAGTCGGGGCTGTAAGTAATGCAATTTGCTTAAGTCAGATGTCGCTGCCTGTACGTAATACAGATAATATTGTAAAGAGGTTCGAAATTTCACTGATGTCGTGAGTCGCCCTTTGGCTCAATTGGTAGAGCGCTGGTACGGATAGCCAGAAGTTGCGGGTTCGAATCCCGGCATGGGTGAAATTTTTAGCCTCTAAATAGGTTTTTAAATTTGTTCCTTAGCACGGGTTAGTGCATTAAAAATAAAAATAGTGTAATCATGTGGGTACAGTGATATCGTTCCGATGTTAAAACCTAACTGCAAAGTAGGTAGTCGGGGCTGTAAGTAATGCAATTTGCTTAAGTCAGATGTCGCTGCCTGTACGTAATACAGATAATATTGTAAAGAGGTTCGAAATTTCACTGATGTCGTGAGTCGCCCATTGGCTCAATTGGTAGAGCGCTGGTACGGATAGCCAGAAGTTGCGGGTTCGAATCCCGGCATGGGTGAAATTTTTAGCCTCTAAATAGGTTTTTAAATTTGTTCCTTAGCACGGGTTAGTGCATTAAAAATAAAAATAGTGTAATCATGTGGGTACAGTGATATCGTTCCGATGTTAAAACCTAACTGCAAAGTAGGTAGTCGGGGCTGTAAGTAATGCAATTTGCTTAAGTCAGATGTCGCTGCCTGTACGTAATACAGATAATATTGTAAAGAGGTTCGAAATTTCACTGATGTCGTGAGTCACCCATTGGCTCAATTGGTAGAGCGCTGGTACGGATAGCCAGAAGTTGCGGGTTCGAATCCCGGCATGGGTGAAATTTTTAGCCTCTGAATAGGTTTTTAAATTTGTTCCTTAGCACGGGTTAGTGCATTAAAAATAAAAATAGTGTAAGAAATAAAATGTTAAAACAAAGTGAGGTATTTATCTGCAGCGTAGTATGCTTAAGAATTTCCAGCTCTTTAGTCAGCAAAACGCCTAGAAACGTTCCAGCAGACTATGTTGCGTCCATCAGGGATCCACTGGCAACAAACAAACTTCACTTCAAAACTATTCTAACTTTCGTGTCGTTAACGGCTAAGTAATAAGACTTGTTTTTGCGAAACTGAAAGAAAATACAAGTTGGCAATTTGTCTTCGTCTTAATTAGATGTTACGCTTTACTTTGTCCGTAGACCGTAGTGCCTCCTTAAAGCGTTTGCTTCTTAAGTAGGGACTTTTGAGCTACTTTTAATGAAGAATTTTGCTGTCCCTAGTTTTTTCTCTCCCCTTATTTAGTGTATAAATGGCTTTTTAATTACGGTTCTCTGGGTTCACTGTAAAGTTATTGTCACTGCTTATTAGTGAAATTATCCTTGAATATTCGTTGAATATAATCGCTTTAAGTATCACTAACGGGCGTTCGTGCATAGTCGTGGCTATGCAATGTTGATAAGGGATGAAATAAAATTTGTGAGTGTTATCAAATATTTTAATTTGTATTATTGTCTTTCGTATAAATTATACACTTAGGAGCGCTTGTGGCCTAGCGGAACCGAGTGATTGGAATCAATCACTTGGGCTAAGCAACAACAGGCACGGTCAGAGGCCTTATAGGCGGCTTGATAACTTCTGACAGTAAGGCCCGCCACTGTTTTACAATCCTCCACCAACCCGGACTTGGCCCCCGTGGTGGAGTATGGCCTAACCTTCCTGCGATGCAGGAAAAGACCCGTGCCCCAACAGTGGGGACATTAAAGGGTTGATTGATATTGATGTGGTATTGCGACTTCAAATTTGCAAATGTACGTAAATTCGAAATTAAACAAAGGTTTCCCCTGGCAATTCAGTAAAAACGAATTTTTCGTGTAAGGTTTTTAAGCAGGCGCGTCTTTACGTGCTCTCTGCCTATTTTCATTTCCTATCCATTAAAAATATTTGCCTAAATCGACCCATTTTCTAAGCAAACACTTGGCCCAATGAAACGAAACGCGAATCATCTTCAGTAAAGTTCATTTCAACAATAGCATATTTCTCGTAGAGGGTCTGAAAAATTGCTTAACATTTTGATAAAAGTTATTGATGATTTTGACCCCTGTAATTCACGCAATAAGGCTTTAAATTGGGGAACCCACAGTTGAGTACGCGGGTGAGATTTTTAGGACCTCTCAACGGAATGAGACGTTGTCGCAAATTGGTGGAAATTTCGTCAAGTAAAATTATGATTCACTTGTTTTATTTCTCTTCTTGTTACCGACTCTCTACGGATATTTTGTTTTTCTTTGTCCTGCCTTTGTTACAATCGGAAGGCGGGTAAATATCTAATGTTGTATCGTTTTGTAATAACATAATTATTTTAATGAGGACAACGCCTTGAGGGGTATTAATTTTATTTTGGTACAATAAAAGCTCCGGGGTTAAGCATTTTTAATGCTCGATTAAAGTGAGGCATTTACAATAACACATTGTTACACAAGTTACAGGGAAGAGCGGGTGATCGTGCGCTTCCACTTTAAAGGGATATTTCCCGCCAGGCAGATCGTATGCCTGGGGCGGCCGGTCCAACTGTTGTTTTTTTGGCCCTATATAGGGCACCCTCCGGAGGACAGGGGAGGGAGGTGGTGAAGGCTCATGCATAACAGCACGGACCCGGCCATGCTGCCAATGTGGGACATACAAGAAGTGCGCCTCTAAACACCCTCTAAGCACCACCTTGGGGTGGTTTTTAGTGGTATTTAGTGTTCCTTTTATAGTTTAGTATTTTTTTATAAGCTGATATTATTTCAGGTTCCTACAATCAACTGTTTATAGTTAGGAGAGCGGGGGAGGGGACGAAAATATGAATTTAAATACACATTTCAACTCTATCAGCCCTTACGATTAAAACGAGTAAGTGCAATAAAAGTATCAATAAATAAATCAGTTAAAAACAACATTGTCTATAGCTTTTAATGTGTAACATTACCGAAGCGCTCGTAGCGTAGGCGAACCGAGTGATTGAAATCAATCGGTTACCGTACCTATTATTGCTTAACTCAAGTGAGTGATTGAAATCAATCACTTGAGTTAAGCAATAACAGGTGCGGTCAGGTGCAGGATGGGTGACCGCCCCATGACTACCGCTAATGGCATTTTTCCGAGCGCTTGGCAATGCTTGGCAAGGCATGTTAAGCCTTGTCAGAGGCCTTAAGGACGGCTTGCTAACTTCTGACAGTCTAACAATCCTCCACCAACCCGGACTTGGCCCCCATGGTCGTGTATGGCCTAACCTTCCTGCGACACAGAGACACGTTCCCCAGCAGTGGGGATATACAAGGGTTGATATCGAATAGGTACGTCCTCTTTTATGTACGTCTTGCTCTTTAGCTAAACATAGCGTAAATGAAAAATACCAAAATGAATAAGTTATTGGTTGGTATTTATAGTGGCGTACTTATCTCCTACATCACATCACAACTACGTGACGTAAAGCTAAAAATGTAACCACCCATCTGGCGCAGTTCAGTAAAAAAAAGTGTAAATGGACGTATAGAGCTCTATGATAAATAACAAACAACGGTACACTGGCCACAATAATTCTTCGGATGCCACAAGAAAAAAAAGAACCTTTCCGCGTTCGCGCAATAATGAAAATTGAACTTTTTACCTTTTTTCAAACCACAAAGGGCATTCGCTGACTGAAGGTAGAAAGGGGCCAGAAATTTAATTTCAGTAACATGGGTGCGTTCCGATCTGAGAAGTTTGTTAATAAAACCGCCGGTAAGTTTAGATTGGTTTCTTTATTTAAATCATTGAGTTTTTAATTTTATACTAATTTTTATTTGGGACTGCTCGGGTGTTTAACGTTTGATTCAGAGTTTGCCTTTCGCTTATTTTAAAACAGCGAACGTTTCTAAATGGACCACGCCGTTTGTAAAACGCGGAATAATACAAATTGCCTGCGACAAATTAAAAGCGATGTTACCTATTTCATAGTAGAGTATAAAAACGCTTGGTCATCAAAGACGTCTAGTATACGCCTGTCTCCTTGCTGTGTGGTGTTGCTCTAGAGAATAAGCCCAATTCTTCCCGCGGGTGTCGTAAAAGGCGACTAAGTGACACAAACCGGGGGGTGGGCAGCAGCGCCCCCTGCAGTACAATAACACCGAACTGCGATCCCCAACCCGCATGCCCAACGTGGGGATTATGGGCATTACCCCCTATGATAGGGGAGGGCTATGTCCAGCAGTGGACTAGTACAGCCTGACGACGACGATATGCCTGTCTCATGGAGGTCAATTTACGGTTGACTAACAATCTCAAATACTACAACTACGCAGGATTTCAGCCCCTAGGGCAATTCAATTCAATACTATTTAAATATTTTCATTCATTACTAGCTGACCCAGCGAACTTCGTACCGCCTAACAGCCGATTTTTGATTCTTTTTAATTTTCCCTCCGTAGGAACCATCCTCGTACTTCAAGGAATATTCTAAATAAGGAATTAGCGAAATCGGTTCAGGAGCTCTCGGGATTTGCGCTTACCAACACATTCAGCATTTATTTTTTAAGTTATAGTTAGACAAAAACAAAATGTATACGAAATAAACTTCAAAGTTGTTAGTTTCTCGATCAATACATTAAACTTAGATTTTTAGTTCCGTACAATTCTGAAAGCTATCATTTCTTGACTTTTGTTAAATGATAGAATATTCTTTATTGTACACACATAATACAGTAACATAAATTATATCTTCATCTTCTAAGGCTATATTATGTAGTCCACTGCTGGACATAGCCCTCCCCTAAAGTGCCATAGCGCCCTTCTTCAGCTTGCCGTCTCCAGCGTCTGCCGGCAGTTTTTCGCAGATCGTCATCTGGTCGGAGGGCGTCCTACACCACGTTTGCCGAGTCGCGGTATCCACGCAAGAACACGTTTACTCCAACGGTTGTCAGAATGCTTAGTGTGAGTTTGACAGATCCAATCGAATAACTTTACTACCGCGTTAATCGAGCATTGAGTAGTGAGTATGAGTAAGTTAACCGTTCGAACTGGCAAAACGCTGTCACAGTACAACTCGCACTCGCGTTTATTCGTGTTTTGGCTAGTAAACGTGTTCACTTCTCAACGTAAACCATTACAACTCGCACTCAGCAATTTTAATTTCCATACTTGTCGCTAGGTGGCGCTTCCTCGATGCCATAGAAATATGAGTTTACGTTAACGCGATCGTGTAGTTAAAAAACTCGCACTAAGCACTCAGTTATTATTATTATATTATTTTTTCATCATCATTATCAGCCTACCGCTGCCCACTGCTGGGTATAGGCCTTTTCCCCCAGATGCCATCTGTCACGGTCCTGTGCCATCCGCATCCAAGGACCTTCCGCCGACTCAACAATGTCGTAGGACCATCGGGCTGCTGGTCTGCCATCTACCAAAAAAACATCTTCCAGGCACGGCAGCGTCCGAGTGGCCCCTTGAAATATCTAGTTTGAGTGAAGACGCCGCTGGACGCTGTATAAATAATCTCATTACTTAGATGCTAAAGGCCAACGTTTTTACAGAATTTTTATTTATTTGGGAAGCATCCCGGACAATATCAAATCACTAAACATTAAAGAGACGTACACCACCAAAGCCTCCACTTGTGACTAATACAGAAACAGAGACACTTAGTTAATTAATTGTCAACATTTTTAGCCATGGCTTGTGTAAGCTCATATTTATAACTCCAAAAATTGGTAACAAAAGGGTTTAGATTAGAAGATCTTTTGTTAAATTCGCAAAGCGAGCGACACTAAACTGTAAAGTGAGAAACATATTTGCTCTCAGCAAATGTAATGTGGAACAAATTACAACACAAACTTAAAAACCTATTTAGAGGCGAAAATTCCTCTGGCTATCCGTGCCAGCTCTCTTCCAACTGAGCTAATCGGCGACTCACCGGCATCAGGGAAATTTCGAACCTCTTTACAATACTCTCTGTATTACGTACAGGCAGCGACATCTGGCTGAAGTAATTTGCATCACTTGCAGATTAAAAATAATATACACATATGGATATATTTCAGCGTATAAACGTCCCACTGCAGAACAAAGGCCTTCTCTCAGAGATTGAGAGAGAGAGAGAGTATGGGCTTTATTAGTACGCGAGCTCAACGCAGATTGGCAATTTCCAATGCTGAGGTATATGAAAACCTCAGATACTCAGGTTTCACGAAGCCTCTAACCTAACCTAACTTTATGAAGAAACAGAAAGAACAGAAACATTCGGCTTAAAGATCCCCAAAACACAAAAAAAATCAAACCTGCTGGCTGATAATGATCCATCATTCTTTATCAGCCAGCAGTGGTAACGTGACTTTATTTATTACACAGAGGTTACTCATTATGTTGTGTAATTAAAAAAAAAATCTACAATTGTTTACCTCAAATTTAGCAAGTATTGTATGGAATCAGGCGTTACTTAGCGGGAAATCCATAATAGCATTAAACTGTGAAAATTACTTTGCGAAATTCCGCCTGAAATAAAATGTTGGCGGAATTAAGCAAATTGTTCGGGAGTACACGGGAATTTTTAAATAAAGCAACGTGCTTGACAGAACGATGTAATTGGAATCTCTCAAAAGAATAAAAATAAACGAAACTCCTGACTTAAACTAACTTAAGCTATCCTGGTGCGCAACGGTGCTACGCGTTCTAGCGCAGGCGCTTAAACATGCCCCCGGGCGTTGAAAGCATTCCTTTCAACAAGAATCTTCTGAAGACACCGGCAGCGGACAAATCCTGTTAAAAGCTCTCCTGATCGTTCCCGTCGAAGTCTTGATGTCAGCAACACGAACTATACCATCGGGACCAGGGAGAACTGCGACGATTCTTCCAAGCCTCCATTTTAGCGGGGGAAGATTGTCTTCCTTTACCACCACCAATGCATCCAGCTTTAACCCATCATGGCAAGAACGCCATTTTATACGTTGCTGAAGTTCTGCAATGTACTCTTTACTCCAACGCTCCCAAAAATGTTGGCGAAGCTGTTCAATTCGTTGAAATCTTGTTAAAAGCGGAGTAGAATGGTTTTGGTACTCTGGTTGTGGCAACGAAGTCAGCGGACGTCCAATCAGGAGATGACCCGGCGTTAAAGGCATGAAATCGGCGGGATCTGATGAAAGTGGTGTGAGCGGCCGGGAATTTAGAATTGCCTCGATTTGAGTTAACAAAGTGTTTAACTCCTCATAAGTAAGGTTACAATTTCCCAACACTCTAAGCAAATGATGTTTGGTCGATTTAACTCCTGCCTCCCAGATACCACCGAAGTGAGGGGTATATGCCGGAATAAAATGGAAATTTATGTTTTCATTAGCCAAACTTTCACTAACAGAATCGCAATTGCCCTTTAAGAATCTGGATAAGTCGTTACACGCACCAACAAATGAAGTTCCATTATCAGAATATATATGAAGTGGTTTGCCTCTCCGAGAAATAAACCTGCGAAGTGCCAGCAAGAACTGATTACTCGTTAAGTTGCCCACCAACTCTAAATGAATCGCTTTGGTGGTGAAGCATATAAAAATGCAAATATAAACTTTAACTAGCCGACACCCGCGACCTTGGCGACTAGCACTTAGCATGGGACCCGCGTAATCGAGCCCTACAGTTTCAAAAGGAAAACCACCTGGAATAAGCCGCCGCTGTGGTAAGTTGCCCATCAGAGGGGTCGTAACCTTGCCCTTCATACGAATGCACAATACACACTTGTAATAACATGCCTTTGCAAGATTTCGACCTCCTATGGGCCAATAATTTTCCCTAACGCAAGCCAATAATAGCTGGGGACCAGCATGCATCAACCTTTTGTGCTCATGGTCAAATAAAAGTTTCGTGAAGATATGAGTGGACTGTAGTAAAATAGGGTGCTTCTTCTCGTATGTAAAATTTGAGTTTTCAAGACGTCCTCCCACACGCATAATCCTATTTTCATCTAAATAGACATTAAATTTTAAGAGTGGACTCTTAATAGGTATATTCTTTTTATGTAGCAGGAGTTTATACTCTGAGAATGAGTCGTCTTGGCACTTTGAAATAATTATATTTAACGCGTTTCTTAATTCTTCGTCCGTAAGGAATGTAGATGACGTAACTTGCTTTTTACAAGCTCTAACAAACCGCAACACGTAAGCTACGGAACGGATAAGTCGTAGGTAATTTGAAAAACGACTAAAATCGATGAACTCATCGATGCTAGGTTCATTGACTACTGCGTTGAGTGAAACATCAGGACGGGTCTCAGGCAGTTGCTCCACAAATTTAGGCTGAGAAGGCCATTCTGACGGGTTCTGCTTTAAAAACTCGGGACCGGACCACCACAAATCGAGATCTGGAAGAGCGCTAACGTTCACTCCACGAGATACTGGGTCTGCTGGGTTTTGATCAGTTGGGACATGTCTCTATTTATGGTCACTAGCCATTCGTAAAATTTCAGCAACACGGTTGCGCACGAATGGCTGAAGTTTACAAGGCAACATTCTTAACCATCCCAGGACAATTGTAGAGTCCGTCCAGAAACAAACCTCGTCAATTTTAGCTCGAAGTGAGTTAACAACTTTCTCAAAAAGCCGAGCTCCAACTAGGGCACCGCACAACTCTAACCGCGGTATCGTTGTCGGTTTAATTGGTGCTACACGACTTTTTGCCATCAATAGTCGAACCATGACCTCTCCCTTTTCGTTGATGCTCCGCACAAAAACGCACGCACCAAACGCACGTTCAGACGCATCACAAAAAATGTGTAACTGTATATTTGTATACAAGTCGCAGAAAACCAGACGTGGTATGCGAATATCATTCAAAACCGATATCGAAGTGATAATTTCATTCCAACACTTCATAATGTCTGGAGTCAGAGGATCATCCCATGAAAGTTTGTCTAACCACAGCTTTTGCATCAACATTTTCATTGAAACCACGAAAGGAGCCAACAGACCCAACGGGTCGAAGATCTGTGCAATGACAGAAAGTACCTCACGCTTAGTGTTGGCATCAGGAATAATTGAATTCAAGGGAAAGCAGAGCTCATCAGAATCGGAGTGCCAGCTGAGACCTAATAACTTGCTTGGTTCATAAGATCCAATATTTAGGTCCAGTGACTTATCAGCAACTTCTGATAATAACTCGAGTTCATTTGACTTCCACTTTCGTAGTGGCAAAGAAGCAGATGCCAACACAGCTGTCACCTCACGACGTATTTTCTTTACGACATCCAAGTCATCTCCACCTGTCAGCAAATCGTCGACATAAAAATCGTGTAAAATTATCTGACTTATGTCTTTGTTTTCACATTCAAGACCAAGCTGCTTAAGGCAGCGCGTCGCAAGGAATGGTGCACTAGCCGTACCATACGTGACGGTATTTAACTGAAAGGTCTGGAGGAAATCATCAGGTCTGTCGCGCCAGACGATCTGCTGCAGGTGCCTGTCATCAGGATGGACTATTAAGCACCGGTACATTTTCTCCACGTCAGCAGACAAAATATACCTGTGCTGTCGGAACCTTAGCAGTATAGACAACAGATCATCTTGAACTACAGGGCCGACCATCTGTATGTCATTTAAAGAGACACCTGACGTCGTAGGACAGCTGGCATTAAATACTACTCTAAGTTTGGTCGTAGAGCTGCTTTCTCGCAGCACTCCATGATGTGGGATGCAGTTGCCGCCTGGATCCGGTTGAGGTGCCTCACAGACTGACATATGGCCCAATGCCAAATATTCAGACATGAAATCGTAGTAAAGCTGACGGATTTCTGGTTTGGCTGTCATTCTACGCTCCAAAGAGAACAAGCAATGCTTAGCCTTTTTAAATGAATCACCTAGTACAGCAGGATCTTGCTTGAGCGGCAAGCGGACGCAAAAACGCCCATCAGCAAGACGGGACGTAGTTTTCACGAAGTGATCCTCACACATTTTTTCCTCAGGAGAATAAATAGGTGACTTAGAACTTACATTTTCCTCGATTTCCCAAAAACGCGTAAGATCGGTTTGAATGTCGTCCGTATCGCTACGGACATACGGTTTTGTTTGAGTGAAATTGCACTTGACATTATTTAACAGTGAAACAGCATTGCTGCTTGACATAGGGCCGGAGACTATCCACCCTAATCGAGTTTCCTGCAATATAGGCATATTATGACTGCCAAGCTTAATTTTCTGTGTCCCCAACAGATCCCAAAAGAGATCAGCCCCAATTAATAAATCTATTTCGGCAGGCTTGTAAAATGTGGGGTCAGCTAAGCATATATAAGAAGGAAGCTCAAGATCAGATAGGTTCACCTCGCGACTTGGGACATCGCTGGTTATTGATGGCAAAATAAAACAATGAATGTCAGTAGAAAAACTGTCATCCAATGACTTTAAGTGCACTCGACATCTTTTGCCTACGTGAGAAGTCACGTTATTAATGCCCAATATGGACCTATCTGTCTCGACAGCCTTTAAATGCAAACGTTGTTGCAATTTCTCAGTCATGAAACTCGAAGTGCTGCCACTATCTAAAACAGCGCGGGCAACATATTCAATATTATTGCAATCCAACACTTTAATCAATGCGGTCGATAATAGTACGTCTTGTTGTTGTGTACAACGTTCGACGTTCGCAGATAACGATACATTGTTTACGGCGGTAGCCGTAGTTGAAGCGGATGACGTCACGGGAGACTCAGTCGCATCCCGATTTTCAGGGCGCGCGGGCACACCTACCTTCAGTTCCGCAACGTGAATCAATGTATTATGTCGGCGCTTGCACAGTTTGCATCCCGGTTTTTTGCAGTGATTTGCGTAGTGACCTACTTTAAAGCAATTATAACAAATCTTGTAACTCGAAATTAATTTTAATCGAGCCTCGTTACTAAGTGCAAGAAACTGTGGACAGATGGCTAAGCTATGGTCGCTATTGCATTTTGGACAAGCATTTTTCAGTGACTCAGTGGTGAGATTGTTTAAATGTTGTACTGAGACCATGGACTTTACCTTGGGGGTTGGTTTGGTGGTTGGTGTGTGTGTATTACGTGTCTGTGTGTTACGTGACATCTCAAGTGTTTCAGTTAAATCAGCTCGGCCACGCAAAAATCCGAGGAATAAGTCGAATGTGATAGACTCGTCTTTGTGTAGCCGACCTTTGAACTCCTCCCACTCACGGTAAGTTTTTTGATCTAATTTTTGCGTTACAACATGAATTAATAGAGTGTCCCAGTGTTTGACTGGCTCGCCCAACGATTCTAATGCTCGGAGGTTTTTATTGAGCTGGTCAATCAAACGCTTCAAAGTGATAGACGACTCCTTCGTAATAGTTTCAATATTAAATAACGCTGAAACATGATTTTGAACTAACAATCGTTTATTATCAAACCGTTCACACAAAACCTTCCACGCCACACTGTAGTTCCTGGTAGAAAACTCCAATGATTGTATTACCACAGCAGCGGGCCCTTCCAGAGACGCCCGTAAATAATGAAATTTGTTAATCTCATCTATGTCATCATTAGAATGAATTAGGCTATTGAAAGTGTCGTGAAACTCCAACCAATTTTCATACAATCCACTGAACTTTGGCAATTGTATGGTAGGCAGCTTAACAAGCCTACGATTACTAGCCCGAGAAGCCTTGTCACTACTTGCTGACTCAAATGACTCATTTTTAGTTTTATTCAAATCCCTTAATAAATTCTGGGCCTTTGCTAGCGCTTTATAATATATAGATTCGAAATTTGTGCGCTCAATAACCTGTGCATCTACACTCTCGGCGAGGCATTCCAGCTTCACCTGAACCTCATCAAATTGGTCGTACATTGACTCCAGCTTACCCAAACGCAATTGCAATTCCGTCGCATCAATCTCCTTTAGAGGTATTGCGAGCGAATCCAGGTAATTGTTGAAAACTGTTAAACGACCTTTGAAACTGGCTCGTTTCCGTATCAAATCCCTTTCTTCATCAGGTTTTTGTCCCTCGGCCATTCTGGGAGACAAAAGTGTACGACCTGGAATGTATACAATGACACAGATAAATAAAACTTAGTTGAATTTATGTAGGTATCTACCTAGATATTTTTAAACGCACATACAATGATATTAGAAATATGTAAGCACAAATTTTCTTACTACCAAAAATATAATTGAAGAAAAAGGTTCTCAATCTCACGTAGTAATTAAATTGACAATGAAATTGACAGCAAATTGTCTTATTATTACAATATATTGGTGAAGTTTACTAATAAACCTTTTATTTAAACAAAGCTAAGAAGCCAAGCTGGGCTAAGATGAAATTAAGTAGATGCTTAATCTAACTTTAACCGTCAATGCATACATTTATTGCTACTTTTAAGTACTCACTTTTAAATGCCTATTGCACAGCTATTAATTATGTGATTAACTAATATTGATGTAAATAGGTCAATGATGAAGCTTAATTTTGCTTACTGTATTTGACAATACAAATACTGACTTAAATACTGCAAAGTATGAATGAACCTGCTATTGTTAACCACAGTGCAATAGTTTTATGGCAATTATGTGAAAATACAATAATATGCAACCAACCTTGTTGTTCCAGTGATTTACACTTGATACTAATACCTTAATTAGAGTGTTGGGTGACGATAAATTATGAAAAATAGCCTTTAAGCACCGGTAATTTCTTGAAAATATTCCACGTCCACGTTGCCGGTTAGGTAACCTCTTCGCCGCGTATACTTATTTGTCTCCAAATAAACTCCACTATGTTTTGATATGGTGATTTGAGTTCTGGTTCTTGATATTTTATATCCGGCGATGATCCAGGACCATGTTCGGGAGTACACGGGAATTTTTAAATAAAGCAACGTGCTTGACAGAACGATGTAATTGGAATCTCTCAAAAGAATAAAAATAAACGAAACTCCTGACTTAAACTAACTTAAGCTATCCTGGTGCGCAACGGTGCTACGCGTTCTAGCGCAGGCGCTTAAACACAAATTAATTTTCACATTTTAATGCAAATTTGCAAGTGTTGGGGTCAGTAGTTCTACCAGCGTAAGTCAACGGTCGTTTTCCCCACCAGTAGTACTAGTGATACACAATCGGGTGATTAGTACTACCTACCAGGTGTACTCCTTGGTAGAAATAGTGACCTAGAGGCAAAAATCAAGGTATATCGCCCCGTTGTTTGTTTTTTACCTGCAAATAACGAAAGCGTTCAGCAAACACTGAGCGTCCGGCTAAAATATAAGCGAGCATAAACAAAGGCTACAAAACGTCTTTCCAGTCAAATCAGCTAGTGGTACTATAAAACACTATTTTATTTTGGCTCTCCAAGGACTTAACGGTAATCTTTATCAACCCTTGTATGTCACCACTGGGGCATGGGTCTCTTACTTCCAGAAAGGTTAGGCCATACTCCACCACGGGGGCCAAGTCCGGGTTGGTGGAGGAGTGTAAGAGAGTGGCGGGCTTTACTGTCAGAAGTTATCAAGCCGCTCATACGGCCTCTGACATGGATGCCTTTATATGACAGCCGGCACCAACGGCTTAACTAGCGAATCATGGAAGCGCTTGAAAAATTGCCACTAGCGGTAGTCACGGGATGGTCTCCCGTCCTGCACCTGACCGCGCCTGTTGTTGCTTAACTCAAGTGATTGATTCCAATCACTCGGTTCGCCTAGGCGACGAGCGCTTCGGTAATGTTTCACATAAAAACTATAGACAGTGTTGTATTCAACTGATTTATTTATTGATACTTTTATAGCACTCATTCGTTTTAATCGTAAGGGCTGATATAGTTCAAATGTTTATTTATTTTCATATTTTCGTCCCCTTCCCCGTTCTCCTAACTATAAACAGTTGATTGTAGAAACCTGAAATAAATTCAACTTATAAAAGGAATACCTCGTATAAAGTTAATAAAATTTTAAGTCGGTGTAGTTGTGAGTTCCGTAAAGCTTATAAGTCCTCCTCTGTCTACAGAACCCTGTACGTGGCACGACACGTACTTGACTGTTTTTTTTATTTCCATCTCAGCTCGGAGCACAAAGCTCCATTTTCTGACTCTAGCAATGTTGCCAGATTAAAATAGGCCCCGCATCCCGATGATTCAGTGACGCGTCGCGTATTGAAAGTAAAAGAAACAAAATATTTCCCTGCTACATATTGACTCGGAGCTTTTACTGATTTTTTGTAAGGCTGTGTTATACTGGTAATAAAATTTATTGTTTATTTTGATATTTAAGGGGCAGACAGGTTATTTGCATATATTAAACAAGATAAAAGTTTTCTCTTTTGTACACCAAAATATAATAAATAGTATTACAAGAAATTATATTTTGTGGTAGTTAAGTTAATACACACAATATTCACACATAAATAATACTTTATACTTTATTGAACACATAAAAACATAGCTCCAGCCAAGCCTTGATGTGGTGATAAGGACAATAATATATTTATCAGTGACCTAATAAAAAATAAAAACATGATCTAATCCATAAAAAGTTTTATGATGAGAAAACTTTTTATGAAAACTGTCAATGCAATAAAAAACAGTTTTTTAAACTGACTTAAGCCTTTAAGTCAGTTTAAAAAACTTTTTTTTCTTTCTTTCAAGTTTTTTTTAGTTTTATGCAAAGTTTTTACTGAAAGCAGGAAGAGACTAAAGTCTAAGCTGTCATTTAATTTTAATAAACTGGTTATTTTAATAACTATTTAGAAATGTAAGAAGAATATCCTTTATTTCTATTCGTTGTTGTTTATGTGTTTTATTATAATCAAACGTTACCGAAATATCGAAAAGGTGTTGGATTCGAAATCAGATAACCATGAAATTGTATTTTACAAAAAAACAACCATAAAGCTGCAACGAAAGTTCCAAAATGTGTCAAATTTTCTCTCCAATCACACGTCCCAGTTACACTATAAATACTTCTCAAATACGAGACAGGCTGCTAACTTTTTCTTATAAATATAGATATATTTTTTTAGTTATTATTTCAACGAAAAGTAAAGTTTTAAAGTTATACTCATGAAAATAAATAATTTTATTATTGATAATTTTGGCAAGTGGCAAATTACATTCTAAAGTTCTTACTTATTATACCTTTTGTACAATACCTTATTATTATTATTTTATTGTACAAAGGTATTAGGTATTTATACCTTTGAACAATCAAATAATAATGATAAACTCTGATCTCTGCTTACCCCTCTGGGATACGGGCATGAGTTTACTTCATATTGTTATTATTGTTTTTCTAGTCAAAGTAGAAGACCAATCCCCAAGCTACACGCAGCTTTACCTTCGTTAGGTCGGAATTGTGTTCAGTGAAAGTCAACTCCGCGTGAAATTGAAGGAGTCGTGCCCATAAGTAAAGTTCTACGGATCAGATGTACCATGCGCGAGACCCCTTCGGTTCATTGCGCTCCGCGTAGGCACTTAATCTGGACGCGCGAACTTACAGCCCGCAGTGTATAGGCCCCATTAATCTTTTGGGCGGGCTGAAAGTCCCTTGCATTTCACCACGCCATTTCATCACGGAATCAATTCCTTTCTGGAATAATTCGAGCATTGTGTTTAAAATTTAAAAAAAATTCAATGCTTTTTTACAGAAAATACTGGCCGAAATAAATAAGTCGGGACTCAGCTAACATAAAGTTGCATTTCGTGTAAAATTAAGAAACAATACAGTGCGTTTTTTACAGAAAATACTGGCTGAAATCATTCAAGACTCGGCAACCATAAAGTCGCATGGTGTTTTAAAATTAAGAAATAATGCAGGGCATGTTTTTAACAGAAAATACTGGTTGAAATACTATAATTTTTGCACAACTTTTCACCTTGCACGCACACACATTCTAGCATTTATAAATGTTGTAAAACAAATAATATCGGTATACTAATAGTACCATACCGAAAGTATGATATCCTATACTAATTGTAGTATACTGATTAGATAAGTAACTATAACAATCGTATAGCTACCGTATTTTACTAGTGGTATACTATTCTAACCTTCCTGCTATGCAGGAAGAGAACCTTGCCCCAGCAGTGGGGACATACAAGGGTTGATAACGAACGATAACGATACTATCCATTTATGGACTGAACAACAGAGCTTCAACAGAGCCCACTGTTAATAGTATACTTTTGATAAATGTGGTTTGAGGGTCAAGGTGACTCAGAAAACACTTATTTAAAGGGTTAATTTTTTTTTACATATTGATTTAGCGATTTCTGGAAAGAATTCGTGACAGGTAACTCATCTAGATACTGAAATTCAGGTTCAAGGGACTTGGACACCTCAAAGGTTCTTAGTTTTTCAGTGAGTTAAAGATGTAGAACAATCTGGCAAAATGGTGCTTCATGCGCCCGGACTTTCGGTCGAGCATTTGTTTTTAGAGCGCTTCCGAGCTTCGCGAGGCACGCTAAGCCGTTGGTGCCAGCTGTCATATAATAGCAGTCGCTAAGCCATGTCAGAGGCCTTATGGGCGGCTTGATAACTTATGACAGTAAGGCCCGCCAGTGTCTTACAATCCTTTACCAACCCAGACTTGGCCCTCGTGATGGATATCAAAATAGATAGTTATTTTATGTAAATTATTGTCTCTTCCTGCATCGCAGGAAGGTTAGGCCAAACTCCACCACAGTGGCCAAGTCCGGGTTGGTGGAGGTGGTTTGGTGTTAAAAAGCGTTTTCTACTTTAAAATTATTGCTCATGAATGTGTATGAGCAATTATTTTTAAGTAGAAAACGCTGCAAGTTAAGTAAAAATCATATGAAATCAATATTTGATTTGATTTTTACTTAATTTGCAGCGTTTTCTACTTAAAAATAATTGCTCTACTAAAATCTACTTTATTAAAATAATTTCATATTTCATTTGAATAACAAGACTAAAGCTTGTCTTTTGTCAAATTCGGAGTTGACGACTCGATCAAAGATTTTTATTTCACTTTCGATATGGCTATCAAAACGTCGAAGAGCGAAAATGATGCTTTAAGGAATTTATAATATTTTTGTTCTTTAAACTTATTCAGATGTTGGTCACATCTAAGTTTTATTTCCAAAATAAGTATGAATAAATCTAAGGTACGTCTAGATGCGACTCGCTCAAGGCGCTTCGGGGTGCTAACTAACGCCACCAATAAAAAAAATCATAACTTGTTTTTTTAGAAGTATGTTCCAGCTGTGGTTGCATGCCAGGCACTAACCGATTTAAAAAAAACGGTATCAACCCTTGTATGTCCCCACTGCTTCGGCACGGGTCTACAGTCTAGAACCCAGGATCAATAGACCAGAACTACAACCGGTCTCCGCAAAATCACCCATTTTGGTGGAAAGTGATCAAAGTCATTGGCTGCTGATTCTAGGTTTTAGACTTTAGAATCTAAAAATAGTTGTCACAGTTGTTAAGATTCCTCATGTTCACTTTTAGATAAAAACGTATAATAAAACAACAAATATGTTTTTTTTCCATTGCTGGCGCCAGATAGCACCACAAAGTACCTATTGTATAGAATCAGGCGTTACTTTGCGGAAATCCATAATAGCATTCGTCGTCGTCAGGCTATACTAGTCCACTGCTGGACATAGTCCTCCCCTAAAGAGCGCGACGTTGTGCTATCATAGGGGGTAATGCCCATAATCCCCACGCTGGGCATGCGGGTTGGAGATCCCAGTTCAGTGGAATTGTACTGCAGGGGGGCGCTGCTGCCTACCCCCCCGGTTTGTGTCCCTTAGTCGCCTTTTAAGACACCCGCGGAAAGAATTGGGTTGGTGCTAGCATTAAAAAGTACCTATTCAAAGTCAATAGTAAGTAGAACAACGTTAGCGAATTATGAAGTACTAACTGTGCCGGCAAACTTCGTACCGCCACAGAATCCGTTTATACGAAACTTTACACTATGGTAACGCAATAGATAAATACCTTAGCATTTGGCCTGAAAAAAGATTTTGTTAATGAAAATATGATTTTGTTAATTTTGGGTGCCTACCCCGTAGTTTAATTTTTTTTTAAATTAGTCATGACTGTGTCCCACTGTTGGGCAAAGGCCTCCGCTTCAGATTTCCACTCCTCTTTGCTGACGGCCAATGCTTCCCACCCAGGTAAATATTTGGTCAGGTCGTCACACCATCTCCGCCTTGGTCTGCCTCGTCGTCGGTAGCCATCGCACGGGACCCAATCGGTGACGATTTTCGCCCACCTTACCGGCTCCATACGTCTGACATGGCCAGCCCAGCTCCACTTGAGCTTAGCGGTCGAAACTCCAACGTCAGTGATCTTGGTTTTGGCGCGCAGCGTGGTGTTCCGGATTTTATCAATCCTTTTTACACCAAGCATGCTGCGCTCCATTGCCCTTTGGCAAACCTTGAGTTTGGACTTCTGATGTTCAAAACCTATTTAGAGGCTAAAAATTTCACCCATGCCGGGATTCGAACCCGCAACCTCTGGCTATCCGTGCCAGCGCTCTACCAATTGAGCCAGTGGGCGACTCACGGCATCAGTGAAATTTCTAACCTCTTTACACTATTCTCTGTATTACGTACAGGCAGCGACATCTGACTTAAGCAAATTGCAATACTTACAGCCCCGACTACCTACTTTGCAGTTAGGTATTAACATCGGAACGATATCACTGTACCCACATGATTATACTATTCTTATTTTTAATGCACTAACTTAGCACGGGTTAGTGCAGCTCTTGCAATTAGGATTAAACTAAATTAAAATTAAACGGTGGCTCTTCATTCTGTCTCTTATGAGAAGGCTAACTTTCGATCAGCCAAGTCAATAAACGTTTTAGATGCCATGATGCTTTATTATAATAAAAAGGCTAGCCTCAACAACTTGGCGGCGAAATATACATTCCTTTGGGTGCACATCAAACTTGTTATATAAAAATTTAATTTCGTACCTTGTTTGTGTAGCCTATTAAAAAATTAATTATTAAATTTAAAAAATCACCCATACGCTTAGGCCTCCTACAAGGTAAGCCAGTTTCTTCTGTCCTCCGCCATCCTCATCCAGCCTGAGCCAACAATCTGCCTCAGTTCGTCGGTGCAGCGAGCTGGGCATTGGCATTGATTGCCAGTTCATAGTCTCTACTCGAGAACCTCAGGTATGTTTCAGGAATGTGCAAAGAAAACAGTAGGTAAATGTCTAAAAGAAAATTATATGCCTTATTTATTTGTAAACGGATCGACATACCTACTTGACTTTTTACTTTTTCCACTTACAAATCAAGTTGTGGTTACGAAAGTTTTAGTTCAAAAATTATACGCAGTCTAAATTGGTACCTGGCTCTGTATTGAAAATTTTAAAGTCAAAATTATTCACTATAAATTATATTCTTTTTAATGCACTAACCCGTAAGGACAATTTTAAAAACCTATTTAGGGGCTTAAAAATTCCACCCATGCCGGAACTCGAACCCGCGACCTCTGGCTAACCGTGCCAGTTTTAAGCCTCTAAATAGGTTTTTAAAATATTCACTCAAAAACAGAATGTTTACCTAATAAATTGTCAAAGTTGTTAGTTTCACAATTAATAGATTATGTGGAGAAGAATGTAACAAAGACCCTCCACCTTTTTTCTTTTAAAAACATGCTTTCAACTAATAAGGTAATCCTTTTTTCAGTCGTGAAAAACCGCATCAAAATTTTCTTATTTACCTACTTCAAAAAAAATCCTAATTCCTAAGTGCGATCTATTGACGACTCAATTCAAAAATTACCGAGTTCGCTCACAAACAAAAAGAAAATCTCGCCATACATTGGAAACTCATTTACATTGATTCCCTTTATGTCCCCTTCATTATGATCCCGAAAGAAATAAGTCTAAATAACGCAATCTGCTTTTACGACGGCTCACGACATATTACGCGCTACGAAAATCATGACATCGTAGTCGTAATTCACACAGCTTTTTACGGTCGCTTTAGGCATCTCAAGCGCGCGATCGTCCATACATTTTTTTTATGTTCCCTGTAAACGTCCCACTGCGGGGCACATGCCTTCTCTTAGAGAGAGTGTATAGGCATAATTACCACCTACCCACCGCGGATTAACAATCAGAGGATTTCAAGCGACATCTCTGTGGCTTAGCGGTAGCGCATCTACCTACCATGCAAGAAGTGCCGGGTTCGAATCCCGGCTGGAAACAAAAAAAAAACAGGTCTTGGATGTTTACATGTTTGTAATATCGTTGTTTCTGGTTCCCACGACACAGGGTATCCTAGTGTGAGGCCAGAAGCATTGTACACTCGCGGTCTGAAAATGTTTACCACCTTAAGGTTGGTAATTGCATGCACAAATCATTGCCACATGGTCGATGATATTATGTGATTTGATTAGGAATAGAGCATAGATTAGGCATAGAGCATAGAAAACGCTATAGAGATTCACCCAGGTTGCCATGGTTTTACAATCAATTTCCATTATTTAAATCCTAGTATTTTTGATAAATGTCATTGTAAAAAATTCAATTATGTCAACTTTTAAATAAAGAAAAGAGTTTGATCATCAAAACTTCATGAATACTCTTTTTGTTAGAATCCATGCTACAATTATTAAAAAGTAATACGTACCTAGATATAGCATTTTAGACTTTACTGCACACAGTGTGCTAAAGAATCTAATTTGAAAACTGATAAACATTTTTAGACCGCGACCGTATGTGCCTATATGTAAATGTTATCTCATATAGTAGGTAGGTTAGGTTAGATAGGTTTCTTCACGACACTACTTATAACTTCACAAAATGTACATACTTTATATTACTGCATTCAAAAAAATCATAAAGAAAGCACAATAGTATAAAATAAAAAAGTGTATATGGCTAGCTATATTATGTAAATAACTAAGAAAACAAAGTCATCCACATACATACATACCGAGATTTGAACCCAAGATCTCACTATTGAGAAGCCGGCATTCTACAACTCCGATACCACCGATCGTAGCTTTTAACCGCGATCGGCGACTAGTAGTTGCGTGGCGGGTTTTTATTTCCTAAAGCTTTTAGGTTAATCGATTGCAAAGTTCAGGAGTGGTGCGCGTAGTAACCCGTGGGCCCTGTTAATCTTCGTTTTCTCAGCTCCGCGAAACGAAAAGCGAACGGCAAGAATGTCTACTCCGAAGTGGAATTTATTCGCGGCAGTTTATTTTGATGCTCGATGAATTTTGTGTGACGACGTAATTTTTGTCTGGATTTTCCTTTGGGCAAGGATTTTCGTGAGCAATGATGAAAAACTAAATAAATTGTACTTTATTCATCACATCACGCAAGAACTTTCATTAAAATACAAAGGCTTAATACAGAGGCACACTCATGAGTGAAGAAAAGTTTCTACAGAGGCTCAGCGTAAATGCTGTTTAACAGACTCTATAGCACACTTAAACCGACAAACAAAATAATTAATTTAAAAAATTATGTCGTCCACCAACCCGGACTTGGCCCCCGAGTATGGCCTAATCTTCCTGCGATGCAAAAATAGACCGTGCCTTAGCAGTACAAGTTAAGCAGAGATAAGCTCGCCTTTGTACATGTATTTTCTTAAATTGTATTTCGCGCATTTTTTCTCATAAGTTTATATGAAGAGAATTAGCATCTATGCTAAAGTCAGAGCAAAAGTTGGCTCAAAATAACCCACGAATTTCCTAACGAATCACACCTTCGTCACTAAGCTAAATTACGACAGAAAATCATATCGCTCTTCGGTCAAATGCCCCCGCTAAGTGGATCGATGTATTAGGAGCGCAGTGAGCGGAGGAAATCACATTAGAGATCCCGCCGCCGTTGGATAAAGAAGGGACCTAATCAGAGTGGCCGTCGCCTCGTTGCTTTAGCGTTGATAGGACAAGGACCAGGGTAACAGCTGGATGAGGAATAGGAGAAGCTGCGAAAAAAAGAGCGACGCTCTGACAATTATACTTTACTAACTGTGCCCCGCGCTGTTTCCCTCGTTTTATCGATTTACCCATGGGAATGAGATATTTTCCCAGAGTAAAACGTAGCCTATGCGTTAATCCAGGGTGTCAGCTAGTTCCACACCAAACTTTATTATAATCGCTCCAGCCGTTTAGACGTGAAGAAGTAACAAACAAACACACTCTTAAACTTTCGCCTTTATAATGACGATGGAATGATGTGATTGCACACGAAAAACAATACAGGAAATAACATTGAAATGAAATGAAAAGGTTTTATTCAAAGTAGCGCAGATACTGCGGCTTAATGAACGTTACAAGTCAAACTAGGTGTCCATTTCAAAGTCTGGATCATTTTGGAGAAAAAATGGACAAAATCCTTAATTAACAGAATTTACACAGATTCTACAAAACTCGTGAATTTTACATGCTTGAATTCCAGACATCATTATCATCTAAATAATCCTTAATATTATAGTAGGTCTTTTGGCTCAAAGTGTACTTTACACATTTTTTGCATCTACGTAATGAGATGATTTATACAGCGTCCAGTGGCCCCTTCGCTCACAATAGATGGGTAAAGGCACCACTTGGACGCTGCACTGAGACATTGTTTTTTAGATGGCGAAAGCTTGCTCACCACCATATACCATCCTGATATCTCAACAGCGGTGGCGGTCAGCAGTGGTAGTCTAGTGGACTCAGAATGGACTCAACAATGGACTCGGAAGCAACGGACCCTGGTTCGACCCCAGTATAGGCATTCTAAGGTTGTGCTATCGAATCTTGGGATGTACCAACGACTTTGTTGTCTAAGCTACGTATTACTATATTTATTTTGTGAAGTTTTAATAGCGGCGCACGGTAGGCTGAGAATCATGTTTTAGACATAGGAACTTGAGTTTTCAAGTGCCACTTTTTCTTCTCGAAATAGGTTTTATTACTCATTACTACACTAAATAATGTGATGAGAGACAATTTAGAGAACAAACGGACGTGTAAAAATTTTTCGAAGAAAAATTTGTATGGAGCTGACAGGAAAAAATTGCATATACTTAACTGGAATCGCAAGTTTGGCCGTAATATCCTTGCAGATGTATTCTCTATTTCTAGAGAAAAAAGTGACACTTGAAAACACAAGTTCCTATGTCTTTGAAACGTGATTCTCAGCCTACCGTGCGGCGCCACACGCTAACACTGAAAAGGAAAACGTGAGGAAACCTTAGTGTCTCAGACGTTCAACTACTTCAGTGCTTAAAAATACCAATCCGCGGTGGGCACGCGTGGTAATTAAGCCCATACTCTCTCTTTCTGAGAGAAGGCCTGTGCCCTGCAGTGGGGCGTATATACAACACAAAAAATACTGAGGAAGCACTCAGTTGTACAAAGAAAGCCTTCAAAAACGGAGTGTGCTGAATTTTACAAGGTAACAATTGTTATTTTCAAGGTTATTTTATTTAAACGAACCATAAATAGGAGTCAGACAAAGTACGTCCTTCTTTTGCACATCACAGCAGTCGAGTAAAAAACTAATAAGTCGATTAATCTAGAGCCAATCCAGTGGCCGGCCGTCTTTGCCGGGAGTCCAATTAACAGTTCAATCAGGTCAAGCCAGCCACTTGCGGGCACGGCCTTTCATTCGATTATTGATTTTAAAGCCGCCTTTTAGAGTTGATATTAGACTTTCGGCTTTGATGTCAATAGGCGAGCCCGATGAGAGATCCTTCTGGTAAGTTCTGATTGGATTTTAGTTGCCGAGTTGTTACTTACGCTACCTACATTTTAGAGGGCGCCTCCAGAAGCGATTCCTATACAAACATAGTTTGGTTTCAATTTGCAGCCACATCAATCGCAATGAGACTTCGCAATACAACGAGAGTATTCACAGAAACGCTCGTGGCCTAGTGGAACCGAGTGATTAGAATCAATCCCTTGGGTTAAGCAACAACAAGCACGGTCGGGTACTGGATGCGTGGCCATCCCATGACGACCACTAGATTTTTACCGACCGCTTCCATGCTTCGCTAGGCACGGTAAGCCGTAGTTGCCGGCTGTCATATAATGGTTGTCGTTAAGCCATGTCAGAGGCCTAAGGCCAATTACTGTACTCGTCCACTGCTGGTCGTTGGCCTACTAGGGCTAGCTGTAAACACCAATTACTGCAGACTATTTTGATGGGCAAGGTGGAAGGAAAGAGAAGGCTGGGTAGGATAAAGATGTCATGGTAGTGCAAGATCAAATAGTGGACCGATGTTAAAACCAAGAGGAGCTGTTCAGAATTGCACTGAACGGCGACCGTAAAGAGCTGACTGCCAACCTCCAGCAATGAAGAAGAAGAAGAAGAAGAAGAAAAACATTTATTATAGCCACAGTACACACGCCACAGTAACAAAACAAACTTATAACACAAACACTAAAGGTCACGGCGTGTCACTGCCGCTATAAACGGCAACTGACTCAGCCTATGCTGAAGGGCGAGCCTTCAGCGCTGATTTTCAGTCAGTGCCAGGAGGTGTTCCGCGAGCGTTACAGACTGCGGTGTGGTGCAATCATGGAAAATACCATACTGAATAGAATACTTATAATGTAATAAAGAGTAATAATTGGAGAGAACAAGAAGGCATGCCACTTTTCTCGGTCCTCAGCCATCCTCATCCAGCCACTGGCAGAATACCTCAGACCTTACAATCCACCAAACGGCTCTACATTTTAAAACAACATTCAACCCTAACTGCCAGCGTCCTAGAGACAATGTGACGTCACACACAATTAATTCTCAATGAACATTGTCCACCCCAGTTGATTAGCCAGTCATAGAGCCAGGGCATGTATTCTGATAAACTTCGAGTCCGACTTGTACCTTGCCGGTTTTTCTTTGTCGTGAGAACGACCGGTTTCATAACAGATTATAACAGTAACCACACGTCACCACTAGTAATTACATACATTTACTAACGGCACGATATCTTTGGACTATTATTTCTTGTAGTAGGGCAAACTAAGGAGTTCTAAATATTCTGTGAATTAACTGACGGCCTCAGTGGCGCAGCGCTTTGGCACGCTGACTGTAAAACCAAAGGTCTCGTGTTCGATCCCCGGCCGGGACAAACTAGGAAACGAACTTTTCTAGTTTGTCTCGGGTCTTGGATGTAATCTATCTATTTATTGTATTAAATCTATCGTCGAGTTTAGCACCTATAACACAAGTCATTTAGTTGTACTTAGTATAGGGCTAACGAGATCTGTGTAATATGTCCATGAATATTTATTTATTATTATTGTAATTCACGGAATTATCAGACATCCCAAGGGGGTCTAGTCAAGGGTAGATATACCCTTGTGTGTCCCTACAGCTGGGGCACGGGTCTCTTACTGCATCGCAGGAAGGTCAGGCCATACTCCACCATGGGGGCCAAGCCCGGATTATTAGAGGATTGTAAGACAGTGGAGGGTCTTTCTGTCAGAAGTAATCAAGCCGCCCGTAAGGTCCCTGACATGGCTTAACGACTTCCATTACTACCAACGGCGTAACGTGCCTTGCGAAGTACGGAAGCACGCTGAAAAAATGCCAGTAGCGGTAATCACGGGATGGTCAACCATACGGTACCTGACCACGCCTATTGTTGCTTAACTCAAGATTGATTCCAATCACTCGGTTAGACTAGGCCACGAACGCTTCAAGTCTAGTCTATTAGAGTCAATTTGCGACTATTCGAATCAAGTCAAGCAGAGTGGAATGGAATCGAATTTATTTCCGCAAAGAAAGACATCATTTGTCAAAATCGGTCAAAGCGTTCAGTATCTGAGTGGCCAATCTACGATAAGTAATTTAGCACACTTTGCTCCAACATATGGCCATACCTAGATAGTCCAACAAAACCCCATGCCTTGTTTTGATGGACTATCTAGCATTTCAGAATAACATCCCTATTTGACTTGCAGTGCGAGGCATGTTATAATGTAAACCAGACGTGGATGTACGGTTGTATAATGTAACAACACTTGATAGCTCCGGTGGTAGCTCTTAAATCAAACGCCACAAGAGCGATTTTTCAATACCAATGCCTCTTCCCGACGATCGCTATTTGGTAGATATTGTTTGGTTACTATGTGATGTAGCACATAATAATATCGATTTAAAAAGCTTGTTCGCTGTCCGTCATACGGAAGTACTAGTAGTTTGTTATTACAAATTCTTAGCTTTCGCACAGAAACTTTTGCAAGCACTGATCTTCAACTTAACTGCCTCAACGCCTCACGTGGTGACTCCTGAACAAACTCGAAGACCCGTGTCCCAGCAGTAAGGACATACAATTCAATGCAATTCAATTCAATTTCCGATTAATTACAATTCAATACAAGGGTTGATATCGAAGCCTTTTGGTTGAAATTTTTCGCCATACTCATATTAGTATTTAGTAATTTGATTAACTATTAAATTACGAATAGTGTAAGTATTTTCAATTTGGAAGCACGATCAACCGTGGATTTGTGTATTCTGTAAAGTGCCATTTCCATACAGAGTGTCGTTAGAGGATCAAAACTAAACTACATATGGAAATCGCTCTAAGAAGGATCCTCGTAAGTCCAAATTCACTAACCTGAATTTTTTCCTGAGTTTCTTACAAGGATTCGCTCTGATTCTTAATTTATTATTACGGTGAATAGAGACGGAGCCTGCGTCGTCGGTACCTCGTTTGTGACTGGTCCGACTCATCAAGGACTCGAGTAAGTGGTAAGTTAATTACGTTTAGTTTATGCAATTTTCAGCGCTAGAAACTTGGTACGAGACGTAGACCAAGTTTTTTAAAGCAGAAAGATCCACCCTTATATGTCCCCACTACTGAGGCACGGGTCTCTTCCTGCATCGTAGGAAGGTTAGGCCATACTCTGACATGGCTTAACGACTGCCATTACACGATAGCCGGCACCAACGGGCTAATATGCGACGCACGGAAGTGAAGCTCTGAATAATGGCACTAGCGGTAGTCACAAGACGGTCACCCATCCAGCAGCTGATCGTGCCTGTTGTTGCTTAACCCAAAAGATTGATTCCAATCACTCGGTTCCACTGGACCACGAGCGCTTCATCACTCGGGTCCTCTAGGCCACGAGTACTTGCGCGAGCAAGAAGGTTCCGTAGTATGTTTGTTACAAATTATTAAAGATAACTTACTTCATACTAGATTTTTGTCAATTGATTTGCCGGGTAAAACTTTCTAAAATGCGAGATAAAATCTAAAATAAAACGTGCGGCGCATCCCAGAAACAAGCCTCGAAAAACCCTTCTTCGAATTCAGCAAGACAATTTTTCAACACGCAACCCGCGACAACCCTTTGACGTTTTTGGGATACATTCATTTATTCCCAAGACATCAGCTGCTTCCAACGCCAGACAGAAGAATTTGCAGCATAATAGTCTCTAATCTAAGAGTCTTAAGGACTCCGTATACTTTTAAATGATACATATAAAAGGTCGCTATATACCTCGGGGTGAAATTCGTCGTTTCAAGTCGATCCCTACTCAGGGGTGACATGTGACAATTTATCAAGTAAGCCTTCACTACTCTTCAAAGCTAATGAGTCGAACCTCGGACTACATGCGCTCTGATGCCACACACTGGCGATTTTTTGTTGCACCATAGTCAAAGAGCGACTATAGTGCAACAAAAAATCATATATATATCGTCAAAGAGTGATTGACAAGTCAGACTAGCAGGCTGATCGGTTGAAGTAGGGTAACTTAGTCGGTTTGCCGGCCACCTTCAGTTTTCGGCCATCACGCAGTTTTTACGAAATAATAAGAAAATAAAATACGCCCGAGTAAAACATCTATTGTTACCGCATAGATTCTAATGATGTCTTTGCCTACATAATTAAGTGTCTTAGTAGCATTTCATTTGTTTCGTCAGTTTTCCCTCCGTTTCAAGCAATGTGAGTGTGTGTCGAAAGCAGAGAAAAAAATAGTGCGCGCCAATTATTTGCATGGTAAGTTACGACATTGTGTATTGATTTATCCACCAAAATATTACTATAATGCACAGTTAATATGTTAAACTGATGTTATTTTGATGAAAATGTCTATAATACTTAGTACTTTTATTAAATATTAGGTGGACGGATAACTAACTTCAATTTTGACGAGCCAGTTGATTCTCGGCCGCCTGGCCGAAATCTGACACCGATCCTACGATTATAAATTCATTACTTTACCATTGAATAATCACTTTTTCCAAATCATATTGTTAAGATATAATTTAAAAAGTATCCTGATTTATGCAGTTAGATTTCGGCCGCATGTTTACTAATTACATTCGTGCTTAAAATCCATTTTAATTGTTTTGTATAACGGTGGCCGGGAGAGGGACTTCGTAAATCCACTTTTCGGCCTAAGTGTAATAAAATGACCGAGAACTAAGGATATTTAGGTTATTTTTCGGTCATTTATAAAAGCGGTAATAAATACTAGTAAATCTATTTATTTCAATAAGTTTCTCTTATATTAACTAAGATCCTGATCTAAGAGAACTCTTTCATCCTTGATTTGTTCGAAAGAGTTTAATTATATATTGACATTGGCGGCCGAAAGTTAACTCCTTCAAATTAGGTTGTCGGCCATTTTATGCAAGGTGGCCGAAACCCGGGTTGACCAATTTTGTTTATCGGCCATGATTTATTGAAAGGCCGGAAATTGGTTAATGTTTTAGTTTTAAGTATAAACAATATTAAAAGCTCTTTGATTTTTTTACTCATTTTATTGTTATTTAAAAACGATACACCACCATAAAAATAAGAGTTATTAGAAAAAACAATATGGCCGAAAACTAACAAAACAAGTGGCCGTAAACTGAAATAGGTGGCCGGGAAAGGCCAAAATCCACACCTCACGATATTTTTATTTTTTATAATTAAAAGATAATGTTTTCTTAGATGAAGGTTTGAAAAATGGAAATTGCAATAGTTTTACGATTCAAAAGTATTTTATTTGTCCATTTTTGTTTACTCTGTCATTGAAAAAAATCGCTCTGAATATGAAAATGTCCTTAAATGGCCGAAAACCGGCTAAACTACCCTAGTAGTGGACTAATTAAACGAGTAAAGAACCGAGAAAGTAGAGACTGAAACGAATCAAAAAACTGCGGTATAGATATGAGGCGTGGTATATATCAAGTATTATATGATATTATGAATAATTTGTATTGGCACAAACGCCAGCTCTCTGTTATAAATTTAAGTTTTTACTTGTAATGTGTTTGTGCTGTTGGTGTGCCTTAATAAATAAAATAATTGTACGACAATGTCCAGTAGATACTATATTTTTGCACACAGATGCGTACGTAAAAAATACGTAATCAAGGCGCTGGTACTGTTGTTGGGAAATGATGCTGAATTTCTGTTAACGCATTACATCATCGATTAAGTTTTTTACTGCATCAAGTGTCAGGCTTTTTCATCACATTTGCTCTACGAAGGTTTGATACCTGGATGCATGTATCACGTATCAAATCTGCAAAGCGTCAATATAATGAAACAGCGTGTCACGTGACCCAGCCGTGATTCTATCATTGTTCTATAACAGGACGGTTTCACATCCAAAATTCAAAAGATCAAAATTTTTTATTCACATAATTAATCAAATAAAACTGTTGTTCAGTATCTCAGTTTAAAAATCTCGTATTAGGAGAGCACGCTTGTTCTACAGATTCACAATTTACACTAAACTTGTATGTAACAAAACAGAAACGTAAAATGAAATAAAATTAATTGTATTTGTCACACATGCATTTTTCAGTTAAAGTGCAGCCTCTGCTATCCGAACTAGGTAGTACATGCACGTCGGTAAGCAGCGTGCTCTCCTTTACATTTTGGGTATACAATTTAATATACAAAATGCAATACATTTACATTCATACCCGGCCTTTGTATAAAAAAAATCCGTGCCATGCGTACAAATAAACTCACCAAGTAGGGTGAAGACATTATATAACACAACAATTTTTTTTTACATTTACATACAGGCACATTCATTGCTTCTGGCCCCACACTAGGATACCCTGTGCCGTGGGAACCAGAAACAACGACAGCACAAACAGGTAAACATCCAAGACCTGGAGGTTTTTTTTGCCCGCAGCCGGGGATCGAACCCGGGACCTCTGGCATGGTAGGCAGAAGCTACCGCTGCGCTACAGAGGCCGTCATCATACGATGCCATGATATGATAACTCAAAGCGTCAAAGGCGCCACTAGTAGCTTGCAACGTTACCGTTTGCGCTGGATTTGTATGGACCGTTTCAGTAGCACGTGACTCGAATTACTTTTTGGCAGGTTATATAACAAAATATGTCTCAAAGTAAGGGTTTATGAAACTTTAAAAATTAAAATGGAAACCTGAAAACAAAAATGATAATGGAAGTTAAAAATGAAAATGGAAACCTGAACAAGAAAAACAGTTTCTGAAAATGACGTACCAAAATGGGAGCACATTTTATTTTTCTTAGCGTGAACTGTTTCTGTAAACATACGAGTAATAATGATAATGAAAACTATAGCGTTTATTCGATAATATTATAAAAATGCAACTTGCCTTAACGGACTCTTGGACAAAAAGAAAGAAAAACTAGGCAGTATTGCAGTAATAACTAACGTAACGTTATATAAAAATAAAGTTAGTTATTTAAACTATATGTTTAATTTGTCTTAAGCAAGTGCCATCAACACCAAGCAACAAAAAATTGCCTGTTTGTGGCCGTTGCAAGCAGCGACCGCTTCAATTAGTCGGTCGGTGTAGGAGATTACAAGTGGACGCTCCACCATAAGCCGAATTAAGAACCGGCTTCAACCGGTTTCCACTGTAGTTTACTGCTGAACCTTAGTTTTACTGTCGAGTAGTCTACTCAAGACTCCATTCATTATTATCATTATTTTGGATCTAGGCTAAGTAATTGTTTGGTACCTGCAATTTACAAAAACCTCCCAGAGGAATTATGTAATAAGCATCTCAGAAAAGCACAATTTAAAAGTATGCTTAAGCGCTTTGTGTTAAGTAGTTTGTAGACATAAAATATTATCGATGTTAGTTGTGTAGAAAGTAATGTTAGTTGAGTAAGTTACAAAGAACTGTTACCAAGAGCTTGCCGATGAATTGCATTAGCAGTTTGGCAAACTAATGATGTCGTAATTTTATATATATATATATAAATAATTAGTCGGGTGGATGATAAACATAATTATTATGTTTTATGTATATAATTCTACATACATTCAAGTGTTCTATATCCATCAATTTTATGCATGTTTATATATATATTATGTAGCGTATAAACGTCGAGAGTATGGGCTTAATTACCATGCGATTGGAGATTTCAAGCGCTGAGGCACATTTGTGAGGAAACCTGAGTGTCTGTGTTCAAATGCCTCAGCGTTTGAAACGTTGCATATATCAAACGCAAAAACCATCCAGAACGTAAAATATACATTTCATTGTAAGTATTAGAATAGGTTCAAAATTAACTCCTAATTTCTCCTACCCAAAAAATTTATAATCTAGGTAAACTAAGCCGTCAGTTGGCCAAATTGGATAAAAAAAAAACAACTGACTAAAAATTGACAGTTGAAAATGTTGTGTAAGATAAACCGCGGCTCGACCTGGTCCTAAACAAAGTACCTATTAACCAGGCAGGGACATCACAATCTTGGAAATACACCCAGACATTATCATCATGATTCAGCCACCAGAAGTCCACTGCTGGGCATAGGCTTCCTCCATGGATTTCCAAACAGACTGGTTGGGAAGCGGCTTGCATCCGGTGACTTCCTGCCACTTGGATGAGATAGTCTTCTTGTTGCTGGTGATCCTACGCTGCGCTTGCCGATATATTTATAGTCTCCATTCCAGAACTTTTCGACCCCATCGGCCATCAACTCTACGTGCTATGTGCCCCGCCCACTGCCAGATCAACTTACTAATCCAACAAGCTATGTTGACGACTTTCGTTAGTCTATGGATTTCATCATTTCTGATTCGTTTTCGCAGAGAAATTCCGAGCATAGCCCTTTTCATAGCTCGTTACGTGACCTTGAGTTTTCTTATGAGGCCCATAGTGAGAGACCATATTTCAGTGCCATAGGTCATCATTGTTAACATCCAGACATAATAAAGTCGTAAGACTACATAGTCTCGAGAACCTGCGACCATTGGTTTCTTAACATAATATTTGACCAAATAATATTGTGTAACAAATAAATATATTGTTCGATTGATGAAACCTATTTGTTAACCGGCTTTGCAATGTATGAGATGTGTTCAATAAGTACAGAGAATAAAGTATAAACTCCTTGGATAAAGAAAAAGAAAATACTGGCAGGCAAAGCTCAGTTATTTGGCGACATAATAAAATAAAAAAGTTTGATGCTCTTTTGTTTTTTCTATCATCTATGATGAGGTTCTTAGTTCTGTCGCAACGAGTAAAAGAAATACGACGGAACAAGTAAAGGAGAATTGAATCTCGCAGTTTTTTTCCCAGGTTCTCGAGAAAAAAGTAATTTGGTACAAAATGCCTAGGGAGTAGACGCCTACATTAAATCTAAGAAAATTACTCAGAAACAATGTTCGAGCCAAAAATTAACTAGACAAGTTTTAATTAATTTAAGTAAGTAATTAAATCCGACCAAATAACTTCTTGATAATTACTTAAGTTCGTGTGGTGTTTTAAATTAAAAACGCAGTCGGCAAAAATATGCTGGCTCTTTTACATCAAAGGGATTTTCTCTTTTTCGTACATTTCTTTTAAGTTTTCTGCTCTTGGAATGTGCAAAGGAATTTCACATAAAGTGAACCTGCCTCTGCGTACATATTTCCGCGCTAAAACTACGTTATTTCTCTGTGGAGTAACTTGTTTACATATGCCTCTGTGTCACATGGTAGGAAAGATCACTGTTTGTAGCAGCCAATATTTCAATTAATTGAACTACTATTTGCCTGTGGCTAACACAATTACTTAATATTTTTACTATCTTTTTAAAGAACAACCACTACTTCTTACTGCTTTTTAGTGCTTCTCCGACTCTCTAAGGTTTGCTGGACGACATCTCCACATCTGGTGTGTGGTGTCGGCCTAGAGAATAGCACCAACCCAAATTCTTCCCGCGGGTGTCAGAGATATAAGTACATTCACATTAAAAAGACTTAGATTTCCTGTTTTGCGTCAACAACATTAACCTTAGTGTAGCTATAATATAACAAAGTCTACGTAAGTTGCTGTGTGGTGTCGGCCTAGAGAATAGCGCCAACCCAAATTCTTCCCACAGGTGTCGTAAAAGGTGACTAAGGGACACAAACAAGAGGGTGGGCAGCAGCGCCCCCTGCAGTACAATTCCACCAAACTGCGATTCCCAACCCGCATGCCCAGCGTGTGGATTATGGGCACTACCCCCAATGATGGCGCAACCTTGCGCTATGGTGCTCATTAGGGGAGGGCTATGTCCAGCAGTGGGCTATGTCCAGCAGCAAATATTCACAGATTATTTAGATATATATTCACTTTGTAAATAAATAATTAAAGAAAATAAATTGAGGGGGCTACGATACATGAAATATGATTTTCAGGTAGTCTCAATACAGGCACTACCTTTTTAAAAAACAAGTGGGATCCGAAAGAATCTATATAAATAAAGTTCAAAGTCTTGACTGACTGACTCACTCATCAACGCCAAGCCCAAGCCCTTGGACTTAGGAAGGTGAAATTTTGCACAGAGGGTCTATATATATAAGTTGGCAAAGAATGAGACCGGATTTTTTTAAATTCAATCCCCAAGGGGGTGAAAAAGGATGGCAAAATTTGTATAGGAGGTTTAAAAATTGTTGTCAAATTTTCTTGAAACTTAAAATAAATATTGTTCAATACGATTGATTGAACACGTGTTCGCCGTTTTTTTTAAATTTAACCGTTAAGGGAGTGAACGGGGTTCCAACATTTTGTAGCTACTAAAGTGCACGCAGACGGAGTTGCGGGCGAAAGCTAGTTCATAATATAATACTTCCACTGACCTCTATGGAGTAGGTATACCATAGAGGTCAATACTGGCAACACATTTTAACGCTTTACCAGGCAATGGTATAGTAACTACCACTAGCAACTGAACCTTACCACTTTGAAAGAAAGCCCAAGACCAATAAAAAATTATACTACCTCTGCCCGATAAAGGGTTAAAACTAGCCTGATCCGAAAGAACAAAATTCATAATACTTCCACTGACCTCCATGGAGTAGGTATACATGGAGGTCGATGCAGGCAGCACATTTGCCATAAGGTCGGATCGCGAGAGAAAAAACTAATAATACTTTCCCAGTTCGCAAAGGAACGTAAAACAGGTCTATGGATGAGCATTAAGCTGGATTTATTTCCGCGAAGGAACGTTAACCTAATCAGGATGCCAGTAAATTCACAGTACATAATATTATCAGGGGAAAGGGAACTTCGCTCGAAGACTTCCCTCTTTCAACTTAGTACTTACACAGTCGTCGGAACATCTTGGTTTTTGGCACAAAAACATGTTTTTAAGATCTATTTGATAGATAGATGAAAAATTATTGACATTTCCACACACACATCTACAAGATCAACACAAAAATTAGCCCACTGTACAGCATTTAAGAAATATTGAAAGTAACATCAATACCGACGGTAAAACTGTTTTCCTTACTAAAATTATTCAGGAATAATTAATAATTCTTCCTTGTAAGATAATTCACTAATGCTTTGGCATTTAAAGTTATTGATGGTAATCATGAAATCTTATCATACGTATAGGTGGGTAACTGATGTCATATTAGATTTAATATGACATGAAAAAAAATGGTCAGAGTGGCGTTTTTTTCCCGCTGTCTTTTTTTTACACTACTCTACGGCCCGAAGGCAGCGGCTTTACATTGTATAGGTACATTGACATTCAGCAAACAGAATGTATATTCTTTACGCTGAAATAAAATTGATTTCATTAAAATAAAAAAAAAATAAAAAAATATTCATGGACATACTCGTAATACACAGATCGTGTTAACCCTATACTAAGAACAACTATACGACTTGTGCTACAGGTGCTAACTCGACGATAGATTTAGTACAATAAATACATAGATAACATCCAAGACCCGAGACAAACTAGAAAAAATCGTTTCCTAGTTTGACCCGGCCGCCAATCCGCTGCGCCACCAAGGCCGTCAATATTGGCCTTCCTTTTATTTCTCATAGTATGTAATTTAGCAAAAAATAATCATTATGATGAAGCCTTCCGATCGGTGTGATAAAGCTACAGCGTAATTTTGTTTCACGTGTAGCGGGTTCGATTCTCGGTTCAACAGTGTAATTATTTAAAAATCTATGAATGCAGTTTAGATTGTTTTTGAAATTAAAATAATGTCTTCTTTCATTAAAATGTTCCATCTACAATATTAAAGGTACTTTCCCTCCATGTGGCATAGCCGTGGGACGCCCTGTATAGTATAGATGTTCGACAATGACCCGGCCGGGACTCGGTCCCCTTTGATATTCTCGAAAGGTATCATCAACATTCTAAAAATCAAATTTATTTATTTTAAGATAACGTAAATGAAGTTTCACCAGACCTTTCTGGAGCCCGCTGTTGAGTTAATACCACTTTGTAAAAAATATTTATTGTTTTAGTAAGATCATTGTCTTACTAAAACAATAAAAACTCAAAGAGCAAATACCTTTACAGTATTATAAAAAAAATTCAATGTCTTCTTTGCCTAAAAAAAAAAGGACCTATCTCTTAAGCAAACTAAACGTGATAAGTGTGGACCTGCCAAAACTTATCATGTAGATATGTTAAAGTCTGATCCTGCTTCACAAATAAGCTTTTCTTCGAAAATGTACTTGTTGAAACTTTAAACATATGCAATTCATAAACTTATTCATAAATGAAAATGTTGAAACTTTAAACACATGCAATTCATAAACTTACGCCTATATCCTGGAGAGGTAGCCAGAGACTAGGGCTTGTTAGTTACCACCTAGATAGTTATTTTTTATAGATAGCTTACGGGCTTATTTATAAATGCGCAATTCGTGAAATACGTCTTGAAATTTGTTTTTTAAGTGGTTTTGCAGATTTACGTCCTGTTATATTTTACCGGTAACGATTGGACACAAGAAATTGTTGTTCATTTAAAAAGGCCGAGTTGTAACAGATAACCATGTCAGATAGGTAATATTTATACTACTAAAACGTGTGTTCAAGAAATAAGATGAATAATAAAATGTTCGTGCATTTTATGTTTATTTCTAAAAGTGAACTATATTTACAGATTTTAGTCCTACTACAACTTAAAAACATTATTTTTAGGATAATGATTTCAAGGAGACTGAGATAACAGTAGAGCAAATAAGATAGCGTAGAGGCTTAAATTTATTAAAATTGTGTAAAACCTTATGTTTCAAGACTATATTAATCAACGAAAACATTTATAGAATTTCTCGAGAACCTAGAAAACATGTAAATTACAAACAATAATGGACATGGCAAATGCAATGTTTCCAAAGTGTGAAAAAATGTAAATCGCGATTAGACCCGTTAAATATAATTACTTAAATAAACTGAAGGTCTAGCTAGCTTCATAAATTGTGAAAGGTACTGTTCTAATAAATTATATAGAAGAAAATATTACTATTTAACGTGACTCAAAATATCTTCTGCTATCGTTCGCCAATTGTACTCTGTATTTTACATGTTTTTAGGTTTCCGTATCCAAACTTTAAGGACCTTATTACTAAGACGCCACTATTTGTCTATGCATCTGTCAAATGTTGTAAAGATAATGGTAAGGAACCCTTCGAGCGTGAGTTCGTATCGTACTTTGCCGGTCTTTACGTTATGTGCTCTGTTGCATAATAAAAAAAAATCTTACCTCATACCAGCCTGAGCATTCTCTTAAACTTAATAATGCAAAAGATTTCAACAGGTCCTTAGTTCTTTCGCTCAATTGTGTGATCATTTATTATGATAAAAAGAGGCATGGAGGTAGATGAATATTGAAAAATCCTGCTTAAAAGGCACCCGGCAATAATAACTGTCAAGCGATGTCACCCATTGTTACAAGGTTTTTTGCGCAACAAAGCCATAGAATTAAAAGGGGAGGTTTAATTTTTTTTCTTCGTCTATATCTACGGGCTTTTGTGCTAGCCTCCTGTGTAAAATAATATATTTTCTTTTTCGGTACAATAAACAGCATTTCTTCTGAAAGAACGACTTTTGCTATGTACAGTTGTCCTGTTGGCCAAGTGGTTTGTCAAATATTAATGCTTTGTTCCTAAAGAGGTACTGCAGCGTCCGAGTCGTCACATCACCTATTTAGTGTGAATTAAGGCGCCCTTGAACACTGTATAAATTAAATCGTTACGTAGATGTAAAGTCCAAAGTTCTTTTATTCTCAGACCTAACAAATATACAAAATATTGTCATAAAAATCGGTGAAGCCGTTTCTGAGGAGGTGGATAATAAACACTGTGACACGAGATTTTGATATACGTTCGTATCCAAAAGTCCACCAATCCGGACTTAGCCTCCGTGGTGCAGTATGGCCTATACCTGTCGCCATATCAACAAGAAATAATAATAATATTAAAATTATTAATTTTGCATTGAGTACGACCAAAGTATTTTTTTATGATATTATACACAATACATTTTGGATGGTATAAAAGTCATACCAAATCTAACATGCCTAAACAGTACTGCGACACCAAAACTTACCTTCCCCAATGATCTAGATTTTGATATGGACACCTAGCTTTGCTAGTTGTGTTTAGTAATTGCTTTTAGCAATAAGGCCGCCAATTGTACTATGTATATTTGCAATTGTTTTGTATTTGTAGTATTTCCAGTGTACAATAAAGAATATTCTTATCTTATCTTACCTAGTTTGAATTGTAACGTTCATTAAGGCGCAGTTTCTGCGCTACTTTGAATGAAACCTTTTCATTTCATTTCATCTCAGGGAAGAAACCTGTGCCCCTAGGTGTGGACATAGTGGGCTGATGATGATGATGATGGTCCAAAAGTAGCCTTAAGGGACAGGCCGTTGACTGTACCAGTGTTTTCGAGCACGAAAGAAGCTCTGCTTGGATTTATTATTCCCAACTTTTTGTTTCGTCGAGTGTTTCGACGCGTAGTGATGTTTTGTGCCACAGAAAGTCGAAAGCGGTCGAAACTCTATTAAAATTGCCGGAATTGTGTGCAATTTTTAAATCACTTTCGAAGTACTTTGTTGGCAGCCGGCGCATGTTTGCGGTTGTGGAGGGAACACCGGTCAGTTGGTTTGGGGGTGTTTATTTTTAGAGAAGAGTCTCTAAAATTCATAGTTGTTCTATAAATGAAATGAAATGGTTTTATTCAAAGTAGCGCAGAAACTGCGGCTTAATGAACGTTACAATTCAAACTAGGTGTCCATTTCAAAATCTAGATCATTTTGGAGAAAAAATGGACAAAAAAACTCCAAACTTAGTGTTTTTAAAGTTCTTAATTAACAGAGTTTACGTAATTAACACTAGACTGTAAAATGCTTATGAGTAATCACATTGATGAGATTGTCAACAAAGCATACCGCAGTCTAGGTTTTGTAATGCGTACTTGTTAACCATTTAAATTAATTGCGAGCATAAAAGTAGTTTATTACGCATATGTCCGAAGTGTACTAGAATATGCTAGTCCCGTGTGGAACCCTCATTATGCCAAGTATACTAAACAAATAGAGCGCATACAAAAAAAGTTTATAGAGCATCTTAATTACAAATTTAAAAAAACTGCAAACACTTAATAGAAAGCTGTCGTGGTTTCAGATTACTTACCCTGGAGGAAAGACGTGTTATGCTTGATATGGGTTTTCTCTATGACATCGTAAGGGGAGGCTTGGACTGTCCTGCACTACTTAATCAAATTGGTATACAGGTACCAGTCAGAATATCTAGACACAAACCGTCGCTGTTTCACGTACCTTTCCATTCCACAAATTATGGTAAAAACGCAGTTCTCACTCGTTTGCCACGTACATTTAACGATAAGTTTAATGATTCAGACCCATTTGTTCAAACGAAGCATACATTTAAAAATTACATTCGCCTGAAATTATCTGACGCCAATAGCTAACTTCAATGATGACCAAGTCCACTAAACTCAATGACCTACATTGTTTTTTTTTCTGTTATCGCTAATCACACCCAATATATAACTTATGCTTAGTGGTTCTCCGACCCCAAGACTTAGTAGTCGTAGGGCTAAGACGTTTGTTCTTATGTACCTATATTACTCAGTTACATATATAAATATCCGCAAGTAATATATAAGATCAAAATAAGGTCCCCTTCTGGTATTAATAGTGCTGGTTTTCCGATCCCAAGATTTATAATCGTAGGGCTAAGCACCCACCTGTTTTGTACAATTATATTCTAAACATATAATAATTGTACTATTTATTTATTTATTTATTTATTTATATATTTGTATGTAGTATATTACATATTTTATTTATGTAACGTAATATCATATTAAATATATATATAAACTTATATATGTTTGCCATTTAATTAGCAAGTTAAAACTGCATTTTCAGACTCACCTGTTTCATGTTTTTTCATGTTTATTTTTTGTTTCTTTTTTTTCACGTCTCAGCAACTGTGTTAAGTAAAACAGTCGAGGAAAACTATTATTGGCTATACTGTATGTAAAAAACGATTGTATAATAATACTATAAGAAGCTGTTGTTTTCCCTAATAAAAATAAAATAAAATAAAATTATTATAAAACACAGATATCATTATATATATCATATATATAGATATCATTGTCATCTAGTAGGCTATGCGTTTATTATAGAGACCACTATTAAAATGCATAACTGTGTACCTATTTTATTAATCAATATTATTCTTGTTCTTATCTAAATAATCCTTTATAATACCGTAATGGTGCTCCCACATTGCCGTTAGAAAATGTTTGCAAACATTTTCTAACATATAAACATTTACAGTAGAGCGTCGATTATCCGAACGTCGCTTAACCGAACGACCGCTTATCCGAACAGACGAAGGTTCAAGATTTTTTTTAACATTAATTGTAATTAGTAAAGACAAGATTTACTACAAGATTTTCTGCACTTTTTTTGTTTATTTCCTCTTTGTCATTAAAGATATAAATGTAACATGGTTTTTATTTACGGTACGTAAATATGTATGGCTTAATCAATATATAGGTAGTTCGATTATCCGAAAATACCGATTTTCCGAACACCCATTTCCCCCAATTAGTTCGGATAATCGACGCTCCACTGTACTAACAAATGTTGTCAATTGTTACATTTTGTTAGGAACTGTTACATGTTATTAGTGCTCCTACACTAATAGAAAATGTTTACTAATGTTTACTAACATTTTTGTAATTTTTAGCCTCTAAATAGGTTTTTAAATTTTTGTAACATTTAATCTGGGTGTTGGCTCGCAGTTTGGTTAGCGTTCTGAGGGCGTCAACACGAAAATGGAAGAGGATTTGCTCATTGTAATAGCTTTCATTTTACCTTTTATTTTAAGCCTTGATGAAAGGTTTACAAACAAAAGGTGCTCCTACACTAATAGAAAATGTTTACTAATGTTTACTAACATTTTTGTAACATTCAAATCTGGGTGTTTGCTCGCAGTTTGGTTAGCGTTCTGAGGGAGTCTACACGAAAAGAGGATTTGCTCATAGTAATAGCTTTCATTTTACCTTTTATTTTAAGCCTTGATGAAAGGTTTACAATTTAAGACACATGTTTAGTTTTCTTATAATTTGTTTTGTTATAATTTGTTAACTTAACGTTACTAAACATTTTCTAACATGAAAACATTTTTTAACATTTGTGATTAAATGTTTGCTAACAAATTTTTACTAACGTTACTAAACATTTTCTAACGGCAATGTGGGAGCATCATAATACAGTAGCCCTCTTGAAGCAAAGTGTGCTTAACATATTTTTTGAACCGCGTTTCAGGCAAGCTTAATATATCTTCAGGAATTTCCTATGTATAAATCCTATTAATACAGGAATGTCTGTTTCATTGACACTATTCGATGTCTAGTATCTAATCATATTTTGATGAGCAGTTTTCCGGACAAATCCTAAAATCGCTTCATAGATTGCGCTTATAGACATGCAGATAGAAAAACAGGGACCCTCTGTAAATTTTTGCTCAGCGCAGATTAATTTTGACAGCCGTATTCCGGTTCTTCTATGACCACACCTGTCAGCGCCGTCTTTGAATTGATTTGTGAATTTGTGATGAAAACTGCTCATTGTATAACTTGTGCTACTCAACTCGACGCGTCATATCTTCTAATCGATTAAAACTTCAACATGCCATCGATTGTGATGAAAAATCGAATGAGTAACTTCATAGAACATCACTGAATCGATCTGACAAAAATTAATTGGTTGCACTGATTATAAGGGTTCCTTTTCATACCTGATCTTACATGCCTCGTAATAATTCCTTAACAATGCGACACAAAAGGTTTCATAATGGGATTGGTGACTTTTACGTTAGCTAATAAATATATAAAACTGCTTCTATTTTAAAATACAATTATCTAAATAATAAATAAATAAATAAATAAATAAATAAATAAATAAATAAATAAATAAATAAATAAATAAATAAATAAATAAATAAATAAATAAATAAATAAATAAATAAATAAATAAATAAATAAATAAATAAATAAATAAATAAATAAATAAATAAATAAATAAATAAATAAATAAATAAATAAATAAATAAATAAATAAATAAATAAATAAATAAATAAATAAATAAATAAATAAATAAATAAATAAATAAATAAATAAATAAATAAATAAATAAATAAATAAATAAATAAATAAATAAATAAATAAATAAATAAATAAATAAATAAATAAATAAATAAATAAATAAATAAATAAATAAATAAATAAATAAATAAATAAATAAATAAATAAATAAATAAATAAATAAATAAATAAATAAATAAATAAATAAATAAATAAATAAATAAATAAATAAATAAATAAATAAATAAATAAATAAATAAATAAATAAATAAATAAATAAATAAATAAATAAATAAATAAATAAATAAATAAATAAATAAATAAATAAATAAATAAATAAATAAATAAATAAATAAATAAATAAATAAATAAATAAATAAATAAATAAATAAATAAATAAATAAATAAATAAATAAATAAATAAATAAATAAATAAATAAATAAATAAATAAATAAATAAATAAATAAATAAATAAATAAATAAATAAATAAATAAATAAATAAATAAATAAATAAATAAATAAATAAATAAATAAATAAATAAATAAATAAATAAATAAATAAATAAATAAATAAATAAATAAATAAATAAATAAATAAATAAATAAATAAATAAATAAATAAATAAATAAATAAATAAATAAATAAATAAATAAATAAATAAATAAATAAATAAATAAATAAATAAATAAATAAATAAATAAATAAATAAATAAATAAATAAATAAATAAATAAATAAATAAATAAATAAATAAATAAATAAATAAATAAATAAATAAATAAATAAATAAATAAATAAATAAATAAATAAATAAATAAATAAATAAATAAATAAATAAATAAATAAATAAATAAATAAATAAATAAATAAATAAATAAATAAATAAATAAATAAATAAATAAATAAATAAATAAATAAATAAATAAATAAATAAATAAATAAATAAATAAATAAATAAATAAATAAATAAATAAATAAATAAATAAATAAATAAATAAATAAATAAATAAATAAATAAATAAATAAATAAATAAATAAATAAATAAATAAATAAATAAATAAATAAATAAATAAATAAATAAATAAATAAATAAATAAATAAATAAATAAATAAATAAATAAATAAATAAATAAATAAATAAATAAATAAATAAATAAATAAATAAATAAATAAATAAATAAATAAATAAATAAATAAATAAATAAATAAATAAATAAATAAATAAATAAATAAATAAATAAATAAATAAATAAATAAATAAATAAATAAATAAATAAATAAATAAATAAATAAATAAATAAATAAATAAATAAATAAATAAATAAATAAATAAATAAATAAATAAATAAATAAATAAATAAATAAATAAATAAATAAATAAATAAATAAATAAATAAATAAATAAATAAATAAATAAATAAATAAATAAATAAATAAATAAATAAATAAATAAATAAATAAATAAATAAATAAATAAATAAATAAATAAATAAATAAATAAATAAATAAATAAATAAATAAATAAATAAATAAATAAATAAATAAATAAATAAATAAATAAATAAATAAATAAATAAATAAATAAATAAATAAATAAATAAATAAATAAATAAATAAATAAATAAATAAATAAATAAATAAATAAATAAATAAATAAATAAATAAATAAATAAATAAATAAATAAATAAATAAATAAATAAATAAATAAATAAATAAATAAATAAATAAATAAATAAATAAATAAATAAATAAATAAATAAATAAATAAATAAATAAATAAATAAATAAATAAATAAATAAATAAATAAATAAATAAATAAATAAATAAATAAATAAATAAATAAATAAATAAATAAATAAATAAATAAATAAATAAATAAATAAATAAATAAATAAATAAATAAATAAATAAATAAATAAATAAATAAATAAATAAATAAATAAATAAATAAATAAATAAATAAATAAATAAATAAATAAATAAATAAATAAATAAATAAATAAATAAATAAATAAATAAATAAATAAATAAATAAATAAATAAATAAATAAATAAATAAATAAATAAATAAATAAATAAATAAATAAATAAATAAATAAATAAATAATTGAATGAGTGAGTGAGTGAGTGAGTGAGTGAGTGAGTGAGTGAGTGAGTGAGTGAGTGAGTGAGTGAGTGAGTGAGTGAGTGAGTGAGTGAGTGAGTGAGTGAGTGAGTGAGTGAGTGAGTGAGTGAGTGAGTGAGTGAGTGAGTGAGTGAGTGAGTGAGTGAGTGAGTGAGTGAGTGAGTGAGTGAGTGAGTGAGTGAGTGAGTGAGTGAGTGAGTGAGTGAGTGAGTGAGTGAGTGAGTGAGTGAGTGAGTGAGTGAGTGAGTGAGTGAGTGAGTGAGTGAGTGAGTGAGTGAGTGAGTGAGTGAGTGAGTGAGTGAGTGAGTGAGTGAGTGAGTGAGTGAGTGAGTGAGTGAGTGAGTGAGTGAGTGAGTGAGTGAGTGAGTGAGTGAGTGAGTGAGTGAGTGAGTGAGTGAGTGAGTGAGTGAGTGAGTGAGTGAGTGAGTGAGTGAGTGAGTGAGTGAGTGAGTGAGTGAGTGAGTGAGTGAGTGAGTGAGTGAGTGAGTGAGTGAGTGAGTGAGTGAGTGAGTGAGTGAGTGAGTGAGTGAGTGAGTGAGTGAGTGAGTGAGTGAGTGAGTGAGTGAGTGAGTGAGTGAGTGAGTGAGTGAGTGAGTGAGTGAGTGAGTGAGTGAGTGAGTGAGTGAGTGAGTGAGTGAGTGAGTGAGTGAGTGAGTGAGTGAGTGAGTGAGTGAGTGAGTGAGTGAGTGAGTGAGTGAGTGAGTGAGTGAGTGAGTGAGTGAGTGAGTGAGTGAGGGAGGGAGGGAGGGAGGGAGGGAGGGAGGGAGGGAGGGAGGGAGGGAGTGAGTGAGTGAGTGAGTGAGTGAGTGAGTGAGCGAGCGAGTGAGTGAGTGAGCGAGCGAGCTTCCAAACTTCCTTGGATAACGATTTGAATGAATCACACATTGGACTGAATGCCCCTCCTAGAGCGGTGGTAGCGGAGCGGTGGAACGCCGGCTTGTCAATCGGGAGGTCGCGGGTTTGAATCCCGGCATGTACCAATGACTTTATTTTCTAAGTTATGTACATTTGTGAAATTATAATAGCAATACCATGCGCTGATGGTGAAGGAAAATAACCCAAGTGTCTGAAGAGTTCATTCATTCATTTCAATTTCCTTTATTTAATCATAAACATAGGTGCAACTAACATTTACACAGTAAATATTAATTATTCCTTAATCTCACTACCTAACATTTCACCAGTATTTATAACTATTTGGAAATTTGTGACATGAAAAACACAGTATTAATTGGACACTATTGATAGGTACTTACGCTCAATAAACCATACATAATAAGCGGGCTTAGAAAAGATGCATTACATTCCTAAGGTTTAAGTTTAAGTTAAGTAATACTATCTGTATTTAAGAGTTAGATTACGCTTATAAATTACAAATTCGTTTAAACGGTTTCTGAAGAGTTAAAATACCTCAGCGCTTGCTACGTACAATAACCCAACTAGTTTGCGTTTGCGACAGTTTGAAACCACATTCCACATTCAAACGTGGGATCCGGTCATCAAGATGTGTTCGAGTAGAAAAAAGTCGCATGGCTTATCGTCCGACATTGTCAGTGTAGTGCTTTGTGATGGCTGATTGAGGGTAGTCTGAAACCTCATCAGCCGTAGATGCGAACGGGTGCTAGCCATCAGTCTTCTCGTGACCACGATGGCTGTAATGTCGTCGAAACGGCGAGGTAAAATAGCAATAAATTACTACGCGATTAAGCCTCGAAAATATTCTAACTATGTGTACAAGTCGCGAAAGTTTAAAATATGTAATAACTCAACTGTGAGGCGTTGTCCTAATATAACGCGAATGCGCGATGCGAGCGATGCGACCATCGCGTGTTTGCGCGACGTCAAAAACTGGGTGTCCTAATAGAACGCGAATAGGCGATTACGCGAATCTCGCTCGCGCGATTTGACGACGGGAGCGAGCGTGACCGTGGACTAGGGCAGTGGCACGGTCGAAACCAACAACCATGGACGTCAATATGTTTGATCGCGCGTTCGTACGAACTAAGTTCGCGCGAATAGAGTTTTAAACATTTGAGTCGCGCGACCGCGTCATGCGATTGTCAGTTAGGACACCTATTAGAGTTCAATATGTGTGATCGCGCGTTCATACGAGTAAAATTCGCGCGAACTTACGATGATTGATCACGCATTCGCGTTCTATTAGGACAACGCCTGAGGCTAAGTGCAGAAATCTCAAGTCCAACTACTGCTGGACCAAACGCTAGATCTAGCTAGACCAAAAAATTAAAATACTTTCAATTTTTAAATGGACTCGAGGATTTCAAAACACCTCGCTTATTCGCAATGCATATTATTCGGTTAAAGTTATTTTCACACGCTAATTTCCACATGAGGCACCAATATTCTAATGCTACTTAGAGACTGAGCGAACGAATTCGATCAAAGGTACTTGACGATCGGTGTCGCTCTAGATCTATTTTTGAATCACTCGTATGAAATTGTATCGTCGAATGCGACATAAGTCACACTCGTCTTCTAAGTCGCATGATCTCGTTTTTCCGTATTTTTGAATCGTTCGCCTGAAGTGTTGCCAGTACAATTTGAAGTATTGTATTTTATCCGTTCCACGCAGAAATTACAAAACCGGAAACTACCGTAACGGAAACGGAACGTAAAATATTTCGTTTGATTGGTTGTTTAGATGACAAATCTTTGCTTTTAGTAGCAAAACAAACAAAACACGTAAATACATCGTAAATAAGAACAATATGGTTTGTTTTTGTTCGAAAATGTCGAAACAAAAAGTCAATTCGGCACAAAAGAACAAACTCCTCGATTTGAAATTAACACAAATTTTGACAATTAATCTATCGATCGACATACGAGACGAATTTAAATCACTCGACTGCAACGAATGGTCCTTACCATAATGGTAAGGACCATTCGTTGCAGTCGAGTGATTCAAAAATACGGAATTTCGTATGTCGAACGAAAATCAGTAGAAATCGAGCGCTCGACGCGATTGAGTGATTCAAAAATAGAGCTCCTGGGCTGTATTATCATAGGCCTCTGCCACGCTCTGAGTTCATTACGGATAAGCTCTGCATCTACGTAATGAGATTACTTATACAGCGTCCAGTGGCATCTTCACTTACACTAGTTGCGTGAAGGGACCACTTGAACGCTGCAGGGCCGAGGACTTTGTTTTACATCGTGTAAGCTTGCCCACATACATCATCCTAAGTCTTGAGGCCACTAAGCAGTCAGCCTAGCCCACAGGAAAGACTAGTCAATAGCCAACTAAGCCGCGGGTTTCCTTACAGAGAAGCTAAGCCGCCGTAATAAGGCCGCCACTTGTACTGTTATTTTATAAGTCTCTTATGTAATCCCTGGTGTTCATGCAATAAAGAATATTCTATCTATCTATCTATCTATATAAGACTAACCTAAAAGCCTGTTTCCTCACAGAGAACCTAAAAGCTTGGCACTTTTTCCAAGGACTAAAGTTTTGATTCGAGAGCGGTAGGCTCTACTACATGCGGATGATCCGCATTTCCCAGTAAATAGTTATTTTGCAGTAACTACTTTCGAAGTAAATAGTTAACTGTATTGCTGTCTCTTCGAATTTCCCAGAAAAGAGCGTGACAGAACGTTACTTAAGTATTTACTTCTCAATTCTCAATTCAGAAACCGACCCATACGCTATAGTACGAATTTTGAGTGATTTGAAGGCCCTACAAAATGAAAGTGTCTTAACAAGAGCTATCTTATTTGAGTTCTCAAGTTCTTTTTTGCACGCATCGACTAATGAAAGATATTTGTCAGAATCTTAGCAAACTGGTCTCTGCCTTCCTTTCTGAGATACAGACGTGTTGTGTTATGCTGTCATCATCATCATGATCAGAATACGAGTACCTACGGATGTACGGAACTACGTACATTTGTGTAGTAATTGTAGCAATACAACTCGTTAACGGTGAAGGAACACATCGTGAGGAAACTTGAGTTTCTGAGGTGTTCAAATACCACAGCGCTTGAAATCGTCAATCCACGGCCCCAATCTCTCTCTGAGAGAAGGTCTGTGCCCTGTAGTGCTAAATTTCGTGTTTCATTATTCGCTCAGCTTCGCTCGTTCGCATTCGTTCGCTCGGTCTGTACCGGCGTAACGGCTCTACCTCTAATGCAGGCACAATCGAATCCCCACCAGCATTGGTCGATTGAGTCGAGTGGGACTCGTCCATTTGTGAACCAGCGGAATACATTTTAATACACGCGAATAAATACGCGAGATTCGAGCCAAAAATGGGGCTCGAAATCGGCTCTCTCCTCACACAATGAACGCAGTGTTGCTGAATAGTTTAACTAAGTACCACGTATATATTACTATCGCGCTGACGCGCTCGTGGCCTAGTCAAACCGAGTGATTGGTATCAATCACTCGAGTTAAGCAACAACAGGCGCGGTCAGGTACAGGATGGGTGAGCGTCCCGTGTCTACCACTAGTGGCATTTTTCCGAGCGCTTCCGTGCTTCGCAACGCACGTTAAGCCGTTGGTGCCGGCTGTCATGTAATGGCAGTCGTTAAGCCATGTCAGAGGCCTTATGGGCGGCTTGATAACTTCTGACAGTAAGGCCCGCCACTATCTTACAAACGTCCACCAACCCGGACTTGGGCCCCGTGGTGGAGTATGGCCTAACCTCCTGCATTGCAGGAAGAGATCCGTGCCCCAGCAGTGGAGACATACAGGGCTGAAATCGATGTATTCCTATTCCCTAAGAGCGCGGAACGGTGTAGAATGGTGTGCCGGTTTCTCGATCGGGAGGTCGTGGGTTCAAATCCCGGCATGTAAAAAAATTGTAAATTTTATTTCATAGTGAAAAAGTACACAAAAATTTTCTTGTTTTGGAGGCTAGAAATCATTCATTTAAGATTATAATGCTTCCAGAGGTTGCTCTATATTAAAAATAATTTTTACAAAGTAAGAGGAACGAGGAACACAATACATGCAAGTGATTATATTAAGACTTTTAGTCCGGATTTACTTGCGGGCGTTGTTATATCGGAAAAGTCCGACCAGGTTACGCTCCGATTCGCAGAGCTTAATCATGGTGAGCAGAGACGGAGCTTGCGTCGTCGGTTGCTCGTCTCACACTTGATTATATTAAATTATATTCCAATGACTTTGTTTTCTGAGCTATGTACATTTGTGAAGTTATGGTAGTAATTCCACTCGCGGACTGTGAAGCCCTCTTGCTATGTACAATGGCCAAACTATGAGTGCATAACCACTATTTTTCCTTAATGTAAGTTTGTTATTTGTATTTGTGAAATCCCTTTCTAGTTTGACGTTATTGACTACGGTAGATTGAGGTTCGAGTCCGGTTAGGAATGAAAAGACCAGTTGTGCGTTGCATGGAATACAGAATAGAAATGTGTGTGGAAATTGAAATTTATTTACAAGCGATATTTATACGAACTTAAAAACTAGATCAAAAATTAAATACATTTAAAATAATATACACCAATAGGAAGAACAGAAAAATAAGCCAATCACAGAAGAGAATAGTCCGCGGGCGCGCGCGGGGGAAATCTTGCGGGACGCAGTGTGCAGGGGGCACATAAATATAAGCTCGTGCGCCGCGTGAGCCTCCTCCAGTCGCGAATCGACATCGCGAACTGCTGACGTCTGGTGCAGTAGGTACTTGGTAGCTACACTAGTATTATGTAGTTATATTTTTCGTTCATGTCCTTTTTTTTTGTGTATGTTTATTTTTATTTATTTCATATTTATGTACCGTTTATGTATGTGTATCAATTTCATATTTATGTATTGTTTACGTATGTGTATCAACTATAAAATAATATGTTATCAAATATTGTTTAGTTGCGCCGACTACCCGTATTTCAGTTTCCGTTTCTTCTTTTCCGTCAATGGTTGTCTGGAAGAAATTACTTTTAGTAATAAGGCCGCCACTTGTACTGTACTGTTATTTTATAAGTCTCTCATGTAATCCTTGGTGTACATGCAATAAAGAATATTCTAAATATCTATCTATGAGGCTAAATGCGGAAGTATCAGGTCCAACTAACTAACTATGAAATAATCATAATTTAAGGTCTTGCTAAAAACCATACCACCTTTTTATATTTTTTGTTAATAAACATTTTTGTTTCTTCAATTACACGCTGTAGAATTAGATGTACAAACATACATACATTGACGCCTGTGATTATAGCAGAAATAGCTGACCACCCCAAAATCATGTCCTGCGATATTAATTAGCTTACAAACTATTTACAGACCTACAAAATATTCATAAAAATTGGTGAATCCATTTCGGAGCATAACAAACACTAAGACACGAGATTTTTATATATCAGATAATACGGTAGTGGAAAAATATAATCCCATGGATAGGATTCAAATTCTTCTTCTTTTTTTCGTGTCAGCGATTCGACCAGCTCATCTTCTTCCTGCCCAATAGTGAACTACTGCAATTGCAGCAACGTTGGCCTCTTGGATTCGAATGACATACTTCCATAACCTCATAACACCTAGTCATACGACAAAGTTCGTTGCCAGCTCATTTACTGTAAGAGCGGTCCGGCTGTGGAATGAGCTGCCGGTTCCTATAAAGCGCTCCCCATCTTCTGCTATATTTAAATCTAAAGTAGTAGAATTCTTTCTTTCCAAATAGTTTCTTATTTTCTTTTTGTCTGTAGATAAATCCCATTTATTTTTCCCATCGTGCTTGCTATTGTAACTTAATGTTTATGTATGTTTATAATAGTATTTATTTATGTAAGTTTATTTTATTACATATACGTATGTATATAAATATTCCATGAGCACCAACTACCCGTCTCAATTTCTCCTTCAGCAATCTTTCCGATTTAAGGTTGCCTGGAAGAAATTGCTATCAGCAATAAGGCCTCCAATTGTTCCTCTTCTTTTGTAACTGTTGTCTCTGTAATTATTTTCTGGTGTGTACAATAAAGAATATTCTTATCTCATTCATGTATCCTGTAAGGGTAAGCCAAGCCCAGGGCTTGGCATTCGCCACGTTCATAAACATTCTCCTGATGCGTTATTTTGAAATTACATACATACATAAACTCACGCCACAATTCCGGAAGGCGCCCATAAGTCCCAGCATAGGCTGATAACTTCTGACAGTAAGGCCCGCCACTGTCTTACAATCCTCCACCAACCCGGACTTGGCCCCCGTGGAGGAGTATGGCCTAACCTTCCTGCGAGGCAGGAAGTGCCCCAGCAGTGGGGACATACAAGGGTAACGTAACGTAGGCTGGGACCAAGCTTAAGCACTTGCCACGACCGTGACCAACCGCTTTGGCGTCATCCAATCATAGATAGTCGCTTCATCTCAATTCTATGTCGGAAACCATCGTGTAAAGACTACACACCATCAAATTTTAACACAAACAAGTCTCCATAACAAATCGTCATAGCTGTGAACAGTCCCGACATTACCAACCGAAACCCCGCCAAGCAGCAAATTCGTTTAAAAAGTAGGTACCCGGCGAGAGATAACATTCACATTGCAGTTGTAAGGGGAACCTATACACAGCGGAAATAAAGTGGAAATTTGACGAGAGAAGCGTAATGGCGGGCGGTAACGAAGCGCGTCCCGCGGTGTGTCGGATCCACGAAAAGAGGTTGGAGGTGGCATTTTCTTGGTCTGTGAAATAGTACACACTGTCGACAACGCGTTGTAGTAGGCGTGTTCCTTTATTAACAATAATATCTGCATAATATAAAAACATGTGTGATAATGAAAACTTTAGCGTTTATTTTATAAAATTATAAAAATGCAACTTGCCTTAACAGGCTCTTGGACAAGAACAAAAAAGAAAAGTAGGCACTATTGCCATAGCAAAAAATGTGTAGAAAACCATAAAATTATTGCCATTTGACATGTAATAACTAACGCAAAGTTATATACAAATAAAGTTGGTTATTTAAACTACATGTTTAATTTCTAATTCTAATAATATCCACATAAGTCAATTCAAATAATTTATTTACATACAAAAATCACAAAAACCTGTAAACAAACAATAAACATTAAACATTGAGGATAGTTCAACTAACCTTTTCTATCTATTGAATTGAATTTAGTCAGCATTTAACATAAAATATAAGGAAATGCACAATGTTATTTAAGTCGTACTTCATACAATATACGAGGACACAAAACAACTAGCATGTAATTTCTAATCTCCAATCTACGTCCATCACGTGGCGCCCGCCATGGCGATTCTGCATCAAGACACTTGAACAATAAAATCATGATACCACATCATCGAAAAGCACCAATTTAATTGTATGTTATAATTGTACACATGGTGCAAGGTCAATTATTTTCTCGCACCGCCAAACAATTTTCTTCTTTAAAAACGTATTTAGAAGCTAAAAATTCCACCTATGCCGGGATTCAAACCCGCGACCTCTGGCTATCCGTGACAGCGCTCTTTTCAACTGAGCTAATGGGCGACTCACCGGCATCAGTGAAATTTCGAACCTCTTTACACTATTCTCTATATTACGTACAGGCAGCGACATCTGGCTTAAGTAAATTGCATCACTTACAGCCCCGACTACCTACTTGGCAGTTAGGTTTTTACATCGGAATGATATCACTGTACGCACATGATTATACTATTTTTATTATTAAGCCTCTAAATAGGTTTTTTAAACTGTCCTTAGCACGGGTTAGTGCATTAAAAATAAAAATAGTATAATTTTCTTCTTATCATATCTCAAGCAAACTCACGATGTTTTTCATCACTTTTTGTGTGTAGCCCAATCGATAAAACTATGCCATACTAAAGAGCTAAGATAAGTCAATACTTGACCATTGCCACATCCAAAGTTTCAACCTCCTTGCTGAAGACTAAGGAGCGGTTTTTTCTTCTCCACGAATCGAGAACATTTACCACTCTGCTTAAGTGTCCGTGTAATGTAGCCCGACCTTTTGTATCGTGGGTGCCGTTCGTTGTTAAATTTCATTAGGGGGGACCGCATTATTCGTTCTAGGGACATAAATTTGACGGCACGGCGGAACGTCGCTTTTTTACGAACTTTTGTTTCAAATCAAATCAGAAAGGTCATATTCAAAGTAACATAGAAACTGTGACTTAATATACGTTACAAGTTGCACTAGGTGTCTATTTGAAAATATAGGTAACTAGCTGACCCAGCGAACTTCGTACCGCCTAGCAGTCGATTCTTTATTTTTTTTTTGTATTTTTCTCTCCGTAAGAACCATCCTCGTATTTTAGGGAATATTCTAAAAAAAGAATAAGCGTAATCGGTTCAGCTGTTCTCGAGATTTGCGCTTACCAACACATTCGGCGATTCATTTTTATATTATAGATTATGGAGAAAAAATGGACAAAAAAACTCCAAACTTTTCAGTCTTAACAGGGTTTGCATAATAGTAATACAACATAAAGCTCATGCATTGTACTGGTTTAAATTCCAGCCATAATTGTCATCTAAATAATCCTTTATAATAGAGTAGCGTTTTAAGCACAAACTGTGCTTAATATAATATCTTTAGTGATCTTATTGTAGAAACTACGCCCCAATGTTTTGATCGTTTAAATGCAGTGGTTGCCTGATCCAGAGGTAGGTAACCTGTCCCAAGATGATCCAGCTCTCTCGTTCCGTACAGAGCTACGACGTGCGGGCGGCACGTCAATCTGAAGGCGCTGAGCGGTGCATCAACGCATTATGTTATTGCATATGCTATCGCATATGGCATATGTTAATCAAAGGAGTAACATAACATAACATGTACATACAAGCACATACATGGCTTCTGGCCCCACACTAGGATGCCTTGTGCCGTGGGAACCAGAAAAAACGACATCACAAACATGTAAACATCCAAGGCCTGGGCTTTTTTTGGTCCCCAGCCGGGATTCGAACCCGGGACCTCTTGCATGGTAGGCAGACGCGCTACTACCGCTAGGACGTTCTTTTTCAAAGAGCGTACATCAGGGCCTCGATTCTTTTAGTGCATTACAGTGCAGTGATGAATAAATAGACCGGTCACGTGACGTGTTTTTATACCATTGGCACTTAGAAAGAGTGATACGCGGGCGGACTTAGACTTAATGCAGCAATGAAATGAAATCGCAATGTTCATGCAGTTGTCATTATTCTGCATCGCATTAACAGAATCAAGGGTCAGTGCAGTAAAAAGAATACAACTTTGAAAGGGTTTTTTATGATTTAATTACAGTTTTCAGATTTTTACTGAGTTTTTAGTATAGGACTTGCCAAGTTACTTATTACGTGGCATATTGCATAGTTCTAGGTCAACGGGAAGTAACCTATGAATTTTGATTCACTTGAGTGTCGAAAGATACGTTTTTTAACTTTTTGTGTTAACTTAGCTTTGAGGGACTGTAGGCTTGAGTACACATTTAAAATTACCTTCGATACTTTCATGCGTTTCCGAGATAGAAGGTTCTGACAGACAGAAGGACGGACCGACAATAAAGTGATCCTATAAGTGCTCCGTTTTTCCTTTTGAGGGTACGGTACCCGCTTTAACGCCTGAAAAATTATTGCGATTCGTTGTTCGTCATTGACTTTGAATGTATTTGTAGTTTTCAAATAAAAAGTTCTACCTAGGTACTACTTAGTTTTTTAATTACCGGACATTATTTGCCAGATGGTCAGATGACCTATGTAAAGTAGCCGGCAAACAGTGGATGAGACTAGCGCGAGACCGTGCTGGTTGGCGTGGAAATGAAGAGGCCTATGCCCAGCAGTGGGGTTTACCGGGCTGATGATGATGATGATGACATGATTTGCACCGGCTACCCGTCTATTCTAATCTATTTCTCCTCGGCATATTCTCCAAATTGACGTTGCCTGGAAGGTATTGCTATGAACAACAAGGCCGCCTATTGTATTTTATCTTTTGTATGTGCTGTTTCTGTAACTATTTTTTCCGGTATACAATAAAGATAAAGACCCAATTTCCAGAATGTGTCGTTTTTATAACAACCTGTTCGCCGAATGTTCAAGCATTGATATATTTGAACCAAATCCTTCTAAATTCTTTAAAATGATTGGCTCTATAATTTGTAACTCGTCTTCGTACAACGCTACACACGATAATTTAATGATTAATTAAACTTATTTGTGATGTAATACGTTAAACATTTTAATGTTCTAGATTAAGTCATTACCTACTGCATATCCCGCTTTCAATTTGGAAAACCTCTATGTTATATAAACCTTGGACTGCAGTCCAGAACACAAACAGATGTATTTTTAAATTGAATTTGTAACGACTGTATTCTGTTTTGTAAACTTAATAAAATAAATAAATAAAGAATATTCTTATCTTATTAGAGAAAAATACGATGCAAACCTCGGACACAACTAGGCATTGATGGATTTACGTTTCTGTGCCTCTGCTCACTTAAGAACACGTCCGTCCATCAATGCCTCTTTTGCTGACCGCTGCAGTCATGTAGGTACCTTTCACGAAAAAGTCTCTTTTGTAATATTTCCTCCCAAAATCTTGTACCTTCAATGGTCGGGCAAAAATCGAAACGTCGGCCAACAATGGCCCGACATGTTATTGTGCGCTATCAGGCGAAACACCGACGGTAGCTCTATACACAATATCCGGACCCGACTTGTCAATAGCTTTGGGGTACCGTGGAGCCTTTCAGACTTCTCTGCTGCTGCTCTGAAAATGATATCGTGGATTTATTGACGGCCTCGGTGGCGCAGCGGTTCGGCACGCTGACTGTAAAACCGAAGGTCTCAGGTTCAATCTCCGGCCGGGTCAAACTAGGAAACGAACTTTTCTAGTTTGTCTCGGGTCTTGGATGTTATTGTATTAAATTTATCGTCCAGTTAGCACCTGTAACACAAGTCATTTAGTTCTAATTAGTATGGAGCTAAGGAGATCTGTGTAATATGTCCATGAATATTGATTATTATTCTTATTAATTTTTTATTCACTTTTACAGATCTAGTTAGACCGTGCCAGGCGTGGAAGAGATCCGTTCTCTCTGAGACGAAGGAGAAGAGAGTAACTTGGCCGGAGCTACCATCCCTAGCAATGAACAGAGATAAATGGAATGCCATTGGGTCAGCCTCTGACTCCATGGAGGCCAAAAAGAAGACAGCTCTGGTTTGTTTTTGTAGATAACAGCTGGCCGATGAAAAATCTCAGGCCTTGGATGTTTACGTGTGATGTCGCTGTTTCTGGTCCCCACGACACAGGGTAACCTAGTGTGGGGCCAGAATCCTATACGTAATAATGATTGAAGAATGCTTGAAGAAGGACGATTCTGTTTGTTTTTAGTATTTAAGTGATTAAATAACTAAGTTAGTAGCGATTTGGCATTAGCTGTAAGTTACAAATGTAAATAAACAATAAACAATGTAAATGCTATGTTAAACGAGTATGTTAATGAGATTGTTTATTGCGCCCAGTGGCACCTTCACTTACACTAGATGTGCAGACACATCGACGCTCACTTTCAGTCACGCACTGGGCCTGTATTTTACTTTTGACACAAGAGTAGACCTCTGCTGAATCCCCAATCTCGGATACCAAGCCCGTGTGGCTACCATTCATCCGAAAGTCGGTCGAGAGTCGACGCTATATTGCCCAGCAGATAACAAGAACAAAAATCTGCGCAGTCGGGAAGACGTAATACAGAGAATAGTGTAGAGGTTCAAAATTTCACTGATGCCGGTGAGTCGCCCATTAGCTCAGTTGGAAAGAGCGCTGGCACGGATAGCCAGAGGTCGCGGGTTCGAATCCCGGCATGGGTGGAATTTTTAACCTCTAAATATGTTTCTTAAAATTAACCTTAGCACGGGTTAGTGCATTAAAAATAAAAATAGTATAGTCGGGAAGAGTTTCTATTTTTATTTTTTTAGACTAAAGTCGTAAGAATTATTTTCTCAAGTCACTTAATAATGTCCATTCGAATTCAAAGTGCGGTGCTGCTGTGTGGTGTTGGCCTTGAGAATAGCACCAACTCAATTCTTCCCGCGGGTGTCGTAAAAGGCGACTAAGGAACACAAACCGGGGGGTGGGCAGCAGCGCCCCCTGCAGTAAAGTTCCACCGAACTGCGATCCCCAACCCGCATGCCCAGCGTGGGGATTAGGGGCATTACCCCAATGATGGCATAAAGTGTTGCGCTCATTAGGGGAGGGCTATGTCCAGCAGTGGACTAGTACAGCCTGACGACGAATTCAAATTAATTTGTTCAACCTGCAGGGCCAAGTGTCATAAAACTAGAATTCTTAGGTTAATAATCTGGTTTACGTTTTTTTAAAAATAAACAATATAAAGTGGCTTTTTTAATATCTGATAAAAAAAACTGGCCAGTTAAACACACCTCACCTCGGCATCGACTCTAAGATCCAGCGTTCCCATCGACCGAGGCCGTCCTGGGAAATCCGTAATCGAGTTTGTCTATCACACTTCGGCAACGTGGCGGGCAGAAGGCCGCCCTTTCCTGTTGCCTCCACACAATGGCTTTCGATCTCACATCGTTACGTTGTCGCCTCTGTTCGACTTAAGTGGCAATGCGGCTAGTCTTTGAGCGCAAGCTCAGGCCATATCTGCTTGAGCAGCAGAGACTTTCCCATCCTATCTGAACTTCTCGAAGCAAGTGACTGACAATGTGATCGCATCATAATCACATACATACTATTTAAAAACCTATTTAGAGGCTAAACATTCCACCCATGCCGGGATTTCAACCCGTGACCTCTGACTATCCGTGCCAGTGCTCTTTCCAACTGAGCTAATGGGCGACTCACCGGCGTCAGTGAAATTTCGAACCTCTTTACAATATTCTCTGTATTACGTACAGGCAACGACATCTGACTGAAGTAATTTGCATCACTTGCAGCCCCGAGTACCTACTTTGCAGTTAGGTTTTTACATCGGAATGATATCGCTGTACCCAATACCTGAAGCATTCGAGCAGGCGTGGTAATTAAGCCCGTGCTCTTTTTCTCTCTCTCTCTGAGAGAAGGCCCTGCAGTAGGACGTATATAAGCTATATTAAAGTAACATTTATGTATGAAACCAATCATTAAAGCAGCACTTAGGTACGGAGAAAAATCCGAGTGCCATCGTGTGGATGAGACATCAGTCGCCGCAGCGCGGCGGCAAAGAGCCGCCCTTTCAGCGATCGCCGTTGGCCACAAGTAATTCGACGACGCCCGAGCCCCGAAGTGGTCTGCGTCACTAAATAAATACCTACCTACCTAACGCTCTTTTCTAAATTCAACCAGATATGTGCAAAGCGGTGTAGCCGTGTAGCTAAGGATGTGAATGAAATACCTCAATCAGGATAGTTTATTCTTATAGCCTAACTTAGTTTAGCTCTGCTGGAAATGGGTACAAAGTTACAACTTTTTCTTTATCTGACGGAATGCGAGCTAAGTATTTAGGCAATCAATCAAATCAATTTATTTCAACGTAATGAATTTACATTCTGTTTGCTGATTTTAATGTAAAATTTACGCTGCTGCCCTCGGACCGTATAGAAGAAGCGCTGCCTTTTTCTCCAAAACTCAAAAAAAACTCCACTCTAACCATCTTTTCTCAAGTCATCTTAAACCAAATAGGTACATCAGTTGCCGCCTACACGTATAACCACACTACCTTTATGTCCTCACAAGGATTTTACTAAATGGCATCTAAAATCCTTGTTTATTAGCCGCGTACCCACCTAGCGCACAGGCTCGCGCGGTAGTCTCGGAGTCCAGATCGCGAGCGATGGCTCCCAAGGCAGCCTCAGTAGTTTTGTTCAATTTACATGAGGCCGCCTCGCGAGGCAGGCTGAGACCATCATAAGTCCACGAGTATTCGAAATGGACAGTCGTGTATATTCAGCTGCAGCTATTTTCCTAGCTGCTTATTGTTTAAAGAAACGAAAACAGTCACGTATCAAGAAAAAACCTAGACGCTATGAACTCCTCCTGACTGCCCATAATATAAATATTATAGATAGAGACAAACACGGTAATAGACAAAACTTGAAGTAGCTTCGCGCGCGAGCCAAAACATAACCGTTCCCACCTAACACACAGCGCTCACTGAGGCACCTTTGAGCGCGTCAAGTTTACCGACAACAGATGGCTCGGGGCCGAGCCATGCTCAGCCGAGCAAACGCGCGCCCGAGGCAGCCCGAGGCACGTCAACACCAGCCGAGGCATTTGGCTCGCGAGACTGCAGCGCGAGCCTGTGCGCTATGTGGGTACGCGGCTATTTCTTTACGATTATCACAAGCATACATATTTAAGGCCAACGCTGCTGCCAATGAAACTGGTCGCCAGCACTGGTCATGTAATGTAATTTAATGATATTTTAGTTTTCTATGAGAAAAAGGTAGATAACGACTGCCATTTCATGACAACCGGCACCAACGGCTTTTATGTATATAATATTGTTTTATTTTCAATACCCTCCCACTCACCTCTTGCAAGTGAAGATCGGTAGTTCTACCGGCGTAAAGGCCTGGCCAAACCAAGGCGTCCAGGTCGCGTCCGCGGTGGCGTACGCGATGGCGATAACTGCGCGTGCAAAAGTTGTTCGCACTGTCGCGTTTGGAATTGCGTTCACCAGGCTGGAGTCACGTCATTAACTACAATGCTCTCTGATACAGAAAGTGAAATTAAAGAAGTTTTACTTTTGGCTGCTCTCATTGAAGATGAAGAGGAACAAGAAAGGTAAGTACAACACAATCACAGTAATTCTAGTGAACGTCAATTGTAAGCTAATGTCTCATTAGGTATGTTTTTTTTTTTTCAGAAGAACAAGGTCTTGTTTCGTGTACCCGTATCGGGTACACAAAACCAGAGAAAGGGAAGGGAATTCCATACCTTGCACTGGCAATTACGTGAAGATAAAAAGTGATTTTTCATTTACTATAGAAAGCTGCGTGCAGCGTCCTAATGTAACAAGCGCGATCTGATCGCCACCGCTGCGTGCAGACGCTGCACCGGGACGCCGCGGCCAAACAGAGAACGCCTCGATGTGAACAGGTCGCTACAAGTTCGTACGCAACAACTGATCGCTACCGCGCACGCCACCGCGGACGCGAGCTGGACGCGTTGGTTTGGCCAGGCCTTAAGTCAATGGTCGTTTCCCTGCCAGTAGTACTAGTGATACACAGTCGAGTGATTAGTACTACCTACCAGGTGTACTCCTTGGTAGAATAGTGACCCAGAGAGGGGCTAGTCCGGCACCTATCTATTCCTGTCACCTGATGAATCTTTTCCGTCGCAGTACATACATAGTGCTATACAAGACAAGCAAAAGCTCCGGTACCTACATTCCGGGTAACTGTAGACTTATAACAGGCTCAGCTAGTAGTCGGGTAGATACTGATACTGAGTTGATACTATATGGCACCAAAGAACCTACTGCAAAAACCTCACTAGTTCGGAACAACCGAAATACTTACACGCGCTATTAGGGGATAAAGCTACCAGAGTTTATTAAAACTGGGCATAAAAATAAAATACTTTTTTCTTCTACAGAATTTTTACTTGTCACACGTTAAAACTTAGGTACAATACATTTTACTTAGAAATATAACAGCAAAATAACTCAAGTCTACATTTAACCTAGGAGCGTCTCTTTAAGTAAAACTAACAATAGACTATGAAATATACGTTTTCTTGCCCTAATCGCGTGAAGTCAATAAAGTAAAATATTTTTTAAAACTAACACGTTCAATAACACAAGCACTTATATCAACAAACAAATACATATAATATAGCTAAGTACTTACTTATTGCCTTAAGTAGAAAAATCTAAAACTTACTTGCACTAATAACAAAATATTTTTTTAAACGGACCACTAACACTTCACTAATCCTACTAATATTCCTCGCCCTCCCCTTCTCCCTCGCCGGAATCCATGCCGACTTCTTCATAGTCCTTCTCCAAAGCAGCCAAGTCCTCACGAGCTTCAGAGAACTCGCCTTCCTCCATGCCCTCACCGACGTACCAGTGGACGAAAGCTCTCTTTGCATACATCAGGTCAAACTTATGGTTCAAGCGCGACCAGGCCTCAGCTATAGCCGTGGTATTAGCAAGCATGCACACAGCCCTCTGCACTTTGGCCAAGTCACCACCGGGAACAACTGTTGGAGGCTGATAGTTGATCCCAACTTTGAATCCAGTAGGACACCAATCCACGAACTGAATCGTTCGCTTGGATTTGATCGTTGCAATCGATGCGTTCACGTCTTTAGGCACCACGTCACCGCGATACAACAAGCAACACGCCATGTACTTCCCGTGGCGTGGATCGCACTTGACCATCTGGTTCGCCGGTTCAAAGCAAGCGTTTGTGATCTCAGCTACGCTCAGCTGTTCGTGGTAAGCTTTCTCAGCCGATATGACTGGAGCGTATGTAGCCAGGGGAAAGTGGATCCTAGGATATGGTACTAGGTTTGTCTGGAACCCCGTCAAGTCGACATTGACGGCACCATCAAATCTCAAAGACGCTGTGATGGATGAGACTATCTGACCGATAATTCTATTCAAGTTTGTATAAGTAGGTCTTTCAATATCCAAATTTCTTCTGCAAATATCATAAATCGCTTCATTGTCTACCATGAATGCGGTATCAGAGTGCTCCAAAGTTGTGTGAGTAGTAAGAATCGAGTTGTAAGGCTCAACTACTGCAGTAGAAACTTGCGGCGCTGGGTAAATAGCGAACTCTAGCTTGGACTTCTTTCCATAGTCCACAGAAAGGCGCTCCATCAGCAAGGATGCAAAACCAGATCCCGTGCCGCCTCCGAACGAGTGGAATATCAGGAAACCCTGCAATCCAGTGCAGTTATCAGCAATCTTCCTAATTCTGTCCAGGACAAGATCCACTATCTCTTTCCCGATGGTGTAGTGCCCTCTGGCGTAGTTGTTGGCTGCGTCTTCTTTACCGGTAATAAGTTGTTCTGGATGGAAAAGCTGTCTATACGTGCCTGTTCTGACTTCGTCTACTACAGTTGGTTCTAGGTCCATGAATACAGCTCTAGGAACATGCTTACCAGCGCCAGTTTCGCTGAAGAAGGTGCTGAAGGAGTCATCACCGCCTCCAACGGATTTGTCTGAGGGCATCTGCCCATCCGGTTGTATGCCATGCTCCAAGCAATACAGCTCCCAGCATGCATTACCGATCTGAACGCCAGCTTGTCCAACATGAATAGAAAGACATTCGCGCATTTTGGAAATTATAAGTAGTGTACGTCGTATTATAATTATATTTAAAATAGTGGTAGACTTAAAGGTGGCTCTTGAAAAATATTTTTTTGAATAATGTGAAACGTGTGATGTCGAACAAACAGCAACTAGTTCTATGAAAAATATTTTCTAGATGACTTTTCAGGAAACAAAAGTATTTTGGTCATTCAACAGAGAGGTATTTAGGTTTATTATTTGTGTATTTTAATTGAAAAGCTACGAATATTAACACGTTAACAGTCCACCCCAATGTAGTATCACAAAGAAGTTTTCTGGTACGTCCATACATCCACACTAGGGCTACGACACCCATAAGATTGTATAGCACAATTCTAGCAGTGGAGCATGGATTCGAAAATTGGATGTGTTAATAGCCAGAAATACGTGGAAATAATAAAAACAACTACGTTCACGGAACATATTAACTATAATCCATAATTACACTATTTTTATTTTTAATGCACTAACCCGTGCTAAGGAACAAATTTAAAAACCTATTTAGAGGCTAAAAATTTCACCCATGCCGGGATTCGAACCCGCAACCTCTGGCTATCCGTACCAGCGCTCTACCAATTGAGCCAATGGGCGACTCACGGCATCAGTGAAATTTCGAACCTCTTTACAATATTCTCTGTATTACGTACAGGCAGCGACATCTGACTTAAGCAAATTGCATTACTTACAGCCCCGACTAGCTACTTTGCAGTTAGGTTTAACATCGGAACGATATCACTGTACCCACATGATTACACTATTTTTATTTTTAATGCACTAACCCGTGCTAAGGAACAAATTTAAAAACCTATTTAGAGGCTAAAAATTTCACCCATGCCGGGATTCGAACCCGCAACCTCTGGCTATCCGTACCAGCGCTCTACCAATTGAGCCAATGGGCGACTAATAATCCATAATCTTGCGGATCAAGTTGATCCATATAATAATACTAGCTGGCGCCCGCGACTTCGTCTGCGCAGAATTATCGGGTAGATTTTTCCTACTTACACTATCGTCATAATTATTTTTGACAATTCACACAATATCTTAATAAATTGTAGCCTATGTGTTATTCTGGAGTATAAGCTATATTATTGTAAAGATTAATTAAAATCCATTCAGTAGATAGTTTCCGCCGATAATTCATCGGGGCTTACAAGGAAAGCCTTTAATTTTATTTAGACACTTCTGAATATGATTGACGAGCCTGTTTACTTTGAAAAATGCGTCAGGCAAAATTCCAGCAAAAGTACAAAACCTTGTAGTTCTCACGGTTCTGCATTTTTCTCAGGCAGGAGTCGCGTACAGGTTACGAGTTAAATATATGTAATTGTAACGTTTAATTGTGATCTCGTTGGTAAATTAAAACCTATAACTACCATGGTATGGGTAAAGTGGCATAATAATGAACATTAAGTTAACTTTTATTTTTAAGGTGATTTTTTTTATTCTGTGAATCGGAGCGAAACGTGGTTGACCTCTACCTACATCAAGTAAGCGAGTCAGAACTTAAATTATTAACGTTTATCTTCATAGTTTTCAGGAAACACCGCAGCTCGAAAACATTATTGAAGCGATAATAATTTCTTGTTACACTAATCTCCAATACCACCTAATGAAATCTACGAGGGTCGTCGGAATCTCAAATCGGGTCCCTAAATAGATTCCTATTTTCACCTCAACTTAACAGCATTTGCGACCCTTCAGTAATTTGCACCTTAATCCGGCTCTGGTAGAAGTGTACAGTTCAAATTCTATAATTTCCTCATCGTTGAGTGCATGTATAAACTCTATGTGGGTGTAAAAACTCTATGTGTACCACAAAGCAGTAAAGAAACTTCTTCGTCTATTATGCCCGAGTTACACGAGGCTAGTTTTTCAAGCTAGGATAATCTTAGCAATATCAGTTAATCTGTATAGTTGCATTCCATCTGTAGATATTCCACTACCAATTAATTTCATATGTTTATTAACGCATTTATTATCGTCCATGAGCCCGTATATATAACTTATAAAAATCATTGGAGAAAATGATTAGAGTTTTATTTCAGTTGTTGTATAGTAGTATTAAGCATGTATTTAGTTTTAAAAAATATGTATTATTTCAGTTTAATGTACTCATTGTTAATTTTATATTGTTTCAGAGTTGACACAGCACTTACTTTACTTTACTCACGATCCTAGTTATTCCGTCGCAATTGTTTGATTTGCACAGATAGATGCTATTGTTTGCTTTATATATAAGTACATTTCACGGGCACTTATCACGGTTTACTATATCAATTCAATTAAAATGTACGGACGGACTTTCCCACTAAGCTTCTGATAACACGGCACGTTCCGTTTCTGTAAGTGTTATAATAAGTGATATATAATAAGTAAGTATAATTATTATATGTCACGGTGCAAACACATTTAAGCAATGTCATTGAAAAGCCTTGGATATTGAATATTGAACCAAATTGAAGCAAATACATTGCAAGCATTAAACCTAAAATGACTTTACCTAAAAATGCCTCTCGCGGTAGTCACGGGACGGTCACCCATCCTGTACTTGACCGCGACTGTTGTTGCTTAACTCAAGTGATTGATATCATTCGATTATTTTTAAAATGGTCCTTAGCACAGGTTAGTGCATTAAAGAGAATATTAATGCACTAACCCGTGCTAAGGACAATTTTAAAAACCTATTTAGAGGCTAAAAATTTTAGCCATGCCGGGATTCGAACCCGCGACCTCTGGCTATCCATGCCAGTGCTCTTTCCAACTGAGCTACTCACCAACATCAGTGAAATTTCGAACCCCTTTACACTGTTTTACGTACAGGCAGCGACATCTGGCTGAAGTAATTTGCATCACTTGCAGCCCCAAGTACCTACTTTGCAGTTTTTTCAGGTTTTTATGTCGGAATGATATTGCTGTACCCACATGATTATATTCTCTTGCATGGCATGGGTGGAATTTTTAGCCTCTAAATAGGTTTCCAATCACTCGGTTCGACTAGGCCACGAGCGCTTCATACATATCAGTTAGGCAGAGACCAGGGCTTGCCACTTGTCACGATACAAATAAACCTTTAGCTTCACCAAAACTAATTTGTCCCTCCAAAGAATATTATGTCTGTCTACGAGTGCGAGTATATCTTTCGTCGCCATTTCTGCTTCACACAACAACGCAACATTCCTTTCACAATTCATAGCCCGTAATTATAATTAATCAGTGCCCAGCCGCAGAAAACTCTGCCCCTTGACACACGCAGTGACATCAGAACCAGTACAAAAGAGCGAGTGGGTTGATGATATAATTAGGACGAAACATCTCATTAGTTAAGAGCCTTGGGGCCTTCCAACTTTGCGCTGGCTTTGAACCGAGTGGCTCTAATTAACTGAGTGTTAAAGACCGTTATCCTTCGGAGTTCCGAACCTCGAACCTGGGTAGCATAGTACGCGCAAAGGCGCAAAGCTTTCTATACCTCTCACTCACGTCTCGCACATTTCTACAAGTAGTATGCTCTTTGCAACTTCATAGTCTCCTTTGTGAACGCCTTTTTTACGGGGTGTTCACACACAAGACGTCGGCGGCAGCTGCGGCGGGGGGAGCGGGAGAGCGGCGCCTGCACCGCTGCACCGCGCGGCGGCACCCAGCACTTCAACATTTTCGATCGTCGCGAACGCACTAAACTATCTAGCTGTCTGTAATAGCAACCTTATTAAACCATCTCTTAATAATTATGTCCTTTGGATGTGTATATTTTGTTAATTATTTATGTATTTATGTATAATATTCATTTTTTATTTTTATTTATGTAAATTATTTGTATGTATCTGTTGATAATTTTATTTATTCACACTGTTATTGAGGCATGTATTTGGAACCTCTAAAATTAATGCTTTCTGGGTTTTTTTTTGTACATCTACTTCCTTCTCTAATGTATTAGTCCAGTTCATCCGAAGGTTGCCTGGAAGAGATCACTTTTAGTGATAAGGCCGCCGTCTGTACTCTTAGGTTAAGAAATATCTGTGTAATTTTCATTTTTATTGTACATAAAGTGTTCTCTATGTATCTATCTATCTAAATACAGTCCACTTTTAATTCTCTCAAGACCTGGCCTATCTATGGTCCTTCGTGCCGGATATGTGAGAATCTTTAGATTAGCTCACAATCTTGGAACCCGGGATTGCGATAATCTGAGGCGCTACCACGTAAGTCCTCCACTGTATGGTGTTGTTCGATTTAGCCTACTTCAAACTATCAAATACATTCATGAACACTTAAGTTAAGAACTGTCTTATTCTTAGCGGGTCCGTGGAAAGCGATCGTGGTGAAAGGATTCCAGGGTGCGCCAGACGTACGAGCTAAGCGAGGCTCCTTTCATGCACCACCATGCACAGCAATACTGTGTCAGTGGTGTCAACACACGAAATGTCAAAAAAATTGATTTTGATGCAATTCAATTCAATTTTGGTAACATGGCAACTAGCCAATTGTATACGGCAATAGCTTAGATATGCAGGCCTTTTTATGTTTTTTTTTTCTAGTGTGTACAATAAAGAGTTCTAATTTAATCTAATCTAGCCGATGTCGACTATTTCTGCCAGGATCACGTCTTGACCCGGCATGCGCACAATAGGGAGGTTAATAGAGTATACAGCAACTCAAATAGGGATTACTCTGTGGAGGCTTTTGATTTTGATGCAGTTCATTAGCATAAGATTATCTGTCATATTTTGTCATTTCGAAATCGTCAAAACGGTTTACGCGATAGAGTGGGCATTTACTTAGAACGTAGTGGTTATATACTCTTTGCATTTACCTACGTGACAGAAGAGTTAAATATTCACATTATTGACTCGTTTGTGTATACACAAAAAAACTCACTACAGGGATATCCGCTCAAAAATACTCTCAAAAATTATAATTTATTTTGTAAGTTTTCCGTCGCGTAATAGGTGCAGAGAATGCTGTGCCTTTCCTTGTGTAAAGATGGTGGAGTATGGGGATCGTAAATGTTGCAAATGCGTAATATCTTACGTCTTATGGAGCTAATTAATGAGGATTGATGGTTTCATAATACGTATTAAACTGCATTAACTGAGAATTTAAGTATAGAAAACATTCACATTCCACGTATGTCCCATTGTCACGAGAAACTTACGAGTATTATAATTAATCTGTAAGACTCCGCTAGCTCAGCTGCGTGGGAAGAAATTAAGGTGGTCGTGCTAATGTTGTTTCATATCTGCTCAAACTCTTTGGAATGTTTCTTTCTTCAGTAACCTATGTTGGTTACCGAACGTGTTGCTGAAAAAGATCGTGATTGGTCGCCCTCTTCGCTTTTTTCAATAACCTATGTTGGTTTCCGAACGTTTTGCTGAAAAAGACCGTCATTGGTCGCTCTCTAGTTGGCCATGACACAGTCAGAAAGAAGAAAGGACGTTCGTTTGCTCCGTTTCAAATAGTCTCTATATTTATTGATTACATTCAAAATAGGCGTGATTGAACTTTACGAATGAGAAGAAGTGAATTCTTGTGTCCACAAAAGTTGTTGTGTTAAACCCATGGACATTCCATCAACCCTAGTGCCGTGCATCTGGATTGAGCTGGTTTCACGATTCTGAACTGGCAGCTCCCCTGCAAAGTGAATGGAGGCTTCTTCCGAGTTCAAGGGCAGATATTAGATGTATCTTCATCTTCATTAATCCTTTTTTAAAAAACTATTTAGAGGCTAAAAATTTCACCCACGCCGGGATTCGAACCCGCAACCTCTGGCTATCCGTGCCAGCGCTCTACCAATTGAGCCAATGGGCGACTCATAGGCATCAGTGAAATTTCGAACCTCTTTACACTATTCTCTGTATTACGTACAGGCAGCGACATCTGGCTTAAGCAAATTGCATCACTTACAGCCCCGACTACCTACTTTGCAGTTAGGTTTTACATCGGAACGATATCACTGTACCCACATGATTTTACTATTTTTATTTTTAATGCACTAACCCGTGCTAAGTAAATGCCCACTCTATCGCGTAAACCGTTTTGACGATTTCGAAATGACAAAATATGACAGATAATCTTATGCTAATGAACTGCATCAAAATCAAAAGCCTCCACAGAGTAATCCCTATTTGAGTTGCTGTATACTCTATTAACCTCCCTATTGTGCGCATGCCGGGTCAAGACGTGATCCTGGCAGAAATAGTCGACATCGGCTAGATTAGATTAAATTAGAACTCTTTATTGTACACACTAGAAAAAAAAAACATAAAAAGGCCTGCATATCTAAGCTATTGCCGTATACAATTGGCTAGTTGCCATGTTACCAAAATTGAATTGAATTGCATCAAAATCAATTTTTTTGACATTTCGTGTGTTGACACCACTGACACAGTATTGCTGTGCATGGTGGTGCATGAAAGGAGCCTCGCTTAGCTCGTACGTCTGGCGCACCCTGGAATCCTTTCACCACGATCGCTTTCCACGGACCCGCTAAGAATAAGACAGTTCTTAACTTAAGTGTTCATGAATGTATTTGATAGTTTGAAGTAGGCTAAATCGAACAACACCATACAGTGGAGGACTTACGTGGTAGCGCCTCAGATTATCGCAATCCCGGGTTCCAAGATTGTGAGCTAATCTAAAGATTCTCACATATCCGGCACGAAGGACCATAGATAGGCCAGGTCTTGAGAGAATTAAAAGTGGACTGTATTTAGATAGATAGATACATAGAGAACACTTTATGTACAATAAAAATGAAAATTACACAGATATTTCTTAACCTAAGAGTACAGACGGCGGCCTTATCACTAAAAGTGATCTCTTCCAGGCAACCTTCGGATGAACTGGACTAATACATTAGAGAAGGAAGTAGATGTACAAAAAAAAACCCAGAAAGCATTAATTTTAGAGGTTCCAAATACATGCCTCAATAACAGTGTGAATAAATAAAATTATCAACAGATACATACAAATAATTTACATAAATAAAAATAAAAAATGAATATTTCAACCCCCGGAGCCTGCGCTGCCTAACAACTGGTGTCAGAAGTGCGATATAGGTACTGAGCTAATTCGCTTAGCTTGTACCAAGAACTCGGCCGCTCAGCTCCGAGGTTAAGCTCTCACCCCCCGAGTGAAGCCCGTATCATGTTTGGTCGACGGTAAGCCTCAGCCCCATGCGCTTGAGCCCACACCAGCCGCCATGTACTGCAGTTCCGAGGTCGACAGTGAGTCTTCACCCCACGTGTGGAGCCTGCGCCGTGGAAACCGAAACACCTCATCACTTCGTGGTTGCCGAGCCGTCATATGACTTCCTGAGTCACACGGTCCCCGGCCGCAGCATGGGCCAATCTACATCGACTGTTCCTGTTTCCTAAAAACAGTGGTCCCATAGCCAGTGATGAAATTCTGCGAGTCCCGAATCCTGTGCTCTACGAGGTCACGTTTCTTCGCCATATGACGCCGTCCGCATTTGACCTCGATACTTCGCCGACTCCACAAAATTCGCTGCATCAGCACAGTGTGTGTTAAAAATAGATAGGTAATTTCAAAGCCTCCTAAATTATTTCTCAGTGCTAAATTCTTTTCACTGTTTTATACGCAATTTTTGTAATACCTACTGTTTCGTAACTTTTCTTTTCTGTTATTATTTAAATTTACTACAAATTTACATTTATTTTAAGTGGAGATATTTTCTTATTCGACTTTTATATCATGTCAATGTGTTTTTGTAACTCTACCTATTTTGTTGTATTTCCAAATATCGTAATTTTGTTAACTTTTTATGCATCTGCCATTTTTATTGCATATTTCTATGTTTTGTCCTCTGATTTATATTTCATTTTAGAATCAAAAGTTCCATATACGTGACAACCTTTAATTGTGACTCTCAACTTATTATCTAGGTCATACTATTATTGTTTAAAACTGTCTTTGACTCAATGTGTAACGCGAATCTTGCACCGTAGGCAGTTCAAGTTCAGTGGCACCAGACATTCCAATGGTGTACTTAATGATATTCAACTGTCAACCTTACGTCTCTGTTTTTATTTCATTCTTTTACTATACGAGTAATATGTTAACATTATTTTAAAGGATTTTGTGCCAAAATAAATTATTTTATTTAAAGGTCACACGACAGGGTAACCAGTCCCAAAAAGGAGACCTCTAAATATTATTATCCATTAATTTTTGAAATTGTAAGTAATTTTCGCAGAATCTAGAATTGGCAGGTCACACAACAGGGTAACCAGTCCCAAAAGGAGACCTCTCTATTATATTCATTGGTCACACGACAGGGTAACCAGTCCCAAAAAGGAGACCTCTAAATATTATTATTCATTAATTTTTGAAACTAAGCAATTTTCGCAGTATGTAGAATTGGTAGGTCACACGACAGGGTAACCAGTCCCAAAAGGAGACCTCTCTATTATGTTCATTGGTCACACGACAGGGTAACCAGTCCCAAAAGGAGACCTCTAAATATTATTATTATTCATTAATATTTGAAACTGCAAGTAATTTTCGCAGTATCTAGAACTGGCAGGTCACACAACAGTGTAACCAGTCCCAAAAAGGAGACCTCGAAATATTATTATTCATTAATTTTTGAAACTAAGCAATTTTCGTAGTATGTAGAATTGGTAGGTCACACGACAGGGTAACCAGTCCCAAAAGGAGACCTCTGTACCTATACATATTAATTCCTGAAACATTTTTTTCTTTCACCTTGAAATATTAGGTCACACATCAGGGTAACCAGTCCCAAAAACCTCTTTATCATTATTGTTTATAGGTCACACGACAGGGTAACCAGTCCCAAAACGGAGACCTCAGGAAATTTCTAAACTCTTCCCTTATCTGCCTTTTTCTTTGTTTACAAATTTGATTTACAATATCACAGTCTTGTTTTCCACTTTAAATTTTGTGTGTTTCTAGTTCATGATTTTTTTTTTTTTTATAATTATTTCCCAAAACGGAAGCCCCTACCATATTTACTGAATCCGTCTTTGTTTCTGCTAATACTAAAGTAATTATTTCATGTACTTTTTCCGTCTAATAGGTACCTACCTATTTTTGTGTTTCACAATATTTTCTTTTTTTTTACTTATATTCCTGTTTAACAATGTTTTTTAAATATTCAACGAATTGAAAGTTATAAATAACACGTCAGGGTAGCCAGTCCCAGAAGGAGACCTCTGTATTAACTCCTCAGAACTCATTCAGTAAATGTCATAGTTTTATTTACTATTATTTTATTTTCTATTGTTCTATCTTGTATTTTATACTTGTCAGTGCTACTTGTCTCGACATTATGTCTCGAAGAAGTTTGTTTTTTACACCTGTTTCGTATTTCACTGTATATTGAGATTTTCTCTGTATTCATAAGTCTTTATCCGACTCAAAATAGTTTCATATCAAGATTTTGTTTTATGCTTTGGTATTCTAAAATACTGATTTGTTAATTATATTATCTAAAGTATTTTTCTAATTTCTCTGTATTCATAACTGTCTTTATCCGACTTTGAATAGTTTCATATCAAGATTATTTAATGCTTTGGTATTCTGAAGTACTGATTTGTTAATCATATTATCTAAAGTATTTTTTTTAACTAAGTTACTCGATTCTTATGTGTATTTTCTAAAGACTGTTTATTACCTCTTAATGTATTTGAAGTTACATGTTTGATCAGTAATCACGCTACTGTCTGTATTGTCCATGTTTCCCTAATCAGCAAACTTTTATTTATCAATGCTTTGGTTTTCCTTTTTGTATTGTGTTCAGTCTTGCCTTATTGCAATATCTCGATGTAGTCAAGTCCTCAATTTTAATTAGTTTTGTATAACTTCGCTTATCACTTGTTAAAAGGGATAAGCTTCGTCAAAAAGGGGGAGCTGTTATGTCCGGTTCCCCGCCTCACTTACATTTTGTCATTGTCAGCACTAAAGAGCAAATAAAAGTGTTTTTCCGCGCACATCGCGCAGCAGTCATAACATAGCAGTCACAACAGTCACAGCAGTCACAGTAGTCAAGAGCAGTCATGCATAGTCTTTAACATCAGTAATTAGACTTAGTATCAAGATGTAGTCCGTTTTAGTAACTCTGTTTCCAAATTATTATTAATGTGTTTCGGTGCCATCAATAAACTGCAAATGTGTACGTGGTGATGTGATTTTCAACCCCCGGAGTCTGCGCTGCCTAACAGTACACATTTTTACAAACTAATCTCAGAGATAATTAAAACTGTTTTTATACGGATTTATGCTCGTTTATTACATTTTTACAATTTTCCAACGTTTCGGCACTTTTTCAGGTGCCGTGGTCCCGGATGACACGGCACCTGAAAAAGTGCCGAAACGTTGGAAAATTGTAAAAATGTAATAAACGAGCATAAATCCGTATAAAAACAGTTTTAATTATGTCTACTGCTCGTGTTAACCTTAGAAAATACTAATCTCAGAGAGGTAACAATAATTTTATAAAAAAAGATAACAATAATTAAAGGAGCGGTGATAGCCCAGCGGGTATCACAATGGACTCGGAAGCGAGAGACCCAGGTTCGATTCCCAGTGCGTGCACGTGCCAATGACTTTATTTTCTAAGTCACGTACATTTGTGAAGCTATAGTAGCAATACCACTCTCTAACTGTGAAGGAAAACATCGTGAGGAAACCTGGGTGTTCAAATACCTCAGCGCTTGAAATTGCCAATACGCGGTGGGCCTGAGTGGTAATTAACCCCATAATCTCTCTCTGAGAGAAGACCTCGCAGTGGGACGTTCATAGGCTAGATAAAAATAGATATAAAAAATATTTATTGTCTTCTTAACTTACCTTGAGGAGTACCTATTACTAAAGTGTATTACTTTAAATGACAGGATACGCAATAATCTGATTAGAGAACGTTGTGGACTGAAAGAGGATGTAGTGACTAGAATTGAGAAAGGAATATTGCGTTGGTTTGGACATGTAGAGATGATGAAGAAAGAAAGATTGACGAAACAAATATAACATATTTTAAACTTTCGCGACTTGAAAACATTGTTAGAATATTTTCGGGGCTTAATCGCGTTGTAATTTAGTGCTATTTTTGAAACAAATATATATGGCGAATGTGAGAAGAAGGGCGGATAAAGGACGTCCCAGGCGGACATACATCGACCAAATAGGGGATGTATTAGCAAAGAGGAAGATAAAAAGTACCCGGAATCGGCGTGCGCGCATGCAACGACTTATACCAATAAACGTTGATGAAGCGAGGGTAATCTGTCAGAATCGTGGCAAGTGGCAGTCTCTGGTCTCTGCCTACCCCTCTGGGATACAGGCGTGAGGTTATGTATGTATGTATGTATGTATGTATGTATGTAAGGGTGTATGTATGTATGTATGTATGTATGTATGTATGTATGTATGTATGTATGTATGTATGTATGTATGTATGTATGTATGTATGTATGTATGTATGTATGTATGTATGTATGGATGTATGTATGTATGTATGTATGTATGTATGTATGTATGTATGTATGTATGTATGTATGTATGTATGTATGTATGTATGTATGTATGTATGTATGTATGTATGCATGTTATTTTGTAACAAACTGTCAGCATCACTAAAACTTAGTATATATTCATTTTTCTGTCGGTCTTAATAGCATTAGTAGGTTAAGACATGGCCGTCTTAACCTACTATATGCTGAACAAAATGCTGAAACAACTTGGAATAGCTATGCTGTGCAGTAAAACCAAAGGGAATTGCAAAACTATTCATAGTAACAATTTATTATTCAATACTACTGCATAGGTCGATGTACGTTCGCTTAGGGTGACCACAATTATTATTTTACAGAGGCTTACATTTTTAAAAACTATACCGATTTATACCTTGCAAGTTAAATAACCATCAGAGAAACGACAACCGTTGGAGTAAACATGTTCTTGAGTGGAGACTGCGACTCGGCAAGCGTGGTGTGGGACGCCCTCCGACCATATTGGATGACGATCTGCGAAAAACTGCCGGCAGATACTGGATGCGGCAAGCTGAAGACAGGGCGCTATGGCGCTCATTAGGGGAGGCCTATGTCCAGCAGTGGACTACATAATATAGCCTGAAGAAGAAGATGAGTTGAACAACGCTTAAGTTAAGCTAAGTTGACGAGTTGAAGCTGAAAAAAATATTTAATTGCTCATAAAAAAATATGTAAAAAAGCAAACTTTATGTAATTGCATCAAACCAATACGTGCCATTGTATCTCTGTATAAGAAAGTGGCCTCAGCCTGGTTGTGTTTTCATGTTTGTGATGTCCATGCCTGGTTACCTTGGGACCAGGTTAAATGATTGTGTTATGTGGAAGTTATTACTATTATATTATAAGAGAATAAAAATTGTGCAATTGGCAGACTTATTGCTAGTAGTGATTTCTTCCAGTCGACCAAGAATATAAGTACAAAGTAATTTTGTCTCTTTTTTCTCTATTATTTTACTTATGCTCATTCATTACACTATAACAATTTTATACAAAGAAATTTTATATATACAAAGCGTCCCCCGGACATGGCACATGGAGGAAAAGTGTCATGAATATTGCTGTTTGAATAGGCACTTCACCGCCTGGAATTTAACAATATCTATCTTCTGTATAACTTGGTCAACATAGCGATGGATTGGATTGGAACCTAGTATCGATCGATAGAACAGTCCTCCGATGTACACAAATCATGGCCGCCCTGGCTAAGCGCAGGCTAAGCACATTTACAGTACTGCTACGCTATTTTCATATTCATAGCCCGCTATTTCATTGTTTGCCTTCAACGTAATACGCAAGCATCTCAAGGTGCAGTCAGACATATCGGGTGTTAATTTACTCACGCTTCCGAGAGTCTCATGTATTCTCTGCATCATCACAAACATTTTCTACGAGCTAACGATGCCTGGTAAATTGACGGCAAAAGCGATATTCAGGGTAGAAGTCGCACTTTGTTTTGCATGACTGAAACTTTAGTCAATCAGTTTTTTAGGCGTTTTTTATGTAGTCTCTAAAAGTAGCACTGCAAGGTACAATCCTTCTCTCAGAGAGAGAGTGCGGGGCTAATTACCACGCGTGCCTATTGCGGATTGGCAATTTCAGGTATTTGAACACCCTAGTTTTTTCACGGAACCGGCAATCGTTGGAGTAAGCGTGTTCTTGGGTGGAGACCACAAATGTACCTGACTTAGAAAACAAAGTCATTGGTACATGTCCGCACTGGAAATCGAACCTGGGTCTCTCGCTTCAGTGTCCATTGTACTACCCACTTGGCTACCATCGCATAAAGCCAAAAAATATACAAAAAATAAACTTAGTAGCTTTGTGGCGCATTTGTGGCGTGTTTTACTGTCGCTAGCACAGTACGGCACAGGCGACTCCACATAAAACACTCCTCAGAGGCAGTTTACATGGTAAGACGTAACTACACGTTGTTTAAACTGCCCCAAGGAGTATTTTACCGAGGAATGTTTAAGAAATAGCACCAAAAACTCTATACTGTAAAAGACGGTAAACTATTTCAAAACTACATTAAGGCGCTAGACGCTGCTAACTAGCGCAACCAATAAAAAAACAAAATCTCTTCTTTTATAACGCGTCCTTGGAAAAGTGGACCTAATAAATCTTAGTAGATAGTTATAAAGGGTTCTTCCACGTAGTCGAACTATTTTGTCAAACTGATTTGACCACGTGGAAAATTCGTTCCTCGTGGTCAAATTTAAGTAATGATCCTTCCTGTATCCAAATCCACCATCCAAGTCCTAGGTGGTTTACCATAAGTTCTAGGCTTTCGATCGATATCAACCCTTTATATGTCCTCATTGTTGGGGCACGGGTCTCTTCGTCTATCGCAGGAAGATTAGGCCTTACTCCACCACGGGGGCCAAGTCCGGGTTAGTGGAGGATTGTAAGACAGTGGGGGGCCTTAATGTCAGAAGTTATCAAGCCGCCCATAAGGCCGCTGACATGGCATAACGACGGCCATTACATGACACTTTTCAGCAATATTCATGACACTTTTCCTCCATGTGCCATGTCCGGGGGACGCTTTGTATATATAAAATTTCTTTGTATAAAATTGTTATAGTGTAATGAATGAGCATAAGTAAAATAATAGAGAAAAAAGAGACAAAATTACTTTGTACTTATATTCTTGGTCGACTGGAAGAAATCACTACTAGCAATAAGTCTGCCAATTGCACAATTTTTATTCTCTTATAATATAATAGTAATAACTTCCACATAACACAATCATTTAACCTGGTCCCAAGGTAACCAGGCATGGACATCACAAACATGAAAACACAACCAGGCTGAGGCCACTTTCTTATACAGAGATACAATGGCACGTATTGGTTTGATGCAATTACATAAAGTTTGCTTTTTTACATATTTTTTTATGAGCAATTAAATATTTTTTTCAGCTTCAACTCGTCAACTTAGCTTAACTTAAGCGTTGTTCAACTCATCTTCTTCTTCAGGCTATATTATGTAGTCCACTGCTGGACATAGGCCTCCCCTAATGAGCGCCATAGCGCCCTGTCTTCAGCTTGCCGCATCCAGTATCTGCCGGCAGTTTTTCGCAGATCGTCATCCAATATGGTCGGAGGGCGTCCCACACCACGCTTGCCGAGTCGCAGTCTCCACTCAAGAACATGTTTACTCCAACGGTTGTCGTTTCTCTGATGGTTATTTAACTTGCAAGGTATAAATCGGTATAGTTTTTAAAAATGTAAGCCTCTGTAAAATAATAATTGTGGTCACCCTAAGCGAACGTACATCGACCTATGCAGTAGTATTGAATAATAAATTGTTACTATGAATAGTTTTGCAATTCCCTTTGGTTTTACTGCACAGCATAGCTATTCCAAGTTGTTTCAGCATTTTGTTCAGCATATAGTAGGTTAAGACGGCCATGTCTTAACCTACTAATGCTATTAAGACCGACAGAAAAATGAATATATACTAAGTTTTAGTGATGCTGACAGTTTGTTACAAAATAACATGCATACATACATACATACATACATACATACATACATACATACATACATACATACATACATACATACATACATACATACATACATACATACATACATACATACATACATACATACATACATACATACATACATACATACATACATACATACATACATACATACATACATACATACATACATACATACATACATACATACATACATACATACATACATACATACATACATACATACATACATACATACATACATACATACATACATACATACATACATACATACATACATACATACATACATACATACATACATACATACATACATACATACATACATACATACATACATACATACATACATACATACATACATACATACATACATACATACATACATACATACATACATACATACATACATACACCCTTACATACATACATACATACATACATACATACATAACCTCACGCCTGTATCCCAGAGGGGTAGGCAGAGACCAGAGACTGCCACTTGCCACGATTCTGACAGATTACCCTCGCTTCATCAACGTTTATTGGTATAAGTCGTTGCATGCGCGCACGCCGATTCCGGGTACTTTTTATCTTCCTCTTTGCTAATACATCCCCTATTTGGTCGATGTATGTCCGCCTGGGACGTCCTTTATCCGCCCTTCTTCTCACATTCGCCATATATATTTGTTTCAAAAATAGCACTAAATTACAACGCGATTAAGCCCCGAAAATATTCTAACAATGTTTTCAAGTCGCGAAAGTTTAAAATATGTTATATTTGTTTCGTCAATCTTTCTTTCTTCATCATCTCTACATGTCCAAACCAACGCAATATTCCTTTCTCAATTCTAGTCACTACATCCTCTTTCAGTCCACAACGTTCTCTAATCAGATTATTGCGTATCCTGTCATTTAAAGTAATACACTTTAGTAATAGGTACTCCTCAAGGTAAGTTAAGAAGACAATAAATATTTTTTATATCTATTTTTATCTAGCCTATGAACGTCCCACTGCGAGGTCTTCTCTCAGAGAGAGATTATGGGGTTAATTACCACTCAGGCCCACCGCGTATTGGCAATTTCAAGCGCTGAGGTATTTGAACACCCAGGTTTCCTCACGATGTTTTCCTTCACAGTTAGAGAGTGGTATTGCTACTATAGCTTCACAAATGTACGTGACTTAGAAAATAAAGTCATTGGCACGTGCACGCACTGGGAATCGAACCTGGGTCTCTCGCTTCCGAGTCCATTGTGATACCCGCTGGGCTATCACCGCTCCTTTAATTATTGTTATCTTTTTTTATAAAATTATTGTTACCTCTCTGAGATTAGTTTGTAAAAATGTGTACTGTTAGGCAGCGCAGACTCCGGGGGTTGAAAATCACATCACCACGTACACATTTGCAGTTTATTGATGGCACCGAAACACATTAATAATAATTTGGAAACAGAGTTACTAAAACGGACTACATCTTGATACTAAGTCTAATTACTGATGTTAAAGACTATGCATGACTGCTCTTGACTACTGTGACTGCTGTGACTGTTGTGACTGCTATGTTATGACTGCTGCGCGATGTGCGCGGAAAAACACTTTTATTTGCTCTTTAGTGCTGACAATGACAAAATGTAAGTGAGGCGGGGAACCGGACATAACAGCTCCCCCTTTTTGACGAAGCTTATCCCTTTTAACAAGTGATAAGCGAAGTTATACAAAACTAATTAAAATTGAGGACTTGACTACATCGAGATATTGCAATAAGGCAAGACTGAACACAATACAAAAAGGAAAACCAAAGCATTGATAAATAAAAGTTTGCTGATTAGGGAAACATGGACAATACAGACAGTAGCGTGATTACTGATCAAACATGTAACTTCAAATACATTAAGAGGTAATAAACAGTCTTTAGAAAATACACATAAGAATCGAGTAACTTAGTTAAAAAAAATACTTTAGATAATATGATTAACAAATCAGTACTTCAGAATACCAAAGCATTAAATAATCTTGATATGAAACTATTCAAAGTCGGATAAAGACAGTTATGAATACAGAGAAATTAGAAAAATACTTTAGATAATATAATTAACAAATCAGTATTTTAGAATACCAAAGCATAAAACAAAATCTTGATATGAAACTATTTTGAGTCGGATAAAGACTTATGAATACAGAGAAAATCTCAATATACAGTGAAATACGAAACAGGTGTAAAAAACAAACTTCTTCGAGACATAATGTCGAGACAAGTAGCACTGACAAGTATAAAATACAAGATAGAACAATAGAAAATAAAATAATAGTAAATAAAACTATGACATTTACTGAATGAGTTCTGAGGAGTTAATACAGAGGTCTCCTTCTGGGACTGGCTACCCTGACGTGTTATTTATAACTTTCAATTCGTTGAATATTTAAAAAACATTGTTAAACAGGAATATAAGTAAAAAAAAAGAAAATATTGTGAAACACAAAAATAGGTAGGTACCTATTAGACGGAAAAAGTACATGAAATAATTACTTTAGTATTAGCAGAAACAAAGACGGATTCAGTAAATATGGTAGGGGCTTCCGTTTTGGGAAATAATTATAAAAAAAAAAAAAATCATGAACTAGAAACACACAAAATTTAAAGTGGAAAACAAGACTGTGATATTGTAAATCAAATTTGTAAACAAAGAAAAAGGCAGATAAGGGAAGAGTTTAGAAATTTCCTGAGGTCTCCGTTTTGGGACTGGTTACCCTGTCGTGTGACCTATAAACAATAATGATAAAGAGGTTTTTGGGACTGGTTACCCTGATGTGTGACCTAATATTTCAAGGTGAAAGAAAAAAATGTTTCAGGAATTAATATGTATAGGTACAGAGGTCTCCTTTTGGGACTGGTTACCCTGTCGTGTGACCTACCAATTCTACATACTACGAAAATTGCTTAGTTTCAAAAATTAATGAATAATAATATTTCGAGGTCTCCTTTTTGGGACTGGTTACACTGTTGTGTGACCTGCCAGTTCTAGATACTGCGAAAATTACTTGCAGTTTCAAATATTAATGAATAATAATAATATTTAGAGGTCTCCTTTTGGGACTGGTTACCCTGTCGTGTGACCAATGAACATAATAGAGAGGTCTCCTTTTGGGACTGGTTACCCTGTCGTGTGACCTACCAATTCTACATACTGCGAAAATTGCTTAGTTTCAAAAATTAATGAATAATAATATTTAGAGGTCTCCTTTTTGGGACTGGTTACCCTGTCGTGTGACCAATGAATATAATAGAGAGGTCTCCTTTTGGGACTGGTTACCCTGTTGTGTGACCTGCCAATTCTAGATTCTGCGAAAATTACTTACAATTTCAAAAATTAATGGATAATAATATTTAGAGGTCTCCTTTTTGGGACTGGTTACCCTGTCGTGTGACCTTTAAATAAAATAATTTATTTTGGCACAAAATCCTTTAAAATAATGTTAACATATTACTCGTATAGTAAAAGAATGAAATAAAAACAGAGACGTAAGGTTGACAGTTGAATATCATTAAGTACACCATTGGAATGTCTGGTGCCACTGAACTTGAACTGCCTACGGTGCAAGATTCGCGTTACACATTGAGTCAAAGACAGTTTTAAACAATAATAGTATGACCTAGATAATAAGTTGAGAGTCACAATTAAAGGTTGTCACGTATATGGAACTTTTGATTCTAAAATGAAATATAAATCAGAGGACAAAACATAGAAATATGCAATAAAAATGGCAGATGCATAAAAAGTTAACAAAATTACGATATTTGGAAATACAACAAAATAGGTAGAGTTACAAAAACACATTGACATGATATAAAAGTCGAATAAGAAAATATCTCCACTTAAAATAAATGTAAATTTGTAGTAAATTTAAATAATAACAGAAAAGAAAAGTTACGAAACAGTAGGTATTACAAAAATTGCGTATAAAACAGTGAAAAGAATTTAGCACTGAGAAATAATTTAGGAGGCTTTGAAATTACCTATCTATTTTTAACACACACTGTGCTGATGCAGCGAATTTTGTGGAGTCGGCGAAGTATCGAGGTCAAATGCGGACGGCGTCATATGGCGAAGAAACGTGACCTCGTAGAGCACAGGATTCGGGACTCGCAGAATTTCATCACTGGCTATGGGACCACTGTTTTTAGGAAACAGGAACAGTCGATGTAGATTGGCCCATGCTGCGGCCGGGGACCGTGTGACTCAGGAAGTCATATGACGGCTCGGCAACCACGAAGTGATGAGGTGTTTCGGTTTCCACGGCGCAGGCTCCACACGTGGGGTGAAGACTCACTGTCGACCTCGGAACTGCAGTACATGGCGGCTGGTGTGGGCTCAAGCGCATGGGGCTGAGGCTTACCGTCGACCAAACATGATACGGGCTTCACTCGGGGGGTGAGAGCTTAACCTCGGAGCTGAGCGGCCGAGTTCTTGGTACAAGCTAAGCGAATTAGCTCAGTACCTATATCGCACTTCTGACACCAGTTGTTAGGCAGCGCAGGCTCCGGGGGTTGAAAATCACATCACCACGTACACATTTGCAGTTTATTGATGGCACCGAAACACATTAATAATAATTTGGAAACAGAGTTACTAAAACGGACTACATCTTGATACTAAGTCTAATTACTGATGTTAAAGACTATGCATGACTGCTCTTGACTACTGTGACTGCTGTGACTGTTGTGACTGCTATGTTATGACTGCTGCGCGATGTGCGCGGAAAAACACTTTTATTTGCTCTTTAGTGCTGACAATGACAAAATGTAAGTGAGGCGGGGAACCGGACATAACAGTACGTTAAAAATCTATTTAGAGGCTAAAAATTCCACCCATGCCGGGATTCGAACCCGCGACTTCTGGCTATCCGTGCCAGCGCTCTTCCAACTGAGCATCTATTAGATGCTCTATTAGATGTCGCTGCCTGTACGTAATACAGAAAGTATTGTAAAGAGGTTTGAAATTTTACTGATGCTGGTGAGTCGCCCATTAGCTCAGTTGAAAGGGCGCTGGCAGTGAAAGCCAGAAGTCGCGGGTTCGAATCCGGCGTGAGTGGAATTTTAAGTCTCTTAATAGGTTTTTAAAAATAAGTCAGTGTTTTAAATCCTTTTAATATGCACTTTCCTCTAATATCGTTAAATCTTTGATTATTTGAAACTATCGTAACGCTTTTTATCGCACTGGCTGACTCGTAGTAGACCCCCAGGTGGTCGGAAAACTGAGTTATTTGCTTAGGCACAATTTCGTTTCATAAAGTTAAATTAATGGCTCAAGAAAAAACCCCGAAAGTCGAGCTACGTAAGGCTAACGATACACTGGGTGTCTGTTTTCTTAAATAAAAAAAAAAGATAAGATAAGAATATTCTTTATTGTACACTGGAAAAACAACAAATACAAAACAATTGCAAATATACATAGTACAATTGGCGGCCTTATTGCTAAAAGCAATTTCTTCCAGACAAAGGTACAAAACAAAAGTATTATAAAATAGAACGACGAATTGTACATTTTAGAAATAACTCTTTATAGTATTGGCAGCAGCTTAGCGACATTTGTAAATTTTATTCAAAAATGTAAAGGTGTTTTGCTAGAAGTATTAATGTAAAAAAAAGAACTGAGCCGATCACGTAGGTGGGCGAGACTTGCCGCCGAGTGGGTAAACAAATCATCGCAAACGAGAGCGGCCGAGAAGGCAATGGCGGGATGATCTCGACAAACTCTTACCGGAGTGGTCAGAGGTGGCAAATGACCGAAAATCTTGGTCTAAAAGGGGAGAGGCCTCCTGCAGTGGGACACCCGTATTATGGAAACTACATAAAAAAAATTAAGAAACTTCAGGTGCGTGAACCTGAAAAATACTTGACAGATATTTTTAACAGTGACAAAGTAAATGACAGCTGGCTCTCCGTCTGCTATCACTCTAAATGCCACTCAAGAAAGAAGTGGTGGGTCAAGCATCCCGCGATCCTCGCAACATTGGATTTACGTTACTACAGGGAAATATGCGCGGTCTTTCATGAAGGGAATTAATGAAAGTTTATTTTTAATTTCGCTCGAGCAATGAAAGACATCTTCATATTACACGCTTAAATTGCAACGGACAAGTCTGTTGCTACATTATGCTGAGTCGGGCCCATTTTGGGGGCTCAATACTTAAAACCTATGTATTAAATTATGTTGTTTTCGTGTTGTAAAGTTGATTTATTTTTTAACTGTGTCTTTTTTTAATCTTTTAATCTTTTTTTTTTGTAATTGGTTTGTGTGTTTTTTTGTTATGTTTTGAGTATTGTGTCGTCAAATAAATACATTTTCTTTCAAAAATTGTAAATGTATTTTTTTTCGAGAACAATTTATTCACTTCAACAAGTGATTGTGGTATCGACGTGTACCCACCGAGTAAGACATAAAGGGACCAAAGTCTCATATTAGCACGTTAATGAAATCTCTCTCTCTCTGATAGAAAGCTTCCGGGAGAGAGTAGGAGAGTCTAGAGGTCCAATCATGTTAAGATTTTTTCAAAGGTACGTAATACGAAGATAATCTCTCGCCTGCATCCCAGAGGGGTGGGCAAAAACCAGGCTTTGCCATTTGCCACAATCCTATCAGATCACCTTCGCTTCATCCACGTTCACTAGTCGTTTGCACGCACGCCAGTTCTGGGTACTTTTTATCTTGCCCTTAGGCTAATAAATATCTTTGTAAGGGACGTCCGCCTGGGACATCCCTTACCCTTCCACCCACTTTCTTAATTAATGTAGACTTAACGTCCAATGCGCATGAAGAGGTTTAGATAGTAAGGTGTAAGGCGTAGAGCCCCGTAGAGCCAACTGTTTAAATAGCAAGTCTGTGGTCAGTTTATATAGTCCTGGCCTTAAATACAATAACTATCGTTTATTCACTTAATCAAAATCAAATTACAACGGAGAGTCGAACGTTGAAGTGTTTTGTGTTCAGAGAGTTATGGGTCAATCAATATGTCGTCATTTCCAGCCGCAAAGCTAACTCTGTTCGCTGGTATCCTAACTAAACTAAATCTTTGACCCTATTAAGGTGGATTCATATCGTTATCGTTTCGTTATCAACCCTTGTATGCCCCCACTGCTGGGGCTTGGGTCTCTCCCTGCATCGCAGGAAGGGTAGGCCATACTACACCACGGGGGCGAAGTCTGGGTTGGTGGAGGATAATAAGACAGTGGCGAACCTTACTGTCAGAAGTTATCAAGCCGCCCATTGGGCCTCTGACATGGCTTAACAACTGCTATTACATAATAGCCGACAGCAACGGCTTAACGTGCCTTGCGAAGCACGAAAGCGCTAAGAAAAATGCCACTAGTGGTAGTCACGGGACGGTCACCCATCCTGCACCTGACCGCGCCTGTTGTTGCTTAACTCAAGTGATTGATTCCAAGGCCACGAGTGCTTCATAATTATGTTGCGCAATATTGCGCACCACCACGCGCGCACTGTGGGAAATGGCTAACTCGTGGCAGTTCGTGGGATTGGGGACGCGTGCGGTCCGCCGCGCCGGATCCAAAGTGACCTGGTGACTTCAAAGTTATGCTGCGGTCTATCTAGTGCGCACTGACATATTATTATTATTCATTGATACTTTGTCTCTTTTTATTTTCATAAAAAGGTATTTAATAAAGAGCACGAACCCACGGCCTTATTATTATTATTATTATTATTATTATTATTATTATTATTATTATTATTATTATTATTATTATTATTATTATTATTATTATTATTATTATTATTATTATTATTATTATTATTATTATTATTATTATTATTATTATTATTATTATTATTATTATTATTATTATTATTATTATTATTATTATTATTATTATTATTATTATTATTATTATTATTATTATTATTATTATTATTATTATTATTATTATTATTATTATTATTATTATTATTATTGTACCAGTAAATATGGTACAGTTGGCGGGCTTAATACTAAATAGTACATACACTATCGCATTATCTGTAGAGGCTCGGTACTGTCGCCCAGCCGTCCGTTCTATTCCGCTTCTGCAAGAATTGCTCTTCAAAAATGCTACACATAAAAATTTGTTACATGCGAACCATGTTTAAGCTTTTGCTTCAATGTTTAAAGCACTTTTAATTTAATATATCGAAATTACAAATTAAAATTGTATCCTAGTTGGCACTCTAAGTCTTCGCATTAAGTATATTTTCACTGTAACAATTTATAACACTGTCTGTTCCAAAATATAAATAAATAAAATATAACTTCTTTCATACGTTCTATTAGCACACTTTCTATGGAACATGTGATATAAATCCGAGGATTTCTCGACAGTAAAGTGGTTTCTGCAGTGCGTGATTCCGCGCACTTGAACGTGCGTAACCATTCACCGTGAGAATGCAGCTTTATGGAAGCAAACTGCTTGCAACTGTTGTTATTCAAATGCACACAAGCGTGCAGGGTCCAGCTACCCGTAGGCTGCGGTTTTGGCGGGAACTGCACCAAGATGGCCGCCAATTGAGACATTGCGTTTGGTGACCTAAACAGAACTACACTCTAATTGAACGTGCTTAACATCAAAGATGTGTCGTAAAAACGTACAAAGTGTAAATAATAAAACGCAAGACCCGAAAATGCTCTTCAGTCTCAAAATAATTTTTACACTTACATACAGGAACATACATTGCCTCTGGCCCCACACTAGGATACCCTGTGTCGTGGGAACCAGAAACAGCGACATCAGAAACATGTAAACATCCAAGACCTGAGGGTTTTTGTTTTGTCCCAGCCGGGGTTCGAACCCGGGGCCTCTCGCATGGTAGCCAGGTAGCCTCTCGCATGCGCTACCGCTGCGCCACAGCGGTCGTCAAATTAAACAACTTCCAACGAACAAAAATTTGGCAATTTCAATTGCTCTGTCATGGCAATCAAACGTGATACCACTGACCACCAAGGAATTAGAAATGCGAAACTTCATTCAAATTGTTTGCGAAGAGAACTCAGCAGAAAGAGTGGCGCTTTGATTCTGGGCGTAAGCGTGTCTTCCGTAGATCACTACGGTCAATTTTGTCAGCGCATACGGCTGCTGAACATAAATATAAAGTGGCTTTTACTCACGGGCTCTATTGGAAAATGCAATATTACGAGCCTCTCGAGGCTCGTGTCAATTTCATGGCCGACGTAGCGCATACAGCAAGGCATGTGCCGCCAGCACGCATAGATTACGCAGCACGCATGCAATACGCAGACTCGACGCTGGGAGAAGCAAAACTAGTTGAACTTGGACGACGATTACCTGAAGTAATAGTGAAGCTATCTGATGTGAGCGACTGTTACTAAAGTGATAGTGAAACTATCAAACTGGGGGCCGATTTTCGCCCATGAGAATTGAAAGCGTAGACGCAAAATATTCGAAGGATTAGACATTTATAGCATAAAAATAAGATAACTCGACAGAGTCATTAGAAATTTATTTTCTCATTCAGATTCAATGTAGCATGACTTTTTATGTAGAATCCCACTCATACGCCTTAGAGTCGCATGCGACTCATTTGCTAATGAACTGAGAATTGGATCCCTTTTAGTGATTGCCATATTCGAATATGAGCGACGGTTATGTGTGGTGACTATCAGACGGACGCGTAACGACTTTCTTTTCCAATTTTTTTTGAACAATAACTTACTTAAAATTACTAAAATTCATTTCTCGAATACTGAGAGACTATCGATGAGAACAGATCGACTTTTAGTAGAGTTTACGCTTTTTATTAATATTCCTTTGTCTGAATTGACATGTCTGCCAAAACCAGCTTTATTCTATGTCACTGACACGTAGCAGATTATATACCGGCGATGTGAGGACATGACGCGTTCGATAATAATGAATAAGGAATCAAGGATGATCTTTTAATACAATGTAATGTTTAAACAACCATAGACCAATAATTAGCGAGCTGAAGTGGCAGTGGGCTGGCCATGTCTCGCGAAGAACCGACAACCGTTGGAGTAAATGTGTTCTTGAGTGGAGACCGCGACTCGGCAAACGTAGTGTAGGACGACCTCCGACCAGGTGGGATGACGATCTGTGAAAAACTGCCGACAGATGCTGGATGCGGCAAGCTGAAGACAGGGCTCTATGGCGCTCATTAGGGAAGGGCTATGTCCAGCAGTGGACTAATACGAGTATAGCCTGAAGAAGAAGAAGACCTAGAGGTCAAGCCGATCGGCACTAGCTGGTATAAAACCACCGTTAGAAGTCGGCTGGCCTAAGAACACCGTGGTTGAGGACCTATGCTCCCCTAGGAGTTAAAGGACAGGAGAAGAAGAAGAAAAGTTGAAATCCCTCCTGTCGTTAGTATCTTGTTGACATTATGAGTTCAATAAGGCCTCCAATTGTACCTCTTCTTTTGTAACTGTTGTCTCTGTAATTATATTCTGGTGTGTACAATAAAGAATATTCTTATCTTATCTTATCTTATGAGTTCATGTAGTCTGTGTTCTGTGTCTTGTTTTAGAATATACCTCGCGCTCTAGAGAAGGCTTCGGTTTTCGCCGAAAGCACACGAGTGTAATACTACTTCCTGCTCTGTAAAAAACTTTTCTTCACTATTTTTAAAATAATGTAAAGTATTAGTTAGTTCAATCCGATAGAAGCCGAGGTATAGTATTTTCTAAGGTTAACACGAGCACTAGACATAATTATTATATTTTTATTTTTGCCAAAAAATTTTTGCCGAGGGTGCTTTAATGCTTTCAAAAAAACGCCTGCCACCTCAGTCATCCCAGACCACGGCACCTGTAAAAGTGCCTAAACGTCTGGAAATTGTAAAAATATAATAAAACGAGTGAAATCCGTATAAAAACTGTTTTAATCAAGCCGAGGTATATTCTAAAAGCTAACAGACTGTAATGTGACGCCTTTGCAACTTTGCAAATGTGACCACAGACATGAAACAAAACCGAAGAGCTGTTATTAGTCGGACATAATCTTCAGCCCACGCATTCAGATATGCTAGTGGCATTATTCCGAGCGGTTCCGTGCTTCGCAAGGCACGTTAAGCAGTTGGTGCCGGCTGCAGTCGTTAGATGTCAGTCGTTAAGCCAAGTCAGAAACTTCTTCTTAGAAACTTCGCCAATGCGGCTTGAAAACTTCTGACAGTGAGACCAGCCACTTGTCTTGCGAGCCTCCACCAATCCGGACTTGGCCCCCGTGGTGGAGTATGGCCTATACCTTCCTCAGGGAAGAGACCCGTGCCTCTCTGTAAGGACGTAATGGGTCGATAATGAAGAGGACAATGAAAAATATTGCGCCAACGGCAACAAAGAAACAAATTATCCAGAAAATATAAAATTTCACTGTCTAATAACCGTTTGACATCCGATAAGACTGTGCCGCCGCGCCGTAATGAAAAGCTCGCACCATGAAAATGTCAATTTTATTGTTACTTTCAATCAGTTACTCGTAAAAGGGCACCGCAAATTCCGGCTCGGTCGAGGCACAGAGTTAACATTACAGAACCACTGGTGACGCACAATTAGGACTTTTTCCTGATACACTTTTTATTTTTTAACTAAAACTGTCATAAGCTTTCACGTTGTTAACTTGATTCCGGATTCATCCACTTTTTTCATCCACTCCAGTTTTTTTGCCGAAAGAGTCTGACCGGGACCTCGAGCACGCCCGCTTCGATGACGAAAAAATAAACTGACTACATGTAAGTTATCTGTTTGAGTTTTCATTAACATAACATTTCCATACAAGCACATACATTGCACAACCCCACACTAGTATATCCTGTGTCGTGGAAACCAGAAACAGCGACGTCACGGGTTTTTTTGTCCCCAGGCGGGGTTCGAACCCGAGACCTCTCGCATGGTAGGCAGATACCGCTGCGCCACAGAGGTCGTTTTTGCTGGTGATCACAGTCCATCACGTCGCCGTGAAGAGCAGCTCTTTGGCCTCGAATTGAAAGAAGTTAGTTCAAGAATAAAATTTAATTCATAACGAACTTCAAAGTACACACTTATTGTACACACTTATTGTAACAGCTTAATAACGTAGGTACTTACTTGAAAAAGCTTTAAAACTTACTTACTTAAGTTGTGACGACATCACAAGTACAACAAAGAAAGGTAGGTACTCTGGATGCAGTTCATATTGTGTGAGAGAGGCAAACTGCAACACCTACGGACGTTGAGACAGACATACAAATGGACAAATATACCGACGGACGAATAAGTGACCCTATAAGGGTTTCGATTTTTTCTTTTGAGCTACGGACCTTTGAAAATAGAAAACCGATTCTAATATCAGGTAAAGCATGACAAAAACCAAAAACCTACTTAGAGTACGGTTCGGTTGGTGGGTAACGTTGGGGCCGGCGGAGTAGGCGTTGGGGTTTATGCACCTACAAGAGCCCTATTGGACACAAAAATGGAAAAAATCCTTTCAAAAATATGTTAGGACTTAAAAATTTTTTTGCAAACCCTTACTCGTTTATTGATTACCCTTACTGTGCTGTTCGTATGCCATGACCGCAGCAGTTTTAATGTTTTTTTTTCTACTTTTGTAAAGAAAGTAATAGCGCATTTAAAGTCCTTGATGTCATCGTGGAATCATATCAGTCAGGTTCCAAGCAAATGGTGTTTAGTATTTCTTAATAATTCGCGATACTCATTCACAGTCTCGGGTAGACTAAAGTGGCGAGTACAGTCAATTATTGTGGGAAGTCACTATTAATTTTTCGCAGCTGGACGAAATTAATAGTGACTACCCACAATAATTGACAGTACTACACTTCGGGAAATAAGGTAATTATGTACTACCTAATAAAATTAAATAATCGCGATTTGACCCGTTTAAAATATAACGGAGTTTAAGATAGTTCTTACGTGGAGAATGCTCTTACACATTGGGATGGACGGACGGACAGACTCCGTAGGCATGCCCCATTGAGTGCCCATGGAGTTTGGCAGCCATCAGCCACGGAACCATTTTTACCCAAAAAATTACGCATTATGTAAAAAACCAAACTCGGACTGAGTCCCCATATAGTTTGGCATACATCAGCCACGGAACCATTTTTACCCAAAAAATTACGCATTATGGAAAAAACTTAACTCGGACTGTGATTCTGTTGGCAGTCGCAACCAAATCAGCCATTGGCAATATTAATTTCGATTGGTCGATGACACGCGCATTGTCATAGCGATTGGACGTGGTTAGATGTTTTGAGTACACAACATTGTGTATTATTCACAAAAACATAACATGAACTCACGCCTAACCTGTACAATGGAGGAATAGGCAGATGCCACGATATCATTCGCACTTAATTTTAAATTAATTAAGCACCATAAATAGTTCAAAATTATATAATCCACTGCTATAAATGTTCTAGCGTGGGCTACAAATTACCTTAATTAACTAACAAAATAAGACACTCTTTTAAAAACCTATTTAGAGGCTAAAAATTCCACCCATGCCGGGACTCGAACCCGCGACCTCTGGCTATCCGTGCCAGCGCTCTTTCCAACTGAGGTAATGGGCGACTCACTGGCATCAGTGAAATTCCGAACCTCCTTACAATATTCTCTGTATCATTCCGATCTAAAAACCTAACTGCAAGGTGGGTACTCGGGGCTGCAAGTGATGCAAATTACTTCAGCCAGATGTCGCTGCCTGTACGTAATACAGAGAATATTGTAAGGAGGTTCGAAATTTTACTGATGCCGGTGAGTCGCCCATTAGCTCAGTTGGAAAGAGCGCTGGCACGGATAGCCAGAGGTCGCGGGTTCGAGTCCCGGCATGGGTAGAATTTTTAGCCTCTAAATAGGTTTTTAAAATTGTCCTTAGCACGGGTTAGTGCATTAAAAATAATATAAGACAACCTTGTTAAAATTTACAATCCGCTATTAGACATTGAAGTTTTAATTTACAGAAAAATTTCATTTGTTTATTTTTATACCCAGCCTATACCCAGCAGCGGGGTTACCGGGCTAATGATGATGAACTAACAAATTAAGACACTCTTAAAAACCTATTTAGAGGCTAAAAATTTCACCCATGCCGGGATTCGAACCCGCAACCTCTGGCTATCCGTGCCAGCGCTCTACCAATTGAGCTCAATTGGTAGAGCGCTGGGTAAATTTTTAGCCTCCAAATAGGTTTTTAAATTTGTCCTTAGCACGGGTTAGTGCATTAAAATAAAAATAGTATAAGACACTCTTGTTAAAATTTACATTGCGCTAAGTATTAATTAACAGAAAAATTTCATTTCTTTATTTTTATAACGACTTGAATTATTTTGCAGACGTATTACAGGCAGTTTGATGTTTTGTCTTTTTAGTCTGTGGTTTAATTTATTGCAGCGTTACAGTTGTATACTACCGGTCATTTCCTCACTGAGTGGGAAAAGTTACGTCTTGCATTCGAGCGCAACGATTTTGCACATCGTGCTCTTTTATTTCCCACGCTATCGCTCAGGATTCTAATTTTTAGAATTATTTTAAAATCCTTGGCTTGCTCGATCATCAAATCTGACCACGCTTTGTAAGATTAGGTATAAATTATTTTTTAGTCTGTCTCATAGTCTGCACACACCTTTCCATCATTTTTTCAATATAGTTGCTCCCATTTATTTTTTATGTACAGCATATAAACGTTCACCACATTCGCATGTGACGTCACCACAGTCGGGCGAAATACCCCCTCTCTAGGCGAGACCAAAGCAATATTTCACCGATTCCAAACCGATTTGTGTCGAGCGATTCCGACCGTTTATTTCCACGGAAACCGACACGAGTGATTAAGTCGTAAAAAACCGGTAAAAAGTCCGGTAAATATCGATCTCTTATCCGGGATTATTCTGTTGTCTTTTATTTCCCTTTTTGTCGCTGTTCTCACATAGCACTGAACAGAAGTTCTTTTGAAGTGTTTCAAGCAAAAGGGTGCCAAGGATACATGAATCCTGCACAGATATTAATCCAGCTTTATGTCTGTGGGCTCCTGTGTCTAAAGAACTACTTATCGAGATTACAAATGGTCAGCGAAGTGTTGCAACGATAAACTAAGAGAAACTTAAACGGCTCTATTTATAAAACAACGATTTCACTAAAACAGTCCTAAGTTAGACTTACGGCGATCTTAAGACATGTCCTAAATTATGATTAATCAAGTAAAACACAGCCTCGGTGGCGCAGCGGTTTGGCACGCTGACTGTAAAACCGAAGGTCTCGGGGTTCGATCCCGGCCGGTTCAAACTAGGAAATGAACTATTCTAGTTTGTCACGGGTCTTGGATGTTATCTATGTATTTATTGTATTAAATCTATCGTTGAGTTAGCACCTATAACACATGTCATTAAGTTGTACTTAGTATAGGGCTAACGAGATCTGTGTATTATGTCCATGAATAATTATTTATTATATTTATTTATTTAAAATCACCCTTTTAGTCACATCTGTCGCAGAACCGATGATCGTTGGAGCAGACGGGTCTTCGAATGGAGACCACGACTCGGCAAGCGTAGTGTAGGACGCCCTCCGGCCAGATGGACCGACGACCTGAAAAAGGTGGCTGGTGGTGACTGGATGGCGAAAACGGGAGATCGGGTCTTGTGGCGCACCCTGGGGGAGGCTTATGTCCAGCAGTGGACTGCAATAGGCTGAAATGATGATGATGATGACCCTTTTAGTCACCTTCCACAAGCTAAAGTTGCAAATGAATGTCTGATACAGACTACATTAAGTTCATGAATTGAATGTATGTTCATTGAATGTACATCAGAGCACAGATTAATCACAGATAGGTAGAGAACAATTTATTGAACAAAAAGAAAAAAAACTACAATTTAGGTTTAGTGCGTGCCTAGCTTGTGGCGTTTTTTAATCTTTATAGATTCGTTTCATACAATTTCATACAGTAAAGTGTACTCTATATTTTTTGTCTGACCTGGTAAATCTGCTGTCAACTGAAATATTTTAAAAACCTATTTAGAGGCTAAAAATTCCACTCATGCCGGGATTCCAACCCGTGACCTCTGCTATCCGTGCCAGATACGGTTAGCCAGAGGTCGCGGGTCCCGGCATGGGTGGAATTTTTAGCCTCTAAATAGGGTTTTAAAATTAGCACGGGTTAGTGATATGATATTGGCCTTTTGCATCTACTTAATGAGATGATTTATACAGCGTACAGTGGTATCTTCACTCACACTAGATGGGTGAAGGGACCACTCCGACACAGTTGTGCCTGGGACATGGTTTTATAGATGGTGTAGGCTTGCCCAGCACCTATACCATCCTGACAGCCTAGTTGGCCTAGCCCACAGGAAAGACTAGTCAATACGTGCGGAGCCAACAAAGCCGCGGGTTTCCTCACGATGTTTTCCTTCACCGTTAGCGCGTGTGGTATTGCGACTACAAATTCGCAAATGTACGTAACTTTGAAATTAAACGAAGTCATTGATTGGTACATGCCCGCACTCGGGATCGAACCTGGGGCTCTCGCTTGCCAGTCCATGGTTTATTGGTCCATGGTCCACGGGTTAGTGCATTAAAAAGAATATACCTAACTGAAGTATTCCTCAAACAAAAAAAATGGTTAAGTCAAGTTTAATGAGGAATATCGAAATAAAATTAAATATGCACTTACAGAGTATGTATTATATGTATGTATATTAGTTAACACTGTAATGTAGTTTAATAAATAAATAAAATAAAATATTGAACGTATCGTTATAATAAACGTATGGATAAATGAAAAGTCGACGTTTTAAGTATTCGATATAAAAATGTTAACTTTTAGAATACACCTCGGCTGAGCAATCAAAACCCGATTATATTGCAATAAGGTAAGGTTTATTTTGTATTGTTATTTACAACTTTACATAACTTTTCAAAATAGTGAAGAAAAGTTTTATACAGCGCAGGAAGTAGTATTACACTCGTTTGCTTTCGGCGAAACCCGAAGCCTACTCTAGAGCCCGAGGTATATTCTAAAAGCTAACAGACTGTACATTGATGCAGCGATCTTTTAATCGTTCGGTTTATAAAGCTCTCGATGTAATGAACGGTCGATATAAAGTTGTCGATCGATGCAATCGATGTATTGTTATTCGATTCGGGGTAGGGGACCCATCTAAAACAATATCCCAGCACCCCAATGTCCGAGTGGTCTGTTCAGCCATCTAGTGTGAGTGAGGGTGCCACTAGACGCTGTCTAAATCATCTCATTACGTAGATGCAAAGGTCAAAGATTTTTTTGTTCAAAATAGGTCTGTAAGCTTTTAGAATATACTTCGGCTACTATCGGATAGAATCGGATATATTCGTGTAATAGAAATATCGGAACAAATATGACACTTAATTTCAAAATCGGAACTAATATGACACTTAATTTCGAAATCGGAACTAATATGGCACTTAATTTTTTAATCAGAACTCGATCATCAGTACGAAAACCGGCGAAAATTGGCGAAAACTGAAGCCTACCCTAGAGCCCGAGGTATATTCTAAAAGCTAACAGACTATAGAAGCCTTTTGAAATTGCCTTCTGTGTACCTTGATCGGTCGCTGTTGTGATGCAACGAGGGAGATTAATGTTAAGTGGGGCTTTGGGAGTCATTTTTCACTTTGTGAAAGCCGACCGTTCGTTCAGATTTTCAAAGTTACGAATGGTTAATTGTTTACGTATTATTATACTTTCTTGCACACGAAACATTAAACAGAACATCTCATAAGAAACAATATGTACAAAGGCGAGGTTATCTCTGTAAGAGATTTCTTCCAGCAAACCTTGGAGGGTCGGATCAACAGTGAAAAACTGGTCTATAATACGTGTACAAAATAAACTACATAGACTGCAAAAACCCTTAACAATAAACTAAGCATAAATAATACACTATATAGACTAAATACCTGTAAGTATAATAAATAAAATACATAGTACATAAGTTATTATAGAGATAAATAGAACTCTTTCAACTGCTTCTTAAATGTACCCATTGTGGGACTAGCGCATATTTTCTGTGGCAGTGTATTCCACGCCCAAACCGAATGGACCGTGAAGGAGTCATCGTAAGCGCCAGTGTTTCGTACGTACTAAAGATACATATACCTATATTTTTTATTTCATTTTTAAGTTAAAATCTTACAGCCCTACGATCTACTAGTAAGTCATAAGTCATCATCAGCAGATGGCCAGTAATTCCCACAAGACTACAGCATAAAAGTAAAGTTTGACCAGCTGCCGACTGTACAAGGAAACAATTTCATCGTATGACGCAGCAGGGAAATAACCAATCCAATGTTGTGTCACTTGCAAATCCCGAGTCTATCTTTGTGTTGATTATTTCCATCACTCCCGGAGCTGCGGGTACATTTTTTCATCCAATCAATCTGCGGAGGTACACAGTACGCAGGCCCGGATTTCCGCCTAGGCTAGGGGCCCCAGATACCATAAGTTTCCTGCCTGAGGTGGGCGGAAATCGATTTATAGAACTAGATATTACGTCGCTTAAGGGTGCTAACTAGCGATACCAATAAATTAGCATAACCTGTTTTATAAAACACCTTTTTTTTCAAAAAGATAACATCAAAAATCTTAACCACTATAAGAACTATTTTTAAATCCTACAGCTTAGAACTTAGGACCAACAACCTTGAAGTTTAATCTATATCCGCCAAAACAGCCATTTTAGGCGACTAGGATATCGATACGACGTTTTTGGCTGTATTTTATAAAAAATGTTATTTATTTATTTCTATTTTGGCAACAGACAGTCACAGTGTTATAAATTGTTACAGTGAAAATATACTTAATGCAAAGAAGAGTACCAACTACGATACAATTTAAGAGTTACCTACCTAACCGTTTATGGTAACTAGTACACAAGATAACCACGTTTATGATGATAAGTAAAATTGAGCATTTATACATATAATAGAGGGAGAAAAAAAAGACAAAGCGGGTAATATACTCCACTGCAACTCTAATGGGTTACAATCCAGTTGCAATGGATCACCTCACAACATTTTCTACTGAGTTATCATATCACAGATATTAAGATTTAGAAAAATGAAAATGAAAAAAATCTTTGTTTGACCGCCACATAAAATCCAACTTTGCTTATAATATATCTATTATAACAGGTTCAAACAAGAAGAGACATAGATTTAATAAAAATAACGCTAATAACTAACATATGAATGTTTGTTTACAAAAGGTGGGTAGTTAGCAAAAATTGGATTTACCAGTTCACAGCGACTCCACACTAGGCATACCTGTGTTGTGGACGACGCTCACAATTTGAGTGCTAAGTACGAAGCGGGCGCATAAGCGATAGCGATTCGGTTATTACATTTTTAGATGTTTACTTTTTGAAAAATACGTACTGTAAGACAAGTTAAGATTTTTATTCCATTGGTGGCGCTAGTTAGCACCCCAAAGCGCCTTTAGTACCTTATCTCTGTAAATTATTGATGAACAATAAAGCGTTAGGTATCTGCGCCGCAAATAAATAGGTACACATTTAAAAATTCGAGGATGTTGATAATTATGCTATCTGGCATTAAGCTCATCTTTGTACAAAATTATTTTAGTGCAATAATGTTAAATAAGTGATAAAGAACAATAAATAAATAATATAAATAAATATTCATGGACATGTTACTCAGATCTCGTTAGCCCTGATTTGATTTGAATCCAGATGTGGAGTTTTTTTTTCCGCTGCCTTTTTCTCCACTACAATGCGGCCCGAAGGCAGCGGCTCATATTTTACATTGTACATTGACATTCAGCAAACAGAATGTAAGTTCTTTACATTGAAATAATTTGATTTGGATTGGATTTGGATTAACTTACTTCAGAGCGAAACCTGTCGGACTTTTGCGACAAAAACTTAAGTAAGTTTGTGATTAATCACGAAAGTTTTATTTTAATAAACTTGTGAAGAATTGTTGCTTTATTCAATTCAATGTATATTTTTGGGAGAAAAAAAAATTATTCAACTATTTCGCTTAGGTAGGTACTTGAATAGTGCGGCCACGTAGTATTCGTACAGTCAGTAATTAAAAACATAATTTTGTAATGTACGTTCAATAAATAAGACCTGTCTATCTACAAACTATAATGACATTAACCACTCTTTTTCACAAAAAGAAGTTTCGTCCTTCTTAGCTTAGACTGCATTACACTATTTTTATTTTTAATGCACTAACCCGTGCTAAGGAACAAATTTAAAAACCTATTTAGAGGCTAAAAATTTCACCCATGCCGGGATTCGAACCCGCAACCTCTAAATAGGTTTTTAAATTTGTTCCTTAGCATGGGTTAGTGCATTACAAATAAAAATTGTGTAATCATGTGAGTACAGTGATATCGTTCCGATGTTAAACCTAACTGCAAAGTAGGTAGTCGGGGCTGTAAGTGATGCAATTTGCTTAAGTCAGATGTCGCTGCCTGTACGTAATACAGAGAATATTGTAAAGAGGTTCGAAATTTCACTGATGCCGTGAGTCGCCCATTGGCTCAATTGGTAGAGCGCTGGTACGGATAGCCAGAGGTTGCGGGTTCGAATCCCGGCATGGGTGAAATTTTTAGCCTCTAAATAGGTTTTTAAATTAGACTGCATTACCTACTTATGACGTTAATTAATAAATTATATTTTATGTAGTGTGCATGTTATTTATTTACGAAATATATTAGGGATGAGGGGCCCCAGATGTCAAGTACCCAAGGGCCCTGCATCCCTTAGCCCGATCCTGGCTCGTGTACTCCATTGTGCAAATGGGTACAGACCGAAAATTCCTAATTTCGCAAATAGGAAATGGATAAAGCACAATAACTACTGAAAGCCATATGCGACCTGTAAATAACAAAAGGGTTGCGATAAAGAGGACACGAATGAACTTATTACTTATTGATCAGTAGGCAGAGCAAACTGAGACTTCAAATAAACAACAGTCCGAAGACGGAGATGTTAATAATTTTACCAGCTGACCGTGCACACGTTTTTCGACAAATATTTATCATGATAATAATAAGGCCTCTGTAACATCCACGTGAGGCAAGGGCCTTCTCTTAGAGAGAGAATGGGCTTAATTACCACGTGCGTGCCCACCGCGGATTGGTAATTTCAAGCGCTGTGAAAACCTCTGACACTCAGGTTTCCACACGACAATTTCCATATAGTTGACTAGTGGTATTGCTACTACACCCTCCCAAACATGTTTGATACATGTGGGATTCAATTGGGAGACAATTTTATATCTTCTGTAAAATACGACAACTTTTCAATTGAAAAAACGTATGTACAGCGCCACCAAGTTATCTGTGCAGGTGGGCAAAACTGTAACTACGGCGTTGTCATCTGCCATATTGAAAAGAAACATTCCGCTGTCTGTTGATTTATAGATATATTTTATTCTTTTTGTTGCACTAACCCGTGCTGAGGACAAAATTTCAAAACCTATTTAGAGGCTAAAAATTCCACCCAAAATTTCACTCGAACCCATCTGGCAGAAGTAATTTGCGTCATTTGCAGCCCCGAGTACCTACTTTGCAGTTACTTCAGACAGATGTCGCTTCCTGTAAATAATACAGAGAATATTGTACAGATTTTCGAAATTTTGCTGATGCCGGCACTTGCCCATTAGCTCAGTTGGGAGAACGCTGGTACGGTTAGCCAGAGGTCGCGGGTTCGAGTCCCTGCATGGGCGAAATTTTTAGCCTTGACTTTACATTTTCCGTTTTTTCTAAGTAAATTTCTTAATTGGCACTCCCAAATTCTCCACTAGTGCCGCTCTCAACTGAACAGATAACATGGTGGCACTGTATTGCTTGCGAAATCAAAATCACAAGAAGAGAAAACAAAAGAAGAATGACTGAAAAAGAATAAGTCATAACTAATAAGGAGGTTACAGACTCTTTGTCAGGCGCAAACAGGGTGTGATTCATTTTCACTTTAACTTTCTTGAACTTGTTTTGCCAACGTAAAAATATGATTTCTATGAAAACTTTATCACGTCGGAAATTCCGTAGCAGGTCAAGTGAAAACTCGTAATCGATTCTGTGGATAGGAAGAGTGGTTGACAACGTGAATCTACCAGCAATGAATTTTAGGTAGACACATTTTATGCTAGTTGCTACGGGGTGTATAGAATGTTATATATAAAAGTCTCGTGTCACAGTTTGTTGTGGATCTACTACGGCTTCACCGATATTTATGAAATGTTTTGTGTATATTTGGTAGGTCTCAGAATAGGTCATATGCTAATTAATATAGCAATACTACTTTTAAGGTGTCAGCTAGTAATAAATTAAAGATGGTATTGATTCGGAATCTCAACGTTTATTTTTCTATCAACATTCCAAATAAATATGTTTCACAAACCTTCTTCTTCTTCAGGCTATATTATGTAGTCCACTGCTGGACATAGCCCTCCCCTAATGAGCGTCATAGTGCCCTGTCTTCAGCTTGCCGCATCCAGCGTCTGCCGGCAGTTTTTCGCAGATCGTCATCCCACCTGGTCGGAGAGCGTCCTACACTACGTTTGCCGAGTCGCGGTCTCCACTCAAGAACACGTTTACACCACGATTGTCGGTTCTTCGCGAGATATGGCCAGCCTACTGCCACTTCAGCTTGCTGATTCTCTGAGCTATGTCGACAACTTTGGCTCGCTCGCTTTCGATAGCTCGCTGAGCGACTTTGAACTGGTGGACCAGCCCTTTCGTGAGTGTCCATATCTCGGCTCCGTAGGTCATCACAGGTAGGAAGCACTGATTGAAAACTTTCGTTTTCAAACATTGCGGTATGTATGACAAGAAGACTCAGCGTAGTTTCCTAAACTCTGCCCAGCCCAGCTGGATCCTCCTCTTGGTCTCCTTCTCGAAATTGTTTTTACCTAACTGCAAAATCTGCCCGAGGTAAGTGCATTCAGAAACGAAACAAACCTTACATATCATAAAGTACGAGTAATTCATTATGAAACATGATACCTAGATACTTTTTTTTTCTATATCTCACTAAACATAACAAACACAACCTACAAATGTAATGGATATTCGCGTGAGGAACAAATTATTCCGTGATTATTGTTTTTGCGACAAAATTTTAATTCATTGTTCGGAATACCAAGCTTGGCTTAACGTGCCTTGCGAAGCACAGAGCACTCAAAAATAATGCCAATAGTGGTAGTCACAGGACGGTCACCCATCCTGCACCTAACCGCGCCTGTTGTTGCTTAACTCAAGTGATTGATTCCAATCACTCGGTTCGGCTATGTCACGAGTCGTTGGTGCCGGCTGTCATGTAGTGACAATCGTGAAGCCATGTCAGAGGCCTATAAGCGGCTTGATAACTTTTGGAGCGACCGATTCGAGTTGCCATTAATTATAAAAAAAAAAAAACTTTTGGAGCGGCTTGATAACAGGAGGGTCCGCCACTGTCCTACATTCCTCCACCGACGCGAACATGGCTCACTTGGTGGAGTATGGCCTTACCTTCTTGCGATGCGAAGAGACCCGTGCCCCAGCAGTGGGGATGGACGAGGGTTCATATCGAATACCAAGCTCGAATCTACGTAGCAAGCAGAGCTGAAATATTCTCCCGGGCCCGTCCTTTTAACTGCTCAAAAGGCTCGACATAAAAAATAAAACAGGGATTAACAACTGCACAGCACGTGTTTAAGGATGTGTGTTTATATTATGTCTAATTGGAGTATATATATGGAGTATAGTGCCATACCCTAGTACCCGGATTCTCACACTCAGATGTACACAATAACTTTTTTCTTGGGGTTCCCTGTACCATACACGGAAACCTCAAAGTAAAGAATCCGTGGCAACCGGTTCTAAACAAAGATGTAAGATTTAAAAACCTATTTAGAGGCTAAACATTTCACCCATGCCGGGATTCGAACCCGCAACCTCTGGCTATCCGTGCCAGTGCTCTACCAATTGAGCCAATGGGCGACTCACGGCATCAGTGAAATTTCGAACCTCTTTACACTATTCTCTGTATTACGTACAGGCAGCGACATCTGACTTAAGCAAATTTCATTACTTATAGCCCCAACTACCTACTTTGCAGTTAGGTTTAACATCGGAACGATATCACTGTTACATGATTATACTATTTTTATTTTTAATGCACTAACCCGTGCTAAGGAACAAATTTAAAAACCTATTTAGAGGCTAAAAATTTCACCCATGCCGGGATTCGAACCCGCAACCTCTGGCTATCCGTGCCAGCGCTCTACCAATTGAGCCAATGGGCGACTCACGGCATCAGTGAAATTTCGAACCTCTTTACACTATTCTCTGTATTACGTACAGGCAGCGACATCTGACTTAAGCAAATTTCATTACTTATAGCCCCGACTACCTACTTTGCAGTTTGGGTTAGTGCATTAAAAATAAAAATAGTATAATCATGTAACAGTGATATCGTTCCGATGTTAAACCTAACTGCAAAGTAGGTAGTCGGGGCTATAAGTAATGAAATTTGCTTAAGTCAGATGTCGCTGCCTGTACGTAATACAGAGAATAGTGTAAAGAGGTTCGAAACACTGATGCCGTGAGTCGCCCATTGGCTCAATTGGTAGAGCGCTGGCACGGATAGCCAGAGGTTGCGGGTTCGAATCCCGGCGTGGGTGAAATTTTTAGCCTCTAAATAGGTTTTTAAATTTGTTCCTTAGCACGGGTTAGTGCATTAAAAATAAAAATAGTATAAAGATGTAAGAATCACCAACCTATGGATCCATCTATTCGGCTCATAAATTGCGCCAACTCATATCACAGCCCTCCTGTCAATCTCATCTTTGTTGCTTCTAGTAGCTTTGAATAGAAAATATGGGGTGATTTTCTCGTCGGTGTAGAGTAATTATCGAGGTTCATGGCTTTGATCCTCACTGGGGAAATTGTATTTTGTTTTACACAAATATCACAGTATTATACTTTATTGAACACAAAACATTTAACAGAACATTACATAAGCAATAACATGTACAAAGACGAGTTTATCTCTGAAAGAGATTTCTTCCAGCAAACTTAATAGTCGGAGAAGCAGTAAAACGCGGGTCTATATACGTGTACAAAATATACTACATAAATATTGAATAACCAACTTAACTATGGAATAAATATATAAACCACATAAACTTAAGTATAGAAAAAAAAACTATACATAGATATAAACATAAATATATAGCTCAATGTTATGACAGAGATAGATAGTGTGGGACTAGCGCACATCTTCTGACTGACTGTATCTTCATGTTTGTTATGACCTTATTTACTTACTATAACTTAGAGTAACCTACTTTAAAAACCAGAAGAAATAGGTACGAGTAAGTAATTCATGTTTTACATGTATTTGTCATGCATTTACTTACCTCCTTATTCTCAAAGTATGTCCTACAATACACAAAGGTAGAAAATCTTACTCGTTGGAGCCACTGGGCTGTCTTATCTGGTCCATAGACTTAGGCCAGTATTACAGAAGCGTACTCAAGCGCCGATCTCTACTTAAGACTAGTTTTGAGTATGGATTTAATTTTAGAATGTTACTTGAGTCGAGATTCATCAAGCGCGACTCAACTGAGTAATAGCTAATTCGAGAACGATACTTGGGTAGCAATCTCTACTTAAGTAAAGATCAAATCTGTATTTACTCAAGTGTGGTCGGAACCACGCTTGAGAGTCGATCGGCCAGTTATTATAATGTCAATTTGGAATGTTTGTTGCAAAATTCGTATATTCGAATACCTTGATTACTATGACGAAATAGTTAATGATAGCAGCAGCCGCTTAGGCATTTAAGGGACGCTCAAGACCCCTACTGCATGGATTCTAATAAGTGTTTATGTGCAAAAACAATTACATTAATATTGGGGTGATTTCATTGAAAAAATTTCACGCAACACTACCTACTATGATAACCAGGCAAGGACATCACAAACATGAAAGTACACCGAGACTGTGGCCCCTTGTACAAATATAGGCCCACAGTGGGAATCGAACCCACAAGCTCGGTCTTGGTAACCAAGCGCCTTAGCGGCTAGGCCAATATGACAGTCACAAAAGGAATAAATAAAATAATCAGTAAAACAATCTCAGCTTTTTTATTGATCATAAAATTGGAATTAATTAAAACATATCCTATAAATCCAATGTGTTGAAGATGACTTTTTATCTTCCTCGAGGAGGATCCTCTCCACTGCGGTGAAGTTGAAGTTTTATGTACAACAAGCAAAGTTCCTCTCCACTGCGGTGAAGTTGAAGTTTTATTTTCAACGAGCAGGTTTCTCTTCACTGTGGTGAAGTTGAAGTTTTATGTTCAACGAGCAGGTTCCTCTTCACTGTGGTGAAGTTGAAGTTTTATGTTCATCGAGCAGGTTCCTCTCCACTGCAGTGAAGTTGAAGTTTTATGTTCAACAAGCAGGTTCCTCTCCACTGCCGTGAAGTTGAAGTTTTATGTTCAACAAGCAGGTTCCTCTTCACTGTGGTGAAGTTGAAGTGTTATGTTCAATAAGCAGGTTCCTCTCCACTGCGGTGAAGTTGAAGTTTTATGTTCAATGAGCAGGTTCCTCTCCGCTGCGGCGAAGTTGAAGTTTTATGTTCAATGAGCAGGTTCCTCTCCACTGCGGTGAAGTTAAAGTTTTATGTTCCATGAGCAGGTTCCTCTCTACTGAGATGAAGTTGAAGTTTTATGTTTAACAAGTAGGTTCCTCTCCACTGCGGTGAAGTTGAAGTTTTATGTTCCATGAGCAGGTTCCTCTTCACTGCGATGAAGTTGACTTTTTATCTTCTACGAGGAGGACCCTCTCCACTGCAGTGAAGTTGACTTGTTATGTTCCACAAGGAGGATCCTCTCCACTACGGTGAAGTTCCATTTTCTCACACCTCGTTTCAAAACAGCGATTAATGTTCAAATTATACCAAACCGACTATGTACAGATATTAGTAAATTTAGTAAACAAACGTAAATAAACAGACAGACGTCAAGAAAATTGTGGAATTATTAGCACTTAGCAGACATTTGTTACGTTCCGTTCTGTACTCAAAGCGAATAAATTAATTAAGAAGCGTGAACGTTTTGCTTCCTTTAAATATACGGTTCACTACAAACTAATAACGAAATAAAGAAACTTGGAACATTTTTATTTCCGAATAAATAAAAACTATTTTAGTTTCTCTGTATATTTCACATAATTTACTAAGTTTCATCGTCACGTTTTTGTAACACGCGTAAAACGGAATAAAAATCTACAATAGTATTTTTCTTGTCATGGAAAACAAACTTTGATCATAGACAATCTGATTGCAGTTCTGAATCTCTACTTAAGCAGTGATTGGCTGATCTCTACTCAAGAACTGTTTGAAAATAAAGGGAGTGCTTGAGCATCGATTTAGCGCTCAAGTAATGATTGAGTGATCTGAGATCAATCTGTGCTTGAGCATCGTTCTGTAATACCGGCCTTAGAGCGTAAGACATCTCCCAATAGAATTTAAGTCACTCTCGGGTAATCGGTTCACTAAGGCTTTAAAATACTACCTATTGGAAATGTGTCCCTATAATTTATCAGAATTTTATAATTATGAAAAATGTTATTAATTTAATTAAAACTGTTTTTATACGGATTTATGCTCGTTTATTACATTTTTACAATTTTCCAACGTTTCGGCACTTTTTCAGGTGCCGTGGTCTCGGATGACTGAGGTGACAGGTGTCTTTTAGAAATCATTAACGGTTAGTTTACTACCCTCGGCAAAAATTACAAAAGTTAATTATGAAGTTACGTTCCAAAATAGACAAACCAATTATTTTTTATATAAAGTCAACAATATTGATTATTAGTAATTGAAGTTAAAATTAAATTTATAAACTAATTACTTTATATGAACTTAAAGATACCGATTATTAATTGAAATTAAATTGATTTTTTATTATTTATTCTACAGTCACACTTCTAGCAAGGGGGTCTCATGCACTTAAGCACTGGTTCCCATGCTACCGGTATGTTCCAACCACGATCTCTATTAAAATTTGGATGCCGGCGGATCTCTATTGCCTCACGTATCATTCTAGGGAAGAAACGGTCTTCTCGGGCTAGAACTTTAACTTTATCAAAATTTATAAAGTGGTTGGTACCGCTAAGTGTATGCTCGCTGACTGCAGATCTACCAGAGCGCTTATGTTTCACATCAGCGATATGTTCCTTCACCCGCTCAGCTATGGTACGCTTCGTTTGACCAATGTACGAGGAACCACATTCACAGTCAAGCTTGTATACTCCTGCCTCTTGTAAGGGAATCCTGTGCTTGACACTTCGCATGAATTGGTGTATCTTTCTTGGCGGCTGGTAGATGGTTCTGATTGAGGCGCGTTTCAAAATACTCCCAATTTTGTCAGTCACTCCTCTCACGAAAGGCAGGTAGGCTGGAACTCGCTCGACTGTGTCCGGTTTGACACGTCCTCCGCGACGGACACGCGGAACTTGCAGCTTGTTTGCACGAAGTACTCGTTTGACATGCTGGAGTTCCGCAGGTAGATGGTCCTTGTCGCAGATTCGGTGTGCCCTCTGTAACAGAGATTTTCCAACGGTAGACAACTGACACGGGTGATGGTGAGACTCACCGTTTATTAATTTGACAAAATATGAATATTGCTGTTATTATTGAACTAATATTATTATTATAATGTATTATGTAATGAAATGTGTTGTAATTACCTTATTGTAACTTTAAAGATTAAAATCTATGTGTGTGTATTTTTAAAATTACAATTAAGTACGTACTTGCTATGCCGTATCGGTGAAATTACACATTGCAGTATTAACTCTAAGTAACATATTAAGTTACTGTAATTTATGGCAATAAAAGATTGAATTGAATTGACATGGAAGTTTTCTATAAAACACCGAGGTCAATCCCTGTTATCATAGTCTACCTCACTCAACTTTCTCTGCGGAACCCTTCAGTGCGCAATAAAAACACGCCTATGCCTCAGTTTTCAGGGGCATGAAAAAGTCGTTACCGTTTCGTGAAAACTCGTTAGCAGGCGCACCAGCTGGCCGCAATTTGCCACTCGACTTTTTACTATAGAAAGTACAGTTTTCTACTTTCCTGGTGATCTCCACCTCCAAACTACTAGTTCGTAAAGAGAAATCACAAAAAAGACTTATAAAATAGGCTGTACAGTAACAGGTCCAGCCCTTAGAGACACCTGCTTCGATAGTTTTTGCTCAGAGTGGGATGTCTCCACTTTATATTTTATATCAGTAACTAGACCAGATAGTGGTGACCTGTGGTGAAGTAGCGCCGGTGTTGGAAATAAGTTTTCCAGTTAAAAAGTAAGTGAGACAACCATACTTTGGCTACTTTTATTTGCATATCGGATTTTAGTTTCCTTGTTACAGCCTGTACAGTCGACAGCACATCAACTTTTACATGTGTGCACTTTACTCAGTCACGTGAGGATGTTACGGGCAACATTACAATCTGTCCAGTTGCTCCGTTTGTCCAGCTGAGAAACTGTCCAGCTAAGAATCTGTCCAGTTGTGAATCTGTCCAGTTGCTCCGGAGGGAACAGAAATATAAAGGATGACGTGTGGTCAAATGTACACGCTACCACATCTGCTTTATATTAGCTATCAGAGTCCAATCGTTTATTCGTAATTAATTTATTGATTTGTGAGACACAAGTACATCAGGTGTTTTAGTTAAAAATATAGTTTCTTTGGTGCTCTACCAAAAGTATTAAACATTTTAATAATCTCATGCAATAACAGTTAAATATGGAATGTCAAAATATAAAATAATGTAAAAAAATTAAATTAAAAAATAACCTAATGCTAAGAAATCAATTCAAAAAATACAAAATTTAAAAACCTATTTAGAGGCTAAAAATTTCACCCATGCCGGGATTCGAACCCGCAACCTCTGGCTATCCGTGCCAGAGGTTGCGGGTTCGCTTTAGTTATTATGTATACAACATTGTGAAAAACGTTTCACAAATTGGCGGATCGAAAACTAGCCTCTTTATTGAAAGAGTGAATCCGCTAAGAGTCGCCATATAGTTTGGATCTAGATAATTCAAAATGGCGTCAACTGAACAGCTGATTTAGAGTGCGACAAATGACCCGGTGACAGCGTCGCTACAGGGCTGCCGGTTGTTCTAAATTTGAAGCCAGAAACAAACACACGCAATATAGGAATATTTATTTAAATTTAGAACAAACGGCAGCCCTGGTCGCTATTCTCATAGAAAACTTGACGTTTCCATTCAATATTTGACACAATCACCAGTTCAGATAACTTTGTAGCACTATACCTACTCTACGTTTACGTTTATAAAGTGGCCATTGACATTTGGTTAAACCCTTGTTGAAACTGAACTGATGGGACAAATTTCTAAATTTTTACGTTCTGTAACACTTTTATTCTGTATTAGCTGTGCCCCGCGGTATTACCCGCGGTCTATTAAGGAGAATAAATTGTGTATTAACAGTAAAAGTTATTTCCCCGCAGAAAAACGTAGCCTGTTACTCCAGGGTGTCAGCGAACTCCATACTAAATTTTATTAAAATCGCTCCAGCCGCTTAGACGTGAAGAAGTAACAAATATACACACTCACATACTTTCGCCTTTATAATATTAAATATTATTATTATTACATATGATATACTAGCTATGCCTCGCGGTGTTACCCGCGGTTTATCGAATTTCTCAGGGAATAAGATATTTTCCCGTAGTAAAACGTAGACTATGTGGTTATCCAGGGTGTCAGCTAACTCCATACAAAATTTTATTAAAATCGCTCCAGCCGCTTAGACGTGAAGAAGTAACAAACACACACACTCACAAACTTTCGCCTTTATTATATTAGTGTGATGTGATGTGTTAAATTCTGTTTTTAAGCTTAATAAAATATGATGTGAATCTGGGACGAGCAACCAACTTAATAATTCTGCCAGCGTGATGGGATCCTTTGGCTCAGATATGTTCCGGAGTGGTTTGTTCAGTTCGTGTTGTTTTTTTTTTTTGTGTGTTTAAATTATTATTAATATTTTTTTTTTTTTTTTTTTATTTTTATTTATTTAAAAACATCAATATGAGCTTACAGTTTCCCAAAGCGCCCTTATTGCTAAATACACATTAAAGCTTATTAACTACTTACATAAGTATAGTCTTAATTCGAACGCTATTTTGTTAATAGAGTCGACAAAAATGTCGATATGTTGGACCTCGGCAATAAAACCGTTGAGAAGTACAAGAGCCCTAGGCGTCGGCGCGTTGCTAGCGCGGCGCGTGCGCTGCGTGCTCTCCGCGAACAACTGGTGCCGGCGACGCAGACCAGCGCGGGCGTAGTTGTCGGGGACGAATATAGTAATACTACATAGTACAGACGGATTATAAATCATATTACGCATCAACAAGCAGTAATGTACACCTAATTGTAGCTTTCGCCTCAACTCCAAAGTATCAAGACCAACCATGCCATAGACAAACAGGGACGGGTAAAGGAAAGGATAGTATCCGTACATACGCTTGAACAAGTACCTAGCAAACTTCCTTTGTATCCTCTCAATCATCAGAACATGCTTGGCTTCTCGAGGGTCCCAAGTAACTGCACTGTACTCCAGTTTACTACGAACGAAAGCATTATACAGCATAATAGCCACCTTGCTATCTCGAAACTGAGAAGCAGTCCGCATTATGAAGCCCAATATTTTATTGGCATTTTTACAAATAGTTGTCATATGTTCGCGGAAGTTAAGTTCAGAGTCTATAAGCAAACCTAGATCTTTTATGCAGGTTACTCTTTCCAACACTGCACCGTCCAGAGAGTACTTTGTGACAATTGGCTGGCGCGACCTTGTGAAACTGACCACCTTGCATTTATTGACATTGAACGCAAGCCCATTTGCCTGGCTCCACTGCCTCACCCCGTCAATATCCTCCTGCAGTGCTCTACAGTCTGCTTCCTCCTTAACAGGTAGGAAAATTTTGAGATCATCGGCAAACATTAGACACCGGGCAATTTTAAGAACCCTAGGGAGGTCATTGATCATTATAAGAAAAAGAGTTGGCCCGAGTGTACTCCCTTGACTTACTCCCGATCTAGTGTAGTATTCTTTTGATTGATAGGATTGGAGCTTTACATATTGCCTACGATCTTTAAGGTAATTCGCGAAAAATTTAAGAAGTCCTGGAGTGGCACCAAACGATGAAAGCTTTTTTAATAAGATATCGTTATCTACCATATCAAATGCACGCCGAAAATCCAAAAATACTGCGTCAGTCTGCCGACCATTATCCATCTGGGCCAACGTATAATCAACAAAGTTTATATGATTTGTGGCCGTGGAGCGAGCGGCACGAAACCCATGTTGCGAATCGTCAAAAAGAAAATTTATTTGGCGAGTAATATGAACATTTAAAATAGATTCAAAAATCTTACCAAATGCAGATAATACTGCTATGGGTCTATATGTTGTAATATCTGTTGACGAATCGTCCTTGGGGACTGGAGTCACCCTGGATAATTTCCACTTCACAGGGTATTGACAGAGTCGCAAGGAGAGATTGTAGATGTGAACCAATGGTTCTTCCAGTACACATAAACAATCCTTGACTAAGAAGGGAGGTATGGCGTCGGGACCGGCTGCAGAATTAATTTTAAGCCGGCGTACTGCTCTACGCACATCGTCCACCGCAACACAGTCCACTCGCACTGCCAATTCGTCACCACGGCCACCCGCGCACCGCTCAGCTGCGCCCGCATCTAAACAAGGCACGTCACTAAGAAATACCGAGCTGAAATAATTCGCGAATGCTACAGCGGCTTCTTGGCCCTCCACCTTCTTGTCATTATGCGTATATTCCTTACATTGCTGACCGTTCTTACGTTTATTTTTTACGTGTTTCCAGAACTGCGCCGGGTCCTCTCGAATATTGCACTCAACTGAGCTTATATACTGACAGTACGCAACATCGACCAACTCTTTGATGTGGCTTCTATAGTATTTATACACCTCCCGGTTAAAATTTAGACCCTTTTCCTTAAATTTACGATGGTGGAAAGATTTGATTTTGATTTTCAATATGATTTCCTGGGAGTACCACTCTGGATATAGTCGATGTTGTTGTGTATGACTACTTCTTTTCACAGGGACATTGTTACTAATGGCTGTATTTAATTTTGCGTATAATAATTCTGTAGCTAAATTTATATCTTGCTGATTTAATACTTCGGACCAATCGGTACTAGCTATGCTAGAGTAGAGACTATTGTAATCTGCTTTCCGAAAATTCCAATTTGGGGCGTAAGAATGCGACGTTACAGCAGTTTGAGGCCTACTAATAACCGGTTGATTGCCACGCGGTAGAGATAGAGTGATTTCTAAAGGTGGATGATAAGCGTCTACCGGCACCAGTGGCTCCACGTCTCCGGACACGGTCACACTATCAGGTTTCATATTCGATAATACAAGGTCCAACATACCGTCAGAGCTGTTATAAACATTATTATGCTGGTGCAGTTTACAGAATTCCAAGAAACAATCAAATTGAAGCTTAACACTTACGCTACACGAATTCAGATTGAAATCACCAATTATCACAATGTCTAAAGAGGAATATTTGCAAACAGCATTTTCCATACACGTCAAAACTTCCAGGTATTGTTTATCGCTGTAACTAGGGGGCAAATACACTACACATACTAATATTTTCATGTTTCTCCATGATACAAGAGCGATTAACACTTCCTTATCATCCGTTAGGCCATCCACGTCTGTCAGCATACGAACAGAATAAGTGTCTTTTACCGCCAGCAAAACTCCTCCCCATCCAGCTCCACCAGCTCGGTCCTTCCGCAGCACTGTGAATCCACACGGAAACAGTTCCGCGTTCAGTACAGATGCATTGAGGAATGTCTCAGTTAAAACGATGATATCGCCAGAGAAAAGTGCAGATACATTGTTAGAGAACATCACAGTTTTACTTCGTAGTCCTCTGACGTTCTGATAAAAGAACTCTATATGTTTAACATTGTTATTGCCGGATTTCCTAGCTTTGCAGACGAAAGGACCGCCCACGCGGATTCTGAGACCAGGGTTTAATGCAAATATCTTCAGCCCAGTTTTCAGGAGACATGATAGCATTAGCTTGCTTAGAGGGCACGTCCAGTTTAAATGAGGTATAGTTTCCTCTAGCCTTAAGAGCCACTACAGTGCATGAGTCATCATTGCAAATTGTCATTAGGTGGTCTCGTACCTGTTCCACAGTCGTACCAACCTTGACGAAGTAAAGATGTAGGTATTGCCGCTTCTCCGCTGCTTCAAGTCTAGTGGCGCCGGGTGCAGCTGCTCCGCGAGTGACGCCGGCTGGGGCGGACTGGCGACTTTTCCTTACTACTTGCGTCCACTCAAGCTCCGGCGGTTTGTTTGTGACAGGATCCAATGCATTACCCACTGGAGCCACAGCATTGGTCGATTTGGGGATGGGCAATTTGTCGCTCACGCGCATTACCTCCTCGGCTGTTTCGAGGCTTATACTTTGCGCCTGTGCTTCTCCGGTATGTAGAGTTTGGGAAGATCTTAAAAGCCCCAGGTGCAGTTGTTCGTACGCGCGCGTCTCTTCATGCGGTTTTGACAATTGCGAAGCATCTTTTTTGGCACGTGGAAACTTGACGCGATCTATTTTCTTGTCAGTCTTGTTAGGCTTTTCCAAGCCGCTATCCTGCAGTTTCCCCGCATCGCAAACCTTCACTTCCAAAAGCTGTAATCTTCTCTCAAGTTCCTTGATGTACTTGTTCATTGGCGCTGTTAGCTCTGTAAACAACTGCCCTATGATAGCCGGCAGGCGGGTGCTGATGACATTTTCAAATTCTTCTCGCACAATTAATCGTAGCCCATCCATGCAGAAAGTATCATCAGTGTATGACAAGTCATAGGTTCTCTTTGGAGCACTTCCGCGCCGCGTGGTGACGTTTTCATTAGTGCTACCAGGAAAGTCTCGAAGATCAATCACCGTACTAGCAATTGCAGGCTTGCATGATCCTGGGCTCTTATCAGGAGATGCTTCTTTAGAGATTATATCACCGCCCTCAGCCTGCGCGGGAGCGTTTGCGTACTCGCGTGATAATACTCTTTCGTCAGGCGAAACTTCCTCAAAGACACCTCCTCGCTCAGCCGCCATGTTAGCGTTTGCGGGCTCGCGTGGTGTTATGTTCTCACTGGGTAATGTTCCCTGAGCCTTGCGCACAGGAGTGTTATCATTGCATCCGCGCCTAGCGCCTTTATCACAACAGGGACATTTCCAGTTGACCTTCAGTCGATGCGAATTCTCCCTGAAATAAGCTGATGCTATATTTAGGCATTGATAGTGATAATTACCTTTACACTCTCTACATGTTAAGCGCTCAGTAGGCTCTACCTTCCTGCGACATCCAAGGCACTGCATGATGGAGGTAGTGATAATAAGAGAGTCCCTTTGGTCTACCAAGAAGCAAGTTTTATCTCCCGGTTATCGTTGCTTTTACAAATCCACAGGCGCTTTGCTCCTACTGTACGCAAAATTTGCTGTGACGTTGCTATCTCTGGTGGCGCAGGACGCACAGCAACAAACCCGCAAGCGAGTGACCCCGGTTCGATCCCCGCCGAAAGTAAACCAAATTCAGTTCGTTACCTTAAGCTCGGCTGTTATTTGTTCACCATTCGGAGACCAAGCAGGACTGGTTCTGGTTCTGTAGAGGAGGCAACCGGTGTATAGAAGCGAGAAGTCCACTCTCAACTGAAGAGGCAAGATGGCCGCGGGGTCTTATGGGGCACTACCCAAGTGGGAGCAGGAGGATCCGATTTGGCACCAAACTGACACCGGCAATAGTATAAAACTTAAATCACAAATAAATACAGCAAGACACAAAACACGTCCGCGCTCTACGACGACCGTACGTATATGTGTTCTTGATGAAAATTTATTGGATATCTTACTGTGCATGTATTTTTTTTTTATTAAGTGTGACATGTTTTATAACTATTTTATTTTGTATTGACATTTTTACCTTAATATCTGTGACATGTATTATTTCGTAACGACTTAAATTTTGTAATGTGATTAAATATGGTATACTTAATAATAACAACATTCACATAAAACGATCACTGCAAATGGACGAATTTTACTCCTCTGGTTCTGCGTTCACCGTCCACAAGTCCACCGCTGGGATTTATTTGTCCAGTCTCTTGGCAACTTTAATTCAATTAATTACTTCATTGCACACAAACATTTCACGGGACATTGCATATGAAATAACATGTACAAAGCCGAGCTTATCTCTGCAAGAGATTCCTTCCAGCAAACCTTAGAAAATAGGGAAAGCAGTAAAAAACGTATAAATAAATTACAAAAGTCCCACATTACAACATGTTTTCACAAAACAAAGAATAAATAAAGTACATAAATCACATATCTACATAAAATACAAAGATATAAATATATAGCTCATTGTTTTGTTAGAGATAGATAATGCTTGAAGCACTCGTGGCCTAGTCGAACCGAGTGATTCAAATCAATCACTTGCGTTAAGAAACAACAGGCGCGGTCAGGTGCGGTGTGGGTGACCGTCCCGTGATTACCGCTAGTGGCATTTTTTACGAGCACTTCCGTGCTTCGCAAGGCACGTTAGCCGTTAGTGCCGGCTGTCATGTAAAGGCAGTCGTTATGTAGGCAGCCATGTCAGAGGCCTTATGGGCGGCTTGATAAACTCTGACAGTAAGACCCGCCACTGTCTTACAATCCTCCACCAACCCGGACTTGGCCCCGTGGTGGAGTGTGGCCTAACCTTCCTGCGATGCAGGAAGAGACCTGTGCCCCAGCATGGGGACTTACAAGGGTTGATATCGAGATAACGCTCTTTCGACCGCTTTTTGAAGATATTGACGGTGGGACTAGCGTATATTTTCTGTGGCAACATAACAACTCTTAACTCAACAGGGTCAATTTCAAATCCACTGGCCCACAGCTGTAATTATGCAGGCCTTTATAATCCCAGTAATATGCAAAACGTCGACCCTTTACTTTTACGCCGCTTCGGGGTCTGTTGGTCTTTTGTATTTGTATTCGAGCTGCAGGAGACATTCATGCCGCGAGCCTTTGTGTTACGTTGGATGGGCTGTGTGTGCGCTGCAACAGTTTAAAAAACTTTATTTCATATTAAATATGAGAACTAAAGGAATTCGATGATTCTGTTTTATTACATTGACCTCTGCATCTATGTAATGAGTTGATTATTTATTTTATATAGCGTCCAATTGCATCTTTACTCACATAGATGGGTGAAGGGACCACTTGGATGCTGCAGTGCCTGGGACATGGTTTAAGATGGTGTGGACTTGCCTAGCATCTAAACCATCCTGACAGGTTAGTTGGCCTAGCCCACAGGAAAGATAATCAATAAGTTTGTAGTCGACCAATCCGCGGGTTTCCTCACGAGGTTTTCCTTCACCTTTAGCGTGTGGTGTTGCTACTACAAATTCGCAAATGTACGTAACTTTGAAATTAAACAAAGTCATTGGTACATGCTCGCACTATCGAACCTGGATCTCTGGCTTGTGAGTCCATTGTTGTACCCACTGAGCTACCACCGATTAATAATTATCTGGGAATGCCAAAATGGTCTACTAAAAACTCAGCAAGAGGTCCCGCCTGCTGTCATGCTTCAACGCATACAACTACATTTTTAACAGTCGCGTCTTATATTTTAAAATATATTTTTTTTATTTTAAGATATTTGGTGCCTTACATACATACACACATACACACATACACACATACACACACATACACACATACACACATACACACATACACACATACACCCATACACCCATCCACCCATCCACCCATCCACCCATCCACCCATCCACCCATCCATCCATCCACCCATCCACCCATCCACCCATCCACCCATCCACCCATCCATCCATCCATGCATGCATGCATGTGTGAGATTGGAAGAAATAATAAAGAGCATTATGAAAGCTAACCTTACTTTTTTACAAGAGCATGTTAATTAGAAAGCTGACTTTAGTATGTAACAGTGAATTCGGAAAGCCAAGTATTTGCACTAAATGTTGTATAAACAAATATCTAGAAGTAAATACAATTGAAATTCTACTATGCATTTCTATTAGCCTACCTACATTATATTGTGATCTGTAAATTTGTTAACTATTCTGAGGAAACAGCAAATCAAACAGCAAATAAATCAATTGTAACGGTATAATGGTTTCAAGCACAATTAAACACCACACATAAAACAATAAATTAAAACACATTTAGAGGAGAAACACAATAGTTCAAACACAATAAGTAAACAATTTTGGAACGAAGTAGATACATAACTTACATAGCTCAGGATCAGGCTCACAGGGAGAATACAATCAAAAATATAATCCAGGCTACTAAATGTTATCTGCTTTTATACCCTGCCTGAGACCCTTCCTAGCGCAAAACAATATGGCATCTTGGCCAATCACAAATATATCCTGTCAAACAGAAGTCTTTCTAAAAATATTATCAAGTAATCATATTATTTATCTTAGCTGTGTAATGCAGATTTCATTTTATAATTTATCGTAACCGATAAAGATATGATTGAATAAATAAATTTGTTAATAACTCTTAACATCACAAAGAATAACTTTTTGTTAATAACGAAAGGATATAGGTATTGGCATCAGTTGGTATTGAATAATTAATTGAACCTTAATTACAAACTAAATGGTCGATTCTCAATCTTAAATAATATTAACACGGTATTATAAAATATGCATTTAAAATAAAGTAACTTTTATAGTTGGAAATATAAAAAGATAGGTACTTTATTCAGTGATTTTATAGATATTCTGTCACATGCATGCATGCTAAGACTTTTGTCAGAATGCTTTTTGCAAGTTCTTTTTCTATTGTCTGACAAGTGTGTCTGGTGTCGTTTCCACAACACTTTCCGCTCTCCCGAATAAAGTTCAGTTAGCTTGACAGCTCGTAGAGTGTGTGCCCGTGATAATATGATAATGTCGAGCGGATGGCGTTTTATGGCGCGAGTCTCGAGTTTGCGTGTATGCTCTCGAAACTAGAAGGACGAGGTTGGAAGGGAATTATTTATGCGAGGTGGTTTATTTATTTTAAATGTCATATTACACAAATAAATTAGGCATGTAAAATGCAACTAGTTTTTGTTGGATTGTATGCAAGGATAATTTAGAAAAAACGAAATAGATTAAAATAGATAGAGATAGAGAACACTTTATTGTACATAAAAATGGAAATTACACAGATATTTCTTAACCTAAGAATACAGACGGCGGCCTTATCACTAAAAGTGATCTCTTCCAGACATACTTTGAATGGACGAGCGTTAAAAAGTGAAAATTACTTTTCTAAATTCCGCCAAAAATCCCACAAGCACCATGCACCATGTTTTTGCGGTGTCAGTCACTTGCACTTGTGAGCCTGAGGATGCCTCGTAGAGGCGAAACGCGTCACGTATTTTCTTACGCAGGTATTGGTGTCGGTGGTGGTGTGTTCGTGTCTTGCTTCTGCTTGAAAAAGTTTGCATTAGCTAACCGCATGGTGATTGTGGGATTTTTGGCGGAATTTAGCAAAGTAATTTTAATATTTATAAACATTTTAATGCTATTATGGATTTCCGCAAAGTAACGCCTGATTCCATACAATATCTAAAATATGCTACTAGTTAGGTAAATACAATAAATTAAACTATGTATAGTTAATTTCAACAATCAAGTTAGAACTCGATTGTTGATGCCTTTTATTTATATCTAATATATACAGCCAGGTTTTCACGATCTTAGTGCGCTCGGTCCGAGTGCGCCATCCGAGTAAACTAATGCTTCTGATTGGCTATTTTGGTGTTGTCACGAAAAACCGTCCAATCAGAAGCATTAGTTTACTCGGATGGCGCATTCGGTCCGAGCGTACCTGAAAACGTAAAAACGTGGCTTAAAAATTCCGAGTCACAGTGTTTTTTTTGGTGTCCCTTCATGGATTATTTCAATATTTTCGTATGTTCGGTAGGTAGGTCTGAGAATAAGTTGTAGGCTAAATGTAGCAAAACAACGTTAGCGGGGTCTATTTTATGCCGGGATATGGCGGCTCAGAAGAGTTCTATGTTTCTCGTATTGAACCACTCTGCAAGACTTTGGCGCCACGATGTTAACATACCTACACTCTGATATGGTCGAAATGAAAGATGTTTTTATTAGCAATAAAGAAAATAAGGCTGCCATTATTGTACCATTTCATTTGTAATGTTGCTATGTGGTGTCGGCCTAGAGAATAGCACCAACCCAATTGTTACCGCGGGTGTCGTTAAGGGCGACTAAGAGACACAAACCGGGGGGTGGGCAGCAGCGCCCCCTGCAGTACAATTCCACCAAACTGCGATCCCCAACCCGCATGCCCAGCGTGGAGATTATGTGCATTACCCCCCCAATGATGGCACAACCTTACGCTATGGCGCTCATTAGGGGAGGGCTATGTCCAGCAGTGGACTAATATAGCCTGAAGAAGAAGAAGATTTGTAATGTTGTGTGTTGAATGTTGAATGTCTTGAATCGCTCGTAGCCCCGGCTGCCTGAGTGATTTTAAACGATCACGAAGGTTAAGCAACATTGGGCGTGTTCAGCGCACGATTACCCGTCTATGACTACCGCTAGTGGCATTTTTCCGAGCGGTTCCGTGCTTCGCAAGGCACGTTAAGCAGTTGGTGCCGGCTGCCGTCGCTTGATGGCAGTCGTTAAGCCAAGTCAGAGGCATAGTTAGTTAGTTTGTCCTGTGGTTTCCGCACTTAGCCTCATATTTGAACCATTGTACGTAGCAGGGCTGTGAGATCACTCCAGCCATCCAATTTCTTTCCAGAAAGCCAGCAGTGCACCAATGTTACTGCTGGCCTCCCGAAGGGATCCCAGCTTTCCGATGGTGGCTGTCCGTTGCACTTCCACGCCTTCACACTGGATAGTCACGTGGGCGGGTGTTTCATCTACCTTGAGGCATCCTCGGCACAACGGGCTCGAAGTCAGAGGCATTAGAGAGGTTTGAAAACTTCTGAGCCACTAGTCTTGCAAGCCTGGTGGAGGCTTCCGGATTTGGCCCCCGTGGTGGAGCATGGCATATACCTTCCTCAGGGAACAGACCCGTGTCCCTCGGTGGGGACATAATGGGTTGATGATGAGATTTGTAATGTTATCACTGTAGTAGTTTTCTGGGGTACATAATAAATAAAGAATATTTTTATATTATGTAACCATGGTAAGAGTCCCTGGGTGAAAGCACGAACGTATCATATTTTGTGAGAAACCGCGAAGGATGGCGTGATGGGGAAAAGAACTATACCCAGCAGAGGGCAGAGGTGATTTGGTGATGATGATGATCATATTTTATTATATTTACGGCTATGGATCGGAACCGTCCGATGCGAGGGAGTGAGTCATACTCGCTCTTCAATTTTTCATATAGCCCATGCATGTATACGTCTTTAATGTTTTTATTTTTTATTTTTATTCAGTAAACAGAATGTAATTTTTTTACTGCTCTGAAGCGCTCGTGGTCTAGGCAAACCGAGTGATTGGAATCAATCACTTGGTTAAGCAACAACAGGCGCGGTCAGGTACAGGATGGGTGAGCGTCCCTTGACTACCGCTAGTGGCATTTTTCCGAGCGCTTCCGTGCTTCGCAAGGCACGTTAAGCCGTTGGTGCCGGCTGTCATATAATGGCAGTCGTTAAGCCATGTCAGAGGGGGGCGGCTTGATGACTTCTGACAGTAAGGCCCGCCACTGTCTTACAATCCTCCACCAACCCGGACTTGGCCCCCGTGGTGGAGTATGGCCTAACCTTCCTGCGATGCAGGAAGAGACCCGTGCCCCAGCAGTGGGGAGATACAAGGGTTGATAACGATAACGATTTTTTTACGTTGAAATAAATTGAAGTGAGTATGTTTCTTCGTGAGTTATATTTTAGACGAATGTGTGTATGCCAATACCTATACCGATATCGCTGAAGGACTCAAGAAAAAAAAGTGATGAAGAATTTGAAGAAAGTTTTAAACCAATGTATTCTAGAAAATGCGATATTTCCCAAGTGGGTACTTATTTTCAGAGTCTCGCTACAAAAATTGTTTATCGTCTCTATAAAGAATACTTTTAGAGGAATGTATCGTACGAACGGGCAACAGAGAATGCATTGTTTTATGATATTTTCAAGCGACTTCAATAAAGGAGGAGGTTATGTACAGGCTAACTTCAAATTCGTACATAGTTTTTAAAAGGACATTTTAACCAGGAATTACGTACAAACATATGTTGCCAGTTTTGTAATTACTACATTGTCACCGAAAACTAGTTAAGTAAGTAACATTTATTTAACTAGTTTAAATGATTGATTGGCAATGTAATAATTTCAAAAACTGGCAACATATGTTTATACATATATGTACAGTGGTAAACAGCGGTAAAAACTAAAAAATACTATAATTCGAGAGTCTCTATTGTCGGGGCCGACCAACTCCATTCCTTCCGTCGGCTTTTCTAGGAAATGTTTACTACAAAAAGTTTTTATTATGAAGATCACCAGATCAGAGAAGGGAAGTCTAAGGAATAAACGGATGGCAGCATATTGGTCCTAATTTAAGCAATAAATAATTTTTCAATGGTGCAACTTTTATAAAATGTGTCAATATGAAAAACCTCTCGCAGATGGTAAAAGAAACTTGAAAGAATGAATAAATTGAACAAATACTTTCGGGGCTGCAAGTGATGCAAATTACTTCAGCCAGATGTCGCTGCCTGTACGTAATACAGAGAATATTTACAAGTTATTGTAAAGAGGTTCGAGATTTCACTGATGCCGGCGAGTCGCCCTTAGCTCAGTTGGAAAGAGCGCTGGCACGGATAGCCAGAGGTCGCGGGTTCGAATCCCGGCATGGGTGGAATTTTTGGCCTCTAAATAGGTTTTTAAAAAATGTCCTTAGCACGTGTTAGTGCATATAAAAAAAAAGAATATAAATACTTTGGTACTCATAAATAATTTAAATTAATGCGATATTTAAATTCGGGTAAAGTCGGTTTAGTTCTTTTGGAAACGGTGCTAAGTTACATGACTTCTCGTTACCGACTGTAATACCTTTGTAACCAACTGTAAAACACAGAAATATTTTAAATATGTACATTTAAAATATATCTGTTTTCAATTGGTTATTTTTTTTATTTTGTACTTTTTTCCTTAACTTTTCAGGGTCGAGGAGGTTGTTAGGGTCTTTGAGTATCTTCATGTGTCAGTGTCTTATTATTGTGCAAAAAGGTTCTAGTGAAAAGAGATTGGTTGCGCAAACTCTTTGAAGCGCCTGGCATAGAAACGATGCATCAATTTACAAAGGAAAGAGTCTTTAATATTTACCTTTGATTTGATTTATTTACTTTAATTTTTTATTGCACTAATTACATAAGTAAATGTACAAGGGCTTAATGCAAGAAGCATCTCTTCCAGCAAACCTTTGGTATTGAAGAGACTGGCAAAGGGCAAAATAAAAGGTAGGCACAGGGGTAATAATAAACTAGTTAGAAGCCAACTTGAATCGAATGCAATCATCTGGGCACCTCATGAGACAAAATATTGTCTCATGATGGAACGCATTCAAAATAAATTCATAAGATATTTGTACTTAAGGTTATATGGAGTTTATCCGTTTTATCCCTTGAAGTACCCTACACTTTTTATCCTGGGAATGGTAGGGTACAACGAGCTTAGAGTGAGGAGGGATCTCGCGTTGGTTTCCTATGTGCATAAAGTGCTCGAGGGAAGGATTAGCAATCCGGAGGTACTGGGTGCCTTAAATCTGTGTGTACCGGACGGGTACGTGGGGCGCCGCCGCCGGCCGCCGCTGCTGCACGTGCCGCGCGCGCGCACCAACCTGCTGGCTCACGCGCCGCTGACACGCGCTTGCCGCATTTTGAACATTATATCGGAACAGGTTGACTTATTCCATGTTGCTCTGAGTGAATTCAAGAGAATAGCACTGTTTGTTATATGTTATAGGGACAATTTATGTCAATAATCCTAATGGGGATGTTATTAGAGATAAGATTAGATAAGAGACAAGTTAAATATTTTGATGTAGCATACCATTCGCATTGGGTGAACCCTGTAATGAAAGGTATTTTATGGAAAAATAAATAAATAAAAATAAATAAAAAAAAACTTACATAAACATAGGGGATCACTAACTTAGACTAAGAGAGAAGGGAGGTCTGAATAATAGAAATTATGATAAAGCTACACAAACCATGGTACATGTGTTATATAAAAATGAATCGCCGAATGTCTTGGTAAGCGCAAATGTCGAGAGCAGCTGAACCGATTTCGCTAATTCTTTTTTTTCCTTGACGTACGAAGATGGTTCTTACGGACAGAAAAAAATAAAGAATTGAATTTTAGGCGGTACGGAGTACGCTGGGTCGGCTAGTTAGTACATAAATAAATATATATAATTCTTTTATTTGTTTTTCGGGTTATGGAAGTATCAAAAATAATTAAATGCCATAATTAAACGTCATTATGACGACATTAGCCAAGGACTGGATAAAGAGAAGAGGTCTGTGCCCAACCATGGGCTCTGTTTACGGGATGCTTAGAAAGATACGTAATCACATAAAGCTTGAAGCAGTGGACGAGAAATCGGTACACGAAATAGTAGAAAGTAAAGAGTACTATTTTACTCAGACATTTTTGTCTTTGTCTGTATCTTTGTCTTTTTCAAAAACATAAACTTAACATAACCTCACGCCTCTGTCCCAGAGGGGTAGGCAGAGAGCAGGGGCTGCCACTTGCCACGATCCCGACAGCCCTCCTATTGCGTAGCATTCCACTCTATCGAGTGAAGCATTTAGACGACTCCTAGTGTCAAAAAATGTATGCATTTGACAGCCGGAGTAGCTTAAAAAAAGTAAAAATCAACGTCACTCAACTCAGTGGATACTTACATAATAATGCCCCAGATCACCTTCGCTTCATAAACTTTCTTTAGTCGTTGCATTTTGTTCATCATTCAGCTTAAGTAATCTGTGATTCAGTTAAAAATGTGACAACAGACTTCAATCTGTGCCCATTTAATAAAATATCTGGCGCTTAAACAAAGGAATTTAATAGTCAGCATTCTCGATAAAACATTGTGCAGGGTTTCACTTCCCGTTTCTAAATGTTTTTGCTAAGCTCTACCAGCTTTTAACAATTCCTTAATATAGCAGATATTAATTTATTGTTAACGTCCTAATACTGCACTTGAGAGAATCGCGTGAGAAAATTCCAGCAGTGAATAAGTTAAAAATGAAGTTGTTTGAATAAAAATTGAAAAAGGAATGGGCCCTTTATCAGCACGAATTCTCAAATCAATTCATAAATGGCGCTTACAGGCGTTCTACAAGAACCGGAACGCGCCTGTGAAAATTAATCTTTGTTAAGGAAAATTTGACAAACGTGTCCCTCCCTGTTCTTTTATGTCTGCACGTCTTTGAGCGCCATCTATGAAGTGCTTTGTGAGATTCTGCTAAAAACGGTTAATTGATCATTAAAAAAAATGTAACCACAGAATAAATTAAATAACATTAACATTTACATACAAGCACACACATTGCTTCTGGCCCCACACTACCCTGTGTCGTGGGTACCAGAAACAGAAACATCCAAGACCTGGGGTTTTTTTTTTGTCCCCAGCCGGGATTCGAACCCGGGACATCTTGCATGGTAGGCAGATGAGCTACCGCTACGCCACAGAGGTCGTAAAGGTATTGAGGACAACGCGTATATACCTACGAGTACATATAACCAATTGCGGTGGTAGCGGTGTGTTAGTACGTCGGCTTCTCATTCGGGAGGTCGCGGGTTCGAATCCATGGCATGTACCAATGACTTTATTTTCTAAGTTACGTACATTTGTGAAGATATAGTAGCACCACTCTCTAACTGCAAAGGAAAATATGATGAGGACGTCTAAAATGCTGAGAATCCTCACTGCTTGAAATCGCCAATCCCCGGTGGACACGCGTGGTGATTAAACCCATACGTTACTCTCTCTCAGAGAGAAGGCCTGTGCCCTGCAGTGTGACTTTTATAGGCTGCATTATTATAACAAATTAAACCTGTAGAAAAAAGGTGTGGTGTAGGTAGAAAGTCAGGTAAGCACGACACTTTTTTTCTATAATAGAACTGGCTCCCAAAGCAACGAAAATCATCGCCGTCTAAATAACGTAGGTAAGAGGTCGAATACCTAGTAAAGTTACATCAGCGTTAGACCACAGACGAAGCCTATGCCAGACTCGAAGCCGCAGTCCACGGGACCACAATTCTACCAAATATACAATCTATAGATTTACATGACAATGATGTCTGGAATTAAAGGCAGTACAATGCATGTTTTATAATAATTAAGTAAACTCTGTTAATTAAGGACTTCGAAAAGACTAAGTTCAGAGTTTTTTTGTACATTTGTTCTCCAAATTGATCAACATTTTGAAAGGAACACCTAGTTTAAATTGTAACGGACATAAAGGCGCATTTTCTGCGCTACTTTGAATTAAACCTTTTCATTTAATTTCATTATAATGGAGGAGTGATAAATCTGCAACAGCCTACCGACGATGATTTTTTTTCTGAGTTGAGAATTTCAGTGAAATTTTGAAAACAAAAATGAAAAATGCATTTGCTTACCACCAATAAATAAAAATATGGTTAAAATCTGAGTAGGAACTAAGTTACTGAAGTAGCTCATGGTTGATCGTTTGGTTGCGATTACAGTAGGAACTAAGTTTAATTAGACGTTTGCGACTCGGCAGACGCAGTGTAGGACGCCCTCCAACCAGCCCACCTATTACGTGGCACTCCACTGTATCGAGTGAAGCATTTAGACGACTCCTAAGTGTTAAAAAAATGTAAGCATTTGACAGCCGGAGTAGCTTAAAAAAAGTACAAATCGACGTCACTCGACTCAGTGGACACTTACGTAATAATGCCCCAGGTGGGATGACGATCTGCGAAAATTTGTCAGCAGATACTGGACGCAGCAACCTGCCGACAGGGTGCTGTGGCGCTCATTAGGGGAGGGCTTTGTCCAGGAGTGAACAAGTATAGCCTGAAGAAGTTTTTTTTTATTTATAATATATTTATTTGTTCATAAGAAATAGGCATACATGATAAGGTACTTATTCTACTCAAACTAGTGGTCCAATATAATATGATCTTTGTGTAATCGAGCGCGTTAATCGAGCATTGAGTAGTGAGTATGAGTAAGATAACCATTCGAACTGGCAAAACGCTGTCACAGTACAACTCGCACTCGCGTTTATTCGTGTTTTAGCTAGTAAACTTATTCACTTCTCTACGTAAACCATTACAACTCGCACTCAGCAATTTTAATTTCCATACTTGTCGCTAGGTGGCGCTTCCTCGATGCCATAGAAATATGAGTTTACGTTAACGCGATCGAGTAGTTAAAAAACTCGCACTAAGCACTCAGGCAAGTTTAATATATCTTCAGGGATTTTATAATAAAATACGTTTCTATCATATAAAAAAATTACTGTAGAAACGCAGTGAGTGAAGTGAGTAGAGTCGGGCCCCCGATACCCCTGGTATTAATAAATAATAATCCACGCTACATCCGAAGAGTTACAGCCGACCGCAGTTGTCTGACCGAAGTACACTCGTAAAAGTCCATTTACATGACAGAAGATGTTACGTCGAGGTTGGGGCCTATTCTTGAAGGTAGAGATTTTCCGATTGTTTGTTTTAGAATGTTTCCCAAAGACTGAAAGCGTTTCGGTAATAGTGTACTTAACTTAAAGTGTTCTCTATCTATCTATCTAAACTTTATTTTCTTAAAAAGCTGTTTAGAGGCTTTATTTTCTTCCTCTTTTTAATAGCAAAAAAAAATGTTTATTCATAGACAATCAACTGTACTGCGTAAAAATAATTGAAAATAAGATAAAAAATAAAATAGCCTTTTATTCACAAAATTATCTCGAGATCATTATACATTATATTGTTTCTTATAACTACGTATTGATTTGTTATATAATATTTCATTTAAATGTCATGCATAATAAATTATTAATATAAATTTTAAATACAATAAATTATCCATTATAATAAATTATAAAATTATCATCCATTCGCCAATAAATTGATTACTGATTATTGATTATTAGACGTATTTCTTACATTTAAAAAATATTAATTTTGCTTATTTTTTAAGATACTTACTTTTTAATATATTTTTTATTCATGGAGGGTTTCGGTACACTTGGTGATCATGCCACTCTCGTTATCCCTAACACTTTCTTACATTCTACGAGTATAAGTTAAACAAATAGCTGCAAATACAGCTTGAATATAAATATAACAAATTTGTCTTTATTATGTAGTCATGAGCACTAACATGTATGCACTTCAGTACCTTGTCAAAGTTAAAATAGGCAATTTGACTTTTTTTTTATTTGAGTATGACTTTTTGACACAGATAAATTTTTCCAAGTATTTTCACTTTGGGAAGGCTGAGCTTACCAATGTATTTATTATTACATGGATTATTCGATTAATACTGCCCCTTTACCAGGAACCCAAGCGTAGGGTCCCAGCCATGAAGGATAAACTTGCGAGCTCCATTGTCCCGCAAGGATGGCGACACACTGTCAATTTCACTTAGGATTAGACGGGTTCCGGATTACCGTATACGACAAGGAAATTGCTTTTAGCGCTCTTTTGTTTTTAAAGTTGTAACTAGGAAAGACGGTGCCGCTACCGTGTAATAGTTATACGGAGTTTCATTGTGTTCATTGTTGACAACCACTGAGTACAATATGAAACTCCGCAAAACTATAAGGAGTGTACACGTCATGTGCACTAACATTGTATGCACTTCAGTACCTTGTCAAAGTGAAAATAGTCAATTTCTCATACGTCAGGCTAGAAGAGGTTAATGTGACAAGGTTCTAACGTGTTTACATGGTAGTGCACGCGACTATATACCTATAAGTTTAGCTATTTATGTACTGTTTATGTAGGTATATTGTTGTAATATAAGTGTTTCATTAATATAGTTCTATTCGCACCGACTACCCTTCTTTCATTTCCTTCATCCACTCTCTGCCATAAGATGGTCTAGAAGAAGTTGCTTTTAGCAATAAGGCTGCCAATTGTACTCGGTATCTTTACATGTGGTTTGATATAATATGCTCTGGTGTACAATAAAGAAGTGCGTATTTTCTCACACAAGTATTGGTGTCGTTGGTGGTGTGTTCGTGTCTTGCTTCTGCTTGAAAAGTTTGCATTAACTAATCGCATGGCGCTTGAGGGATTTTTTGACGAAATTTTTCAAAGTAATTGTGACATTTTAATGCTAATAAAGAATAATCTTATCTTACGATCGACGACACATCAAACTTTACAGACGCGTACTCTTATTTGTTACGCTAATGGCGACTATGCAACAAAAGGTAAAAGTTGACAAGCTGTCGAGGACTGTATGGTCGAGGGGTAGGCAGAGTTTTCTACTTGCTACGATGCTAAAAACCTTTTTCACCTCATCAACGTTCATGAGAGTAAAATATTATGACGTGTGTTAATACTTGTTGATGTATAAAAAGTAGGTATACAAAGTACACTTGGCGGACTCATTTGATAAGTAAGAAATTTATTTTTTTATATTTTCTTATCGGGTAAGACGTTTTACTTAATGTATTTTTGATAAGTAGACAAAAGAATGTATTCTGAACATTAATTTCCCCGCTAACGTATTTGTATGGGTATGGGCATGAATCATGCATGACACACACACAGCCAACAGCGTCGAAATGTGTGTTACTTTCTCTTACCCAGTTTTCTCTCTCGCTTAGTCCGAAGGTCAGTTTATTCACGAAATTCAAGCGCGAACGTTATTCACAAAGTTATGTAATAAAAACAGTGCCACTAAAAAGCAACAAGAAAATAATCCTCTCAGAAAACTGTCTGGTTTTGACAAAAGCCAGATGCAAAATTAAAAGAAAACAAAGTTTTTTTCCTCTGTCGTGATGTGGTTTCTCGTGGCCTTAGTTGTGACGTGCCTGTTTTATTATTCTTCACGGAGGTTGCGGTACTTTTCCGCGCAAGGAGTCCGCACTCTCCCGCCATTCCCGTTTTTTGGTAATCTGACAGCTGTCACGTTGGGGCGAGAGAATTTCGTTGATACGATCGCGGCAGGCTACAGTGCTTTTAAAGACCAAAGGTAAAAGGGAGACTTATTGAAACGGGATCTTATGTGGCGGGTGACACTCAATTTAATTAGGAGTTCCCGGCATGACTGTCTCAGCTTATTTACTTTTTCTTTTAACATTACCAGCTAGAGAAATAAATGGTCTCAAGATACCTGCCAGTGGTGTAAAGGTATCATCATCACAGTATATTATATAAATATTATGTTAGTTTCCAGCAATCTTTTTCAGACAGTTTTGTTAGCTTAGGCGATTTTACAAGGAAAGGACGTTAACACCGATTAAATAAACTGCATCTGAGTTGTGATCTTTTTTATCAATAAGGTCGTTAATTTGTAAGATAAGATAAAAATATTTTTTATTGTAGGTACACAGCAGAAAATAATTACAGAGACAACAGTTACAAAAGAAGAGGTACAATTGACGGCCTTATTGCTGATAGCAATTTCTTCCAGGCAACCTTAAATCGGAAAGATTGCTGAAGGAGAAATTGAGACGGGTAGTTGGTGCTCATCGAATATTGTTGAATTGTGCCCAGATACTTTGGCTTCTACCAGTACCACGTGCCGACGGTCATCCCTCGGGACCCGGACCTAATCCGGCAGATTATGGTGCGGGACTTCAACTCATTCTTTGACCGGGGGGTTCACATCCCCACTGAGTGCGACCCTCTGTTCTCTAAGAACGTGCTTATGCTGAAAGGTGAGGTTTTAGAGCTTGTGGGCCAGTTCCTGAATTGAGAATTTCACTAAGTAACGTTCGGTCACGCTCTTTGCTGAGAAATTCGAAGTGACAGCACTACAGTTATACAGAATAAAATATCAAAATAGTTACAGAAACTTGATTACAGCTGCACTGAATTTTTTTTTGTCCACAATTATATAATTAATCTTTTAATTTCATTTAAATTTACTGACTGAAATTTCATTCAAATTTTAATTTATGCATTGTGATTTATTGATTCTGCTTGATTCTGTCCTTTCCGCTGTCACGTATCTGTTAAAACATGCTGTTTATTAATACCAGTAGGAGAACCAACGATCCCTAAGACACAGATTCCTCCTAGTTTAGGAGTCAGAAGTTCGAATTGTACAATGACACTGTGTACGAACAACCTTTGTATTTAGCTTAAGATAAAAATTGTAGACTGTACAAATAAAATATTTTGTTACCTATTATTATTAGTTAAGTATTCACTTAGCAAAATTCTGCATTCAAAAATTGCCGTATCTTACCTTAGCCTAAACGCGTACACTGCCGGTAAGACTAATTCAAATTAGCTAAGCGAGTTATGTAACGCAATCTCTTTGATGGATCACATTAGTAATTAAGTAATACACCACTAATGTGAACCTGATATGAGATTTGGAGTAGACTGGTTGTAGAGTTCAGACCGCGAACCGGAAAACTCAGCGTAGCACACCCTGTGACTAGGTGGAGCGACGATATTAGCAAAGCGTTAGGCAGTGACTGGAAAAAAAAAAGAACCGAAGATCGAGCTCAGTGGCGTGTCTTGCGAGATGCCTTTGCCCAGCAGTGGACTGAGAGCGGCTTATTATGATAATGACGATGATGAACTGAAGTGATTACGTTTTTATAAGTTGAAGCGGCTCATCCCAAGAACAGATGATCGATGGTGTAAAAAGGTTCCCCAGCTCGCTGCATTGCCGATATTTTTGTGCTTATCCAGACGACTCCCGGCAATCTCTGAGTGAGACAGATTAGTGGATGTGGCTGGCTGAATAAAAAGATTCTCGGTATAGTGGTTAAACTAGCAAACGCTGCATAGGGCGGCTACCGGCTCTACGACGATCGAAGGAGGAAACGACGAAGGATGACCGATGAACAATTTCTCCAGTCTTCTCGCTATACATGCTGAGTTGGTGATGTTTTTTTCTTACCTCGGAGGCACACTAAGCATTAATGTAAGAAGGTGTTACTGTCTTTCTATTCTTTCATTTCATATTGATGTTGGTATTTCTCATAATTGTGTTTTTATGTATGTGCATTTGTGGCGATTTCAATAAATGTTTTCTTTTCTAACCTCAGCAGCTACTAACATTTATGTTCCAGGTCCAAAATGGCGGGAGATGCGCGCTGCGGTGACGCCCGCGTTCTCAGCCGCCCGCTCCAGAAGCATGGCTCCCCTTATGGCCGAGTGTGCGAGGGCTAGCGTCGAGTTCTTACGTACAGACGTGGGGAGAGGAAAGGAGATAGATACCGATCGTGTTAGTTCTCTTTTAATGTCAATCTTGTTCCTCGCATTCTGATTTGAACTTGCACTTGTTTGTACATCCATACGTTACGCCTGTATCCCAGAGGGATGGGCAGAGACCAGCGTCTGCCACTTGCTACAATCTTAAGGAACACTTATTAAGTTAAAATTTTACAGAAACTGAATGATTTAAAAACCTATTTAGAGGCTAAATTTAGAGGCTCAATGAGTTTCGAAAACGCACGTTGGTACTGAGGTTTCAAAATGTCGTATGGAATAAATGTTATCTTTGGTGATCAGAGTTGACCTCATAATAAACATTGTTTTTATTGATCAGCGGAACAACTTCCATGGTCATAGGACTTTAATAAGACACGGTATATGTGTAACGTGTTACTAAGAAAATGCAAAGCCTGAAAATCGATTCTTTGGTATCGATCTGCTTCTAATTAACAAAAGCTTAAAATTAAAGTAAGTTGTTTACAAAAGTAAGTTGCACGATTCTAAGAAAATCTTAAAGTAATAAATATCTTTCGAACAACATTCAACAACATCCAATCAATAGTTTTTGTCTCAAACGCTGTGTATTATTTCAAATTGAATAGTTCGATTTTTTTAATTTCTTTGAAGTCGTCTATTTTTTCGATACTACACATAATTATAGTTTTTAGGTTTTGCATTGTTTTAACAACACATTGTAAAACATATAAGAGAATATTATGCACAGAGTTTGAGTGGCTAGAGCTCTTTTTCGGCTGGCAAGCGAAACACGGAACTGGTACCTACTAATTAGATTACAATTTATATCAAGAGCTCTACATTTCTCTCATATCCTTCTTTCTCTATTTCTTTTCTGTACAACTACCCGACTGGTATCTACGTGAAGAATCTCTTTTAAGCAACTAACAACTCTTCCCCATAGATTGCTACCCCCTACGTGAACGATGTCATAGCATCGTGTGCATTCGGCTTTGCGGTGGACTCCCTGCAAGAGCCCGACAATTGTATCCTGCGCTTGGGCAAGACGGCTGTTGTCCAGCACACCTCGCAGATCATGAAGCTGTTCGGCTACGCCAACTTCCCTTGGTTGATGAGGGTGAGTTCTTTTGTTACGTTTTTAGCTAGGTCTCCACTTTTGAAAGATCTCCTCCTCGTTTTTATGAAATACCCAGCTTTTTCAATATCCCGTCTTCCTTTTGCCTTCTCTTCTTTGCCCTTGGTTACGCATACCACCAACTTTGCCTTTGGCAGCTACAATTCCCGGATGACAGGTCTTTCCCACATTAAACAGGAACTTCTTCTTAATGTGCTGCCTCCTAGCATCCTTTTAGCTATCTTCTTCTTCACGCAACTAGTTAAATTCGATTATAGGGATTAAGAAACAATAAATATAGATAGATTTATTAAACACTAGCTGACCCAGCGAACTTTGTATCGCCTAACAGCCGACTCTTTTTTTTCTCTCCGTAAGAACCATCCTCGTATTTCAAGGAATATTCTAAAAACAGAATTAGCGAAATCGGTTCAGCTGCTCTCGAGATTTGCGCTTACCAACACAGTCGGGGATTCATTTTTATATTATAGATTTATTTACATTTGCCCACATACTCATAAATGAACAAAAATAAAACAGCATACGCAGGGTACAACTAGTAGGAAAACTAATAACAAAAATATCTGTCCTGTGTGCACCTCTTATCAAAAAAATACCTCCAATCTAGGCTTAAACTATTTAAATCTTAAACTCAACTTGTATTAGAAATAGTTCATCTGGTACAGTTTTAGTATTTGGTTCAGTTGAAACCATATAACATGGCTCACATTTAAATTAATGTCGAATGTTTATCGACTCTTCGATCTACTCGACGATCTCTATTAAGTTTCCTATTGCAGCTACTAGGAGTGAAGATAATTTCAACATCGGACGCAAAGAAGTTCTCCCAACTCTTCAGGTCAGCTCTCGAGGCCAGACGAGACAAAACCACGCAGCCGCGTCCCGACTTCATACAGACTCTCGTAGATGTCGCTCAAGGTTTGTCTTAAAGCTTCAATAGTTAAACACACTGTTAGGGTAAATGTAGTCGACGGCATAATAATTATTGATCTTTGCTCTGGCAATCTCAAGTAGACTTTATATCTCTATCTCTTTACATTAGAAACGGTCATCGAAATCATCACCTTCTTCTTCGTCATCATCACAATACATGTATTTGTCCACTGCTAGGTAAAAACGTCCCGCAAGGCACGCCACTTCTAGGATATGTTTATTGATCTTTGCCCTGGCAATGTGGAGTGGACTTTATATCTCTACCTCTTTAGATTAGAAACGATCATCGACATCATCACCTTCTTCTTCGTCATCATCACAATACATCTATTTGTCCACTGCTAGGTAAAGACTTCCCGCAAGGCACGCCACTTCTAGAAATCTGCCTAAATCATCCAGCGAAAAGCAGTGGACAAAGCTCGTTTGCCAAATTTTGTTATCCATTCCAGAAACTCTATACCCCTTCAGCTAATGGCAAACGTGACCAGCCCACTCCCATTTCAACTCGATCTAATGTCTAAAATATAAGTTGATGGGACTATGGGATAAATCGAAATTTCTGTTTATCTTTTAGTTTGTAACTTCACCTCTTAATTACCTAAGAAGTGAAACGCAAATTGTTGTTTCAGGAAAACTTAAACAAGAAGCTCAAGAAAAGTCAGAAGACAACAACAATAATGAAGAATCAAGTAACTGGAGTAAAAGTAAGTTTTTTATTCTTTCCCGACTCTCACCTAGAGAAACTACGCAAAACAAACAGTTAAATATATGCGTAGCCATGTAGAGCTAAAATTAAATGTACAATTTTTTAGAACTTCTTGCGATAGTGAGAGGTTGAAGTGATGTACTTCTAACCTCTCATTTCGATAGATAAACTTCTACATATCCCTATTTACATGCAACACAAATATATGTATTTTTTATTATTTTAAGACATTTTTTATACTTTTAAAGAAACTTTTAACTTGTTTTTAAATACTGTCTCTTTTCTTAAAACCTAACGACATTTACTGATTGTACACCTAAATGTGCTGAGTGAATCTGAAAAAAATTGTATTTTTGCAGATTCAGATTCAGATCCGACAGACCTATGCAAAAACCACGGACATATGATCACGATATCTTGACTATTCTATATATTTTTTCAGAATTTACCGACGAAGACCTCGTGGCCCAAGCGGTGCTATTCTATGTGGCTGGTTTCGACACAACAGCTAACCTGATCAACTTCTTTCTCTACGAAATGGCTACCAATATGGCTGCCCAAGAGAGGCTACTGCAGGAAATAGACGGGGCGATTGAGGATGGCGATTTGTACCAAATGGTGCAGGGATTGGAGTATTTGGAGATGTGTTGTTCTGGTAAGCGAATCGCGTAAGGTGCTCAAAATATGTGGGATTTGATCACTCCATCTATTTTCTCTAGACGAGACTACTGGAGAAAAAATAGATGTGGCAATCGCGAGGGCTATTTGTACCAGATAGTGCAGGACTGGAACTTTTGGAGAGATGTGTTGTTCTGGTAAGCGATTGGTATGAGGGTGCTCAAAATATGTGGGCTATCAAATGGTCAACATGGCAGCCCAATAGAGACTGCTGGAGAAAATAGCTCAGGTGATTGCAAGGGGAATTTGTACCAGATGTCTACAAGGCGTGGACTGTTTGGAGATGTGTTGTTCTGGTAAGTGATTGATATGGGGGTGCCCAAAATATGTTGGAGAACAGACTGCTTAAAATGAATAGGTCGGATCAAAGAGAGCTAGATAGTACATGCGAGACGATGCAAGGCTTGAACGATTTCGAGACGTGTTGATCGGGTGGGTGATCCTAAAAATAACAAAACTATGGCGAACGTGTCAGCTCAGGAGAGCCTTCTGGAGGAAATAATCGGGTCGATAGAGGAGGGCAATTTGCACTAGACGGTAGACGGGTCATGCTTGAAGTAGCTATATTTTGGATATGTGCTGTTCTTCTGGTAATTGACTCATGAGGCGATGCTCAAAATGAAAGAACAATGGACGAGCGTTGTATGTAATCGCGGATTGTGAAACGATAGTTTGGGTGTGATTTGAACTTACACACCTCACGTCGCCAGTAAACGGTGTGGATGTTGAACCGAAGTACGTAAAGCTTTGGATAATATCATATATACTACTCTGAATCAGTTAACTATTCGTCACCGAGTTGGCGCCGCCAATATTATTTTGATTGTGATGATGATGATAAAATCACATAATCGTATGATTTACCAGAAGTATTATTATTTATTTATTCAAAAAAAAACATGAAAGAACCACAATTATATAATTTGCCAAACTGCTATGCTAACGCGGTTTAAAGAAAGAAAGAAAGAAAAAACACTTTTAATACAGCAACAGTTATGAAACACCACAAAACAAAGTAATTAACAAAACATTTACAAAAAATGGTCACGGTGTGTCTCTGCTGCTGCAAAAGGCAGCTGACTCAGCATACTGCCGAGGGTATTATTAATAATAGTACCCAGCACTGATTTTCAGTCAGCGCCTGTCCCATCATTTATCATTTATCGGCAAGCTCTTGTAAAACATCTCATCGTCAGGCTTTACTAGTCCACTGCTGGACATAGCCCTCCCCTAAAGAGCGCCACGTTGTGCTATCATAGGGGGTAATGCCCATAATCCCCACGCTGGGCATGCGGGTTGGGGATCGCAATTCGGTGGAATTGTACTGCAGGGAGCGCTGCTGCCCATCCCCCGGTTTGTGTCCCTAAGTCGCCTTTTACGACACCCGCGGGAAGGATTGGGTTGGTGCTATTCTCTAGGCCGACACCACACAGCAGTTATAAAACACCTATCATCATCTGACTTATCTCTTGAAACATCTATTTATGGTAATAAACGGATGATTCTGCGAGTATTCCCAGGGGCGATCTTTCTACCTCTAGACTTGACACTATCAACCTATTTTTTCGTTTTCAAAATTTTTGAAGACGGTTTATTTACTGGTTTAGCTAGCTCAGATTGCCAACTCAACACTGGGTTTTGTCGTTTTCAGAAGTACTCCGGCTCTGGCCTCTTGTGGGATCTGTGGACAGGCGTTCAGCTGTCAAGTATGACTTCGGACCGGTCAGCGAGGGCAGCGAAGATAGACTGATCGTAAGTACACAGTTCTTAGAGATCTAAGGTGGGGTGAGCCCATAGGCAGCAACTAAATTTATTACAAGAAGCAGACCACCAAGGCTGTTGGAGTCTTCTTCTTCTTCTGGCTATATTATGTAGTCCACTGCTGGACATAGCCCTCCCCTAATGAAGGCCTTATCCAGCAGCCCCATAATTACTTTCATTACCAATTCGTAAAAAATCGTTTCTTTTAACGCAATATGCATGCCACTTTACAGTCGCTATAAGTGCGTGTAAGGTGTCAGTAATGTATATAAGCTGTGATATCAACTAAGCTAAAAACCTATTTAGAGGCTAAAAATTCCACCCATGCGTGAGATCAGTGAGCAAATGATCTGCAAGTGATGCAAATTATTTCAGCCAGATGTCGCTGCCTGTACGCAATACAGAGAGTATTGTAAAGAGGTTCGAAATTTCACTGATGCCGGTAGTCACCCAGTAGCTCAGTTGGGAGAGCGCTGGCACGGTTAGCCAGAGGTCGCGGGTTCGAGTCCTGGCATGGGTGGAATTTTTAGCCTCTAAATAGGTTTTTAGCTTAGTTGATATCACAGTTTATATACCCACATTACTGACACTTTACACGCACTTACATCGACTGTAAAATGACATGCGTAATGCGTTATAAGAAACAATTTTTCAACATTCCTTAGCACGGGTTAGTGCATTAAAAAATTATAATCAACTAAGCTATCAAGAATTCAACTATCCACCTCGGTAGAAAGTCGGTGAGGTCGTCCCGCCATCTCCGCCTTGTCGGCCACGTTTGCAATATCCGTCGGGTGGGACCCAGTAGGTTGCATCTGAGTGACTAGGGCTTTATTTTATTTAGTTGGTCTGTAGCTAAGAAAGTATCTCGGTACAATTTTATTACAATAGTAGCTTTTGGCCGCGACTTCATCCGCGTGGATTTTTTTTTTGCAACCCCGTTCACTCCCTTAAGGGTCGAATTAAAGAAAATCGGTCTTATTCCTTGCCTACATTATATATAGACCCTCTGTGCAAAATTTCAGCTTCCTAGGTCCAACGGCTTGGGCTGGGCGTTGATGAGTGAGTCAGTCAGCAAAACGTAGCCTATGTATTAATTCAGGATGTCAGCTAACTCCATACCAAATAATTGTAAAATCGCTCCAGCCGTTTAGACGTGAAGAAGTAACAGACATACACTCACAGACTTTTGCCTTTATAATATTAGTGTGATATAATCACGCGGTGCAACCTAAAGGCACCAATAGAATATAAATCGTGACAGACATACATACATACTCGTACATACATACATACATACATACATACATACATACATACATACATACATACATACGTACATACATACATACATACATACATACATACATACATACATACATACATACATACATACATACATACATACATACATACATACATACATACATACATACATACATACATACATACATACATACATACATACATACATACATACATAACCTCACGTCTGTATCCCAGAGGGGTAGGCAGAGACCAGGGACTGCCACCTGCCACGATCCTGACAGATCACCTTCGCTTCATCAACGTTCATAAGTCTTTTTACTTTTTATTTTCCCCTTTGCTAATATATTTGGTCGATGTATATATCATGACTGGTTTTATAATACCTACGCTCTTTTTTCAAAAAGGGACTATCATAAATCTTTACAACTGTGTCCACTATTTTTCAAACCTACAGTCTAGATCCCAGAATAAACAACCTAGGACTTTAATCGACTTCGGCTAAACCGGTTGGTTTTGGCAAAACAGCCTTAAAGTTTTAGACTCTTATCAATAGGTTCCGATAACCTCCTCCTATTTTGAAATAGGTTAAAAAGAGCGACTGTACTTAACATAACAAAATACATATAACATAACATACATATATGTAAACATACAAGCACATACATTGCTTCTGCCCCACACTAGGATACCCTGTGTCGTGGGAACCAGAAACAGCGACATCACAAACATGTAAACATCCAAACCTGGGGTTTTTCTTTCTCCCCAGTCGGGGTTCGAACACGGGACCTCATGCCTGGTAGGCAGATGCACTACCGCTGCTCCACAGCGTTCGTTATTAGGATTTATAAATTTCACTTCTTCCAAAGCCGCGTTTTTTTAGAGCGGTGGTAGCGGAGCGGTGTAGAACGCCGGCTTCTCAATCGGTAGGTCGTGGGTTCGAACCCCGGCATGTACCAATGACCTTGTTTTCTAAGTTATGTACATTTGTGAAATTATAGTAGCAATACTACTCGCTGACGGTGAAGGAAAACATCGTAAGGAAACCCTAGTGTCTGAGGTGTTAGCGTACCTCAGCGCTTGCTACGTACAACGGCCCAACTATGAAATCTCAGGTCTAACTAACTAAGCCGCGTTGTAAAAGAATATTGATGTTTTTTTTCCATTTGTGGCGCTAGTTAGATTCCGTACTGTCTTAAGTACTAATAAAGAGTAGTAGGATGTATGTTAAATAAAATCACCTTTTCGTTAATTGACTCCAATACTGGGCGGTTTAAAATTCCTGCACAACTGCGCCGGGCTATAATAGAACCCATCCTGTGGGAATTCCGCAGCTGTTCGCTCAGCTATTTCGGAATTGCCTGTCATTTTATTTTACACAAACGAGAGCTTACATTCAAATGAGTATAATGTAAACAATTACCAAACAAAAGATATTTCAAGAATAACGTAAGAGTATTACTTTATTAAACTTATTTATATAATTATAAAACATACTCTGTTAAAAAAATACTGATTTAAATGTTAACCGAGAAATGAAAGATATTCTAAATAATACAGATGAAAATTTTAAAAATAGTTTTTCGTTTACATACTTGTACTTTACTTTATTCATTTATTTGCCTCTTAGTACATACAGGGTTACAAATTTAGCCTAAAAAAACTGGAATTACAAGAAGGAGATTCCTTGATATTAGAGTTAGTGGCCTACTAAGTTCAACCCGTAATATCAGTAGGTACAACCCTGGTCCCCTCGCTAGGATATCCTGTATATACTTAGTAAAAAAAATAACATAGCATAACCTCACGCCTGTATCTCAGTGGGTTAGGCAGAGACCAGGGACTGACATTTGTCACATCAATGTTCAAGTCGTTGCATGCACGCACGGCGTTACCAAGTAGTTTGTATCTCCCCTTTGTTGCTAGTATATATTTATATTTTTATCTGTAGGTATTCGCTACTAATTAGTACTAAGCCCGCCTGTGACATAATATCCGGGACCACGGTACCTGAAAAAATGCCGAAACGTTGGAAAATTGTAAAAAATGTAATAAACGAGCATACATCCGTATAAAAACAGTTTTAATTAATGACATAATATTTACTTGGTGCAATAAAGAATTTGAATTATAATTATAATAAATTAACACGAAAAACAGTAGATGACTGCCTCGTTTATCTAGCGGTATCATATTTGATTACCATACCGAATGGGGTCGATTCCCATTGGAAGCCGCTGCACACTGTGTATAAATACCTAAGTATTTCCATGTTTCCATGATGACCTTGTTTGGTTTCCTTGCTTGGTTACCTTGTAACGGTACTCACCTCTTTACATAATTAATAACACTTAATTCTGTCAATCATTTTCAAAAATTTTAAATGACGTCACCCATTTTTGAGATTTCCTTAATTTTTTGGCATTAGGTACCACTTAACATTTCCACTAGACCCGACTACATGAATCTCCCTTTACCTGGTCATTCTGTTCTTTAACAAGTTTTCTCTTTATATCATCTATAATATAAAAATAAATCGCTGAATGTGTTGGTGAGCGCAAATCTCGAAAGCAGCTGAAACGATTTCGCTAATTATTTTTTTAGGATATTACTTTAAGTACGAGGATGGTTCTTACGGAGAGAAAATAAAAAAACAATTGAAGAATCGACTGTTAGACGGTACGAAGTTCTCTGGGCCAGCTAGTTATACATAAAATAAATAAAACTTGTTATAAATAAAACACACAGTTGAAATTGTTCCAGTTTTATTATTTATAAAACGCTTTACAACCTCACAACCTAAGCAACAGGGTATCCTAGTTAAAGACCAGGAGGAGTGAATGTGTTGTGTGGAAGTTATTCATTCATTAAAGTATTTTTATTATAGTTGCTTTAACTTGCATTGCAAATCTGGATGTAATTGAGCGAAGCGCAGTAGACTTTAGCGTGATAGCATAGGAAAATAACTGTTAATAGTATTAACTAGAATGTCTGTAGTTTTACGTCTTTATAAAGCCAGTGACACCGCAAAATAAACATAAAAGTCATTGTAACAGAAGTCACGGCTATTTTATCGGCAATAACTTATAATAAATAAATTAAATCAAAGTATTTTATTCAGAATTACACATACTTAAACTGTGGCTTAGTGAACGTTACAAGTTAAACTAGGTGTTCATTTCAAAATATAGATATTTTTTTTAGAAAAAATGGCTTTTTCAGAAAAAATGGACCATAAACTCCATCATGCTAGACCTCCAACAGTAATAAGTAGGTGTCAGGAGTATGAAAGAGTAGAGTGTTACCGATGGTCGTTTACTGAACTCTGACTAAAAATCTAGATTCTAAAAAGCATCTTTCGTTGCAGTTCGGAGACATAATTGCGATCACACATTTAAACTTAAAGATACCTAAATATGTGCATTCACTATAGGTACAGCTACTTATACGATCTTATTATCACATCACACTCATATTGTAATGGCGGAAGTTTGTGAGTGTGTATGTTTTCACACTTATATTGTAATGGCGGAAGTTTGTGAGTGTGTATGTTTATTACATCTTCACGTCAAAACGGCTGGAGCGATTGTATTTTTTTTAAATTATATATATATATATATTTATTCACTTAAAACAATGCAAAAATACAACAATATTAGTTTGCCAAACTGCTAATGCAGTTCATCGGCAAGCACTTGGTAACAGTACCTTGTAACTAACTCAACTAACATTACGTTCTACACAACTAACATTATCGATAATATTTTATGTCTACAAATTACTTATCACAAAGCGCTTAAGTAATTCCTCTGGGAGGTTTTTGTAAATCTCAGGTACCAAACAATTACTTAGCCTAGATCCAATAAAACAATAAAACTTGGTATGGATCCATAGCAATAAAACTTGGTATGGAGTTAACTGACACCTCTTTTTTATGTTCTGTTTCTGACACCCTGGATTAACACAAATATGCTACGTTTTACTGCGGGAAAAATCTTATTCCTTTAGGAAAATCGATAAACCGCGGTAACACCGCGGGATGCAGCGACTAATTTATAAATAAGACCATTTAAGTTTGCAGTATGACTACCTTTCCTTGAAGAGAATAAAGTCTATTTTACTCCTGTGCAGGCTGAGCCAGGCATCCACGTGTGGCTCCCTATCTATTCGATCCACCGCGATCCAACTTACTGGATAGAGCCAAAGAAGTTCGAGCCCGAACGGTTCGAGACAAAACGCAAGGGTGACATAGCGCCCTATACTTACATGCCGTTTGGGAACGGGCCCCGACACTGCATCGGTAAGTTGAATTTGGATTGCCACCGCGAATTGTCAGGATAGAGCCAGATAGGTCCGAGCTAAAGCTATTCGAGCCAAAAAGTAAAGTGATACTGCGCCGTATAGGTCGGTACTTACATGGCGCTTGGGAACGAGCCCCGACATTGCATTGGTGAGTAGAATTTGGATTATCTTCGCGAACTTTTAGAATAGAGCCAGTTACGCTCGAGCCAAAAAGAAAAGTAATCTGCGCTCTGTATTTGTTATCTACTTACATGCCGTTTGGGAACGGGCACCGACATTGTATTGCCCGATAAGTTCAAACCAAAGCGAATGAAGCCTAAGCGTTTCGAGCTATTGGAGCTAAAAAGGAAAGCCAGAGAAGTTCGAGCCGGAACGGTTCGGAACGGTGACATAGCGCCATACACTTACATGCTGTTTGAGAACGGGCGGGGTAGAATTTGTATTTCCTCCTCGAACTTCCAGGATAGAGCCAGATACCTACGTTCGAGCCAAAACGTCTCGAGACAAATAGGAATGTGGCCCTATAGGTATGTTTTTGGCAAAAAACGTGGCTTTCTAGGAAAGCGGTGACGATAGAGGCCACAGCAGTAGGGTCGGGAAGGGAATACCTGGAAGTCGCTGCTCAAGACCGCAGCAAGTGGAAATCTTTTATGAAGATGAAATCAAATGAAGATTTCTTACAAAGATGCACCATGCTCCACATTGCCTTTTTATGGCTGACTTTAAGTAAGCGATAAGGACGGAGCATTACTTAATAAACTGCCAATTTTGTTATTCATTTTGCAGTTTTTCCAGTGCATTTTTTCTTGACTACCTACATTCGCCAAAGTAAGTAGTCAGGAAAATGTGGGTGGTGAAAAATTCCTAAAAACTAGTGCTGAGCTAATTTCATGTCGATAGTATCGATTGCGTATGTTTTTTGGAAAAATAATACGATATTCATTTTGCAGTTTTTCCAGTGCATTTTTTCTTGCCTACCTACATTCGCCAAAGTAAGTAGTCAGGAAAATGTGGGTGGTGAAAAATTCCTAAAAACTAGTGCTGAGCTAATTTCATGTCGATAGTATCGATTGCGTATGTTTTTTGGAAAAATAATACGATGTAAACAGGCATTTGAAGTCTACAATAGTTGTAGACTTCGTTTTAATTATTATGACAGCGTTCAGGAGCTGAGGACGAGGATCTTAAATAATATCCATCAAAGAAAATTATCGGCTACTACTAGCTCAGTACAAAAACGAGTAAACTTATGTATTCGCAAAAAACGCCTGTAATTTGAGCAGTTCATTTAGTAGATCACCTATTTTTAAGTTCGTGTTTGAAAACATGATGCCAGTGTTGTTGTGACTTACCGTGGTTTTTGTCGATAAAGTCACCTACCCTTACTGACCGATCTCAAAAATCCACCCTGTATAGGCATAAAATTAGGCCTATTTAAAGCTTGTTTTTTCTTAGCAGTTTTATTTATTTAAATTCTATTTTATACATAGATAGATAAAAAGATAGATAAAATATTTATCTATATTTGCACACACACTCGTAAATGAACAAAAAAGCAGCGTAAGTAGGGTACAGCGGGTAGTACGAGTAGGTACATATAACATTACTTAGATTTAAGAAATCATGGTTGTATTCTTTTTTTCTGGCTGTGCAATAAAGTGTTCTCTATCTATCTATCTATAACACAATTAACCAACATAATAAATCTCTTATCTCTAATTCTAAATCACTTTTCCCCAACTTCAGGTTCCCGCTTTGCCCTGCTAACCGCAAAAGTGTTTCTCGTAAAACTGCTCCGGGAATTCCGCGTGCGGCCAAGCAGCCGGACGCCGCAGCCTCAACGCCTAAACCCGCTCGGCTTCGTGCTGAGACCTGCTGGTGGATTCCACCTTACTATAGAGCCTAGAGCGGACCAATAAATATTTTGAGCAAAAATATTTTTATTTATTTATTTATTTATTACAAAAACACTTACAACTATCATTACAGGGTGGCCTATTGCGATAGTGAAGCACTTAAAACATATTGTATGAATTAAATTATAAATTCAATAAAATCGCACAAATACAAATTTAAATAATAATACACAATCATGTCAATTAAAAATACATAAATTCATAAAAATATTATTAATTCATACACTTCAATATAATAAAAAATGTCAATCATAAAAAAAATACACTGCGAAGGTTCAATGGTAACATAAAATACAAAGTGCAGCTATTGTAAATTCATTCAGAGTACAATTAAAAAGGTCAATGGTCTCCGAAATGCTGTTTAGAGTGCGGATGGCACGCGTGAGGGGAGCGTCCCGCAGCAGGTTAGTGCGCGCGCTCGGCACCGCCAACAACTCCACACGACGTCTACGCCACACGTAGCGGTCTGGCACAGACAGGCTTACCATCCGCAATACCTCTGGATTGCACTGCATACCTCGCAACAACTTCAGAACGTAAGTAGCTAAGGCTAACTCTCTCCTTACCTCCAGTTGGTTATATCCTACCATACCCAAGATGAAAAGGGTTGGATACATAAGAGGATAAAACGGATAAACACCATAGATTTTTAAGTAAATGAACCTAAGAAATTTATTTTGGATACGTTCCAACATGAGTCTATATTTTTTCTCATGTGGACTCCAGATGACTGCATTACATTCGAGGTGGCTTTTCACAATGGCCTCGTAAAGAGCACGTATGGCTGTGACATTCGTGAATGCATGCGTTTGGCGCATCACGAATCCTAGGTTTCTGTAGGACTTCCTGCAAACCTTGACAATGTGCTCACGAAACGTCAGATCTGTGGTAAAATGAACACCCAGATCCCGCACCTCTGTAACGCGCTGCATATGAGTGCCGTCCACTCGGTACTGATATAGAAGCGGCGACTGCTTGCGGCTAAAAGAAATGACCTGGCACTTAGACACGTTGAAAAAAAGCCGGTTTGCATTACTCCACGCCAATACCCTGTCTATATCAGCCTGCAATGCGAGACAGTCAGACTCATCCCCAACCTCTTTTATTAATTTTAAATCGTCTGCAAAAAGCAAGCATGCCGAATTAGTCACAACCTCAGGGAGATCATTGACCATGAGAATAAATTCTAAGGGCCCCAAATTACTTCCCTGGCTGACGCCTGACCTGGTGAAGTACGGTTCCGACATATATCCATCGCAGTCGACATACTGCCGCCTATCACGCATGTAGTCCGCAAAGAAGCCGAGCGTGGGCGGTGTACAACCAGCGCGCGCCAGTTTCGTCAACAAGATGTCATTGTCGACGGTGTCGAAGGCCTTTTTAAAATCCAAGTAGGCTACATCCACTTGCCCACCGGCATCCACTGCTGGAACAACGCGAGTCATCATATGCAGCAAGTTACCTGTGGTGCTGCGCGCGGGTCGAAAACCGTATTGCGCTTCAGACAGTTGCGGACTTACTTGTAGGTGTAAGGAGCGGTGTATAGCAGCTTCGAACACCTTAGCTGGAGTTGATAACACTGCTACCGGCCTGTAATCGCTCGCCTCCGGCCCCCCGCGACCCTTCGGCACAGGTACAACGCGAGTGATCTTCCACCGCGCAGGAAAAGTTGCAGACCCAAGGCACACGTTAAAAACGTGTAACAATGGATCCGCAAGTACCTTTCGGCAATCTTTAAAAATGAACGGTGGAATACCATCCGGCCCCGCTGAGCGCTTCGGGCCCAGTCGCGATAGCGCATAGCTGACTTCGGCCGGCTCGAGACTAGTAATATGCACGCGCGCGCCGCTCGCCCCCCCGGCCGCGCCCGCCGCCTCCGGGTCCAATAGTGCAGGTTCGGGGTTGTACACAGAGTAAAAATAATTTGCGAATTCAACAGCGCATTCCTCTTCGGATAACGCTTTTCCCCCCTTCACGAGCTTCTGCCTGGATCCATTCCCTTTTTTAGTTTTAATATACGACCAGAAAGCCTTAGGATCGCTTGCAAGGTAATTTTGGACACGATCACGGTACGAGTCATGAGCGAGAGCAGTCGCCGCTTTCAACCTAGCCCTACATGAGCTGAATGCTTCATAATCAGAAGTCGATTTACTCGCTTTAAACAGCTTATGGAGCCTATACTTTAATTTAATGTCGCGAATAATATCTGCCGTGTACCACTCAGGGTAAGAATACCTAGAGTTTCCCGGCTTTCGCTTTTTAATGGGAACGCAGTCATCTATTTGGGAATTAATAGTCTCGTAAAAAAAATTTAAAACCTCCTCAGAGTCAAAAATAGTATAAAGGTGACTCCAATCTATATTAGCTATTAAGTAATACAAAGTATTGAAATCAGCCTTTCTGAAATTCCACGCTTTATTGCATGGGGCTCGAACAGCGGCCTCGGAGCAATTTCGCTCCGCGCGTGCGTCGCGACTCGCGGCGATACTCACACTAACCGCCAGCAGCGGGTGATACGCGTCTACCGGCTGCAGTCCCTCATCGGCCGCGCGCACGCTCACCGCACCGCGCACTCCCGCGCCCACTAGTATCAAATCAAGCTGACGGCCAATACAGTTGTTTATGTCGTTGCTCTGAATGAATTCACAGTAACACATGAAATACTCAAAATAATTTGACACATTGCTATTGCATGAAAACATATTAAAATCTCCTAATACTATAAAATTGCCCTTATATTTGACAATAAGAGATTCAATCAAATTAAACATAATCATGTAGTTATTCTCACTAGCAGAAGGTGGAATATAAACAACACCACAGGCGAATAAAAATCTATTATGAAGGTGAACAGTAGCCAGAATCAACTCGAACTCACAATTATTTAAGTTGATGTTACTAGGAGGAGCAATAGACCGCAACTCAAATCGCGGTGCGGCTACTAATAGCACTCCGCCCTGTTTACGTCCATCCGTCCTATCACACCTCAGTATATGGAAGCCAGGTGGAATAATTTCAGCATTCCTTATGGACTCGTTACAGCCGGATTCTGTGATGGCAATTAAATCTGAGGCTGACGACTCGACCAAACATAGAAATTGAGTTGTTTTTGTCCTTAGACCACGTACATTTTGATACAAAATATCTATACAATTACCAGCGGCACCGTCCGAGCTATTAGCCTGCGCCTGTGTGTGCTTGCACTCGAAAAGGCACCCAAGTCTTCAGCCTCGCGTTGTCGGGCCACATATCAGCCACAAAGCACTTTTCAAAATGCGCCTCTGGAATACCTATTTTATATGATTTATAGTCTCCTTTTGGCTTTAGCTCTTCCACCGTACATTCTCCTGAAGGACAGAGCTGCTTTAAATACTTCTTCACGTCCTCAGGCCCTGACACCATATTCCACAAGTGAACAAACTTCCGGCGCTCAACGGCTTTCAGCGAGATAGTTGCAGGACTGCCAGTGCATCTCATAGAAGGAGGTCGTTTATACTGATCCCGTGACACCCCACTGAACTCCGGTGGTCCGACGGTCTTGCTCACTTTGCCTCTCACAGGTTTCTCTGCATTATCACCAGTTATTGAAGGTGTGGCCGTGGATGTCATAGTTGCAGCAGCTACTTGAGATGGCGCTGGTGAAGCAACCACCGCAGCATAGCTCGTATTACCAGCGGAACAGAACGAGTCCGTCATGAAGTCTGTGTGCCGTTGAGGCATCTGCGTTTGCGTTTGCAACACACACAGCCTACTGTTGAGTAAATCCAGCTTGCTATCATATTGTGTGAGAGCTAATGTTACTTTGCCAAGCATCGCCCTTAAGCCTGCCATTTCCTCACGAACCTGCCTGATTTCCGACGTAACCTCCAGGAACTCCAGACTCTGAAAATGCTGCTCATCTGAAGCAGAAGTATTGACATTCTGACTGACATTTTTCCGTATGGTAACATTTGCAGCTCTGATCTTGGAAGCTCCTACCGGTGTATGAGAGTAGTCGCCTCCCTTCCTGATACCACATCGGCATTTAGGACACACCCAATCACACTTTTCCTCTTCCGTTAATTTCACTGCGGCAACACATGCAAGATGAAAGCGATGCATACATCCTACAACCCTGCAAGCTAGCGCCTCCTCCTCCTCATCATCAAGCGGCGTACTACAGGCATAGCATAAAGCAGTTACAACAGCCGTTAGCGAGGAAGGCGACGCGGTCGCTTTAGTGGGGGTAGGTGACATTGCGAAGCAAGCAAGCTAGCGTTCGAAATGTTGCGATGACTCACTCAGGAGTTTGTAGACCGTCGAACCGATGATAGCCGAGACAGCGAGGCGACAAACCCGATGCAACAGCCGAGCGCGAACGGCACGCAAAGCCACGAGTGCAACAAGGATAGGATGATGCGCGCGGGTCAACGACCGACCTCGACCCGCTCCCAGCCAAGGCTGCCGGACTCAGCGATGTCTTTATTTCTATGAGAAGAAACAAACACTTCAACGGCTCGGTGACGGTTTCTCCAAAGTCCCCAGCGCACAGCAACAGGATATATCACTCGGACGCACTATTTGCTACATGGACGTATAACTTTCACTACTAACAAACGAAAAGAACTATTTTTAAACTCAACAAATTAGCGGAGCGGACACAAAAGCGATGTTCACCAAACGGGTGCTGTATTATTTGATTTTGTTTAAAACCTAGTATGATTTTGTAGTATGACTTTGTTTAAAACCTATTTAGAGGCTAAAAATTCCACCCTGTACGTAGTACATACAGAGAGTATTGTAAAGAGGTTCGAAATTTCACTGATGTCGGTGGTCGCCCATTAGCTCATTTGGGAAAGCGCTGGCACGGATAGCCAGAGGTTTGAGTCAAGGCATGGGTGGAATTTTAAGCCTCTAAATAGGTTTTGAAAATTGTCCTTAGCACGGGTTAGTGCATTAAAAAAAAATATTATATAGTATGACTTACCATGAAGGTAAAACTAACTTTTCTATTGTTACGAATAAAAAATACGCTAGAAGTAAAGGCGGGGCCAATCTGTTCAAAGACCCGACAACTAACTATACGACCTTTTTTATAAAAACGCGATTCGTTAAAACACTTGATGAACGCTGATTAAAATTGACTGTGGTGGAGATTTTACATAAAAAATCGTAATTAAATCATCAAAGGCAGTTGGCCTTTGATGTGCGCCTTAGAGGAATCATGTTACGAATTTGACGACATCAAAGTGCCAAATATGTAGGTACGGCTAAATCAGACAGTTCCAAATATGGAAGACTTACACAGTCGCACCCCAGGCCGGTGATTATTACGATTACTTATATATTATTTCAGCAGCCGGAGACAAAGAAAGTATACTTTGCCTACATTTAACTGGAAGGAAGGAAGCTCCTCCATCTTTTATTTATTCAATACAACCCTAATAAAACCTCATGAATAGTTACACCCGGGCTAGATCGGTTACCCGTTAATTGTTTCAATCCAATTACAGCTCCCGACATTATTATGCTGTGCCAACAGTACTAACCAAACAAAAGCGGAATGAAACAAACACGAAAATCATTTCACACATCCATTGTCTCGTCAAACAATGTAATGTCAACAGCCATTCGGCGAAAAACTGGGTGCACAGGTTGGCATTTAGGCTGAGCGAAAACCTTACCTTTAAATTCTTAGGTAGTCTTTAAAAGTTATGGACGATATTTTAACTAAGTAACACATTTTATTTAGAAAATTTTTAGCCCAACGAAGTTTCCAGACCTTGCTTAGTACACGGCCGTTTTCTCCATTTGCTGCGCAAAACTGGATTTCATAATCCGGATCATGCTTGAACGAAGTTAAAAAAAATAGATTTATGACCATCCGATTTCTCCCGTAACTTTTTGATCTAGTTCACGAAATCTAGTTCTACAGTGCGTTCACATTAACTTGACGCGTGAGAGAATTGGTAGCACTGAGATGTTTACTGTTACCATGTTAAATAAGAAATCATTCCCATTACTTGGGGAAAATAAAAGGATTGAGGGCTTGTTTTACCATCTTCCGATTAGGTCCAAAAGCTAATTCACATGTTATGTCCTTGTTACCAATTCTCTCACGCGTCATGTTAATGTGAACGCACTGTAGTTATAGATTAGACAAAAAACGCTAAGATTTGAGGGTTTATTTTTTTGTTTTGAAACGCAGCTGTCTAAAATGTCGAGAATTCTGTGATATTTCCGGTTATTCTGTGTAATTTCATAAACTTTTTCGGCAATTTTGAATTTTGTTTCTGGCGCGGTTTGTTTTGTGCGAAATAAATTTTGAACGCAGAAATACCTATAATAAAAAAAAAAATTTTGAACGGCTCTCTTAAAATATGATGTTAAAACGAAAAAGGGATCCAACATTCACCAATAGTGAAAACAATATTTGGTAAAGTAAAACCTGTGACGTCTTTTGGCAGCTGATATCTGACATTTGTCTGACTGTTAATCTGGTTTTAGAGGTTAATCGTCCAATATCGGCCGTTCAGAGACTTCAGTTTAAACTTTGGTTTACGATGTTGGAGAAATCCAATTTGTTATTGTAATCTCGATTAGGAGTCCAAAACCGGATTTAACTTGCCGTAATCTAGATTTGGTTCTATGGAGAAAACGGCCCTTTTATTCAGCAAGGTTACAATTTAATCACAAGTATATTGTAGGTACGTTTCAAAGGTTGAAACCTAATCACACTAATATTATAAACGCGAAAGTTTTGAGTGTTTTTTTGTATGTTTGTTACTTCTTCACGTCTGGAGCGATTTTAATAAAATGTGGTATGGAGTTAGCTGACATCTTGGATTAACAAATAGGCTACGTTTTACTGGGGGAAAATATCTTATTCTCATGGGAAAATAAACCGCGGGTCAGTAACTAAATTTTTAACTTCCTTTCGAATTCACTTAGCTTCTTGTTAAGAAAGTATACTACTTACGAAAGTTAATTAATTAATTAACTGGTCACTTCAGATTTCAGACCAACAATAAGTACCTAATTGGATACTACGTATAGTAAACAAAGCAGAAACAACAAGTTCTTTAAAATAAAACTTTCGTACATAATCACTAGGTAAATATTATTGATTTGAAAGCGGAAGCGGAACTTACTAGCTAATTTAATCCGGTGGCAAATCAATAAAGACCTTTAAACGCCATTCGTTATTAAGTATGCTTATATACTTCGATCCAAAATAGCTATTCTACCATTGAGAAATTCAAATTTCAGTGCCAGAGCAGACAAGCCCTTCGCAATATACTTCTGGCTACGTGCCTGGCGTAGGCATTGTGGGAATCACATTTTTAGATCTCGCGGCGAGAGGGGAAAAATTAAAAAGTTAGTCCCCGTCTACAATATGCAACGGAGCTGAAAATAGTCGAGACAATGGAAAACTGCGGGCGCCATATTTAAGGCGGAAGTTTGTTGTTCGCAGTCCGCGACGACGAGTCGAACAATGCATTCATTATTCTATTATTTAATGAGCCCCACTGCATCTACCACCACACAACGCGCCCGCGAAAAACTCCTGAACTAAAAATAAGTAGTTCCTTTTATATTTTACTTTTTTTAGAATGCATGTCGTAGTAAAACTTCAGGCAGATGCTGGATGCGGCAAACTGAAGACAAGGCGCTATGGCGCTCATTAGGGGAGGTCTATGTCCAGCAGTGGACTGGTATAGCCTGACGACGACGATGTCGTGGGTCAGCTATCATTCACCTTATACGAGGGCTGCTACTTATGTATGCGGAATAGAAAAAATAAACAAATGTATATGACTAAACATGCTTTTATTGTTTTTCAAAGTATTCTCCACTATGATCGATTCACTTTTGCATTCGATGAAACCAATTTGTAAAACACTTTTTCCACTCTGATTGAAGTATCTCCAAAACGTGCTGTTTAAACGCATCTACGCATCTTCACGGGTCGAAAATCGTTGACCACGTAATTTATTCTTTACATTTGGGAATAAATAGAAATCATTGGGAGTCAAATCAGGGCTGTACGGTGGATGACCCATCAATTCTATTTTTTGACTATCCAAAAATGTAGTTGTGTCCTGAGATGTATGACATCTGGCATTGTCATGGTGAAGTATTATTCTGCGTCGCTGGTTGTTTTGGCGAAATACTTCCGGCAAACAAATGGTCGTGTACCACACCGAATTAACCGTTCTGCGATTCTCCAGTGGTATTGTAGCCACATGGCCATTGATACCAAAAAAGCAGGCCACCATTTGCTTTACAGTGCTTTTTGCACGAGCCACTTTCGTAGGGTTCGGCTCATTTTGAAACACCCAAACTGTTGATTGTTGTTTAGTTTCGGGATCGTACGCGTAGATCCAGGATTCGTCACCTGTGTAGATATTATAAAGAGATTTTGAGTCGCCTCCGTTGAATTTTTTTAAGGTTTTCTTGCACCATTCGACGCGAGCATCTTTTTGATCCTGAGTTAAGTAGTGCGGGATCCAACGCGAACAATTTTTTTACAGACAAATGTTCATGTAATATCCTATGAATGCTCGTCATACATATTCCCAGAATAGCCTCTATCTCGCGATACGTAACATGGCGGTCTTGCATTATTAGTTTTCGCACAGCTTCAATATTTTGTGGCACAACCACCGATTTCGGGCGACCTTCTTTAACTTCGTCCGTGAGCTTACTGCGCCCGCGATTAAACTCACTAAACCAGTGATACACAGTCGTTTTTGATGGAGCTTCACCACCAAAAGTCGAAGTTAATTGATCTACGCACTGTTGTTGCGTTAAACCACGTCGAAAATCGTAATAAATCATAGCACGAATATTTTCACGAGTGAGTTCCATTTTTTCAGCGATATGACATTTTAAACCCAACAAAAACAAAACACAGTACCTATATAAGAGAAAAATATTAGCGGCCAGTATTTAAAAAAATAGAACGAATTTGACCATGGATGTCAGACATTGCGTTTAAAATTATTGGAATCCCAGATTCCGCATACATAAGTAGCAGCCTATGTTTGGTGGGTTGCGAATTGGGATAGTTATCTGTCACTCACAAACACATCAAACAAAATAATATTTTGTTTACGTATCTTCTTACATTTATTTATTTACATGTATTTTTTAAACTTCCCATTGCAGCGAGAGATTAATGACTTAATTACCACGCAAGCCCACTGGTGATTGGCAATTTCAAGCGTTGAAAAACTGAGGCCATTTCAAGCGCTAAGGAACACCTCAGACACTCATGTTTTCTTACGATATTTTTATTTACAGTTAGCGGGTCACATTACTACTTAACTTCACAAATGTACATAACTTAGAAAACAGAGACATTGGTATGCTCGCACTGGGAATCGAAACTAAGTCTCTCTCTTCCGGGTTCACTGTTTTACTAACTGGGCTACCATCACACCATTGCAATATAATCAATTTCTTTAAACCAAAAAACCTCGTAATCCAATTAGAGCGCACTTTTTGGTGAGCAGATACACTAGGTACCTAAATGGCAGTGAAAGCCGTCAATCAGCAGTCAACAGCAGGGCCCGAAACCGCGATTCGGTTTAAACGAAACTGTCAATCTAGCCGCGTGCCCCGCACTCGCGAGCGCTGTCCGATGCACTGATCGCTCTTGAAATAAATGAAATACCGTCGTTTTATTTAAATCCGACTTTGCTAGGGTCAGATGGTAAAACTCTAGAAAAATTGTGCCGCTAGATCCAAATAGAGGTTTGTGAACATGAAATTTGGCAAGCGATAATTAAACCATTAAATGTTGCATTTTTTTATTATATTTGTATCGTTATTGAAATCGCCAACACGAGTACTGTCGACAGCTCATCAACGTTTACTATTTCAGTTACCTACATTAATTACATTACGACTTTGGAGCCAACATTTAGATGTGGATGGATCGATGTGTTGTCAAATTTACGCGTTGGGCACGCGTGGTGAATCGTGATTAGGCAACCCTATGCGATCTTTCAGAGAAAAGTCCTGTATTTTGCAGTAGAACGCCAAAGATTATGCTGATAGCATAATATGCTGTAAATAAACTGCATAATAAACTTAAGCATGTCAGCTCATGTCTATTAATATAAGTATTAATAGTTGTTATTATATATAAACTTATACGCTTGTACATTCAACAGTAGCAAGGGTAGTACGACAACGCGAGTCGCGGGTCATGGCAAAAGTTACTATTTTTCCAGAACATTTATAGTCAAATTCTGACATTTTAGGGCCTCAAAACCTGTGACTAAAATATGACTTGTCGCGCCTTCGCACCTACTACTCAGTACGATGACGCGACTAGTCATAATTTAGGTATTCTAATATACATTTTTCCTGCAAATCGACAAAATTGCCACCAACGTAGGTTTAGTTTTATGGTTTTAGTTTAGTTTGCAGAGTAGAGTCCACGTGTGTAAAGGTCATGTACGAAAACGTCTACGTAACTACAGCTACTTAAAAAAAGTAGCGTTGTACGTCCACGTAACTATAGTCACTTCGCGGATTCGCGGACTGCTGTCAGTAAAATCGATTTATAGGACTGAAAGCTTTCAAATAACTTCTCGAATCGGCTATTACAATTATCTGTGATTATTCGTTCAATTGATGCTTGATTTCATAGACAAGTCTCCGAATAAAAAAAAGCTTCGGTTTCAAAACAAAATCAGTTCTTATCTATTACGTGAGGTGACTTCAATCTGCTTTTAAAATGTAAGTATTCATTATTTTTCAATGTATTATAAATATCAAAATAATTGTAAGGATTTGCACTTTATGATTAGATAGAAAAAAAAGTGATATGTGTTTGACAGATTGACATTTTAAATTACCGCCGCGACACGCCATGTTTCCACAATTGATTTCATGTATTATAATGAATTTCACTATAAAATGTTACTTGGAGCCGTCATTTTTACTTTATCTGATAGTGCATTTTATAAGCTATTCGGAAGTATATTTTATTTTGTGGTAGCTGCAGCAGTTCTATAGTTACTACAGTTTTTCTAACAATGGTACCGGCCGCTCGGCGCGCAAAAATGTAATTCGCGCGCGCGGACGTTTAATGCTTACGTGGCCGCGCGACCCGAACGTTTGAGTGGATCTGGATAGACGATCTTATTCTTTGGTGACTTGGCGTAGGTATCCCTGGCAAACGAGATTTACCATGAAGTCATTTAGGTCAAGAATAAGAATAGACAAATAAAAATAATTTTATTGCCGTTACGAGTATTGTTAGGCGCCTAATTAATTGGGGGCAAACGGAAAACAATAATTTAATCTGGGCAAAAAAGTACGATTTTGAAGATAAACTCGAAATGGTGACTATTATAAACTATTTTGAGTTATTGGTCTTCATAGATTTTTATATAGCCTATAAACGTCTCTCTGCAGGGCACAGGCCTTCTCTGAGAAAGATAAGGAAAGTGTAGAATTAATCACTACGCGTGCTCATCTCGTATTGGGAATTTTAAGCGCTGAGGTATTTGAACACCTTAGACACAGATAGATTACTTACCTAGTCACTTTTAAAGGTTAAATTTAATTTGTTACATATCAGCTCAATAATTTTTATTTTCTGTTGCCGGTAAAATAGACCGAGTTGCAAAATTTACATTTTAGAGAAAGTTTGCCTGGCCCGTGAGAGGGTCTGTATAGCTACATGATGTCATATTTAATATGGCAATATAGGTTTTTAATAAACTATTTCAATAAATGGCAATAAACTTTTGTCTCCGTTTTGCAAAAACTGCTAATCCCATTCCAATTAACTTACTACACAGTGATGATGATGAAGAATAGGAAATAGTATATTTCATTACAAGTGCGGAAAGGCTGTCATTGCAAAGAGTTCCGACAAATGTCTACCCGACCCGAGCCGAGCCGAGGCGCAGCCGAAGGCGAGGGTTGACAGTCGGAACAAGTTCCAATGACGGTTCCGCACGTGTACTGAACGACTATTTTTAATACAGTTGCGAAAAAATAAAGCAATTTATTAAAATAAAATTATTTGGAAAATGGCGCCAACCGTAAAAGAATATAAGCCAAGATTTTTTCTTTTCTTCACCCATTCTGGTAGGCAAAGGGAACTATGCCCATACAGCAAAGTCCTCAGTAGATTTTTTGTACTGATATGAAATGAAAATGAAATATAATAAGACGAAATTAAAAAAAACCTATTAATAAAGTAATGAAACAAATTAGTAGCTTCTTTTTAGAAATATACGTTTTTGTATGAATCATATTTTTTTTCAAATCATAAAATATGTGAATCATAAAAAATTCATGGTTGGTTTTTTTTAATAGACATTATTTTGACAGTTGCGAAAGAGAACGCACTAGTACGGGAAAGGTAAAAAAAAAGCACGAGTGTGTAATAGCCCACATCCCGCACGCTACACGTCCCTGCAATACGCCACTTTTTGAGCAACTTAAATAATAATTGTAAGAATCAACAACGACTTTTTTCCCAATAAGACGTACATCACTATCACAGAACATAAAAAAGAGTAGAAGTAGTGACATGACACATTAGTACGAAAACCCACAGAACATAAAAAAAGAGTAGAAGTAGCGACATGACACATTAGTACGAAAACCAGTGTAACCAAACTGATACTTACAAACCAAACGCACACTACGAATGCCAACCTGCCATTGGTAAATAAAGTCAATGCCGAAAAGGTGTACATCATAAAAGTTTCAATTAAAATATGCACCTTTTTGTAATGTTAACAATGATCAAAGTCAAATGACAATCATGAAATGAGGGTTGACATTTAGTAGTAACGCTACTCTACACTAGATGGAACTACCGCCGCGACGGAGCGAAAAGAACTTTTACCAAGTAAGACAGAAAGTTCAAAATTGAAAAACAAGTACATTCTCAGTTTGGGATGGGACAACGCGAGTTCTATTTTGTCGATAGGGAACCTATCGACAAATTATACTCGTACAAACAGTTTACACATTAACGGCCGAATATGAATACTGGTACTTAGAAGTATTTTTAGCTATTTCTTTTTTGCCTGCGGGTTGACTGGTAGAAAATGCATCTTTTCTACATTATCTTTTGTACAATATAGTATATTTCATTACAAGTGCGGAAAGGCTGTCATTGCAAAGAGTTCCGACAAGTTGCAATGACGGTTCCGCACGTGTACTGAACGACTATTTTTAATACAGTTGCGAAAAAAATAAGCAATTTAATAAAAAAAAATATTTAGAAAATGGCGCCAACCGAAAAAAAATATAAGCAAAGATTTTTTTTCTTCACCCATTCTAGAAGGCAAAGGGAACTATGCCCATACAGCCAAGTCTTCAGAAGAATTTTTTTATTGATATGAAATGAAAATGAAATTTAATGAGATGAAATGAAATGAAACCTAACTTAACTCATTCAATCAAATCATTAAATCTGATATTGAAACAAATTAGTAGCTCATAAAAACTTCTATGATTTTTTTTAGTAAAAGCTTCATGGTTGGTTTTTCTTTTTAATAGACATTATTTTGACAGTTGGGAAAGAAAACGCACGAGTGCAGGAAAGGTAAAAAAAAGCACGAGTGTTTAATAGCCCACATCCCGCATGCTATACGTCCGTGTAATACGCCACTTTTTGAGCAACTGTATTAAAAAAGAATTAACACTAATAGGGTACATAGACGCACTAATAAAACAATGTGATAGATTTCATATTTTAAAATGTTATCTCTTATTTAAACTAGCTTCAACCCGCTGCTTCGCGGGCGTTAGAAATTATAAAACGGGAAATATAATGTATTCTACGACTCAATTCAGATCTTTGTCTATCTGTACGCCATGTTTCATACGATAATACTAATTTTATTGACGATGGTACTAATATATTTCATTTATACACAAGAGTCTAACCTGGAAGTGAAGCACATTTTTTCTGGTATTGCTGCATCACATAAGTGCCACCTTCCGCCATTTTTAGTGTTTATGAAGTGTTCATGAAAATGCTTAGAATATATTGTGTTCATTTTGCCTTCCTGTCGCTGCCATCCATTTTAATTTCGTATCCGGTTCCTTAGAAAACAAAAAAAAAACTCACTTCCAAATTGTTTTGATTCCGAGAGGGTTGTTGTAACATTGCCTCGGATTTCTGTTGTCAAAGGTGTAAGATGAAAATTACTTCGATAGTTTCGTAGATATTTCAGTCACTGATAAACTGGTGAAGAAAAACTATATCGCGATATATGTGCTCATGTCATATCTTGTATGAAAAGTAGTAATGTATGAGCTCCAATGACAGTTTTCACATGCAGAACGACCAGCCGGCGACCGGAGCTCATACATTACTACTTTACCCGGCCCGGCGACCGAATGCATGTGAAAAGGCACTTAGGAAGTAGGTATAAAATAACAACAATTATTTTACCTACTTAGACGAATTGTAATTTACGATACCTAAGTACCATTAAGTATGTAGGACTACTAAGTCATAGACAATTATCGATAGTTTTTTATCATGTGTGCCCCCATCCGTAATTGAGTAGAATTCAAATTATGACAGAAATTTCTAGAGAAGGTACACTTTCTTCGATGAAAATTTAACTTTACTAACCAGTAAATAAAGGTGGTTTCACTTTTTCATTTTCGGATTGGTTTCCGTACTCATGTCATTACAAATTTAATTAAAAATACAATGAAATACGTCTTACCGATGAAATATTATGACATGATCGGTATATTTTAGTGCCCAGCTTTTACTTTTGCTCTCTAACACAGCACAACAAGGCATTTTAATCGTGTTTTCACCATTTTTTTCTTCACTAGAAGCGCACGGCAACTGAAGTAAACAAAACTGTCACCGACTCCGCATAGGCAATACATTGCTAATGTGAGGCACGCGGGCACCGCCCACTTACGACTTCTACTCTTTTTTTATGTTCTGTGACGAAAACCAGTGTAACCAAACTGATACACTTAAACCAAACGCACACTACGAATGCCAAGCTGCCATTGGTAAATAAAGTCAATGCCGAAAAGGTGTACATCATAAAAGTTTCAAGTAAAATATGCACCTTTTCATAATGTTTACAATGATCAAAGTCAAATGACAATGATGAAATTAAGGTTGACATTTTGTAGTAACGCTACTCTACACTAGATGGAACTACCACCGCGTCGGACCGAAAATAACTTTTACCTAGTAAGACATAAAGTTCAAAATTGAAAAACAAATACATTCTCAGTTTGGGATGGGACAATGCGAGTTCTAGTTTGTCGATAGGGTGAACCTATCGAGAAATTATACAAACAGTTTAACACATTAACGGCCGAATACGAATACTGGTACCGGCTTTACTGGTAGAAAATGCATCTTTTTACATTATCTTTTGTGCAATAAAGAATTAATACTAATAGGGTGGATAGATGCACAAATAAAACAATGTGGTAGATTTCGTAATATTTTGAAATGTTATCTCTTATTAAAACTAATGTTTGGGATGGGACAATGCGAGTTCTAGTTTGTCGATAGGGTGAACCTATCGACAAATTATACAAACAGTTTAACACATTAACGGCCGAATACGAATACTGGTACCGGCTTTACTGGTAGAAAATGCATCTTTTTACATTATCTTTTGTGCAATAAAGAATTAATACTAATAGGGTGGATAGATGCACAAATAAAACAATGAGGTAGATTTCGTAATATTTTAAAATGTTATCTCTTATTAAAACTAGCTTTAACCCGCTGCTTTGCCAGCGTTAGAAATTATAACACAGGAAATATTATTCTACGACTCAATTCAGATCTTTGTCTATCTGTGCGCCATGTTTCATACGTAATACTAATTGATGATTGTACTTATATAATTTCATTTTTACGCAGGAGTCTAACCTGGAAGTGAAGCACATTTTTTTTGGTATTGCTGCATCACATTAGTGCCACCTTCCGCCTTTTTTAGTTATTATGAAGTGTTCATGAAAATGCTCTGAATATATTGTGCTCATCTTCGTTGGGAACCAATTTTGCCTTCTTATCGCTGCCTTCCATTTTAATTTCATATCCGGTTTCCCTAGGAAAACTAAACGAAAACTCACTTCCAAATTGTTTTGAATCCGAGAGGGTTGTTTTATTACTGCCTCGGTTTGCTGTTGTCAAAGGGGTTGAAGTATTAATGGTAAATAGCAGAATAATAAAAAAACCATAAAACAAATAACATAACAAAACAAAAATCTTATGCTCGCCAAGAGAACAACCACTCGAACAGGTAAACAGTAGTAAACTACTTAATGTTTTGAACTGAAGTAAAAAAAACCATATGAGTCGTTTTCGATAACCTCACTTTACATCTCGGTTGCAATATTTAAAAATGTAACATTAAAATTACTTTGATAGTTTTTTAAATATTTCAGTCCCTGATAAACTGGTGAAGAAAAACTATATCGCAATCTAGCTGTGCTCATGTCTTGCATGTCCTCATGTCATGTCTTGTATGAAAAGTAATGTATGAGCTCCAATGACAGTTTTCACATGCACAACGACTAGCCGGCGACCGGAGCTCACACATTACTACTTTACCCGGCCCAGCGACCGGACGGCGACCGGGTGCATATGAAAAGGCACTTAGGAAGTAGGTATGAAATAACAATAATTATTTTACCTACTTAGACGAATTTAATGGAATTTACAATACCTAAGTACCGTTAAGTATGTATGACTACTAAGTCATAGACAACTAATTATCGATAGATTTTTATCATGTGTGCCCCCATCCGTAATCGAGTAGAATTCAAATTTCGACAGAAATTTCTAGAGAATGTACACTTTCTTCAATGAAAATTTAACTTTACTAGCCAGTAAATAAAGGTGATTTCACTTTCTCATTTTCGCATTGCTTTCCGTGTTCATGTCATTACAAATTTAATTAAAAATACAATGAAATACGTCCTAAAGATGAAATGTTACGGCATGATCAGTATATTTTGGTCCCAACTTTTATTTTTGCTCTCTAACACAGCATAACAAGGCATTTTAATAAAGTTTTCATCATTTTTTCTTTACTAGAAGCGAACGGCAACTGAAGTCAACAAAACTGTCACCGACTACGCATAGGCAATACATTGCTAATGTGAGGCACGCGGGCACCGCCCACTTACGACTTCTACTCTTTTTTTAGGTTCTGTGATCACTATAATGATTCTTGTTGAACTGATTTCGAAACGCCTCATCTATAAGGTCGGCGCAATTTGTTCTGTGGTCGGGGCACATAATGAGAACGTGGGACGAGGTTGCTTACAACAGTATACCTACTTTGTCCAAAAAGTGTAGAAATTAAAGAGTAAGGTTTTACTCAGACTTTTCATCTGTGTTAGTTGATTTCTTGCACTGCAAGCATTAAGAAATTAATAACTACAGACATTTCAAAAAAAATGTATTGTGCTTAATCAAAGCTAGCAAATGATCTTAATTTTCGATAATAGCACTGAAAATTTTCACTTCCGGTTTCTTGAATTTTCGGACCAACTGTACCGACCAACATTTTGTATGAAAAGACGTCGCGTCTTTTCCGCGCCCTCACCCGACGTCACAGAACAATATTACTGAAAGGCGGCTTGACCTGTGGGCTTGGCAGTTGACAGACACTTGACAGAATATAAAAATGGTAGTAGTCTGTGGTGGTGACCGATTAATATTTTTGGCGGTAACGCGAGTGTAATTTGCGCGAATTATCATGGAATTTATCTATGATACTAATATATGAGCTTACATATTTTTTGTGCAAATCAGAAATAGTATACGTTTGTACACAGTGGTGCCCGTACAATAATCACAAGGAGATCACATACTTAACCCAAAGTAACGGACTAAGGGACATCATCACAACAATGTCTAATATGAAGAATATTCTACCCACAATCGCTAACGCAGGCCGTGCGGTGAGCAAAAGACCGTTCAGGGTTTCTATTGAAGGCAATATCGGCTCCGGCAAATCCACTTGCATTAAATATTTCGAGAAGTTTGACAATGTCGAAACGCACGCCGTAAGTACTCATTTCTTGTTGATGGGTAAAGTTAGGGGCTCCTACTGGCTTTATTTCTTTTAGAAGATTTGTATAGCTTAATGAAATAGGTGATATTTTTCTTCCGAACTCCGAAAACGACTCCAGTCGTTTTTACACCTCAATAACTATTTGTTTTGATATCCCGAGCGTATTTTAATGAAGGTCTCACAGTATTTTAATTCAGGGGCCTAACATTTTCGTCAATTCATTTATGTAATACTTCATTGCTGAGTATTGTGGGCGCAACTTAAGCAGGTGTAGATTTCTCTGAAATTAACAACCATAGGAATTTGAATCCACACCTGCATGCACCTCAGACATGCTATGAACATATGAAGTACTCAGTTCAATTAAGCCATTCACATATCACCTAACCGCAGCTAATTTTCCTTGTCTGTGTTTTTAATAAGGTCAAAAATTTGCAAAAAAAGTTCATTTAAGTTCTTTTGAAATCTAATATATCTTTATTTATGTTCCATCATGTCTAAGGATTACGATAATGGGAACAAAAACCTTTGCATGTTTCTCATCCACCTTCAGTGTCTCCACACAGTACCCTGTTTAATCCTGACTCAACTTAAAATATTGCAGGAGCCTCTCCATGAATGGCGAGACGTAAGCGGCCACAACCTGCTCGGGCTTCTCTACAGCGACATGAGCAAGTGGAGCTTTGCGTTCCAGCACTATGTGCACCTCAGCCGGCTGAAGATCCAGACTAGTCCTGCCAGCCCTGGGGTCACAGTAAAGATGTTTGAAAGGTAGATAAGGAAATAATGACAAGTCATACAAGGAAATAAGCTGATGTATATTTTTTTTACTTTTTTATCTGCAATTGGCTGCTTGAGTCATAATCTGATTGAAACATGGAATTGATGATGTAGTGACCATCAATCCCATGTTTATGTAATGTCTTCATTCTCTTTGGTCAAGGTCAAGGTTATTCCATGGCATGATCCTGTTTGTTTCATTGTCACTGTTTACCAGGTCCTTAGCTACAATGTTGTGAACTTTTAACCTTTTTTATATATCTTGCAATATTGTATTACCTCCTTTTTAATAGCATTTTGAAGTACTCATGAATATCTGAAAATCTGAACATCCTTGTGTACCATCCTTTGTACTGGAACCTTTGCATGCTTATGCGTTTCTTTATATACATGCTGATGTACGTAAGTAAAAAATGTTATTGGTAGTCGGGGCTGTAAGTAATGCAATTTGCTTAAGTCAGATGTCGCTGCCTGTACGTAATACAGAGAATATTGTAAAGAGGTTCGAAATTTCACTGATGCCGTGAGTCGCCCATTGGCTCAATTGGTAGAGCGCTGGTACGGATAGCCAGAGGTTGCGGGTTCGAATCCGGGCATGGGTGAAATTTTTAGCCTCTAAATAGGTTTTTAAATTAGTTCCTTAGCACGGGTTTGTGCATTAAAAATAAAAATAGTGTAATGTTATTGAAATTATAAGAGACCTGAAAAGTACATAATGAATAGCTTGTTAAAATACAAAGTATCAAAATAATGCAAACCCTAGAAAAAGTTTCTTCAGCACTAGGTGGCACCATCACAGATACGTACAGTTAAGAACCATCTGCTCAAGGCAGGTAAATATTAATTCAAGGGTTTAGCAATAGTAAGGAATTTTAAATTTTTATAGAAATAAAATTCTGAGGTGAGGTTTTCGTCTGCAAGATCTTCGTAATATAATCAAAAAAGTCACATTAACTTGGATGTACAATTTCCAGATCGGTGCAAAACAGCAGATACTGTTTCGTGGACAATGCAAAGAAGCAGAATTTCTTAGAAGATCCCGAGTTCCACGTGTTGAGCACCTGGTTTGACTACACAGAGAAGAATTTGGATATAAGCTTGGACCTTATCGGTTCGTAAAGTCTATACCAGATAAACCTTAAAACCTTATATTATTTTTTTTATTCTAGAGGTGTTTTTTTTAAATAAATCTGAGATTAGCTGAACTTGAATTTTTATGAATAGTTTGTTGTAACCAGGGCTAATTACTGACATCAATAGTATAAATTAACATCTCTAATAGACAAGACACTAACAGCCAATTTATATGAACACAATTCACTCCTTAGAGGTTTAGAGCAGCTTAGAGAGCCTCCTTAGAGCACTCCTTAGACACAGAGATAAAACTAAAACCTGTGGTTATTTCCAGTATACCTGCGGACGACTCCTCAAGTGGTATTCGACCGAATGATGCGTCGCGGGCGAGCCGAGGAGTCAGAAATACCTTTGGACTACTTACACCAGGTATGTATTCACCAGTCCAACTGCGTTCTAGATACCTAGTTTGCCTAACTCGTGGGGTTCAAAACAATACGATAGGATTAAATCCATTTGTTTACAGTCTATTTATTCTTACTTGTACAGTTTAGTAAACAAGATTCTACCCTTAAACTGTGACTTTTTAGTCCAAAACTGCCATATTTCTATAAATGAAGTAACCTGGAACACTCTTTTAGATACCACGCTGCCAATTTTATAAACATAGTTCATGATAGTTCATGCATTTGCGAGAAAATGTCTAGTTTAGCGAGAAAATGACTGTAGGTACATAAAAATATGTAAACAATCTTGATACATATTTTTATCGAAATACAAATTTTTAAATCAATATATATCTTTACACTTTACCAATTCAATCTGAAATTTAAGGCCCTTAGGGGCGCTAACTAGCGCCACCAATGGAATAGTTATCGTTCGTTATCAACCCTCAAATGTCCCCACTGCTGGGGCACGGGTCTCTTCCTGCATCGCAGGAAGGTTAGACCATACTCCACCACGGGGGCCAAGTCCGGGTTGGTGGAGGATTGTAAGACAGTGGCAGGCTTACTGTCAGAAGTTATCAAGCCGCCCATAAGGCCTCTGACATGGCTTAACGACTGCCATTATATGATAGTTTCAATCAATGGAATAAACCAATGGAATAAAAATCCCTAACTAATTGTTTCATAATACAAAGTAAACATGATTTCTCATGTTTACTTTTAGAAAAAAAAAAGTATTATGAAACAATTAGTTGTAAAAATAGTTATCTGTGGTAACTATTTTTAGAACATACAGCATACAATGTAGTATAAATATCCTAGGACTTTAATGGTTTCGGCTAATACAGCCGTTTTGGCGGAAATCGATTAATTGTTGATCCTAGGTTCTAGACTGTAGGTTTTAAAAATTGTTATCACAGTTGAGGAACACAAGGTGTCATTTACACTTTTCATGTTTCTGAGTAAATCGAGAAAATAAATATTCATTTTGATCTATGCAATTGTTTTGTAAGTTCATTATACAAACATTATAGGTACATATATGTGTCAGTTAATAGCTTTAAGGTATTTAAAAGTATTTATGTAGACGTTAAAATAAATCCAACATTTAATAAAGTATTTATGAAATGACACCTTTTGATCATATATAAATGTTACCATGAGTTGTAAAATGTCACGTTTTGAAAATGCAGTAGTCAATACCTAGATTAAAGTAGCTAAATGTAACGATATAATTGATTAAACAATTGCACCATGTGATATATTAGGTACACCATCTCACACTAAAATCTCTTCGTTATCAGTTTATCACTGTGTTTATTTCTGAGCAATTTATGGACTGTATATTACATAAAATATTGTGATAATTTCATTTGGTAAAATCGACAGTTTACTTAATAGGCCTTAGGGGTTACAAGATTTCAAAGGAGACTGTTTTAAATTCCTACAGGTCCACGATTCCTATGAGAATTGGCTATCGACACCAGAAGTGGGATGCGAAGTTCTTACTATAGACGCGGACCGAGGCTTGGACGGAGTTAAAGATGACTTACAGAGGTACACCTACAAAATACTTGGGGGGAATCACACGAACTGATTGGCGGATTTGTGTGGTAACTAAAAACAAAGAATCTATATCTGAACTTGCCTGCAAATAGTCAAAACTTTAGTGACTAAATAAATGTAAGGTTCATTTGTTTCATTAATTGTGTAACTTATGAAGACATAATTATGAAATGCAAAAATATGTGAGTAGGTATTTTTTCTTCAAAGAGTATGGAATTTTTATTTTTTTAAGACATAGCTGTAAGATCGACTACTTATTTCTAATGTTTAATTAAATTTGATATCATTATAGCCTTAGTAAAAATAATCATAGTGAATTTAGATACCTCAATAATGTAAAAATTTTATTTATTTGTGATTCATAAATTTTTATCCTTAAATTATCACGCTCTTTTAATTAAAAATAAAACTAACCATAGTATGAGTTTAACTTGATTTTAATAATTAGAAAAAAAAAAGAATAATTTACAATTATTCCTACTTTATTTGTTCCAAGATTGTTTTAGTTACAAAACGGATTCATTACAAAAACAAACTTGAAATTGCGATTATATTTACACTACATTCGCTATAATCTAACATGAGATAGAATGCGCAAAAGATAATTTACATTTTGTCAAAATGTATTTTTTAGACGCTGCTTTTAATGATTAACATTTAATGACTGATTCAAACTACAGGAGTTGAAATAGAATTGGATCGGAAAACTACCGTAAAATTGAAAAGCATTTTCTATAGAACATAAAGTCATGTTGTATTTATTCAAAGCGTGCGCTTCCAATAGACTGCCCTAATTCGATTCTTTTTTTATGGCGCTTCTAGGATTCTGCCAATGTTTGTTGTGGAGATGGCAATTTAATTCTATTTCTTGTCATGTCAACCAGCCGATGACTACAAATTCTGCCAATTTCGTCTTGACAGTCTAACACTTTTTAAACTCGCGAAGTTTTGTAAAATAACTTGAAGCTCGCGATTTCTTTGCAAACACTTAAATGAAAATCATATAACACGATTCCAAAACCGATCGATCGATCGAAACAACGATGATCGAGTTACTTCACACTTGCAGTTTCGCACACAGTCAATAAACAACCACGCTCGCCGTAATAATCTGTCAGTTCTTCCATACTACCTATGATGGCAGCAGTACACGCACGCCCTGGAGCCCGAGAGCTCGGCGTTCGTAGCGCGTTTTACACAATCGGCACTATGGGATCGTCCTATGAGGTTCGCAATGTAAGATGGATTTACCGACTCTCGGGCGAGTGTGTACAGCCGGCCTGACAAATATTAACTGTCGTTAGGCTTAGTTACCTTGGATTGTTTTATAGGAAACAGCCAACAACGTCCTAACATTAGAATTTACAAGATTAGACGAACACTTTTAATTAAATAGGTAGTTACATATTAAACTGCCGAAACTTCGGGAAATAAGGTATTACGTTTTACCTAATAAATAATCGCGATTAGACACGTTCAATATATAACTATCAAACGGACCTGCCTCGCTGCTAACCAACAGCAGCTCATTCCAGCGTCAAAAGATCTATCTAGTATCAAAGTAAACAACCGCGGTTATCGAACCCAAAGCTATCCCATGTCACATCACAGCACATTGTCTATCCTGCTCGCTCTCAGCGGTACAAGTGGTCCGCCTTGATGTTGGTTGCTATCTCGCTCTCCCACTTGTCTCCGTTTGAGAGGAGTTTTTCCTTGTTGTATAGAAGCTCTTCGTGGGTTTCCGTCGAGAACTCGAAGTTGGGGCCTTCGACGATAGCGTCCACTGGGCACGCTTCCTGCGAACAAGGGATTTTTTTCTATCTCAACCCAATTTTTATTTTTAACTAGCTGGTACCCGCGACTTCGTCTGCGCAGGATTGACAATGTCAACATAAGCTATCGGTAACTAAGCACTGCGGAGCCCTAATCATAGGCTTATAGGTAGCTACTGCAGTATGCTCCTATAAATTATATTTAACGATTTTTTTAAACATTTCCATCATACATTACATATGTGTAGCGGTTTAGGCAGCGCACGCCAGAATAGCTCGCAGATGGTAGATTTTTCCTACTTACATGGCACTTATCGTCATATTTTGGACAATTCGAACAATATCTTTATAAATTGTAGCCTATTGTGTTATTCTGATGTTTAAGCTACCTATGTTATTGTAAAGTTTCATTAAAATCCATTCGGTAGATTTTACTTGAAAGAGTAACAAACATACATCCATCCATACTTACCAACTTTCACGTTTATAACATTAGTAGGATAAGCGAAGGTGATCTGTCAGGATCGTGGCAAGTGGCAGTCCCTGATCTCTGCCTACCCCTCTGGGATACAGGCGTGAGGTTATGTATGTATGATAAGCTGTTGCTTGTTCGTAATTATGCTGTCATTTTTGCTGCTTTGCGATGATTTTGGTACATTGTTCTAAGTATAATCATTTGGAATGAAAAGTACCTACTGAAACACAATGATGCAACTTTATGTATAAAATGAAGTATTTCAGGGTTTGTTACATAATATTCATATTGATATTTCGCAAAATCATGCGGTGCAAGGCCCCTAGCCCATCGATGTCCCTAGGCAGTGCTTGATGGATAATTCAGCCTGGAGCCACGTAACTTCTCTACTGTATGAAATGATTCAATTGAACCTACTCTAAGCTCAATTACATACCTACATATTTTGACATTTCATGGTAAATAAAATATTTGTTTATATTCTGTGCACAAATCACATTCGTATATTAAAAAACATTGAATCAATGATTTACAACAACAGAATATACTATTTGTGAAAAAAGTGGAGTCCAAACTACATCAAAAGATCTGTAAAAAGATCTTTGGTTTCCAGGCCTCGCAAACTACAAAAGAAAAGTTTCATATTTCACAGTTACATATAAAAAATTACAGATTTTACCAAACACTATAAAAAGTAAAAATGTATGTTTAAAATGATAACCCAATACAGTGATTAGTTACCACGAAAGAAGGACTGGTTCTAGCAGTGAATCTCACTAATATTATAAATGCGAAAGTTAATGAAGATGTTTGTAACTCAATCAACAGATGAACGAAGTTACTTGAAACTTCGCGTACAGATAGACTAAGATCCGAATTGAGACATTGGGATATAGAGATATACATGATATTTCGTTAGTGCGTTCCCGTGGGATAATTTCTGACTGGGTGTAGCCACGGGTTAAAACTTGTATAGTATTATATATGTTACCGTCAAAATTCTTAAACGTTCAAAACAAGTTTTGACTGATTTTAGCAGACTGCATAAAATTAAGAAAAACTATAATAATATCCAACAATGTCGAGTTGGTTTTCGGTCTTACGTGTTCAACCTAACACGCTCCTTCGCGCTCCGCTACGCTTTGCGCTTCGTCGTCGCACCTATATTTTTGTTGTTGGTGATTGAGTGATGCATCATTTTAGGAGTTTTTACCATTTGGTATTTCAAATGTAAGCTTTGGACAAAAGTACTTTTGACTGGTTGCAGTCAAAACTAGTTTTGACCGTTAAAGAGTTTTGACTGTGACAAATACAAGACACATACCTGGCAGAAACCGCAGTAGATGCACTTGGTCATGTCGATGTCATAACGCGTCGTGCGACGGGATCCGTCCGAACGCTCCTCAGCCTCAATTGTGATCGCCTGCAATAAAGAGGCGATATTACCATATAAAGGCCAAATACATGGGAGCTACAGGAGTCTCCCACCACGCAGAGAAATTCAAATGAAAATAAATTCGTTCGTGAGACATGCGTATACTTAAACCTATTATTTAAAAATCTCTTGTTACAGTTCATATTCTTTTAATGATCGTGCTAAGGACAATTTTAAAAGACCTACTTCGAGGCTAAAAATTCCACCCATGCCAGGACTCGAACCCGCGACCTCTGGCTAACCATGCCGTCTCTTGCTAGTGTTTTTAACTGAACTCCTCGGAACTGCTTCCCCATTGATATTACGTCTGAGTATCGGTGGTAGGCTAATGTTATACATAAACAGTAGGTTGTAGTATTTTCTAAGGTTAACAGCACTAGACAAAATTAAAACTGTTTTTATACGGATTTCACTCGTTTATTACATTTTTACAATTTTCCTACGTTTCGACACTTTTTCAGGTGCCGTGATCTCTGATGACTGAGGTGACAGGCGTCTTTTAGAAAGTCTGTTAGTTTACTACCCTCGGCAAAAATTACAAAACTTCAAAATAGGCAAACCAATTATTTTAAATAAAGTCAGCAATTACTAATAATGAATATTGTTGACTTTATATAAAATATTCCGTTTGCGTATTTTGGAACGTAACTTCATAATTAACTTTTGTAATTTTTGCCGAGGCTAGTAAACTAACAGTGAATGCTTTCAAAACGCCTGTCACCTCAGTCATTCGACACCACGGCACCTGCAAAACTGTCGTAACGTCGGAAAAATGTATTAAACGAGTGAAATCCGTATAAAAATAGTTTTAAGTAGTAGGTTGTAGGCTAATTAATATGGGAAAACAATGTTTGCAGGCTAATGTTCTTATAAATACATACTAAAGTTTCAGCATGCTGTAAAAAGAAAAGATAAAAGATTTTTATTTGTCAAACATGCGTATTAAAAGATGGTACAATTTATGTTGTGTCCTACATGCTTTTCCATTTTAGATATACAAATTCGCTGTGTGAGTATTCTGTGTGAAGTTTGTTTATTGTGTCCTAAAAATCATGATTTACATTATTGTGAGATGTAAGCTACTTCTCGCAAATATTATGTGCAATTTTTTTTTCTAATTTATCTAGTTTGCTCCATTACAATAGGATAAGACTGCAATAAGTAACCTGATGTTTCGCTATGAGATCCATCTACCTCCAATGTCCTTGTAAAAATATAATGACAATTTTAATATTCTGTACAATATTGTTGCCACAGAATTGCAAGTTAAAAGTAATATTGCAAATACAGCTTTTGATATGCTAATCAGTAAGAATTAAATAACCCGAAAAAATTATCAGAAAAAAAATCCTTTCACTCTATTAAAATACTAAAATTTAACATAACATAAAAACTACTAATACAAAATTTATTAAAGAAAAAATATGGTTCCGAAAGAAACAGGGGGCTATGCGAACCCCCACTTTTCTTTGCAAGCCATAAAAAAACTTCACACCAGAAACTAGTTCCAATGTTATGTAGCAAGCTAGTGGTGATTCTACAGTCCATTCACTAGGTGCATCTACTGCTCTAAGCATCCACAGTAAATTTAGCAAAGAAACAGAGCAATACGCAATGCCTCTCCCTGCAACTGAGTCTGTTGTTCAACTAAGTACCTGAGCAGGGCAGATGGCCTCACACAGCTTGCAGGCGATGCAGCGCTCCTCGCCAGAGGGGTATCGGCGCAGCGCATGCTCGCCACGGAAGCGGGGCGAGAGAGGTCCTTTCTCAAACGGGTAGTTTATCGTCGCCGGTTCCTGGGAAATTTTTCAGTAGGAATTTAATGCCTAAATGTAGAACTAATTTAAAAATGTACATTCAGAATCAGTCATTCCAGAAGAAATATGATAGCAATTATTTTTTTACATCTTTTATGACTGAGTAAAGTTAGCCAGAATCGAGGCATGTGTAGATTCTGAAAAATCTAAAAAAAAATATGGGATGTAAGTATCTGGTGTGGCCCATCACTAAAAAATTTATTTCTGAGCACCAGTGTGCCAGAAAATTTAATATTTCTAGTGCCAATTTAAAAAACAATTCAATTATACGCTTATCAGGATTGTGGCAAACCTTACAAAGTGAGTTTACACTAAAAGTAAATAGACTGTTACCAAATGATTTCAATCTTGGGAAGTTATTTTTATCAAGGTACAGTTATGTTAAACTGTTTATTAACCTTAAATACATGAGCCAGTGTCACGGCAAAACCTCTCGCGAGCTCAGTCCAGAAGAGTGTCTGCGCAGCGCGGTCCGACATGCCTCTAAGTGAAGGGTCATCGTCCTCAGCATTAACATATGTATAGCCTGGATCCTTTTGGGGGTACACCGTCTTGTTGTCGGCCTGGCTACTGTATTTAGCGTTGCGGGCCACAAAACTGGAGGTGTTTGCTGCTCGCACTGAAATAAAATAATTTGATGCTGAATAATAGAAAGACAAAATAGGTGTGTAAGTAGTTACAGGTAAGTTTATTTTTAATATTTGGCAGGCTTCTGAGCAGAGTTCAATGGACGTCATGTGATATTTTCGAAAGTTGGCTCGTTGATTATATTCGTGCATTAACGTTTCGTATGAAAAACAGTCGCAGTATAGGTTACAAACACCGTTGCGTAATATACTGTTGGGATTTTTTGTTTAATAATGATCACTTGCAACTGTAGAACTGGGTGAAATAATAGAAAGTAATACTTACAACGTGTGGTAATAGAGAAAATTTTGGCTAAAGACATAATTTTAGTAGGGTTTTGACGATTTTCGAAAACCTCCGAGTTTATCGACAAAACTACCTGTCAGAAATCGTTGACACTGCTCACAGAGCAGATGTAAACACTTTTTTTTTTTAATATTAGGTTTAACGGCCTTGGAAACTAGTCCTTTTGAGCCTGATGTAAACACTACCCTTGCCACAGACCAATTCCAACATGCGTTTCAAAATTTATTGAATGAACATTTTCATTCATTCAATTCGTTAATTTTCCGCAGAGTCTACCTAGGTATCTTGGATCTTCATCGCACTTTCATCGCCATGATCGCCATTGGCATGGCACATCACTATATGCGTCAAAACAGTTTTTCGTATTTGTGTGTGACGTTTACAAATTTTTCATGTCGGTGTCGCAGGATTGCGAAAAGTTAGCCACGTAACATGGGAGATGCTGCAGCATCAGACTCGGAAGCCGGCAAGCCCGTCCCCGAGGGCGAAGTCCGCATCAACATGGTAAATAAACTAACCACCGCACTCCAAATTCAATTTGCGTTGTCTAACGATCTTTTCCGTCTTTCCGAAGGACCATCGGCCTTTCGGCGGGCTAGAATTCCAAGTGTCAGAGGTAGTAGGCCGCCTAGAGGCCGGGGTCAATTCGCAGGAAACTAGCAATGATGACCCGAAGCCTGAAATCCGCAAAATCAGTGCCGGTTTCTTCGAACCTGAATCAACCTCCATGGAGAATGTCATGAAGACTTTGGAGGCAATGGTACGGAATTCCGACCCTACCAGCGACAGCACAGAACCACCGTTGCTGCCTACAGACCAAACAGCCAGGGCCGCCATTTTATCTCATAGTGTTGCAGCACTATTTGGTAGATTAGAAAGAAGTCACTCTGCAAGACTGGGGGCCCACATAGCATCAGAAACAACAAGATGGATGGCTCACATGTTCAGGTAGGTATGCCACATCAGTGGTAAGTGGATTAGTTTTCATTGGCTATTAATTTCTTATCAGCACAAGTGGCCTTGGATTTATGGTTTTGTTCAGTTTAGATTCTGATTGGAATTTACAACTCTTAAACATACCTTGTTTACTATGTGAGATGAATACTAAGTGTTATTTTGCTATATGTTTATATATAGCCAGTGAAAACATGGGATGCAAAAAGTGCTTTTCTCTGTATTTCCTCTGCGCAGAATTTTATTGTACTCATTTCTTGCAAAAACTAATAGTAGAAATTGTCAGAAGAATCTTAGGTGTGCCATAGAAAACAATTTAACTTTTAGAAAACAATCCTAGCAATATCTAATACTAAAATGTATATGTGGTAATTAAAAATAACAGTATAAATAAATAAATATTCATAAACATATTACGCAGATCTCGTTAGCCCTATACTAAGTACAACTAAATGACTTGTGTTATAGGTGCTAACTTAACGATAGATTTAATTCAATAAATACATAGATAACGACCAAGACCCGAGACAAACTGGAATAGTTCTTTTCCTAGTTTGACCCGGCCGTGGATCGAACCCGAGACCTTCGGTTTTACAGTGAGCGTGCCAAACCATTGCGCCACCGAGGTCGTCAATAGTAAGTAGTTTTACTACTAATCCAATAATATTGTCATTATATTGTTCATAATGGACGTGCTTTGCACTATCAGGGTGGCAGAAGATTGCATTTTGATGATAAGAGTTAAATTTATACTGATTAAATTATATCAGCTACTAATACTACATTAATTTCCATAAGCATTCTGAAGTAGAGCAGAGATAGCATTAAAAAACCATTTTTGTTCATTATTAGAAGAGTTTCAGTAATATTGTACAATATTGACCGACTAAGTTCTAAGCTCTCATTTTACTGCACATAACAACGCAATACGGGCAAGTTGACCTAAGAAAAGACTGACAGACTTTTGTGCTAAACAAGGCAAAATAAAAAATTCAAGACAATTCCCATGATTTGTTTCACCTTAAATTTAATTTAGCTAATTGCTAATGTGTGAAACTCAAAGTAAATTGGGGCTAAACTATACTGGCATCCAACCAAACCTCTTAAAAATAAGTATAGAGAAGAATGTGCGTCTGTGTGAAGAATCAATAAATAATAATGAATTCATAGTTGTGACACAGTTTGGAGAGATACCATATTAAATATATTAAACAATTTTTTTAAATATTTAAATCATTTTAAAATAGAGATGATCATTAAAACACGCCATCTTTAGAATTCCTATTTTGAATTTTAAAAATTCTTAATATTTGAGACCAAGGCCAAATTCATTGTGGTGTCTTGATACAATACCACAACATCACGCAAAATAGGCTCTTTTTGTAGTCGACTTGTGGAAACCCTAATGTCACCAATACCAATACCAAATACAATACCACAAATCTATAAAGATACATGACTTCTGTAAAATGTGTACAATGTGTTTGTTAATAATGTCTTTGTACACATTGATTGTGATTGGATATTATCGCTTTATTTTATATTGCAAACGATAAATTTTACAGCTGGTTATTAATTAACAAACATATTTTATAGTATTTCAGGGGGTTTATTTTAATGCAGTATAGTATTGTTTTTGAAAAAGGCTATGGACAGGGATACATGTAATAGGTTGGAGGAGGCCTTTACCTGCGACGGGGTCCTTTAAAAAAAACCACATGACTAAATAATAACAATAAATAATAACTTAATACGATATAAACTACTTTAATGACTCATTAAAACTATACTATTGAATATGTAATTTTATTTTAGTAAACAATTGACATGTAAACATATCTACTCTTTTAAATAGACAAATAAAAGGCTTTTTGTATTTGTCTTTTTATAGTATTGTTTTTAAATGAAGTGCGAAGTGGCTTTATTTATATTAAAATCATTATCTTAAATGAGTTCAAATGGATCCCTTTTATATTTGGTTCGGTTCAGCTTATTTGCCGTGGCTTACCAAAGTGCGCTTCACCATGTGTACTTCACCATGTGTGTTTTTTTCCAGACTGGCCGATTACAATGCCTACTATCACCAGGAGCAGTTGGAAGGGCTGGTGCGAGTCACGAGGATGCTTCTCCACCACCGGTACCCGAGATACCTTGAGGATGGAGGTAATTATCTTCTGGAATATATCCCAAAGAAAAAGAAAAGTGCTTTTAGACATAAAAGCATTATTTTGTGGTATTTTGTTTATTTTTTAGTAATATTTATGGATAATATTTTATATTTAATTTAATGGGTTTATAAGGGGGTTTTGGTCGTGTTGCAATAATATGCATTAAATATTTACTTAGGTAAATCAAAATATTTTATCTACCTTAAATACTGTTTTTTTTTATTTATAGACAATTATTTGGTTACAAATTCACACAACATAATTTTTGTTTACTTTAATTATTCAAAATTTGTGAAGTGGAAGAACAAAAGTCCGCAATTTATTTTAAAAATAACCCTGTATATCATATTTATATTTATTAATCGTAGCAAAGCCTACGTTATTACCCGTAATTTTATCAAGCCTTAGTTTATTGAAACTACGACCAACATTTCTGATAACCTGGCTCCTGGCGATTGGATCAGGTGTTACCGTGTAATTTCTGCTATGATAAGAACTCCACAAAACTACAAAAAACTAGTAAATGTCGCTAAATTAACACGTAAACATAGCCTCGCACTGTTGCGTGTCGTAAATATTATTATTATTATTATTATTTGTAATTCAGGCAGGCAGTAAATATAGGCAAAGCATCTCTCCTTTTTCTTCTAATTTCACGTCTTTTTCGATCCTATTGCACTCTTCTTCTTCGTCGTATCCTCATGACTGAGGGGCGTAGCTTTGGGGCAGCTTCCGCCACCAGCTCTCTCCATTCGTTCCGATTATGCGCCAGATGTATGGCTGCTTGTAGGGTCCCTCCCGAAGCTTTTGTTATGGTGTCTGTCCAACGCGTTGGTGCTCGTCCTCTGCTTCGTTTCATGCACTCTAAATGGAGCTAAATGATAACAGTTTATTAATTAGATAACATTAATTAGTTAGTAACAAGCCACGCCGCGCTCTAGAGTACTTAGGGCTTTCGATACTGACTGAAAATCAGTGCTGAGGGTTCACGCCTCGAGCACTGTGCTGAGTCAGCTGCCCTTTGCAGCAGCAGAGACACCGCGGCAAGGTTTGCGAAGTGTTTTATTATTTTTACTGTGCATATTTGTATGAACACAAATCGGGAGGTGGGCAGCAGCGCCCCCTGCAGTACATTTTCACCAAACTGCGATCCCCAACCCATGCGGGTTGCGGCCATGCGCCCAGCGTGGGAATTATGGGTATTACCCCCCAATGATGGCATAACCTTGCGCTATGGATTTCTTTCTTTGATGAAAACACAGTTTTGTACTAAAATCGCCAGGGTACACGAGACGAGAAGGTTCAAAGTACGTGTAACCAAAATAGGTCAGCGCGTAAAGACCTTGAAAACGCGTCACTATTGATATATCTGTACTATTGTTCGTTAAGTTCTCTATTGAAAACTGTAATTTATGTACGAAGCTTATTGAATACATAAAAATAATAATTCTGCTAGAGATAGTTTATGAAGAGACTAGCTGGCCAAAGTTTAAATATATTTAGCTGCATAATAAGTAACTTAACTCATTCGTTATACAAAGAAAGTAATAATTATCTTCTCGAATCTATTTTATTATATCACATTAGCTAGACAGTTTATGAAGAGACTAGCAAGCCAAAGTTCAAATCTATTTCGCTACATGATAAGTAATTTAACCCACTCATCTTCGTCAAACATCTTCACGAACCTATTTTATTATATCACATGCCAACAGCCGACATTAACTTAAAAAATATTGTTTCCCGTAGTTTATCTAGGTGATTTGTAAAATTAATGACTTTAAAAACCTATTTAGAGGCTAAAAATTCCACCCATGCCGGGAGTCGAACCCGCGACCTCTGGCTAACCATGCCAGCGCTCTCCCAACTGAGCTAATGGGCGACTTATCGACATCAGTGAAATTTCAAACCTCTTTACAATACTATCTGTATTACGTACAGGCAGCAACATCTGGCTGAAGTAATTTGCATCACTTGCAGCCCCGAGTACGTTACTTTGCAGTTAGGTTTTATATCGAAATGATATCGCTGTACCCACATGATTAATGACTTTGGCAAGAAAAAATACTTTTTTGCCGTAACTATATTTTTTTGAGTTTAACACTTAAATCTTTAATGCTATTTCGTTTTTGCGATTTAGCATAAACAACGAAAAAAAACTTAAAGTAGGACTCCGTTAGTTTTTGAACATCTTGTATTTTGTATTATTTGCCAGTCAATCCGAACAACGCATACACTGAGAAAAATTCAACTATACTTATTACGGGTCAAGAGATATGCCCTAATAATGTTATTGACCTAATAATGTTTATAAATAGCAGGTGGCTGGTGCACACACTGGATTACTCCGTATCGTAGCTAAACGTACTTACGCGGGAAAGAATAAGATAAGAACATTCATTATTGCTTCCGGAAAAACGAACAAAGTACTTCAAAAAGTACATAGTGGATCTGAGGATCTACTCGTAACCCCTGTATGATATTGGTTAAGTTTTTACTCTCTAACACATTCTTCACTGTAGTATGGTTGAGCCTGGCACATTCACCCAAGTAGTACATTTGACAAGCTTAGAAAAACTTTGCTGTTTCGCTTGAGCTCGTGGTCGCTCGACCTTCAATTAAACGCATCATTATAATCAGCCAGTGTCGGTACACTACTAGACATAGCCCTCTCCCAAGACGCGCCTCTGAGCCCGACTAAATGCATGCCTTTCTCTATTCCAGCTCTGGCCTTCACGACCAGGCTGCCATGCATATATAGCTCGGTGGCCAGCCCTCTCGGGGTTGTGCAGCACTTGTGCCGGCAATTGGGCCTACCCCTAGCCTGCGTGAGGCCGGTGCCCGTTCATCCCTCAGGTATGTTATCCCGGAGGAGGTAGAAAGAATGGTTAAGGTGACGACCTCCGTGGCGTAGCGGCAGCGCGTCTGCCTACCATGCAAGAGGTCCCGGGTTCGCATCCCGGCAGGGGACACAAAAAAAGCCCAGATCTTGGATGTTTACATGTTTGTGATGTCGTTGTTTCTGGCTCCCACGACACATGGTATCTTAGTGTGGGGCCAGAAGCAATGTACAAAAAAAAATCATGTTAAACTCTTTTCTAAACTAGATAAACACAAAGCAGAAAAAAAAAACAAAAACAACACAAACATCCGACCGAGTACGTACACTCCAAAGACAAATCACATCCATCATGTAAAATCACAGAATGGTAGATGCAACATGAGTTACAGATTTAAATCCTAGTGTGGGGCCAGAAGCAATGTATGTGCCAGTATGTAAATGTTATGTTAAGGTTTTATTTAGTGTCTTGCCGAATCGTGTAGTGAATGCATGGCATAGACATACAGAGACAGTAATTAGTTCTCGCTCAGTGAACTCATTTGAAAAAAGACTATCTTGCTTATATTACTTACATATCACTGTCGTGCACTTGTAAATTGTTTATTTTAACATTTTACAAGTGCACGAATGATATACGCGCATAAGCTTGAAGCAGAGTGTGTATTCATGAGTAATATTAATAGGACACAAACTTTGAGCCAATAAAAATAGACAATGGATGGCCAATTTCGGACACTAAAACAGGAAGGCTGACTTGCATCTTAAATGTCAATTAAGCAGCAAGTTGAATTGAATTTCGTATGAAGAATTTCAGTTAACTACTATTTTATTTTAACTTTATATTAACATTACTATTTGTGCATTTAAGCTATTGAAGCAGTACATAATGTTTTACGATGATACATTATGATGTTTTCAAATAATAAAGAAAACATCCTTTGTAGATTACATTCCTTGGATCGTTAAATATAAATCCATTGTTTATTTTAAACATCCTGTCTCTAAGTACTTTGTATATTGGTAAATACTTATAAATGTGAGCATTTCGATAAACATGATTACAGCTTCGCCTTCAGGCGATATCGCCAATGGTATCCTAAATCAAATACAATATATAAAAATTTTGTAAAAAAATCTTCTTCTCTGAGTGCTGTCTATATCAAAAGTTGCAAATGTTTTGAGTATTTCATTAACAGTGCAAAGTTCGTGTTTGAATATGTACATTTGGAATAGTGACGTCACAAAATTTAGGACATCTCCCACCCCCTTGTCACACAATGTCACACTTCGTCGACCCCCTCCCTCCCCCTTAACGTGTGACGTAATTTATGGATGGTCCCTGTGACTAGCGTGGTAACTGATTACCACGCTAGCCCACAGCGGGCGTTCGTGGCCGAGGCGAACCGAGTGATCAATCATTTGAGGAATCAATCACTTAGTTAAGCAACAACAGGCGCGGACAGGTACAGGATGGGTGAGCGTCCCGTGACTACCGCTAGTGGCATTTTTCCGAGCGTGCTTCGCAAGGCACGTTAAGCCGTTGGTGCCGGCTGTCATGTCTTACAACCCTCCACCAACCCGGACTTGGCCCCCGCGGTATGGCCTAACCTTCCTGCGATGCAGGAAGAGACCCGTGCCCCAGCAGTGGGGACACACAAGGGCTGATAACAACCACAGCGGGAAAGCATCGGCAGTGAAACATAGGCTTCATAAAGAAATATCTCTCTCAGGCCGGGGCCTAGACCTGGAGGCTTTGGAGCGGCTCTGCGATGAGGACTTAGCCGCGGGCCGCTCGCCGCTTCTGGCACTGGGTGAGGCGGGCGCCCCACCGGTGGGCTGCGGCTGCGACCTGGCGGCGCTGCACGCGGTCTGCTCGCGCCGCCACCTGCACCTGCATCTAAGGGGGCACGCGCTGGCGCTACCGGCCGCGGGGAAACAGGTGAGTGGGGGCCGGATTTTTTTTTTCTTTTAATAATAAAAAAATTAGCCATGCTACATTTTTTGATATGAACGGAAATCTCAAAAACATTTCGAGAATTTTGCTTTCCGTACAATTTCTATTTATCAAATTTGTACATTTATATTTTTTAAGATATTCAATAAAAAGCTTTGAACTTAAATTACTTTTGAAAGGCAGTTGGAGTATTAATCCTTTGCCTTGCAAAAGAAAAACGAAATGTCGACGTGTGATTGTTTTTGTAGTCTGTGGATTATTTGTTTTTGTTGTTTGTTAGACCACAGAATACACGGTTAGCCGACCATTGCTCTGTCTGCCGACCAAATAAACGTTAAATTGTTCTGTGAAATCAACTGACGTTAATGACATTTGTATTTTTTTTATATGTAAGCAAAGACATTTTATTCAAACATGTTCTGATGACGTCACACACCACAAAATTTTAGAAAAATATAAAATAAACATAATAATTTATAAAATCAAAGCTAAAGAAATTAGTTTCTTCAAATGGTTCATATTTTCGAAATTAATTATAAAAAAACGTACATCAAAAATAAGTAGCATGGCCAATTGACATTTCATAGTTTACAACGCGCAAAAGTAACAACGTTTCTTAATTTACGTTTCTTAACTGCCATCTATCGACGGCAGCCGGCACCAACTGGCGATACGTGTTCCATAATTCGAGATCTCGAGAGGAGACCACGAACTGGCAAACGCAGCATAGCACGCCCACTGGCTCGCTAGACCGACGTCTGAAGTAGATTGCTCGCAGTGGCTGGATAATCAGCTTGAAGCAGCTTGTGTATCAACTAATAATGGGGATAGCCGGGGACAGAGGGATGTGGCGTACCTAGGAGGACGCCTAGGCACAGCAGTGGATGCGTGCAGGCTGATTGATTGATTTATAATGAGGAATTTTATAACTATGAGACTACCATCTCCGTGTTTGGGGACGCATTTTATTTTATTAGAGAAATCAAACAGTTATACAAAAAACATTTGCTTAACTTAAAGTTAGTATTAAGGTTAGTTACATGTATAACCAGCAGTGTTTTCTACAGTTTACAGTATAAAAATATTAGAATACAATAGGCACAGTATGAGAAATGCATGTGTAGAAACAAACAAGTAACATGAATATTGAAGACGACCTCTGTGGCGTAGCGGTAGTGCATCTACCTACCATGCAAGAGGTCCCGGGTTCGAATCCCGGCTGGAAACAAAAAAAAAACCCAGGTCTTGGATGTTTACATGATTGTGATGTCGCTGTTTCTGGTTCCCACGACACAGGGTATCTTAGTGTGGGGCCAGAAGCATTTATAAAAAAACAATCATGTTAAGCTCTTTTCTAAACTAGATAAACACAAAGCAGAAAAAAAAAACAAAAACAACACAAACATCCGACCGAGTACGTACACTCCAAAGACAAATCACATCCATCATGTAAAATCACAGAATGGTAGATGCAACATGAGTTACAGAATTCTTAAATAAGCCTGGGGATAACATAAACAAATCAATGTGATGCAAATACTCATTATAATTGTCCAGTATTTTAAACGAACAGCCTGTTAATGTGCGAAAGAGAACAGGCTGTTCGTTTAAAATATCGGGCTAACAAATATAATTTCAATTAGTGTTACTTCTTTGTTCCAGCAAAGTTTCAGCATAGCGGACTCCTTAACTCTCACACCCGGACCTTGGTTCGGGATTCCTGGACTACCAACTCTCGTATCCTTTTACTAAATACATAAGCAGGCTATTTAATTCCCACTGTAGGGAACAGGCCTTTTTCCCGAGAGGGTTTATGGGCTAAATCACTATGCATGCATGTGTGATGTTAGGCCTTAATTATAAGAACATGTGTTAAACTCATTAGTTTACATAATTATCATTATAAAACATAGAACTCATGCATTGTACTGGCTTTAATACCAGACATCATTGATTGTCATCTAAATAATCCTTCATGTTATAGTAGCCCTTTTGGCACAAAGTGTACTTTATGAATTTTTTGAACCGAGTTTCAGGCAAGCTTAATATATCTATATACAGGCGTCCCAAAGTTATGGGACGTGAAGGGAAGGTACCTGAAATATCGTAGATAGGGTAGTTTGCTGAAAGAAGACTATGTTATTTTTAAAAGTTAGTAATTCTGCATTCAAAGATTTTCTGAAAATTACTTGCCTCGTCTGGGAATCGAATCGACTGAAACAAACAAATGCTGAAGAAGAAGATTTTCCTAATAAAAAAGACAGCAAGTGGTAATGCTACTACAAAATCATTATGTAACTTACAAATCAAAGTCTAAGCTGATTGAACCCAGCATCTTTTGTTTGATGAGCGTTCTAGCAGTGCTTTTCATTAAATAACAGTGATACTTTACTGTGTGGTGTCGGCCTAGAGAATAGCACCAACCCAAATTCTTCCCGCGGGTGTCGTAAAAGGCGACTAAGGGACACAAACCGGGGGGTGGGCAGCAGCGCCCCCTGCAGTACAATTCCACCAAACTGCGATCCCCAACCCGCATGCCCAGCGTGGGGATTATGGGCATTACCCCCCAATGATAGCACAAGCTTGCGCTGTGGCGCTCATTGGGGGAGGGCTGTGTCCAGCAGTGGACTGATGTAGCCTGAAGAAGAAAAAGAAAGAAGATGCTTATACTCTTTTTAACGCACTAACCCGTGCTAAGGACAATTTTAAAAATCTATTTTAGAGGCTAAAAATTCCACCAAATTACTTCAGCCAGATGTCGCTGCCTGTACGTAATGCAGAGAATATTGTAAAGAGGTTCGAAATTTCACTGATGCCGGTGAGTCGCCCATTAGCTCAGTTGGAAAGAGCGCTGGGACGGATAGCCAGAGGTGGCGGGTTCGGTTCACTTCGGTTCGAATCCCGGCATGGGTGGAATTTTTAGCCTCTAAAATATATTGTTAAAATTGTCCTTAGCACGGGTTAGTGCATTAAAAAGAGTATAATCATGTGGGTACAGCGATATCATTCCGATGCATGTAAAAACCTAACTGCAAAGTAGGTACTCCGGGGTGCAAGTGATGCAAATTACATCAGCCAGATGTCGCTGCCTGTACGTAATACAGAGAATATTGTAAAGAGGTTCGAAATTTCACTGATTTCGGTGAGTCGCCCATTAGCTCAGTTGAAAAGAGCGCTGTCAAGGATAGCCAGAGGTCGCGGGTTCGAATCCCAGCATGGGTGGAATTTGTAGCCTCTAAAATAGATTTTTATAGCAGTGATGGGCCAATTCCGCAAAGCGGTGGGCAGTGACTGGAAGAGGAGAGCCGAGTATCGGCCTTAGAAGCGTGTCTTCGGAGAGACCTATGTCCAGCAGTGGGCTGACTCCGGCTGATTATGATGATGGAGTGTGAAGATTTCTTTAACTCTAAGCCACAGACCTTTTACAAAGTTCCCGAACCGGTGACGGCGAACGACGTTTCCAAAGGCGTAAATACCGTAAGTAATATATTTACATAGTGTCGTTTAAAAAAATTAATTATCTAAGAACTCAATGGGGAACTTGCGTCTGACTTAGATTGAAGTGACATCGCATTTATGTAATGCTAAATAAGTAAAAAGTATTGACAGTTAAGCAAAAAAATATGTTATTCGGTATTATACTATTTTTCGAAGAATAAAGTTGCTCTAAAATTAAAAACGAATAAGATTCAGTTTTTTCATTTTATTCTGAAAGTCTTTTAAGGGCGTATATGCATAAGAACTTTATTTTACGAAATAACTCAAATATTAATACACACTTCATACATCATTAAGCATTACATGCAAGTTGTGACGTCATCGTTTGAGCCCGATTTGTATGGTTTCTGTACCACGTGACTTCATATATAACCTTAAAATGTATTAGTAGTAGAGAAAAAAATACCATGTTTATCTTTTAATCTATCCTCTCCTATTATATTAAAACATTTTTAGTGCAAGTTCTTTATTGTAATTTTTCTTTAATTGTACAATGTATATATACAAAAACAGTGCACAATAAAAAGACACACATCTTAAATCAAATTAGTAAAAAACACAACACACAACATGTAAGACTCACATTGTAGAAGTTGGCATGATTAAAAACTAACAAGTAAACTAACAAATAAACAATTGTGATGAATTATAAATACATATCTAGAGGCTATTTAGAGGATAGCCAGAGGTCGCGGGTTCGAATCCCGGCATGGGTGGAATTTTTAGCCTCTAAATAGGTTTTTATAATAATTGTTCTTAGCACGGGCCAGTGCATTAAAAAGAATATAATTGTGATGAAGTGAGACGCTTATGGGGCCCCTTCCACTGTCCGCATTATCGTGGGTTAGCTGGAAGAAAATAGTATCTAGTATTAAGCTCGCCTTTGTACAAATTTGTTTTTAGTGCAATAAAGTATTTTCATTCATTCATTATGAGGCTCGTGCAAAAGCTGACCTCCGTTTCCCTCTTGAAAGCAGACGTTTGTGTGTTGTATGTATGGCATTTTTTAAGGCCGGCAGTCGCGAGGGCGCGCTGGCAGCGCTAGCCGGTCTAACGGGCGGCGGCGCGCGGCTGCCGGCGCTCCCCCTCTGGACTGCCATCAAGACAGCCGGGGCTCTGCGGCTCTCGCAACACCTCACTATCGCGTTCAGGTATTTTGTCTCTCTCCCTCTCTACCTAACTATCTTTAAGTGTATAACATTACTTACATTTAAGAAATCATGGTTGTAATATTTTTTCTCTGGCTGTGCAATAGTGTTCTCTATCTATCTATCTATCTCTTGCAACACCTTCTTCTTCTTCAGGCTATATTATGTAGACCACTGCTGGACATAGCGCTCCCCTAATGAGCGCCATAGCGCCCTGTCTTACTATTGCGTTCAAGTAATTGTCTCTAGCCCTAACTATCCTTCTCTTTCCCTCTCTGCCCGATCTATCATTCATTAAACTTGAATCGGGGTTAATCCTCGGCTGCCGGCGCTCCCCCTCTGGACTGCCATCAAAACAGCCGGGGCTCTGCGGCTCTCGCAACACCTTACTATCGCGTTCAGGTATTGTCTCCCTTTCCCACTGTATTCTTCTCCTTTCTCTTTTATCTCTCTCCTTTCTCTCTCTCTTTCCCAATCTGTCTTTCTCTATCTTTGATTTTTTTTATTTTAAAGTCATGGTTGTTAATTTTTTTCGTGCATTAAAGTGTTCTCGATATATTGAGCTCCTACCTTGCCCTATGTATCCTCCTCTTTTCCTCTTGCCCCCCTCTGTCGTTAAGCTCCTCAAGCGGCGTTATCGCGCGGCTGCCGGTGCTCCCCCTCTGGACTGCTATAAAACAGCCGGGGCTCTGCGGCTGTCGCAACACCTCGCTAGCGCCTTCAGGTATTGTCTCTCTTTCCCACTGTCTTCTTCTCCTCTCTGTTTCTCCTTTCCCTTTTATCTCTCTCCTCTCTCTCTCTTTCCCAATCTGTCTCTCTCTATCTTTGATTTTTTTATTTTAAAATCATGGTTGTATTTTTTTCTGCTTGTGCATTATAGTGCTCTTTATATATTGAACTACTACCTTGCCCTAACTATCTTTCTCTTTCCCTCTCTGCCCTATCTATCATTAAGCTTTAATCGGGGTTATTGCGCGGCTGCCGGCGCTCTCCCTCTGGACTGCCATCAAAACAGCCGGGGCCTTGCGGCTCTCGCAACACCTCACTATCGCGTTCAGGTATTGTCTCCCTATCCCACTGTCTTCTTCTCCTCTCTCTGTTTCTCCATTCTCTCTCTTTTATCTCATTCCTCTCTCTCTTTCCCCATTTGGTCTCCCTTTCTTGGATATTTTGATTTCGAAATCATGGTGGTAATTTTTTTTCTGCTTGTGCATTAGTGTTCTGCATATTATATTGAGCTCCTACCTTGCCCTAACTATCCGTCTCTTTTTCTCTCTGCCCCCCTCTGTCGTTAAGCTCCTCAAGCGGCGTTATTGCGCGGCTGCCGGCGCTCCCCCTCTGGACTGCCATCAAAACAGCCGGGGCTCTGCGCATCTGGCAACACTTTCCTATCGTGTTCAGCTATTGTCTCTCTCTCTAAACCTCTCTTTCTACCTTCATGACGCTCGAACCGGGGTTAATCCGTGTCTACCGGCGCTCCACCTCTAGACTACCATCAAAACAGTTCGGGCTCTGCATTTCTCGCAACACCTTGCTACTGCGTTCAGGTTTTTTCTGTATTGTCGTATCTTTCCCTAACTTACCTTCTCTTCTCTGTCATTAAACATTCATCTTTTGCACGGAGATGTTTACGTGAAGAGTTAAATAATCAAGGCTCGGGCGTTAGGAAAAGTACAGACCTTGAAAGTGACAATGGATTTTGATTGCTATTTTCAAGCACTTATGAGGTTACGGTTTATTTTAGCTTAAATAATTGAGCAGACCAGTCGCCGGTCCCTAGTAATGTAGGAGAAGCAACTATGATCAACTTTGGCAGCAGAGATAGGCAAGACTTGAGATATTATATTATCCCTATCCTATTGTTTGTGAATGATATTTTTTTTTTTCAGATCCGCCCGCACGGTTCATGGCGTAGTAGCCAACGCGGGACTACGTATTTTAGTAAGTCTATAATAAACTATTTTAAAAGCCAGAAAACACTTTCTTGTGTGCTTATTTGCTGAACTATATTATTGCTTTGTGTCACATAGGTACTTGTGCAATTTTTTCTTTATTTTATACCTGTGTGTATGTGTGTGTGGATGCAAATAAATGTTTTTATGTATCTAAAAGACGTCAAAATGACGAGTTCGTTGCTTTTATCATAGATATAGCTTTTATCATCATGGAGAAATTTTTGTATCCCAAAAATACCTAATTAAAATTAATTTATCAAGTAAGACAAAGTGGTTAAGATTTTTTGGTCAGCATATTTATTTTTGCTGTATGTGCTGAGGTAACATAAAAATTTGTAATTGAGTTCGGATTCTATGAAATGAGTAAAATTGTAAATATTACTTTTAATAATTTAGTAATCTATTGGTTTCGGGAATAAACAAAATATAACTTTTAATTATCTATTACATCTTTATGATTTACAAATATATGGTGTGTTTTCTATCTCTCTACATAATATAATAGGTAAATAATTGTCCTTAGTACGGGTTAGTGAATTAAAAATAATATTATTATAATCATGTGGGTACAGTGATATCATTCCGATGTAAAACCTAACTGCAAAGTAGGTACTTGGGGCTGCAAGTGATGCAAATTACTTCAGCCAGATGTAGCTGCCTGTACGTAATACAGAGAGTATTGTAAAGAGGTTGGAAATTTCACTGATGCCGGTAGTCGCCCATTGGCTCAGTTAGGAGAGCGCTGGCACGGTTAGCCAGAGGTCGCGGGTTCGTGTCCCGGCATGGGTGGAATTTTAAGCCTCTAAATCATCATCATCATCAGCCCGCTAAACCCCACTGCTGGGTATAGGCCTCTTCATTTCCACGAAATAGGTTTTTAAAATTGTTCTTATCACGGGTTAGTGCATTAAAAATAATATAAGCATAAAAGATATTTTGAAGTTGTGTACAGGCGAGAATTGGTAGTTAGCCAGTGTCGGCTAGGTCTACCTCACGATGGGCTGGTTGAGAGAGCGGAATGGGAGGTGAAGTGAATGGACTTACTTGGTGATGGTGGATGATGGCTCGCTTTAGCTGTTGGGCAGATGATGACCGGTGATGGATGAGCTGATGCGTCCAGCGTACGGAGAACACTCCTGCACTGTTCACTTATAGTGTAATATTGTCAATATATTGTTCTTTGAGCTGATAAAGATTCTTGGTCACCAAATGTCTATCACTTCACGAGAATTCGAGCACTTATCACGCGCGTATGTCACAGTGCGAATGTATGTGCAGATGGGTGGAAAAATTAGTAGCGAGCGAGCGGCACGAGCGACGGCACCGGAACGACTAGAATAATGAACCATGAGTCACCACAGATTCTTGATTACGTCGCGTCGATTCTCTCGCGAACAAGAATAATTAATCATTGTTTATTTCCTTTCAGAGCACGAAACCTGGAGGCGACGAAGCGCCGAACGTTGACATAGTGGTAAGTGCCCTTTTTCATTTGTGTCTTTTAGAAAATTCTGCCTGAAAGGTATCAGGGCCTTGATTACGTAACTATCCACGTATACATCTGTCTGCGAAAGCGGAATGTTTATTTAGCTTCGCCGTGTATTACGTTTTACCTTATATATAATGAAACGCTAGTGGCCAAACCGAGTGATTGGAATCAGTCACTTCAGTTTAGCGAGAACAGGTACGGCCAGATGCAGCATGGGCGACCATCCCGTTAATACCGCTATCGCTAGTGGCATTTTTACCGAGCGCTTCCGTGCTTCGCAAGGCACGTTAAGCTGTTGGTGCCGGCTGTCATTTAATGGCAGTCGTTATACCATGTCTGAGGCCTTATGGGCGGCTTGATAACTTCTAACAGTAAGGCCCGCCACTGTCTTACAATCCTCCACCAACCCGGACTTGACACGGGGGCGTGTTGGAGTATGGCCTAACCTCCCTGCGATACAGGAAGAGACCCGCACCCCAGCAGTGGATAAACAAGGGTTGATATCGATAATAAATATCCGCTATTAGACCCGTTTGATTTAAAACTATCTACGCCTATAGCTCTAACCTCCACACTTCCTGCAGGAAGCAGTGAGCCAGGCGTCGGCCTGCGTGGCGTTCCAATTCGCCCCGGAAGGGAGCGAGCGACCGCCGCCCTACTACGACAAACTTAACTCGTGGCTGGGACAAGTGCTGCAGAGAGAGGCCGATATGGTGAGTGTCGGACCACGATAATACGTGGCCTAATTAACGACCATACCATAAAGTAGCTCACACGTTAAAGGTTGTTTTGCTGTTATTTTGTCTCACTTTATTTACATTTGTAGGTGCGTGTTCCCAGCAAAGTTCAATTAAAAGTCTTGAGAAATCTAAACATTTATTTATTCACACGAAAACGAACAGTACAATTTGTTAGGTGCGCTTGACCGGCCGAGAGGCGCAGTGGGGAAAGACTAACTCCCGGTCCGTCGATACATAGTTATTTGCGTGGGGCGCGTCGCCACAGTTGGATTGTCACAGATGCGACAAGGGTTGAGAAGGGTTTCGTGACGTCACATTTCAAAAATATCTTACTACTGTAAACATTTGAAAGTGTGTAAAGATGTTTGGATGTTTGTTAAACGTCCGGCAAACATCTCTAAAAACTTTCACATTATTTTATAACATTTGTAGGACACTTTTCTCTTTAGATTTAAGTAAACACATCTGTTTAGATGTGTTTAATATGATAGTGATAAAAAAACGTCTGAACAAAACAATCTAGTACATAGAAAGGCGTTTTCTCGCAAGATATGTATTGTCGGCTGGAACGTTTCTGTTGGAACGCGGTTCAATTACAAAAAAACATGTACATTTGTACAAATGGCCTCAGTATGGGTGTGTTTCCACGTATGTGATGTCATTGCCTGGTAACAAGAACACATGGCAAACGGGCATAGTTTGGGACCAAGAAAAGTTGTTGTTTTGTGTGGAAGTTATGTTAACGTGTTTACTTCTCAACGTAAACCATTACAACTCGCACTCAGCAATTTTAATTTCCATACTTGTCGCTAGGTGGCGCTTCCTCGATGCCATAGAAATATGAGTTTACGTTAACGCGATCGAGTAGTTTAAAAAACTTGCACTAAGCACTCTGAGTGCTTAGTGCGAGTTTGACAGATCCAATCGAATAACTTTACTACCGCGTTAATCGAGCATTGAGTAGTGAGTATGAGTAAGTTAACCGTTCGAACTGGCAAAACGCTGTCACAGTACAACTCGCACTCGCGTTTATTCGTGTTTTGGCTAGTAAACGTGTTCACTTCTCAACGTAAACCATTACAACTCGCACTCAGCAATTTTAATTTCCATACTTGTCGCTAGGTGGCGCTTCCTCGATGCCATAGAAATATGAGTTTACGTTAACGCGATCGAGTAGTTTAAAAAACTTGCACTAAGCACTCTGGAAGCCTATCGAATAGTCGCCCCATGCTGCATTTTAATAAACAATAGACGCTGCAAGCAATAATGACTCGTATGTCCACTAGCATAAGGTTCATAACTCTTTGACATGAAACTGTTCTAGAGACGTTGCCGCGTGCACCGAGTGTAGGTACGTACGGGAATGTTCGAGAACCCTTGCCGATGGATATAAATAGCGGCCTCAGCGATACAATTGGACTGTGATTGGAATCTTCGTGTCGTGAAGACCTGCAGACCAGACCCTGCGTGAATAAATCCTAAAGAAGTTATCATTGGCGTTTTACGTCCAGATCTAGAACCCTAGCCCGTAACAATATCATTTTCCCCCCCAACAGATCAGCATAGAGGTCTGCGAGACTGAATCCCACGGCGTGGTGCTCCGCTACTGCCCCCTAGAGGGCTCCATACTCGACGAGGAACGGGTCCAGGAGCTGTCTGATACCATTGAGTCCCAGTTGCATGTTTTGCATGCCACCGTCCTGTTGAGGGAGCCCTTCCAGAAGAGTGTTGAGGATGAACCGCTTCTGCGATTGGTGCACGTTCCCGGCTGGGCTGGTGAGTTGTTGATATCAACCGTATGTATGTCCCCATTGCTGGGGCATCGGTCTCTTCCTGCATCGCACGAGGGTTAGGCCACACTACACCATGAGGGCTAGACTTGGGCAAAGTGTGTCCTTAGAGGGAGTTGTTATATCTCATATCTTTGCTCACCAAGACACACTATATCTCTATCATATCTCGCTCACCACTTGTGTCCTAGCTCATACGACGTCCAATCAACTAAATGCGTGTGGAAACTAAAGACACAAGTGGTGAGTCAGTCTAGTCTACCTATTCCCTACTTTATCCAGATCACACGTTTCTTTTGGTGAACTTTTTCTCATAGATCGTTGGTTACGACGAGAAATGCGGCCGAAGGTAACCGATGTCAGACGATGTTGATTTCGCTCTCGCGCATTGTGTGTGAGCTGGATAAAGTAGCAGGAGATGACTACCGTACTGAGTTGAGAGTATGTGCGAGGGAGCCAGATATAGTTGACATCTCTGGGATATGAGTAGGACACACTTGACGGGAGGGAGTTGTGTGTCCAATCATATCTGGCTCTTGAGTTACCCAAGGCTAATGAGGGCCAAGCCCGTGGTGGAGGATTGTAAGACAGTGGTGGGCCTTACTGTAAGTTATCAAGCCGCCTCTGAAATGGCTTAACGACTGGCATTACATGACAGCCGGCACCAACGGCTTAGGATGCCTTTCGAAGCACGGAAGGGCTCGGAAAGAATGCGGATGTCACTAGCAGTACTCACGAGGTGGTCACTCATCCATACTTGACCGCACCTGTTTATCTGTCTGCCAGTCCGTGGGTCCATCCGTCCGTACGTCCACGGCTTAAGTGAAATTTGGCATAGATAAAAATGTAAACCACCCTGACCAAAACACAAAATAAAAATTAAAAATCAGGGACTCGTCACTACACCTAATTTAGGGATGCAATGTTTTTTTTCCACTCACACCATAGTATGGGGTATGGTTGGATTGGTTGTTCAAAAATATTGCGAGTGTAAGATAACCATTATAGATTTGGGGATCTATTTACGAAATATCAAGCTTTAAAGCGCTAATTTTATTATTGTAGGGCATCCCCTCCCCTCTCTTGGCTAAATGATTGACTGTGGAAACGGGAAAATGTTGAGGGCATTATTATCACGGCGAATTAATAAGTTCGAATCAAGGCCTTTTGTGAAATTTTGGTAACAGTGCCACTCGTTAACTGTGGAGGAAACCATCATTAGGAAATCTGAGTGTCAAGAGGTTCACGTACCTCAGCGCTTGAAATTGCCAATCCGCCAGGCAATCAATCAATCAGTCAGATAGTCATTTGCACTGCTGGACGTAGGCCTCCCCAAGCTACGCCACTTCCCACCGTCCTCGAGCGTCCTCATTCAGCCACCGCAAGCAATTTGCATTATTTTTTTTTTCTTCAATTAACAGTGTCATACGTACGCAGGTCTCGGCGGCGTGCGCTACGTCCCGGCCGGCTGGGAAGACGCCTCCCGAGAAGACCTTAACGCGATCAACAAGCAACTTGTGGAAACGCTGCGGGCGACCGACGGGGCTTTCTCCTGCGGCGACGGTGAAGACGGGTTCGCTTGTGTGCGGTGAGTTTTACTCCGGAATCTCCTATCTTCAGTTTTTCACCTTCCTGACTTCATAATGCCGGCGGAGTCAATACCACCTGGAGGGCATGAGCAGTGGGGAGTATAGAGATCGCTGAACCGTATGCGCGCTGGTGTTGCTCGATCCAGAGATGACCTGAAAAGATGGAAGATCCTGCCCGAAGATGCTGACATCTTGGGCCGATGTGGAGCTGCACAAACAACAATGCATCTTTGTGTCTGCCCTGAAGCTCCACAGTGCAGTTTGCGGGATTTCATGGAGGCATCACCCGGCGCGCTCGCAGCGGTTTTGGGAGCGAGATGTCTGAGAGAAGGGTGGGGCTTTCGATACGAAAGAAGAAGAAGTTTTTAATTCAGCTGTCAGTTGCCCAAAGCGTACAGCGCTGCGGGCGACGGACTGGGCTTTCTAATGCGGCGACGGCAATGTACTCTGTATCTTTACATATTATTACGGGCTAGGATTCTAGATTAGGAGGAAAAACGCCAATGACACATTCTTAGGATTTATTCACGCAGGGTGTGATCTGCAGGTCTTCGCGACACAAAGTCCACACGTAGATTCCAATCGCGGGTCCAATCGAAGTCCCATAGTATCGCTGAGGTCGTAGTTTATCACTCGTTTTGCAGGTATATTCGCTCGAAGTTTACTCTTCGCTCTTCCAAACTGCACTGACTACGCGCCGCGGCGGCCGCTATTTATATCCGCCGGCAAGGGTTCTCGAACATTCCCGTAGGTACCTCCCTCGGAAAAATGTCACGAGGTGGTCACCTATCCAGTACCTGACCGCGCCTGTTGCAATACCTTTATAATAACACCTTTTGTTGCCTTTATAATATTAGTTTGATAGAAAACAAAATAATTTGTACACATATTGAACCCTTGGCCTTTGAAAAATGAGCCTACGTTCTGCTCTTCGTTTCAGATTCGGAATGGTTACTTCAGACACTGATGTGGAAGAGTTAGTGGCACTGGTGCTAGCGGCTGGGAAAGATGTGGAGGACAGCTCCCGAGCGCTGACGACTATGAGCGAGGTCTTGAAGAAAGGTGAGTTTCGCATAGCAACGGCTTGGTAACGGGAGACAATGTGGATTAGTGGAACTAATGTTGGGGGCTGGAAGAGATGTCCAGAAAAGCTCTCGAATATTGATGACTATTAGCGAGGTCTTGAAGAAAAGTGCATTTAGCTTAGCAACAGCTTGGTAACGGAAGACACTGTGGGTTAGTGGAACTGACATTGGGGGCTGGAAGAGATGTCCAGAAAAGCTCTCGAATGTTGATGACTATTAGTAAGATCTTGAAGGTGTATTTAGCTTAGCAACAGCTTGGTAACGGCAGACAATGTGGGTGAGTGGAACTGTAATGTATGTAGAAATAAAAAAAAAACTTATGCTGGCGACTCGCAAAGATGTCCAGGAATACTTACGATTATTAGCGTGGTATAGAAGGTAGATTATAGTAGAACATACTAAAAATATATACTCTTCTATAAAGTAGAAGTAAGTATATTTTTGGTGCATTTCGAATTTAATTTGGTTTTTAAACTAATAACGTGTAAGTTAGAATAAAACTTTTTGTTCTTTTTCTCCAGTTCGTGGTAAGCGTTGCTGGTCGTAAAATTACTTAACATAACTTCACTGTTCCTTATAGGCTTGATTTGGAAAGTGTATATTTCGATAAAAAGACGTATCACGCTTGTTTACTTTTTTTTAAGTACCTAAACAAATGGACTATAAGATGCTATTACCACTCATTGTACAATTTTTTGTTGACCCTAATAAAATAAATTACGTTATATTTTTTTTTAACTTTTTATAACATTTACATACAGGCACATGCACATTTACATATGGGCCCCATCCCAGGATACCCTGTGTCGTGGGAACCAGAAACAACAACATCACAAATGTTTAAAAACCTATTTAGAGGCAAAAAATTTCACCCATGCCGGGATTCGAACCCGTTTTTAAATTTGTCCTTAGCACGGGTTAGTGCATTAAAAATAAAAATAGTATAATCACAAATGTTGTTGTTTCTGGTTTTGAAACCCCGGCTGAAACCTGAAAACATCCAACACCTGGGGGTTTTTTTTTGCCCCAGCCGGGCTCCGAACCCGGGACCTCTCGCATGGTAGGCGGATGCACTACCGCTGCGCCACAGAGGTCGTCTCGCTCGCATAGTAACAGCAACACCGCAGCAACATCCCCCTAACGTCCGACCTCCCCCGGACAGGCATAGAGGAGGCCCAGGCGGACATAGAGCGCGAGAACGCGACGCGGCTCTGGCAGGAGGGCGTGCTGCGGCGAGTGCCGGTGGTGGGCCGCGTGTACGAGTGGTGGGCCCCGCCGCCCGCGCCGCCGCCCGGCCGCCGCCTGCAGCTCAGCACCGGCCGCCTGCAGCCCACCGATGACGTGTACAAGTGAGTCTGTCTACATTCTCAGCGTTTTGCAGCCCACCGATATATATATATATATATCGGTGGGCTGCAGAACGCTATCCTACCATTGTAGCTGTCTACAATATCGGTACGAGTGGTGGGCCCCGCCGCCCGCGCCGCCGCCTGCAGCTCAGCACCGGCCGCCTGCAGCCCACCGATGACGTGTACAAGTGAGTCTGACAACGTTCTCAGCGTTCTGCAAAGTCGAAGTGTCACTCCCGTCTCGTCATTGGGAAAAAATAATAGTCGTCCAAATCAAGACCGAATGAGTCTGTCAACATTTTCAGCATTCTGCAGCCCACCAATGACGTGTACAAGTGAGTCTGACAACATTCTCAGCGTTCTGCAGCCCACCGATGACGTGTACAAGTGAGTCTGTCAACATTCTCAGCGTTCTGCAGCTCACCGATGACATGTACAAGTGAGTCTGTCAACGTTCTCAGCGTTCTACAAAGTTGAAGTGTCACTCCCGTGACTGACTTGTCATTGGCAGAAATAGTCGTCCAAATTAGGACCGATGAGTCTGTCAACATTTTCAACATTCTGCAGCCCACCAATGACGTGTACAAGTGAGTCTGTCAACATTCTCAGCGTTCTGCAGCCCACCGATGACGTGTACAAGTGAGTCTGTCAACATTCTCAGCGTTCTGCAGCTCACCGATGACATGTACAAGTGAGTCTGTCAACGTTCTCAGCGTTCTACAAAGTCGAAGTCTCACTCCCGTGACTGACTCGTGATTGGCAGATATAGTCGTCCAAATTAGGACCCAATGAGTCTGTCAACATTCTCAGCGTTCTGCAGCCCACCGATGACGTGTACAAGTGAGTCTGTCTACATTCTCAGCGTTCTGCAGCCCACCGATGACGTGTACAAGTGAGTCTGTCTACATTCTCAGCGTTCTGCAGCTCACCGATGACGTGTACAAGTGAGTCTGTCTACATTCTCAGCGTTCTGCAGCTCACCGATGACGTGCTCAAGCGAGTCTGTCTACATTCTCAGCGTTCTGCAGCCCACCGATGACGTGTACAAGTGAGTCTGTCTACATTCTCAGCGTTCTGCAGCTCACCGATGACGTGTACAAGTGAGTCTGTCTACGTTCTCAGCGTTCTGCAGCCCACCGATGACGTGTACAAGTGAGTCTGTCTACATTCTCAGCGTTCTGCAGCCCACCGATGACGTGTACAAGTGAGTCTGTCTACATTCTCAGCGTTCTGCAGCTCACCGATGACGTGTACAAGTGAGTCTGTCTACGTTCTCAGCGTTCTGCAGCCCACCGATGACGTGTACAAGTGAGTCTGTCTACATTCTCAGCGTTCTGCAGCCCACCGATGACGTGTACAAGTGAGTCTGACAACATTCTCAGCGTTCTGCAGCTCACCGATGACGTGTACAAGTGAGTCTGTCTACATTCTCAGCGTTCTGCAGCCCACCGATGACGTGTACAAGTGAGTCTGTCTACATTCTCAGCGTTCTGCAGCCCACCGATGACGTGTACAAGTGAGTCAGTCAACATTGTGCGGATGCAGGATGCAAGTGTCTTGTAGGACGTTCCAGAGAAAAGGATACAATGCTTGGTTGGAGCTACGTATTAGACAGCTACACTGTCAGGACAGTGCTACATTTAAGACAGCTACACTGCCAGGACGGTGCTAAATTCTAGATGATTGAAATACATTTTCGACAGTTATAATGTTAGGACGGAGCTACATTCTAGACAGCTCCATGCTAGGATAGAATCACGCCCAAGATGGCTACATTCTACTATGGGCTACGCCGCCTGCCCGCCGCCTGCAGCCCGTCGATGATGTGTACAAGTGAGTCTTGTCAACATTGCGAGGCTACAGGATACAAGTGTATTCTAGAACGTTCCAGAGAAGAGACTAGCTACCATTGCTCGAATCAAATCACGTTTTAGACAGCTACAATGCTCGAATAGAGCAAAATTTTTGAAAGTCACTATGGTAGGAGAGTAAGCTACATTTTAGACGGCCACAGTGCTAGGATAGAACTATATTCTAGATGGGTACAATGCTAGGACAGAGCTACATTCTAGACAGCCACACTGGTAACATAGTTGATATCTAGTGGTGGACTGTATGAGACGATTATGAATTGTGATGGAAACACGGATTATATGATAGAAATTTAATAAAGAATAAAGCACAATATTACAAGACTGATTTTAGTAATCTTGACAACCAAAAATGTGACAACGTAAAAACAGAAAGACAAATTAATAAGCAGAAAAAGGTCGCACTGCAGCCAGTCGCCAACAATAGTGAAACATTTCAATAACAGAAATGCTAAGAAAGAGCTCCAATGTTAGAGCGTCGTCTCTCGCTGAATGCTCTGGCAGGAAGGCGACCCACTCCGACTCCCCAAGGTTTGCTGGATGAAATCTCTTACAGAGATAAGCTCGCCTTTGTACATGTATTTTCTTTAATTGTATTTCTTTTTTGTGTTTTTCGTGTACTAATAAACTATAAAGTAAGAAGGTAAGGCGTGCGAAGCGTGCCCGGCATGGGCCGCGTGTACGGGTAGAATGCTCCGCCACGTGCTACTTACTAAAGAGATCTACAAGTGAGGCTGCAGGTTACAACTGTGTTCTAGGACATACCAGAGAAGAGCTAGGGGCAGCAATACCAACCGAACAAGGCTAGGGGATAGCTATATACTAAACGGGTTTAATCGCGATTATTTATTATATAGGTAAAACGTAATATATAATTATTATTATTTTTATTTATTTATTAAATTATAAACTCCGCCCTTACAGGTTTTCCACCTAATACCTACAGCAGGTTAAATAAAAATAACACGACAAAAAAAGAAGAAAATCAACGACATTAACATAAGCAAACAAACAATGCAAAATTAATCAAATTATTCAGATACACAATCAATTCATCGAATTTCATCAAATCAATTAGACCCGTTTTATATATAACTATGTGTGAGCAACGCGAATCATTAAGAAATACTAGGGGATAGCTACCATTGCTTTGATTATATTGCGTTTTAGACCGTTACTATGCTCGGATCGATCTGTAATAGGCGTGACGACAGTATTAAATAATCAAAAATTTAACGATATTAAGGGAAAGTAAGTTTTATAATAAAAAGAGATTACCAATATTTTTAAAAGAATAAAGATTATAATACTGCTTTCAGCAGTTTTTGACTAAAACCCCCAACACACCGCGTGACGTCACGCTTAGGTTAACATTGGTAAACTTCACCCGTGCTTTCTTGTGACTTGTTGAGCGTGACGTCAGATTCGACGCCAAGACACTGCGAGCTGTTTTCCCACAGATTTAAAACAATTTTAGATAAATGGCGTTAACTTTCGTCATTGCTAATTACAAGACAACCACAAGGACAAAGTTATATTTATACAGTCACAAATCTAGGACAGGTACATTATAGAAATATTCAATACTAGGCATTGCTGCTTTTTAGAAAGCTTGCTACATCAGAGCTTCGTTCTAAAAAGCTACGTTACCAGGAGAGATCTACATTCTAGACAACTAGAAAATATGCTAGAAAATATACATTCCAGACAACAACAAAACTAGTATTCTACACACCAGAAAATAATTACAGAGACAACAGTTTGGCCCTATTGCTGATAGCAATTTTTTCCAGGCAACCTTAAATCGGAAAGGTTGTAGAAGGAGAAATTGAGACGGGTAGTTGGTGCTCATCGAATATTATTGTACATTCGTATACATATAATAAAATAAACTACCATAGATAAATACTATATTCTAGTAATAGTAATAATGACATCTATATTCTAGACAAATAAAATGCTAGGACAGAGCAACAGTAAAATTTTACAGGCGTGCCTTAACGTGCATTCTCTTCTCCGTACAGCAGTGTCCAAAGAAACCTCTCAGCGGAGCCGGCGCGTGCGCACAGCCCCGCTCGCCAGGCGGCGCCCGCGCAGGAGTGACCCGCAACCCGCTGCCGCAGACGCTATGTACGTATACACTCGCATTGACCGCTCTCGGACCGATAGACTTGGGCAGTGCCACCACAGAGGTACATATAGCTGGAGGATAGTTGTAGACTTCACGGTTCTAACCTGGGAGCCAATAAATTCTCACTTTGTTACGGTGCAAACCTCCTTACACCATTTTTTTTTTATATTTCCTTTATTCCGTCTCATTTTCAAAATTTAAAATAACGTCACTCTTGTTTTTTTTTCTGGCATTACTATTTTACGTTTCAACTACACCGGACTACATGAATGTTCGTTTAATTGCTTATTGTGTTTTCCTATCGGTGGCTTCATAAATTGTAATTAATCAATTATAACATTTCGAAGAAAACTGTCTATAAACAGTCCATACAGTTTTAGCATGTGCCTTCGCCTAGTGGTTTCGTATAATTAGTTGCTATAAATTTTCGTTATGTCCACATGACGTCGTATATTATCTTCATCATCGCCCTGTTAGCCTGACCCGTTAGTTAGTTAGACCTGACATATCCCCATTTAGCCTCATGGTTGGCCATACCTATGTCCCTACGCTTAAAAAGCGCTCGTCATCTTTACAAACCTGATTAGCAGAATCCTAAATTGATGCCACATAAAAGAACTGAGTAGAGGTCATTAGGATTAGAATTTTGGGCAATCAAATACTATGAGGAACCGTTCGAAAAGACCGGTTGCCGGAAGCCGAATCTGTGCAAAGTTTTTACCATAGTATCGTATTCTCTTTATCTGAGGAGGAAAAGATTACTCAAACTTCAGAACACCTCTGTTGGTTTTGTTTGGGCCAAGCTATCGGTCTGAAGAGTGCAAAATGTTCGTGCTACTTTTAATATTTTTGTGTCCATAAGAGTTAATATTGGGACGTAGCCATATTGCCCACCTTATGCCTTGAAGCAATATTGGAACGCGGCTTTTGAGTCAATTTACACAATGATTTTATAACAAGGTAGTTACGACGCGTTTCGTAAAATAAAATGTACTAGATAACACTTTGATTGCAATGCTGTACAGTTAGCTTTTGTAACATAGATCGAAAGTATTTAGAATACGTTATGATAGCGTTTCAAATTGTTAAATATTTGTTCTAAACATAGGCAAAATTCTGTAGTTGTTTCATAGTCCTATATCAATGCAATAAAAGGTATAAGTCGTACAGAGAATATTCACAGCCCAGAGTCCTAGAAGTCTGATTACTGACCCTAAGGTTTTATTACATAAAAAAGTATAAACATGGTCAGTAAATGAAAAAATAATTTTAGAATTATTAGGAGTACCTGTGATTTCGGGTATAGCGGGTTAAAATTCGGAGTGAAGTCCAAGAGTGGACTAAATGATGTAAATCTAAGAAATGCATAAATAAACTAAAAAAAAATTTAAATTACTAAAGCCAGGTTTTCTCGGTCTTAGTGCGCTCGGTCCGAGTGCGTGATCCGAGTAAACTAATGCTTCTGATTGGACGGTGTTACGTGACAACACAAAAATAGCCAATCAGAAGCATTAGTTTACTCGGATGGCGCACTCGGTCCGAGCGCACTAAGGCCGTGAATACCTGGCTTAGCATGAAACTAACCCAAAAACTATAGCCGTGGTTACACACGGCAACGTAGATTTATATTCCTTTGTCACAATTTTGTTGGCTTACTATTTTAGCCCGGTGCTAAGTTTACATCAAATTTGTGATGTTTTAAAAACTTAATTTTGGGTCTTATCTTCTATAAACATATACGTATCAATATTCAAAATATTTGGGTAACTTTAGGTACAATTTAATATTTAATTTATTCAGTATGTGATACCAGTTTAATTAATGTAGAAATAAATATATCAATCACGCACATTGCTTGGACATTCTTAATACTAATGAATAATTCCAATGCTATTCCAATGTCGGTATAATACCAATTTTTTTGTGTGTATTAAAAAAGAACAGTATTTTGGTGCAAAAAAGGCTATAGAAATTATAATAATCTTGTCGCCGATCCCTGTAGTTATGTTTATAACTCATATCTATGCTTCTACTTTAACAGTATTTCTAATCTTTACATAGTTATACAACAATAGTCGGCGGTCAAAAAATCATCGCTTTTCGCTATTTCACTGAATGGAATGGGGCAACATTCCATGTTTAAAACGTAACATAATGGTTCATTATTATACAGGGTGTAACTTATCCCACTATCTTCCCTGAATGGACTGGTATTCTACTCAAGAAAATATACATCTTTTACTACTGGGACTACTTAAAAATCGCCAAAATGATCTCTGTTGGCTCCTGGAGTTCAGTACTTACGACATCGAAAGGCATACATACAATAGCAGCTTTTTTTACTATTTCAAAGTTGCCTTTGTAGTAAAACCTATTTAGAGGCTAAAAATTCCACCCATGCCGGGACTCAAACCTCTGGCTAACCGTGCCAGCGCTCTCCCAACCGAGCTAATGGGCAAGTACCGGCATCAGTGAAATTTCGAACCTCTTTTACAATACTTTCTGTATTACTTACAGCCTCTTTGGCCTCTAAATAGGTTTTTAAAATTGTCCTTAGCGGGGGTTAGTGCAAAAAGAATATAATTTTGTAGTAAAAGTTAGTGAAACTTGACGAGTATAACAATCCTTTTCGGAAAGATGGAACCCCCTGTTCATTTTAATTGCTAAATACATAGGAGTTTGCCTGGGGACTGTATGTATTCGCATTTGGAACGTCTGAAAGTTTTTTTTGTACAAAATTGAAAATACGGTCTCCGTCAACCGATAGCGTATAATTAAAATGACTAACGATAAATAGATTTAGTGATGTGTATAATTAAAATTATTTTTGGTACAAAGATTATTGTATGAGTGTATGTTTGCGCTTTTACCCGGCTGCGAATGCAAAGGGTGTTTAGTTTTCCCAAAGTATCACAATTGAAATTTGTTGATCTATGGGCATATTTTTGTTATTTCTCTATTGAGATTAATTAAAATAAAAAAATAAACGACTGAAGGGATAGAAAGAAGGCACTTATCCAAAAGCAGCTACCAAAATACCAATATTCAAAATACGTCTAGGTGAAATACTAAATTGTGTTAAGTTATAGGAAACAATGAAATATGGACATAGACCAGCATATTTAAAAAATAAAATAATCGCTACATAGTTAAATTGTATAAATTTATTTTAAGTTATTGAATGATTAATAGTTATTACACTATAATGAAAAACGAGTAATAAAGTTATAAAGCAACGTTACCAAAGATGTTTTTTTTCCTGTTTTATAGTAACAAAAGGAATACTTGTATGAAGGAAGTGGGTCGTTATTTGAAGCATCTATTTTCTGTACAATGCTATTAATAAAGAAATGACAGCGAGTTAATAACATAAATGAAAAATATAAACATAAATGTTACATTCAGGAAAAAACCGGCCGAGAGGGTGTCAAACACTCTCACTAGAGATTTTCGTAGTCTTAATTCGTAAACGAAACATACATCTGCCAAATATTAACGGAGTTATTTATATGAGCAGTATTCTCCTGACAACTCCTCAACTTCAGTTTAGATAGTATTGGGCCAAGGGGACTATCATTTTAACTACATTTAAGGAGCGCTTCAAGGAATCGTTTTCTTCATAAATAATTCCGTAAGCTTACAAATCCGATAAGTGGGGACAGACTTAAATTTGTCCAGATATTTGCAAGCCTTTGCTGACGTAATTCTATATACAGGTAAGCTTAAGGCCCCTTATTTAGTAAGCGAATAAATCTTAAGGGAAAATTCTACTAAAGCTACGAAAATAAAAAAAACTGGCTTTTCCTATCCAAACTACCTGGATAGGAAAAGCCTTAAATACTACTAGTATTGGGCGAAGGGGACAATAATTTTAACTGCATTTAAGGAGCGCTTCAAGGAATTGTTTTCTTCATAATTTCGTAAGCTAACAAATTATCGGATTGAGATGATGAGAGGGGACAGACTTAAATTTACAACATTTGCAAATAGATATTTGCAAGCCTTTGCTGACGAAATTCTATGTATAGGTAAGCTTAAGGCCCCTTATTTAGTTAGCGAATAAATCTAAGGGAAAACCTATATACCGAAGCTGCAAAACTGTACCTACGGCCTTTCCCATTCAAACTACCTAACCCTAAAATCTAAGAGACAACCTACCCAAGCTACGAAACTATACCTACGGTTTTTCCTATCAACTCCCTAACCCTAGACGCCCGAAATAGACTGAAAGCCCTTAATAATGAAGCCCCGAAAGTAAGCCCAAGAACGGCCATCGCGAATGCGTCGGCAACAGAACCAAATATCTTGCTGGTACCAACGCGACAGAACAAAGAATATTGACTAAGCTTGTACGAAATTTCATAGCGCGCGCGGTCGGCCCGCCGCTGCCCCAATTCCTCCGTACAGGCGACCGAGAAAGTCTGTGCCGCGTCGACACATTAGGGGGATGGTTCTGCTAAATCAATTTGCATAACAATTTTTACACGTTCTAGGCGAGTTTATTAGATCACTTTTAGTGATAAGGCCGCCGTCTCTTAGGTTAAAAAATATCTGTGTTATTTCCATTTTTATGTACAATTAAGTGTTCTTTATCTATCCATTTTAACGCTACTAACATTTATACCAGCTAACCTATGTTTTGGAGACAAGGTGTGCTGCAACTTGCAATATTAAAATATACTCATTACCTTTATAGATCTAGATATACTCAATACTTAATTGCATTCCACAAGTTTAAAGGTTGTTACATAATAACTTAACAGTTATTTGATTAGATCTTTGGACCCTGTATGGCACGCAACATATTAAAGTGCTCTATAAAAGTATGCATTACACTAACTTAAAATTAATTGAATTAATTATCATGCAATTTTAGTTCATTTTATTTACAAAGTTACATTTATACAATTATTCATCTCATTTCATCTATACTATCTTTTAAATATTCTTCTATTGTTAATTAAAATTTTGAAATTAGTATTTTCTTTAAATTTTTATTGAATATATTCAATACCATAAACAGTTAGCACGGTGTACAGATAGCTGTTTCATTTCTCTCAAAAACGAGATCGAGTCTATTTGTAATCATTGGTGGCCTATTTATCCTTTATATTATGTTTAATTAAAATGTTCTTATCATTTATAATGTATTATTTTCTCAATGGATTTTGATTTATCTGAAATAAAATATTATTATTATTTATTATTGACTCGCATTAGATGGGTGAAGGGATAACTCGGATGCGGCAGTGGGAGATTGACTTTAGAATCGTGAGGAAACCCGCATCTTGGTTCTCTCCGCAAGTATTCTGTCTTCCATGTAGGCTAGGTTGACTAAGCTGTCAGATTAGTATAGGTGCTGGGCAAGCCATCAAGCTTAACCTGACCAATAGCATCTAATGGCGATCTAACTAATGAGGTGTTATGGGCAGTCTATATCACATTAAACACATTTTATTTGCAAAAAGACCCGTAAGGTAACGGAGTGGGGTGCACGTGTGTAAAAATTAAAAAACTACTGAACTACGTACTGGAGGAGTCAAGTACGTAGTTCAGTAGTTTTTTAATTGGAGGAGTCAAGATGTTTGCAAAACTTACCAACGAAAAGATTAGACAAACGCCATTCGACCCTTTTCAACGTACTATCAGACCGTAAAAAGAGTAGTAAAGTTTTTTTAAGTTAATTGCACTGCCAGACTATGTCAACAACGGCCAACGGCCCAGTTTGTGCGCCATCCTCGGCCTCGAGGAGGTGGCTCCCGATGTGGCTTTAGGGGTCCTTAGGACCAAAACCAGTCCCAAGGTGGTATTTAGTGGGTAGGCGCAATTCTTGTGAGTCCTACATTGGCAGCACGGCCGGGTCCGTGCTGTTATGCATGAGCATTCGCCACTTCCCTCCCCCGTGTCCTCCGGAGGGTGCCCTTTATAGGGCTAAAAAAAACAAATGCCTTAGTAGACTTGTCTCCCAGTAGGCGTATGACGTGAATAGATGCTGTAATGGTCAAAATGAATGTGCACATAAGGTAAGGATTTGGTCGGGCTCTCGTGTAGTATTTGAACATTGAGATTGACTTTGACACACTAACGGTGTTGTTTATTAGAGCACGATGTTTTAAAACACTCCTCGGAGGCAGTTTAATTAGTTTGTGCAAAGGGAAAGACGTACAGTACGATTAAAATCAGTTAACGATTCGGCCAACCTCGGCAATTGTCGTGAATCCCTCATCTTTCACATAGAGTTATCAATTTACAGATATGACGTTTAATTATATTCCTAGTTAGATAGATAGATAAAATATTTATTCACATAAGACACACACACGTTTACAAAGCAAAGCAGTACAAAAGCAAATACCAAATAGTTGTCTTATTGAATACAATACAATAACGATATGAGCAACAAAACCTCCTTTGTAGCTGAAAACTAACACAACCGAATCGTTAACTGATTTAAATCGTACGAGTATTGTAACCACAGACGCTCTAATTAAAGGAATATTATGTTAATAAGATTGTAAATCTGTGACACTCTTTCAATGAAAACTTAAAAATAATCCATTCCACATACTTATGCACATATGTATGCTTTCACTGGATTTTCACAAACCGTTGATGACATCTATGTATGGGTGGTGTAAAAATTCCACCCAGCATGGGTGGAATTTTTAGCCTCGAAATAGGTTTTTAAGATATCTATGTAGTTGCTGTTAGCTACTTCATTTCTTCTTCATTCAAGAAATACCAATTCCTGATTTTATTCGTATATATTTAAAAAATAACATATAAGACATTACACATGACATGTTTCAGGAATAAATTGTAGAAATAAGCCCGTTGGTCCACTCTAATAAAGATTTTTCTATCTATCTATCAATCTCTCACACACACTAACTATATTGTCCATTCGAATAAAGTGTTCTCTATCTATCTAATATACGGTATTTCTACAAACACAGACACACATATTACCTATATTGTCGTAAGAAAAATGTACTTAAATCGTGTTTGTAGACAAGGCAAAATATTTGGCATTGGCATGATTCCCTTTCAATCCGTTTAACCAACTCGTGATATGTTCAGTGTTCACTTATCTAATACACTAAGGGCGAGATAAATAGTCGCTTCTAAGAACGAGTCTTAGCGAAAGCACTTGCTTAAGAATCGATTTGTCTATCATAGACAGTACTTTGGCACTCTCTAAGTCGCGAAACCCGGACAAATTTTTAGCATTGGCCTAAGAACATGCTTAGCTAAGCAAACGTCTACTTTGATTCTTAGCTAAGTTAGCCTGAAGTAATGCTTAGGGAAGCTTGAGTACGGACTTGGGCTAAGCAACGACTATTTATCTCGCCCTAAAACATTGTGAGAACTAGACAGAACGATATTTTTACTTTTTGAGCGCTTCCGGCGAGTGTAACTCTGGCATAATGGTAAGAGTTTAGCTTTAGGTTCAAAGACATTTATTTCTCATAAAGAACTTACAGTTCACTTAATTAATGAGAAAAAAAAAACTTAAAATTAGCTTATATTATACGGCATGCATTAAAGTAGCATCAATCTTAATTATAAATTTAAGACATGTAGCTTTAGTTTATTTTTAAAAGCATTCATATTTTCTGTATCCTTTACATTAGCTTTCATGATGATAATTATTTTATTTTGTTCTCTTCAAATCAATTTACTTTATTGATCTAAAGCGTACAAATTTAAGCTTGGCTTATTACCTTTTAACGTTTTACTAAATTGCAATGGAAAAACATTTATTCAAATACCACAACACATATAAAATCTGTAAAATTATAACATTACATTTACATACAAGACATACATTGCTTCTGGCCCCGCACTAGGATACCCTGTGTCGCATGAACCAGAAACATGTAATTACCTTTTGACGTTTTACTAAATTGCAATGGAAAAACATTTATTCAAATACCACAACACATATAAAATCTATAAAATTATAACATTACATTTACATACAGGCACATACATTGCTTCTGGCCCCTCACTAGGATACCCTGTGTCGCATGATCCAGAAACATGTAAACATCCAAGACCTGGCCCATTTTTTTGTCCCCAGCCGGGATTCGAACCCGGAACCTCTTGCATGGTAGGCAGATGCGCTACCGCTACGTGTAAAGTCAGAGAACATGCGTATGGTAGCAAAAATTATAAATCCTATTCTGAATATCAAAATTTGGTCTAGCACACTTAATTACTGTAATGTTAAATAATATAATAATGTCATAAAATAATATAATTAAGATTATAGTTTGTTGTTAGTTTTATCTCACGACTACAATTTGTGAACTATCTCGGGGTACCTGCGATACAGGGTTTCCTGGTGCAGTGATCCTATAGATCATAGACCAGCATTTCAGGCAGAACTGTAGTTAAATAAAAGCATTTTCAGCTGTAGGCCTATTTCGTGTGTCAATTGCTAGAATAGAAATGATGTACTTGTCAGGTGTGAAGGTTGTAAAAGAGTGGGTTTTTGCTGTGAGAAGCCTTGATTGCGTTTTGAAATCGAGTATTATTATGGTAATGTACTTAAGCAAAGGTATGTGATGGAGTGCTCATTCATATGTCTACCTGTGAATTGGGCAAGATGTTAATGGCGCTGAGTAGCTTGGTGTTACGCCAATGTTGAGTTGTACTACTTAGGAACTAGTTTGTTTTTTTATTATTTTGAACTCATATTTTAACAGATTTTTTGTTTCTTGTTTTGTTTTCGTTTTCAATCGATGTTCTATTAGTGGTTAGTTAATTGATACAGCCCTCTTAACATTACTCCCGTACGACATCTTAGGGAGAAGGCAGTGGCTGAAAACCAGCGCTGTCCGGGGCTGACTCGGGTCAGCACCAGCTGAGCCACTACCTTTTGCCTTATTTTGTAATACCTAGTTCTAAGTCTTACTTTGTTTAAGTTGTTTATGATGAGGCAATAAAATTCTTTTTATTCTTATTCTAGTTTTTAAGTCTGTGAGTGCTGAAAAAATGCGCCGTCTACAGGCATTGTTTTGTCTCTGGCGGCACACATTGACCACACAACACACCTTTTGATGTGTGCTCAGCGTGTGCCAACTATGAAGTCATTATTTATAATTTCTCCTTTTATCTAACTTCTTCTATTGTTGGTCGCAATAAATGCAATACACTTATGCATTGCTACTTTATAATTTTCAATAATTTTTCGACAAACAGCTTGTTCATGCTACAAAAGTTCTTAACAGATAGGTATAGAGAAGCCGCGGGATTTTATAATCTGCCATACTGTATTACTCTCCACAGTTAAACCAAGCAATTGGTTTTGTGGGACCTTGTTACATTATGACACTTTTATTTTATTTTCATACTAGCTGACCCAGCGTACATCGTACCGCCTATTATCGATTCTTTGTTTTTTTTCTCTCCGTAAGAACCATCCTCGTACTTCAAGGAATATTATTAAAAAAAAAAAAAGAATTAGCAAAATCGGTTCAGTCAGCTGCTCTCGAGATTTGCGCTTACCAACACGTTCAGCGATTCATTTTTATATTGTAGATCTTCAACATCGACCTTAATTGATGATAGTGCTAATACTAAGATACGTAACCTATTCTTACAATACGTGTGAATTAACTATAATTTATTTAAGTACAATTAATGAAAATTAATCACTTGCATGTAACATACATTTGCTAATAAATAATTTTTACATTTACACACCTACATTATGTGTATTTGCATATATATAAAAGTAATCATCATCAACTAATTATGTCCTCACCAAGGGGCACGGGTCGCTTACCTGAGGAAGGTATAGGCCATACTCCGCCACGGGGCCAAGTCCGGGGAGGATTGGCGGTCCTTACTGTCAGATGTTATCAAGCCGCCCATAAGGCCTCTGACATGGGTTAACGACTGCCATTACATGACCGCCGGCATCGACTAACGTGCATTGCGAAGCACGGAAGCGCTCGGAAAAATGCCACTAGCGGTAGTCGCGGGACGGTCACCCATCGTGCGCCTGACCGCGCCTGAGGTTGCTTAACTCAATTGCATTGCGTAAACGGCCGGAACTTATTGTGCTTTTAAATAAATAAATATTGTGTATTTATGGTATTTATTTATTTTATAAATTTAGTACTTTATTTTTTAACAACTTCATGGGACTGTAGAGCTAAGTAATTTCTGGGTTGTAGTTTCAGCTAGATGCCTCTACGCGTTTCCGAGATAAAGGTTCTTGACAGACAGACTGGCGGACCACAAAGTGATCCTGTAAGGGTTTGGTTTTGCCTTTGAAGTACGGAGCCCTAAAAAGGACATAACCAAACCTTTCCACGTGCTGTGACTTGTATAATTAGATTTCTATGGCTTCACTTTTTATACGTGTGTGTATCTTATGTGAACAAAATTATTTATCTAAATATTTCTTAACCTAAGAGTACAGACGGTGGCCTTTTTGCTAAAAGCGATCTCTCTTTCAGGTCATTAATTCAAGAAATATCAACGTCTACTATCAATTTATTGATTTTTTTACTAAAAGTAATTATTTTTATTGTTTACTTTTACACTCAAACTGAATTAAACTAAATATACCACAACACTTGAAATTGCCAATCAGTAGTGGGCACGAGTTGTGATTATGCCCGCCCTCTCTCTTTCTCCCACCCTTTCTCTATTGTTATCTCACTCTAAGATATAACCTGACCGAACAACAACAAAACTCCTCAAAACTCTACAAGCATTTCCTTTTCGCGACCCTTCGCACCAAGGACTTATCCCGCCCGCAGTACTATCTACACCTATAGCTGTGAGGTTACCCGATAAAGCGATGCGGAGGCTGGAGCCCCTACCGCGCCTGCGCAAATCGCGCCCCCATTTTCAGAGGTACATGAAATTGGGAAACCTCTGGCCGCGAGACTAGCGAAGCGGGACGCGCCCGCTCTTACGCGGATTAGGGGAAATCGGGGCGAGGTCGTGGAAAGGGGTGACCTCTGGTCCCGTAGAGTTTCTTCGGGCTGACGTGCCCTCGGTGGTGGTCGGTGGCCCATTTTGGCTTAGCGTTGCCGCCCCGTCTTCGGATAACGGCTATACATTTGCCTCTTATCACATCGTATGCCAACGATGTTGATGTTAATCAGGCATCTGAGAAATTACAAGGAAGTCTGTGATTTACAAAATTTTTCGATTGTGGGCGGTAGTCACTAGGAACTTTAGCGTGGAACAGTCAATTTTAGCTTTACGTTGACCGCAATGTGTTTAGATAACCGCTATATGTTTGGCTCTTATCACATGATGTGCCAACGAAGTTATGGAAATATTATCATCTTACGGCGCGAATAGTCACGTTACATGCCCGACTGTAATTTACAAGACTGTCAATACAGAATTATTTCTAAGCAACAACCGATCGTGTCTAATGGATGCGCTTTTTATATGTACTTTAATTATGTATTTTTATGCTCCTCGGCGGTGGGTTTAGTTGACTTGAGTCGATTTAAATTCACGGCTCAATTTGTCCAGTCGATTAACTGGCGTCAAATGTCCTCGAATTTCGCTAGATAGACATAGTAACTGTAATGTTATCATATGACAATCTGGTTATCTATTGTACACTTTGAACGCCCGCAATATCTGTAGATAACCATAAAGATACATAACTATGGACTAGTTGGTGTAAGGAAACGTGTCCATGTAGAGTTGCTAGTTTCAAAACTTAGAGAACGTTCTGAAAATCCAGCTAAAATCATCGGAATCTAGTTAGAATCACTCATTTCAGTTTTCAGACTTGCGTGTGACGCGAACTGTTATCTCGTAGCGAACACTGTTTCACTCTACAATTATTGCACGTTTGCTAAAGGAAATAAGGCCTCGCTAGGTAGATGATTTGCAGTGAAGGAAAACGCTGAACGGAATTAGCGCTATTAATAAATCGCTCCGCTCATGGCACAGTGGCGGCCGCATGTTACGTTGCGCACATTTCGTGGCGGTTACCAGGGCGGGGATCAACCGCCACTGCAAGCGTGGCCGCCGAGCACTACGCTCGTGTCACAGTTATTTCTATCCGAAAAAACTCTATCAATTAGTGCATTTCCTTGTCTATTTCACAACTAGTTTTCCCATAACGTCGACTGAAAAAGTTCTATAGTGTTTTATCGATCCTGAAAAGTGTTTTGCCGCAATTGCGCGTTATTTTTTCCACGCAGACTTGCAAATTTTTTCTATAGTCATATTTATCTAACTGCGCGCTAGGACAAACCCCGAGATAGGTAAAGTATTATTACTAGTGCTGCACGGGCTAAATGCGTAAGGGCGTGTCACGTTCTTTTCGGGGAAAATGCGTCAGTATCGAGCCGTTTGGTTGAAAGTCTTTGTCTGGCCGACCCGTGGTTGACCTAGATAAATAAAAAAATGAGGTCACCAAAATTGGGTCATCTCTTTATTGTAACATCGCTATGCGTTCATTTGCTATCGGTCTCGCGTTCTCTTATCTATTGCCGAATAGTATATCAGTCCATTCGAATTCTGAGGAATAATCAAATGTATTCTAGACCATCTAATAAATCTAACAAAGAACTTGTAACTGTGTCGTCGTATCGTCGGAAGAAGCCAAGCCTGGTAAGAAAATTCATGCGTCCTCAAGAAAAACCCATTAATAACTTTTATGTTTTAGATCTCCGAGGCACCGAGGCCGATAGTATTTCTCCATTCTACCTTCACCTTATGGCTGGCGCTATTTCGTTAGATATTTCATAACCATTCGTCAACCCAAATACTCCCACTTTGTGTTGAGATTCTGGTGACCCCCCATTTCCGTACGATCAGTAGTTGACCAGACGCAGCAGCGAGTCCACGAGCGTGAATGTAGGCATCTATCGCTTAAATTAAACAAAGCGGGCCGAAATTTTGTGTCAAGGCTCATTGTATTCGTTTGTACTATCGCAGTCAAAACTATGTTACAAAATCTCGCTGGCTAAACATAGCCGTGTCGGTGATCGGTATCCTATCACGTTTTTTCATGGTGGTGCTCTTTTCGTGTTGACTGTACTAACCCACTTTTACTCTTTGGTACGTATGGAGTTTTTGTAACTTTCTATTAAAAAAAAAGATTGTGTAACTATCCCACTTTAGATTTCTATATTAGATTGTCAATTTCACTTTTTAGTTGGGTCTTTTGTGGGTGTAATTGTACTTATAAACGTTGTGTTGGTAATTGGTCTTACAGATTCCATTGCATGGCTTCGCAATTTAGGTAACCGAGCGGCCCTAATACCTATTACCTAGGTACTTGCGTACTAAATTCACTTTATTGTCGTTCCAATTTCAAACACTGCACTGCAGTAAACTGTTATCTTTATTCTAACTCAATTTGCCAATACCTATTCAGGCTCTTGTCTTGTATGTAGATACTCGTATGTATACGTAGGTACGTGTAACATTGTAATTTTCATGGTTTGCATACATTGTACTGTGTTCTATAAGTATTTTGATAATTCTTCGAGAGTGCAATATTTTGTCTTTCGTCTCAAAATCATTTTCAACTTTACGGATAGCAGACACAATCATTCGTCGTGCACCATTTCCCATAGTTTTCTACTTTTTGTTAACTTTTTTACCCAAGAGAGCCTCTTTGTAACCTCCGCCGAGTAACCTCGCACGTAATCCATGGCCGTCTTTGTGACCGGGACATCGAAGTTATATTGATGATAGTAGCAGTAACTCACGTTATGCGACGGACTCTACCAAATATCGATCCGTCAGCCGTTTGTTGCATAATTGACTGTTTGTAACTTTAATTAATAGCTCATCCTTTTCACTGTAACTAATTACGTAATGTAACGCTAGGATTAATTAAAATAACGCAAAACTAGAATACCACTTAGAATGTAATATCACTTAGATGTGAGATAAAATGAAGTATATTATTTTTTTCATTAAGAATGTATAATTTTTTTTAAATTGATTCGACGATTTTAGACCTTTGTTCAAATGACAATTTTAATGTTTAAAATAGGCATTATTGAAAGTGAGCACTTTCAATAATTCCAATCTTATTCCAGTAGCGTTGTCGATAAAAGTTTAAAGTTGTCAATTTCACATTGCTCACGCATTCTTGAAGGAAACTTGACCTAAGTAATCAATACGAAAAATAATTAATTTACAATTTAAACTTACTAGTTACTTCTTGGAAGTGGTTTAAGTTTTTACGTTTCGCTTTTCCTTAATTTCACTTCTCTTGGTCAACTTTTTTTGTAGGTACACCCGAATTTCCGCCATATTTGTTTTTTGTTTCCTTTCCCGCCAACTAAATTCTCGCAGCCCGTGAAGAGGGTGAAAAAAAAAGAAGCAAGATGAGTCAGTCGTGTAGGAAGAGAAATTGATTCGGCTAGTTTCTCATTCAGTCAGTCTTTTTCTCTTTCTTATGCGATTGCCTTCAGAAACTGCGCCAAGAAGATCAGAAGACAAAAGGCCTTTTGGTGGCCACGTGACAGTTTTTAAAATATTTAATTTGTATTAACACGTGTACTTACCGATAAGTTATATATAATAGATACAGTTTGTCTAAAAAAATCAAGAAACCGGAAATGAAACTTTATTACTGGTTCCTATTATAGACAATTAAGATCATTTACTACCTTTGATAAAGCACTATACATCTTTTTAATAAAATACCTGTAGATTTTTTAAAAAAGGTTTTATGTGCAAGAAATTAACTAACACACAAAAAGTCTGAACAAATTCTTAGTTTTTTATTTCTACACTTTTTGGACAGAGTATACGGAAAGTTATTAGATACCTACAGTTTTGCAAACAATAGTTTCTACTCATGTTCCGATTTATATCGGATATTAAACCTAACAAATTATGTACTTCTGAACAATCAAAAACATTAATAAAGTTTTACCTAAATGAAGGAAACCTAAAACGTTTAGAAGTGAGGTCGCTAACTTGACTATATTTAAACTTCTGTTAACAACTAAACATATTCTAGAACTATAAAATTTAAGTATATTTATGATTAATTCTAACTAAATTAGTTCAGTCAGAAAGAGTGGTATCGAGATCTGGCTCTATAGTTTCTTCTCTTTTTTTGCCAAAATGTACATATATTTTATTGTAAAACTAGATTAATGTTGTCGTCGTTGTTACTACACGGTAACACGGCACATCAACCTTTATATTTGTATACTCACTGTTCCGCTACTCTGTTCTCGTGACTAAAAATAAGATATTCTTTTCAATCTGCTTTTGAATGTACTTATGTAAATACGCGTGTTAGTCGATAAGCGTTTTATTTTTAAATACACCAAGTAGTTACAGGAAGTGCCTATCGTTCGCCAAAAAAAAATTCGGCCCCTCTACAGGGTCGTATTAAGGCCATTTTGAAATTCAGGTCAATGGTTAGAGATTGTCCTCCGCGGCGCTCGCGGTCGCGGCCGCCCAGTGTGCGCACGCCCTAATGGTATATCTAACGAGGTCAACTGTGATGTGAAATAAAATAGATAAATCCAAGTACTTATTTTCGTTTCATTTTTATCTACCGCCTTGCCCCGTGATGCCCGGTTTGACTACATATAACACGATTACATAAAGAAAGTATCTGAAGACACTACTTGCCTCTCTGTCACCTTAACTAAAAGAAGCAAATAATCGTCAAGTTACTTTTTATAAGTATATTATTACTTTTTTTTATTTTAGCCTTTATTCATTTTTTTTAGATTACAATAATTACCATATACATCCCTCTCCAGGACTTCCTTGCCTCCCACAAGCCTTGTGGTTTGCGGGGTGTGGTCTAATCACCCTGACTGACCAGGATTCACTGGGTGATTTACTTTTAGTGGTTATTAATAAGCAAGTACTTTTTATACTTTTTGTACTTTCTATAATTACTTATTAAAAACCTATTTAGAGGCTAAAAGGTCCTTAGCACGGGTTAGTGCATTAAAAATGAAATAATTATACTTATTTATTGATAACCATTACGCGGTGCGTACTAGCGCCGGCAATAGAATAACAATCATAATTTTTCTTATAATACGTTTCAAAAAGTTGACATCGTAAATCTTAACAACTGTGACAACCTTTTTAGAACCTAAGACTAATCTATTTCCGCTAAAAACTGCACTTGAAAAACTGCTCTAAGAGTTCTAGATTCCTGGACCCCTTTTTATTTTTTCTGTGTGTGCTTTGGGGAAACGGTACCTAGTGACGTAATAGTAATTTTGGGATTTTGGGTGTTTTTGTGAAACGGATATCATGCCAAATCTGACTTTTGGGAAAAGCACATTTTGGGAAATACTTATATCGGGAAACGGATTATTTGGGAAAAGGAAGTGACGGGAACGGATGTTTTAGGAACGGGTGTTTTGAGCAACGGATAGCACGTTCCGAAAGGCTACGTTCTTGTCAGTAAGTTCGTAAAAGAGCTACCATGTTTCTTAAGGATAAAGAACACCAAATATACATACATCCTTATAAATACTAGATACTACAGTGGCGGTCCAAACATTACGTCCAATCCTTATAAATACTACTACAGCTGGTAAATGGCGTATGTGTGGACCGCCACCGCGTTAGTGTTTTTCATCCTTAAAATGTTTTTTAATGATTCATTCATAGTTACAAAAACTGGTCTAGTCGCGATTTTTTACCTAATAGGTCAACGTAGACGTTACGGTATCCTCGTAATTTGCGGTTGTAATCGCGATTAGGTCCGTTCAATGTACAACTAACTAAGAATAGAACTTGTAACGAGGCAAAATGGTAGGTACCTACCTACTTAGATTCTCTCACAGAACACCATAATGTTATCATTATCACGCCTTGCATTGCTTATGGCATGCTCAATTCAAGATGGGGATTGCACAATCTAGATATTTACCCTCTCTGTCATATACCTATTAATAAAATCTGCGGTGAGTATTGTGTGTGATGGATGAGAGCGAGCCGCCGATGAATCGATATCAACCCTCGTATGTCCCCACTGTTGGGGCACGGGTCTCTTCCTGCATCGCAGGAAGGTTAGGCCACACTCCACCACGGGGGCCAAGTCCGGATTTGTGGAGGATTGTAAGGCAGTGGCGGACCTTACTGTCAGAAGTTATCAAGCCGCCCATAAGGCCTCTGACATGGCTTAATGACTGCCATTACATGACAGCCGGCACCAACGGCTTAACGTGCCTTGCGAAGCACGGAAGCCGATGAATAATTGCCTAAAATCATCTGCACTGTCCTAGCAGCGGCCTATTTCATATTGAACTACAATCATAGTTTACTATGATAATTCTATGTACATTGGACATGACAGGGCTACAGGGGACTAATGGGAACAATAGATTCATACCTTAAATTTAATACGTACAATTGTAATAGTACAAACTCATCAAAGGATGCTATGTTATTTTATTACCACAAAGGAAAAGAGAGCCCTCTTGTGATTTTTTTCGAAACCTTAATTGGCAGCGCTCAGTCTCCTATTGAGTTAAAAAGACGCCCTCTCCCCGTCCTTTATGACTTATATCAGTCTGCTTCGTAACGTCTCTTCAGTACACCTTGAATGAAAATGAGTAATAGCAGTCTTCGATACAAGACAGTCTCTTGGTTCCAAACTAGGTAACCTGGCGAGGGCATCACAAACATAGAAATACACCCAGCTGTGGCGATTAGAGTGAAATTGGAAAGGTGACAGAACTTTTCTGCGCCCGAGCCTTTCTGTGTGACCGAAACCCTCGGGTCAGTTGTAGCGTGGCCCAATACTCTGTGGTGTGGCCGTTTTGATAGTATCGTAATACAAAAAACAGGTGGCGCTAGTATCTATGAAAACTGGTTCTGTGATGAAAACAAATGTCAAAGAGTACCTAAATAGTTTGACATTTGGTTGCAAATAGAGCCCTTAGTCTGTGTTGTGGATCACAGACTAAATAGGTTTTTTTTTTTTTTTTGGCGGGCTTTTGAAGAGGATAGGCGCGTTTTTTGAAAATTTTTGCAAAAATATTTCTGAAAATTGTTAAAACTCGATAAACTTACGCTAAAAGTATTTAAAACATCGTCGTTAGGTTCGGCGAGATGAAAGATCGCCCGGGGGCAAAGCCCCCTGGGCTTTCCGAGGATGAACCTCCTCCCAAATTAAAGAGGGGGCGAACTGAGGACCATGGACGCGAACATCACGGCGAGCAGCAGCAGGATGATGGATTCAAGCCATATCTGAAACCAGGTTACAGGCGGCTGTACGCGGAAAATTTGGTGAGCGATGAATTCATTGTCTTTGTTGAATCCGAAAATGGCAGAATTGGTAATAAAAACCCTGACCAGCTAAACACGATCTTCAAAAATGACGTCAAGGGCGTGGTGGGCATCAAGCGCATCAATGCTAATAAAATTGGTGTGTGCTTTGGACAAGCTTCCAATGCGAACAACTTCCTGACGAATGACGAACTGCTGAAGAAACAGGGCTTTAGAGCCTATATTCCCGCGAGGTCTGTAGAGACTATTGGGGTCCTTCGCTTCGTTCCAACAAGTATCACGAATGAAGAACTGTTTAAGAAACTTGCAGCAGAATTTGAAATTGTAGGCGTAAGGCGCTTTACCCGCAAGGTCAACGGAGAAATTGTTCCGTACAGTTCAGTGTCTGTGACTTTCTTGTCACAGACACTACCGGAGTATGTATACCTAGATCTGTATAGATTTAAGGTCAATGAGTACAGAGCACCACTTCTGCAGTGCTTTAAGTGCTTCAGATTTAACCATGGAGCGAAGTTCTGTAAAGGACTGCAGAAGTGCTCTATCTGCTCTGGTGAGCACCACTTCACAAAATGCGACAAAGAGGATGAATTGAAATGTATCAACTGCCAAGGGCCTCACTTGGCAATTTCCAGAGACTGTCCAGTTAAAAAAAACAAGTTAGAAGAACATGTTAATAGGACTAACTATGCAAAAATTGCTGCTTCAGCCAAAAAACAAGACAATATTGTCAAAAACTACAACTCGAACTTCCCTCCACTGAAAGCCAAGCCTTCGCCAATGATTGCTAGGGCTCCCACAAAACCCATAGTAACAGAACCTCCACAACTTGTGATCTCAAATTCAAATTTAGTCAAAGAAATAGTCAAGAGCGACTTCATCTTAAATGGTTTGGTAGGAGCTTTGGTAACATTGGCGAATGGTAATTTGCCCAAAATCAATGCTTCCATTGTGCAGGAAGTGTTGATTAAATCACTACAGAATAATGGATAAATCATTTATTACAATAGTACAGTTTAATGTAGAAGGAGTTATTAACAAGAAGCCATTATTAATTTCATTTTTATTAAATAATGATGTAGACGTTTGTCTTTTAAATGAGACTTGGCTTAGGAACAATAGCACTTTTAATATTCCTAATTACAATATAATTCGACAAGACGGGAAAGATGGACGAGGAGGTGTAGCAATTTTAGTTAAATCCAATTTGAAATTCTCTACTGTCTCTGTTCCTTTTTACAATTTTATGCATTCTGCTGCAATAATCTTACAAACCAATGCTGGTAATTTATCAATTCTCTGTAGTTATATACCGCCTCCTAATGATAACCGTAGATTTCAGTGCAGAAGACTCAAACAGATTTTGAATATGTTACCGAAACCAATGCTTTTTTCGGGCGATCTCAACGCCCATCACGTCGCTTTTGGGTGTTTGAGGTCTAACTCTCGCGGTAATGAGATCTATAACACACTCGATGAGTATGATCTATGTATATTAAACACTGGTTTTCCTACCACTGTAGGTAGTCCTTCTAAAATGCCTTCTGCAATTGATATTTCTTCTGTCAGTCCTTCTGTTGCTCCTCTTTGCGAGTGGACAGTTCATGATGATGCGATGGGCAGCTATCATTTTCCAACAGTTATAACAATTCACACCACAATTCATAAATACGATATTGGTAATTCCGCTGATCGATATCTTTATAATAAAGCAGATTGGCAGGCTTATGCATCTGAAACAGAGAGAATATTAGGGCAATTTAATATAGACAGTAGTAACCCAGTCAAAACTTACAATGATTTTTGCGAAGAACTTAATCAGATTAAAGATGTCACTATTCCAAAGCTAAGGAAAACTAATAGCATTGTCATTAAAAAGCCTGTTCCTTGGTGGGACAATGAATGCTCAGATGCTGTTAATAAAAGTAAAGAAGCTCTAAATATGTATAGAAGTAATGGTAATATGTCGAGTTACATTGAATATAAAAAATTAAATGCTTTTAAAAAAAGATTATTAAAAGAAAAGAAGAAATACGGATGGACTAAATTAGTTGAATCTTTTAACAGGTATACACCTATAAGCACTATTTGGAATTACATCAAAAGATTCAAACGTGTAACATTACCCAAAATGCCCAAAAACGACGAATGGATTCCAGCCTTCATTGATAAATATGCTCCACCGTCTCCTCCTGAAAAAAACATAGACATAAACTCATTAAATGAAATCTTTAATAACACAGGGAATAGTAATTGTGCTCATCTTTCAGAACCATTTTCCTTTGCAGAATTCACATTTGCTATCAAATATAGAAAAGATACAACCCCAGGATTAGATGACATTCCTTACAAGCTTATTAGGAACATGCATGTTGATGCCCAAAAATCGTTATTGGAAATGTACAATGTATTGTGGATGACTCAGTCCATTCCTGTAGCTTGGAAAACACAATGCGTTATTCCTATATTGAAACCAGACAAGTCTAGTGATGACTTTAATTCATATAGACCAATTTCTTTATCCTCATGTGTAGGTAAATTGTTTGAGTTTATGCTTAAAACCAGATTAGACCATTACGTAGAGCAGAATAAAATCTTACCAGAGCAGCAATTCGGCTTCAGGAAGGGTCGTAGTGCTACAGAGAGCTTTACTTCACTCATCTCTGACATCAGGAATTCCTTTCACAGCCAATCAGCCACAGTATGTGCATTTCTTGATGTACAGGGAGCTTTTGATAATGTTGATCCATCTGTATTGGCAGGAATTTTATCAGAGATTGGTATGCCAGGACAATGTCTGTAAATGGATATTTCATTTTCTTTATGATAGGACTATGTATGTTAAATTTAACAACATACTACACGGACCAGGACAAGTTTTTAAAGGTACTATGCAAGGAGCAACCATATCCCCTTTATTGTACAATATTTATACATCTCAGATAAATAAATATCTGACCCAGACTGGAGTTCAATTCCTGCAGTATGCAGATGATTTGTTAATATACTCTGTACGTAAGGATGTAAATATAGCTGTAAATAATTTAAATTTAGCCCTCTCTCAAGTGCATAATTATTATTTTAATAAGCTCAAATTGGTTATAAATCCATTAAAGAGTGGAGCTATGCTTTTCTCCAAAAGGCTTTCTCCTTGTAATAGTTTGGTAGAATACAATAATCTCCCTATACCTTGGTTGAAAGAAAAGAAGTTTTTTGGTATATTGCTGGATCATAGGCTAACATTTGAATCTCACATAAATTATATCATCAAAAACGCCTCCAAAGCCCTTAATATACTTCGGTCTCTGGCAGGAGTACATTGGGGGTCTGACCCAAAAATATTATCTATGTTATATAAGAGCATTATGCGCAGCCATTTCGATTATAGCTCAATTGCTTATATGGGGGCAAGCCTTGCTTTGCTGAAGAAATTAGAAGTTATTCAGAATAAAGCTTTGAGAATTATTACAGGGGCTATGTGCTCTACTCCAATTAATGCAATGCAATGTGAGGCTTGCATTCCCCCTTTACATCTTAGACGTCTACAGCTAGCTGAAAGGTTCTGTTTGAAAATGTTAACTAAAAATAATAGAGTTGTCTTAGATCACATTTTACCAATGCATGCCACTGAATTGGGCAATTCAGTGGCTCCTTATGCAAATTTTAATCAGATATTAAATGGTAACATACCAACCTTATTAAGAATAGTTTTACATTTGAATGATTTAACAAAAAATTTGCATCAGGATAATTTGTGGCCCCTCTATAGGATGGATCTCGATATTCTATTGAAAAATAATTTTGTACATAAACCATGCATTACGAACCAACAAGATTTACTTGCTTTCCTGGAAAATAATCATCTGTATTCCATCTATACTGATGGCTCTAAAACAGTTGATAGGGTAAACTCAGCATTTTTTGACCCTCAGTTAAAGAAAACTAAATGTTTTAAAATTGACACTAGATGTAGCATTTTTACCGCCGAAGCTTATGCTATCCATCAAGCTTTAATTTACGTTCAAAATATTGATACTTGTAATATAATTATATTTACTGACTCACTCAGTGTATTATTAGCTTTAGAAGGTAACTGCCTTCGTTATAATGTAAATTATCTCATCTATAATATAAAGAATTTGTTAAATAGTTTGTTAGTTAGTGGTAAGGTAGTTATGTTAATGTGGGTACCTGCTCACCGGGGTATCACTGGAAATGAAGTCGTCGATCGAGCTGCAAATCTGGACCCTGACGAGGATCACTCTACAGACCTCAAATTGCCATTTACTGATCTCCATGTTCATCTGAATGAGAATCTGAAAGCAATATGGTGCAACTACTGGAATGAGATCAGTAAAGAGAAAGGAAGCTGGTATAGAGACATCCAAGGAAGCCCGCCCGCCCAACCTTGGTACCATCGGAAAAAAGACATAAACTGCCGGAAATACATAACCACCCTAAACAGAATGAGATTCGGCCACTGCCAAACTCAAGCTCACCTTTATAGACTCAGCCTAGCCCAAGATTCGAACTGCATTTACTGTGGAACTGAAAACGCCGACCTAAACCATCTCGTGCTCAACTGTCAAGAATTTAAATTGCACAGATTAATACTTATCACGGAACTTGACACAATCAGCTGCGAAACGGGTGTCCCTACACCAACTCTTCTTCCAAATCTACTTAGCAATCCTACCTTTTTCGCCCCCTTATATAAATTCATTATGAACAGTGGAATAAAATTTAAAGTGACTGGAAAAACTGAACATTATAGTGAAGTGATACGGAAGTGATAAGTGCTCTTATCTGAAAACTAATACTATAAAAAACTAATACAATACTCAAGGCTCAAAAGGACACGGATCCAGGGCCGTAAAACCCTTTATTAAAAAAAAAAAAAAAACAGACTAAATAGTTTCTTTCTCGGCTATTTTGCCATGCACTTGCATGCTGTTACCAAAATTGAATGACTAGCTTTTTCACGCGACTCCGTCCGCGTGAACTTTAGTTATTCGGCAAAATTTTAAAACCTCGTTCACTCACTTAAGGGTTAAATTTAGAAAAACTGCGAAACACGTGTTCAATCATTGAATAATGTTACTAGGTATGCCAAATAGCTTGAAATGCTTGTCTCAGTAAAACCTGTGTGTAAACAAATACACTAGTTTTTGTTGTAGGCAAAAATACCCAGTAGTTTTGATTTTATAGGCATTCAAAGTTACGAAAAATATCGAGTCCCGCTAACAGTCACATGACCGCTTGTGACGTCATGTCACAACGCGCCGCGCGGGCGTCTACTAATTTATCAGGAGATTTTCTGATTTTAAGCGCTGTCTCCTGATCTACTGTTTTATTTGTAGAATTGAGTAAAATCTCCTGAAGTAGCCACTACATTTCTGCATATTCCACCTTTGTTAGGTTATTGAACGAACATAATGAAAGGGAACGTTGCGTTTTCATTCATCGACTCGATATGCGAATATTTCTTATCTGTGTTGTGCTATCAAAAGAGGAAAATTATTATAAAACGATGTCATAAAGGAAGTCGCGAAGATATACTTCATAAAGATAGTGGAATCTGTTTTTTTTTAAAGAATGAGTGGCCTGATAGATGCCTCACCTGACGGGCTTACTGAGGACTGCGTTATAGAAGTAAAGTGTCCAACCAAGGCAAACACTTTTATTACGTATTACGGTAAAGGTAAACTAGGCAAAAATATTATGCTCAGATACAAACACAAATGGAAATCACCGAAAAAAGTAAAGCCCTATTTTGTATTGCACACGTTGACTTTGAAACCTCAAGGAATGTTGATGTGCATGAAGTTGTTTATAATAAAGAATATTGTGATGATCTTTTCGAAAAATGAGTAAAGTTTTAAAGGAAAATTTTTTTGACAAAAATAATAAAATATCACTATCCTAATGTAATATGGTTTTATTCAAACTCTGTAAATATCCATATTTTTCGCATTTTAACGTCTTTTGGAACTATAAAATATATTTTTTCCGGCGAATTAGTAGTTGTATTTTTACATTTAGGCACAACACATGATTTCCTAGTATTTGGATAGGATATTTTTAAAAGTATTTAGGTATAATTTCGACGGCACGGGCGCACGACTACGAGCGGACAGAGTGAGCCAGACTGAGCGTGTTGTGCGATGACGTCACAGGGTAACCGGGGCCCGCGTCGTACGGCTATAACTTGTTTTACTTCTAAATCGGAAACTAATGAACGTATCGAAGTAATTCTTTGACTAGTATTTTTTATTTTTGACAGAGAATATGGAGTGCTAATAATCAAAATTAGTTAACATTCTTCATTGTTTCGAAGAGTATTTATTTTAAGTTTCAAGAAAATTAGACAATATTTTTTATACCTCCCATACAAATTTTGGCAAATTTTCGCCCCGTTAGGGGTTGAATATAGTAAAGTACTCTGTGAGATTTAATTTCAAAAAATCTAGTCTTATTCCTTGCCTACATAGACCCTCTGTGCAAAATTTCAGCTTCCTAGGTCCATTGGCTTGGGTTGGGCTTTGATGAGTGAGTGAGTCAGTCAGTCAGGACTTTTGAATTTTATTTTATAGCTTGGGTTGGGCTTTGATGAGTGAGTCAGTCAGTCAGGACTTTGAATTTTATTTAATATTTATAAAGTTTATTTCTCAATTTCCTGTTTTTTTTTTTTTTTAGTTGGTTTTACGGCCCTGGATTCGAGTCCTTTTGAGCCTGTAGTTTCACTAGAGTTTTATTTCACTATAAGCACTATAGATTTTTCACTGAGTTCACTATGAATTTATATACTGGGGCGAAAAATATTGGATTGGCAAGTAATTCTTGTCAATTTCCTGTGTCAATTTCTCACAGAACAACACTATTCTTCTATGCACACAGATTAAAAAGATACAAACACGATACAAATACAATACAAGCCCCTTGTTGATTGATTGTAATTTCTGAGAATTTGTTTTTCCTTCTGAGCTGAGCCCATCAGCCACAAATTAGCTCTTGGATTATTGGTCCTAAAATGCGTAGACATTACGAGGAATTGAACAAAACTTGAGATAGATAGGTAACGAATTCTTAATGAAATGTGTGAAATCACTCTTGCCTCACTCCTGTTTTACATTAAGTGACCATTTATCTCTTACATTCGTTGGATTTATACAGCGTCTACGCCCAACCCTGCCCGTGCACTCACCAACCGGCACATGCACTTACACTAGATGGGTGAATGAAGGGATCACCCTGATGCTGCAGTTTTGTTTTCTGTACACGTTTCCTTTCTGCAGTAAGCGGTTCATGTGTGGAGTGGAGTCCACCAAGCTGAAGGCTACAATGTTTTCGTGAAGGAAAACATCATTAGCGTATTTACAAAATGTGCCTATTAGAATAATTCTGCAAAGTATTGGATCACTTATACACTGTAACTGCTGGTTAATACTTAATTTTTTCCACAGACAGGCACTAGGTACCTACCATTGATATTTTCACTCTGCCATTAACATTAGAATGAAACCGCTAAAATTTTAAAAAGAGATGCCTCTGATGTATTGGTTAGATTCTGACTGGGGGTTGCCATAAATTTGTACAAATAGCCTGTCTGGATTTATTTCATGTTTGTGATGGCCTGGTTACCAAACAACGGGGTATACTAGTTTGGGATGCGGCCCTAAAGTCTAATACTTTCAATAGAATGATGCACAACAATGGTTGTTATTTGCCTCAATTTGGTAGTCTAGAAAGCAATTTAGCAGTACAATGTCATTCCAGGAGTATAACACACGAAAGTAAAATAGTCATTTCTTCCAAATGAATTGTGTGAGGTGCTGAGATATTTAGCATGGGTTATACAATTTCAATGCGATTTATTTCCAGACTACTGATAGTGTGAATGAAATGGCTATTACTGGACTAATATGACACTGTTGAACAACTATACATCGTGGTTGTGTTCATTATCAACCCTTGTATGTCCCCACTGCTGGAAGGTTAGGCCATACTACACCACGGGGGCCAAGTCTGGCATTATTATGTTAACTAAGTTTGTTTTGTTTCAGGGTACTAAATGCAAAAGTTGGAGTGCCTTGAAGACAACAAAAGATAGAACAATTGAATCTTAAATGATTATATTAGTATCTACTATGGTACTATTGGTTTGATAAATGAGAATTATCAAGTAACTGTAAAAGTGTATGATTATAGCCAACCAATTCATAAGATGACAGTTTCTTTAATATTTGTTTATTGTAGCTAACAAAGATGAAAATCATCAAGTAACTGTAAAGTTTTATGATGATTGATAACTCCATAGCCAAAAAAATACTTGATTTGTCAAGTGAAGGAGTAGCTACTTAAGGCATTTAACAAATAATGTAGATAATCGGTATGATTCTGAAAGTATTTAGTAGGTACTTAATAAAGTCTATAAGATCTTTTATGTGTGTTATAATCTTATAATATAACTTTATCATTCTCAGGCTTCAAAATACACACAAAACAATTACCTGTTATTTCTTTTTTTTTTCTGTAATCTAAAGCATTAATATGTTTAAAAACAAACTGGATAAATATCTAAAGGAAACAAAACAGACAAGGAGTTAAACACAAATGTAGGTACATCTGGATACAGGCTTCACTAGTTCTATAACTGCCTGCCTGAATTACAAATAATAATAATCTTGTGTAACAAACAACCAAAAAATTACCTACATAGTACCCCAAGCATATTACAAGTGCAAATTTCAGGTGACTAACACATGACATTAGTTGTAGAACAATAAGTTGAGCTTTAGGATCCTTTAATGAAAGATTTTTATGCCTCTTTTTTAGCCTCTAAATAGGTTTTTAAAGATTTGTATGCGTAAATAAGTTTGTAAGCAAATAATTTCACGGACGCACTTAAAATAACACTAGGAAATTCCGATAACGAAACAGCAAGCTCTTTGAGTGATGAAAGTATTAGTGGTTTAAAAGAATTATTAAAGAATCTGATTCTAGAATAGGATATTTTCCCGCAGTAAAACATAGGCTAGGTTAATAATCCAGGGTGTCGGCAAACTCTATACCTAATTTAATTAAAATCGCACCAGCCGATTAGACATCAAGAAGTAACAAACATACACACTTACACTTTCGCCTTTATAATATTTGTGTGATGTGATGATCACAGAGTTGATCAAGGACAAGCTAGAAGAACTGCTGAAAGGATTAAAAAAATCATGGACACTGAGGCATGTCAGTATTTATCACCTTACCTTTAGTTGGTTGGGGTTGATAGTACTACTGTAAGTTTATTACAAATTCCATCAATCAGCACGTACCGGTCTGCTGGACGTAGACCACCTTGAAACCATGCCACTTCTGCCCTATAGGTCATCATCATCCAGCTGCATTTAGGAGCAGCCACCAGCAACCTGCCTCAAATTGTTGGTCCAGTAAATCTAGTTGGTGTTTGCCAGTTCATGTCTACTTTCGAGAACCTATAGGTTACAACTCATCTGTTCTGACCGGCCAATCAACCTTTTTTAAGTATTTTACTTTTTGATAGCATTTTTATATTATTATGCAGATTAAAAGATTCCTACAAGATATTTGCATTTTCTCAATTTTACGTGCATTCGTTTCACTATTGGTTATTAATTTTCCAGCAGCTGTGACCAGCTCACTGGCACTTATAGCCCTTATCTTATAGAACAGCGCCTTGGCCGATCTTGATCTCAGCCATATGCAACTACAGAGTTATGCCCTTCTTACCTAATTACATTTGATGGGTGTTTTGCCTAAAGTTCTCTTGACATCCATGTCAGCTGTCATAAGATTATACTCAAGGGACACTGTAGGTAGTGTGCAATATTTATGAACACTTTCTGCAGCTCAGCGATATTGATGAATTTAATTTATAAAGCTGAAGATGGCACATTAACATTGTGAAACAAATATATAGCCATCATGATCAACCATTATGTTTCCAGCAATGGGCACGGGTCACTTCCATCAGAAATATAATTATAGTAATATTCGCCTTTTACTTCTTATTAGTTTTATATAACAGGGACTTGTTAAGCTACTAGACATTAGATACTATAGTGCCTGGGGCATAGTTTTAGAATAGGATGGTTGCTCAGTGCCTAAGCCATCCGAGAAAACTAAGGCAAGAATGAAATGGTAACATTGAAAAATTTGTTTCATGGCATGTCTGTAAAATCAAGCAAGAATTTACTATAAACATACTTTGGAGTAAGAAAACGAAAACAATTGAGTAGTTTTTTTAGCGTTTTTATTACTTACAGTCCTACACCGTCACATCACTTCTTTGCCGCGGCTCCGACCTTCGATTTCTTGGTACCACGAACCTTCTTCATCCTGTTCTTGCGTTCCTTGCGCTGCTTGCGGGTTGGTCGCTTCTTCTCATACAGGCCGTGGCGCGCCAGCCTGTGCTTAGGCTCGAACTTCTTAGCGAAGACCAGAGTATCGTAGATAAGCGCAAATCCAGTCGATTTACCACCACCGAAGTTTGTCTTGAAACCGAACACGAAAACGACATCGGGCGTCACCTTGTACATCTTCGCTAGCTTCTCCCGGATCTCCGTCTTGCTGACGGTGGGCTTGCCGGGGTGCAAGACATCGCAGACCATCTGCTTCCTGGCCAACAATCTGAAAGAATGAAAAACGTTGTCAGACATAACCTGTCATCTCGCCGCGGTGAGTTCTGCGCTCAAATCGTACATGTATTGGGGTGGAACTGGTTGATTTGTGGATTTACCTGTTGGTCATGAACTTGCGGGTGCGAATTGTCGCGGTACCTTCACTCATTTTGGCTTATTTTAGAGATTTCGGCGTGAAAGACGCACGTGTCCCCAACAACTTCGGGAAAAAGAATTGGCTCGGTGTTGCCATACGAAAAGACGCAACTTCCTTTTGACATTAAGTTTTGTATACGAAGTGTGGTACCAGATAACCTTAAAACGATCTCACTTAGCTTTTAACTAATATATATTATGTATTATATATATCTTATATTTTGGATCTAATTTTTAAATAGCCTTTTTTCGACAGGCACTTTAATACCAAAAAAATGTTGGTCTAATTTGTTTTACGTTTACGCCTCCAAAGTAGTGTAACAACTTTTTTTTTTTTTTAATGTGGCAGCACCGTAAGCTTTTATGAGAGCGTTCGAAAATTAATTGTTTTTTATCAATACGTCCATTTTAAACATTGCCCTAAGACACAGATGGCTACGCGATAGGGTTGCAACTCCGCTTCAAAGATTACTATACATGCTCCGCTTCATATCATGCGGAAAGAGTAAGCACATTTAGATAAGATTACTCTTTTTTCCAGTTATTATTCCGTCATTCGTTACGAGTCCAATCTAACAAACTGCCTGTTTGTTTTGTCTTAGCAAAATGATTTTTCTCTATTCTTTGCTAAGCTTCATCGTAAGTTACATACATTGATTCCGTACCGTCCCGTCTTGCCTGTGAGGTTGAGATAGGTAGGTAGGTATGTGTATAAACTGTGACGTTCACTGCTTAAAAATTATTTTGAAGGTAACCAATAAGATGAGTTGAGAGAGTAAACCCATCACATAAAGTACTATGTCGTCTACAACAGTCAATCGAACGTTGTCTAACTTTCAATTGAAGAAAAGATAGAAAAGAAATAAAAATGGTGTGAAGAGGTTTGCACCGTTACAAATCGCTGCAAAATTCTTTTTTTCACGTCCTTTTACGAGTAAAACTCGTTAGTCAGTTTTCTTTTCACAGCTTTGTGATCTGTAGAAATCAGAACTTTGTAAATTTTCGCAGATAGTCGAACTTAAGTGAGTGGTCACTTCAGGTATACCTACAGTGTGTATTAAAATCCTCATACTTATGGCGGTAACGGTAGGTTTCAGTCCTTTCCATCCTACGGTTGTCTGAAAGAGATCGCTGTCAGCGATAACACCGCCGATTGTATACAACTAAGAACTAGATATCAAGTCCTTATCTCTGTAAATTACGTGTAATGCATTAATTTATAAAGCTGAAGATGGCACATTAACATTGTGAAACAAATATATAGCCATCATGATCAACCATTATGTTTCCAGCAATGGGCACGGGTCACTTCCATCAGAAATATAATTATAGTAATATTCGCCTTTTACTTCTTATTAGTTTTATATAACAGGGACTTGTTAAGCTACTAGACATTAGATACTATAGTGCCTGGGGCATAGTTTTAGAATAGGATGGTTGCTCAGTGCCTAAGCCATCCGAGAAAACTAAGGCAAGAATGAAATGGTAACATTGAAAAATTTGTTTCATGGCATGTCTGTAAAATCAAGCAAGAATTTACTATAAACATACTTTGGAGTAAGAAAACGAAAACAAGAATCGATCAAGAAATTTTTATTTCAATTCAAGAAGAAAAAAAGAGATCGCTGTCAGCGATAACACCGCCGATTGTATACAACTAAGAACTAGATATCAAGTCCTTATCTCTGTAAATTACGTGTAATGCATTAAAGGGTTGTTATGTATCTGTCTATCTACATTTATAGATACATACCGTACAATTTAATGGCAACGTACTAAGGTACAGTGTGATAATTATATTATTATATTTTTTCTATTATGTATGACAAGTTGTCTTCGTATTAAAAGTGATTTGGTATTCAAGAGTAGAATTTTTAGGTGGGCTTTTGTTTCACCTTGTATAGATTAGGTACCTACTTACCTAAAGTAGTTACCACTAAACGATTTTATATAACTGAGGCCTAGTTGTTGCAAACGTAGTTTGAGATATTTATTAGCCTACGACCTATTTAAAGACATCGCAAATCATTTCATAAAAATCGCACGTAGCCCCGGCTGCCTTAGTGATCTTAAACGATCGCGAAGGTTAAGCAATATAGGGCGCGTTCAGTGCAGATGGGTGACCACCAATGACTAACGCTAGTGGCATTTTTCCCAGCGGTTCCGTGCTTCGCAAGGCACGTTAAGCAGTTGGTGCCGGCTGCCGTCGATAGATTACCAGTCGATAAGCCAAGTCAGGGGCCTTAGGGCGGCTTGGAAACTTCTGATAGTAAGACCAGCCACTAGACCTGCAAGCCTCCACCAATCCGGAATTAGCCCTCATGGCCTATACCTTCCTTAGGGAAGAGACCCGTGCCCCTCGGTGGAAACATGATGGGTCGATTAAATGATGATAGGTATGATGATTTTAAAGCTGTTTCGGAGGAGTTTGATAACCAACACTGAAACAAGATTTTTATATATTTGATATACTTCTTACAAAGAGACATTGTACAGACCTTAGTAACCTACCTAGAAAACATTTGACCAAATTCCCATCACCGTAAGCTACACTCACTCATCCATCAGTAATTGACATCCAACAAACTTCCCAAAATTCCATACCTCGCCTGCCTACCTCCACAGTGACGTCATCAACTTCCACTGTCTTCTCATCGTGACCATTTGTCGAGGCACCTAGTCGCGCATTTCTTTCCCCCGGTGGCGCCGTAATTTTCCGGCTTCCAAGGGGAATCGGGAGGTCAGGTTAACCTGGTAGGGGGTGCTAACTGCCTGCCTCCCTGATATCGATTGCGGCCGGGGCCAGGCTGCATAAAACGAACGGAAACTCAACGAAGAGGACGTGGTTGGAGTGAGATTGGCAAGTTTGATCGATTGCTCTGTGGCTTCTGACACCCTGGTGTTACTGAGTAACATAGGTAAGCAATTCTTCGTAATCTTCGTTAAATTTTAAGCAGCAAGTGATTTTCTTAGTGCTTTTCAGCTGTATAGCAACACTAATTTATTTTCGCTGAAAGGTCTATTTTCTAAGTGCTGTTTTCTTTACGCTACGCCTACGGTGTGATGTAGGTAGTAGGTACGTTGTATGCGGAAGCGGGGTGGTGAACTGTTTTAACGACTTCCTACCGTCTACCGTCAGCTACAGTAATATCTGTATTTAATTGCGGTAGTTAAGGTCAACATGCTAAACGCATATACGCAAACACACGCTCTTTAGTTAATACGTTCTGTGCAAACATAGCTATAGGTCCCTGTCGCACTGCGATAAAAAGTCATTGGCAACTTCAATCAATCAAACTTTGAGAAGGTACCTACTATGTTGGTTGCTCGTCTATTATTAAGGCGCTAACTAGCGCTCCCAATGGAATATAAATGATTTGTCAATAAGCTAAAAGATTATCTCATAAAAAAATGCTACTACTGTAGGACTTTACAGAAGAAAACCATTAGGCATACAGAATAGTTAAGAATAAATTGATATGAATAAAAAAGGGGGTATAGTTGATGTATATAACAGTGTTAGTGATAAGTTAGACTAAGTTAGTACTGAGCAAGTACCTACTCATATTAGAGTAGTAGGTATTTGACTTACCTACTTATAATATTTTGTTAACAAACCTATGACATTATTAGTGAATAATGTAACTACATTGCAGTGCCCTTGCAGGGCTCATGTTGAGAACTACTATTTATATTAAGAGCCAAATGTAGGTACCACATGAAGCAATAAACGATTGAACTTGAACTTGTTTTTATAGTACATTTTTTTTCCGAAGAGTAAACATGAGAAATCTTAATATCTGCGGTAGCTATTTTTGAAACATAATATAAAGTTTTAAAATTGCCCTTAGCACGGGTTAGTGCATTAAAAATAAAAATAGTATAATCATGTGGGTACAGTGATATCATTCCGATGTAAAAACCCAACTGCAAAGTAGGTAGTCGGGGCTGTAAGTGATGCAATTTACTTAAGCCAGATGTCGCTGCCTGTACGTAATACAGAGAATAGTGTAAAGAGGTTCGAAACTTCACTGATGCCGGTTAGTCGCCCATTAGCTCAATTGGAAGAGCGCTGGCACGGATAGCCAGAGGTCGCGGGTTCGAATCCCGGCATGGGTGGAATTTTTAGCCTCTAAATAGGTTTTAAAAACATAATATAACTTAGAATTTAGTATTAATATCCTAGGACTTTAATCGATTTCAGCTAAAACAGCCGTTTTTGCCGGCCGGAAACAGCCGGAAATCGATTAAAGTCCTAGATTGTTGATTGTTCTAGCTAGATAGATAGATAGATAGAATATTCTTTATTGTACACAGGAATTACCAAATAATTAATTAAATTAGACTATAGGTTCTAAAAATAGTACAATTGTTAAGATTTTCATCTCAATTGTCATGTTCACTTTTAGATAAAAACGTATTAAAAAACAATTTATGATTTTTATTCCGTTGGTAGCGGTAGTTAGCGCCATAAACGCCTTAAGATATTAGTAGTAGTGGGATTCGATTTCAGTTGGGAAGTCAATCTTTTCTATCAAATAATTTATCTCAGGGTTAGGTGGGTGTTTTCTCGTGGAGGGGGTTTATTAGATCTGCACTTGTATTACCAAATAGCAAAGGATTCTTGAAGTTTGATAACTCAATTTTAACAATAGTTAGGGTTAGGGATCCCTTGAGATTTAGAGCGCATAAGAAAATTAGGTAAAAGTTCTGACAAATTAAGTACTGCTCTTAGATAGATAGGTAGAGAACACTTTATTGTATAATGAAAATGGAAATTACACAGATATTTCTTAACCTAAGAGTACAGACGGCGGCCTTACCTATCACTAAAAGTGATCTCTTCCAGACAACCTTAAGACAGACCTTCCAGACAGACTAATACATTAGAGAAGGAAGTAGATGTACAAAAACATATTTTTCAGAGGTACCTATATAAATACATGCCTAAATAACAGTGTGAATAAATAAAATTATCAATAGATACATACAAATAATTTACTTAGATAGGTAGGTACCAAAATATTTCGCACACTACAATAGTTGCGAAGATCCTTGTACAATTGACAACAGGTCGACCTACTGTCGATTGATTACCATAGGTTACGGGTTCGATTCCCACTGAGGTCCGCAGTCAGTACATTTGTACAAATGGCCTAATTCTGGGTATATGTGTAACGTAAGTTTGTAACGAAATGAAATGAAAAGGTTTCATTCAAAGTAGCGCAGAAACTGCGGCTTAATGTACGTTATAATTCAAACTAGGTGTCCATTTCAAAATCTAGATCATTTTGGAGAAAAATGGACAAAAAAACGCCAAACTTAGAGTTTTCAAAGGTAAAAAAACATTGCCTTTTTTGGGAGGTATTGGCCTGGTTACCATAGCTCAGATTATAGTTGACCTTCTATCGATTTCTACTTTAACTTGAATTATCTAATGCACATACTTATAAAAGTTATAATACTACACTGACCTGCAAAATTAAGTACTTACTACAGTCATAATTTCGTTTTATCCTAGACTACCCAAAAAAAAATTGGTTTTTTTTCAGCCATGTCTTAAAAGAGGGTTACCTACTATCATCGATAAAATATTACTTCTATATAGATTTAAGACAAAAAATTTAACTCTTTTTCGAGTCCTTTTTATTTCGAAAGTAGGTATATCTTGCCCTTTAAAAGTTAATGCAATTTTAAAAGTGTGATACTTAGTTTTGCAGGCCAGTGTAGTATAAAGCTAATTTTATAATAAACGTGGAGGCAGCAGAGCGGCAGAACACTGACTTCTCAATCGGCAGGCCGTGGCTTCGAATTCCGGCATGTATCAATGATTTTGTTTTCTAAGCTATGTACATTTTGTGAAGTTATAGTAACAATACCAATCGCTAACAGTGAAGGAAAACATCATGAGATAAAACCTGAAAGTCTGTTCAAATTCCTCAGCGCTTGAAATTGCCTATCAGTGGTGCATCTACGTAATGAGATGATTTATTCAGCGGTATAAATCAGCACTATATACTTAAATCAGCGGTATCCTCACTCACACTAGCTGGGTGAAGGGACCACCGACGACGCTGTAGTGCCTGGGACATGGTTTTATAGATAGTATAGGCTTGCCCATAATACAGTTAGTCGGCCTAGCCCACAGGAACGACTAGTAGGCGCAATTTCCTCAAGACGTTTTCCTTCACCGTTAGTGTGTGGTATTGCGACTACAAATTCGCAAATGTACGTAACTTTATACTAAATTAAATAAAGTCGTTGGTAGATGCCCGTACTCGGGATCGAACCTGGGTCGCTTGCCAGTCCATGGTTCTACCCACTGAGCTACCACCGCTCTCGTGGTAATTAAGGCCTGTGCCCAGCAGTAAGACGCATATACTCTAAATAAGAAATAGTTATAATACACCAACTTACATACTAAAACATCCATACAGTATACAATACAACTTACATGCAAATTATTTACGTTTACAGATCAGCACCGCCATCATAATTTTCCCTCGAAGAGGTCTCATACCTCCGATAATTAGAGCCAAAGGCCGTGGCGCGTCCATCGCGCCACAAACTGAAGGAACGTGTGTATGGGAGCCATACTTGAAGACACAGGCCAACTAAGCAGGTTCCTTATGGTACCCACCCAGAATAAACCGAACTCCTTGAAGCTGAATAGTGTGGCGAGACAGGCCAGTCGATACTCCGCCAGGGACCCTCGATTAAGAAGCCAAGCGATTTAAAAAGCGAAGTAGTGGAAACTCCAGACTGCCAGTATTATAAACACGGTACTATTTTAGTCTTCTATAATAATGGAACCACAAGATGGAACAGGAGTTCTAAAAAACAACCGAACGCCTTCTCGAAGAGGTTTGCTGACCAGAGAAAAGACTATTCGAGAGTCACAGCTGTCAGAATCCTCTGGCATTGAAAATGGCACTCCAGACGGAGACACGACTAGTGTCGCTACAGGTTCAAATTCTTCTGAAAATGACGAGTCTGGCATTGATGGTGTCACAGTTATGAACAATAATGTGAAACATGAAATTACCATTACAGAAAACCCGAACGAGGGTGTGAAATTTGCCGGATTGAGTGACGCTGATAGCATCTGTTCTAATCTAAACGATGAGAATGAAAAGCACTTAATTCCAGATGGTGGTTGGGGCTGGGTAGTCGTGCTGTCTTCATTCGTTATCTCTATGATCGCCGATGGAATCAGCTTTTCTTTCGGACTGCTGTACATCGAATTCCTTGAAGAATTCGAGGCAAGCAAATCTACGACTGCTTGGATCGGCAGCTTATTCATTGCTGTACCATTGCTCTCTGGTCCAATAATGAGTGCCCTGGTTGACAGATATGGATGTCGCAGCATGACCATTTTGGGCGGACTAATTTCTACTCTAGGATTCGTACTTGCTTCAGTATCAACATCGTTGGAAATGATGATGATTACCTTTGGCGTGATTGCTGGGTTAGGCCTTGGATTAGTCTACGTTACGGCTGTGGTTTCGATTGCCTATTGGTTTGATAAGAACCGGACATTAGCAGTTGGCTTGGGGGCGTGTGGGACAGGGGTTGGGACCTTTGTATATGCGCCAATGACTCAGTACTTTATCGAGGAGTATGGCTGGAGGGGGACAATCTTGCTTTTGTCTGGAACCCTCTTGAATTTATGCGTCTGCGGAACAGTGATGCGAGATCCTGAATGGTTGATATTGGAGCAGAAGAAACAAGCTGAGCTGTCAAGACACTCCAGAAATTCCAGTTCAGTCTCTATCTCAGGCCGTTCTGGGGGTGGAGAATCCATTTACCCTGGCGTCGAAGAACTTAGGCAGTTGATGAAGAGTGGCCAGCCACCGGATTATATTTTGACTCAACTCGCAGCCTCGATACAGAACGCTGAACACTTGGAGACAACGACTCAAATGAACGCCAATTTGAAGAACAAGGGGAACTCTCTGGTTCATTTGCCAACCTTCCTGAAACAGAGTGAGAAGGTAAGAAAATAATTCTGCATTGTCTAAGCAGGTATATACAGAAATAGGTGCTACTTGGAACACAAATAATTTAATATTTTACTTTCTTTCCAGGTGCCAATAGAAGTTCTACAAGGTCTTATCTCAAACAAGCGCCTCTACAACATCATCCTCGTCAATTACCCGTCTCTACTCAACAATTTCCGAAGCAGCTCCGAACAACAATTGCCAACCTCACCCGAATCCTACAACCAGCCTGCTGTCCCTGTCAAACTCATGGCTATGAAACGAGACAAGAGTACAGATAAAGAAGTCGAGGAAACCGAAACGCTTCTCCCCATAGATGGCGCAGAAATAAAGGAGATAAAGAAGCAAGACAGTAGGGGCGAGAAAAGGGAGTGGTTAAAGAAGCAGTTTTCAGTCAACTACCATTATCTAAAAGAGATTAAGATGCCGAAAAATTCCATAATGCACCGCAACGCTATGTTGAACATTACGAAGTACAAGCTGAGGGCGTCATCTTGCCCGAACATCTATAAAAATTCGATGATACTGATCAATGAGAAGGAAGAGGTAAGTTTTGACAATACTCGTTTCATCTCACAATCACTATATCGTGCCAATAGAAATGTTCATTGTGACTATCCTGAATAAGTTGATCGGATTTCTTCGTGCAGTGAATAATGGTGACTGTTTTCACCATAAATTTCTGTTCTATCTCATCAGATAAATGTTGTTAATAAGTTTTAAGTTTGTTTTGTTACTGTGGCGTGTGCATTCTATAATACATATTTTTTCTTCTTGTTTATTATGGAATTCTGATATTTGAGTCGTACGTAGGACACAATTTTCATTCACTCATTCATTATTTCATTAATTTATAAATTCATTAACTCATTAATTAATTCATGCACGAACGAACGAAAGATGAATGCATCTTAATTTTTTCATTTAAAGTTTCTACTCTAGTTTTTCTCTGATTCACAGAAATGGTACAAGTCGTGGCTGAGCTGCCTCACCGAGCTGTCGGACGTGTCCCTCTTCCTGGAATGGCATTTCTTCCTGCTTTGCTCCGGGACTATCGTGCTCTTCATCTGGTTCATCGTGCCTTACTTCTACTTGGCTGAGCATATGCTCCAGGTACGAGGTAGTTAGTTAGTTTGAGCTGAGATTTCCGCACTTAGCCTCATAGTTGGGCCACTGTACATAGCAAGCGCTGAGGTACGCTAACACCTCAGACACTAGGGTTTCCTTACGATGTTTTCCTTCACCGTCAGCGAGGAGTATTGCTGCTATAATTTCACAAATGTACATAACTTAGAAAACAAAGTCATTGGTATATGCCGGGGTTCGAGCCCACGACCTCCCGATTGAGAAGCCGGCGTTCCACACCGCTCCGCTACCACCGCTCTTCAAGTACGAGGAAGCGAAGGGTTTATTTCCGTATCTGAAATTTCATTTTTAGCCTATAGAGGTCCCATTGCAGGGCGCAAACCTTCTCTCAGAGAGAGAGTATGGGCTTGATAACCACGATCGCCCACCACGGATTCGAAATTTCTAGCAATGACGTATTTGAACACCTATGACACTGAGGTTCTCTCACGATGTTTTCAGTTCGGTGAAAGAATTTTCGCAATTGGGTACTTTCGGAGATTACCCCTACAATTATAGTCTGTTAGCTTTTAGAAAATACATCGGGCTCTAGAGTAGGCTTCGGTTTTCGCCGAAAGCATACGAGTGTAATACTACTTCCTGCTCTGTATAGATCTTTTCTTCACTATTTTAAAAAGTTATGTGAAATTAAGTATCATATTAGTTTCGATATTTCTATAACACGAATATATCCGATTCTATCCGACAGTAGCCGAGGTATATTCTTAAAAGCTTACAATACTTACAAACATATGAACTTACAAACTGTACCACTTTATAATATTTTTTATTCGTGTATAACGTAAAAGTAATAAGAATTACTTATTTCGTTTTTAGTTTCCAGTTCCAGTAACATCTTGTCTTTACAGATTGGGTTTGAAGAAGACGATGGCGCCGCCATGTTGAGTTTGATTGGCATAACAAATACGATTGGCATGGTAAGTTTCTAGTTACGGTATGACTACCAACCCTTGGCCCACGTGATGGAGTGTGGCCTAACCCGTGCCCCAGCACTGGGGACATACAAGGGTTAATATAGATAACATAGGTAACCGACGATCTGCGAAAAACTGCAAGCAGATGCTGGATGCGGCAAGCTGGAGACAGGGCGCTATGGCGCTCATTAGGGGAGTGCTAAGACTTGCCGCGGACTAAATCATCGTCATCGTCAGGCTATACTAGTCCACTGCTAGACATAGCCCTCCCCTAAAGAGCGCCACGTTGTGCTATCACAGGGGGTAATGCCCATAATCCCCACGCTGGGCATGCGGGTTGAGGATCGCAGTTCGGTGGAAAGCAGGGGGCGCCTCTGCCCACCCCCCGGACTAAATATATTCACTTAACTTACATATTTTATTCCGTAGAATTCTGACAGCTATCATTTCTTTGGAGGTAAAACCTAAAACAATATCTAGCATTTTTAAAAACTTATTTAGAGGCTAAAAATTCCACCCATGCCGGGACGCGAACCCGCGACCTCTGACTAACCGCGCCAGCGCTCTCCCAACGTAGCTTATGGGCGACTACCCGGCATCCGTGAAATATCGAACCTGTTTACAATACTCTCTGTAATACGTACAAAAAACGTGTTTACGTACGTGTTTTTAAAATTTGTCCTTAGCACGGGTTACGTTACGTTACGTTACGTTATCAACCCTTATATGTCCCCACTGCTGGGGCACGGGTCTCTTCCTACATCGCAGGAAGGTTAGGCCATACTCCACCACGGGGTTAGTGCATTAAAAAAGAATATAAATACGTAATACAGAGAATAGTGTAAAGAGTTTCGAAATTTCACTGATGCCGTGAGTCGCCCATTGGCTCAATTGGTAGAGCGCTGGCACGGATAGCCAGAGGTTACGGGTTCGAATCCCGGCGTGGGTGAAATTTTTTGCCTCTAAATAGGTTTTTAAAGAATGTAAATATATAAATACTTATTTAGGATTTTTTTTTCTTTTTGCCCTCAAATGGGTCAAATATTTCCCTTTTTCGGTGGAGAGCTTTTTTAATAATGATAATAATAACTTCCACACAAGTTCACACAACTAGTAGCAACCCTGAAATGTCAGAATTCTACTTCTTCTTCTTCTTCAGGCTATACTAGTCCACTGTTGGACATAGCCCTCCCCTAATGAGCGCCATAGCGCAAGGTTGTGTCATCATTGGGGGGGTAATGCCCAAAATCCCCACTCTGGGCATGCGGGTTGGGGATCGCAGTTTGGTGGAATTGTACTGCAGGGGGCGCTGCTGCCCACCCCACGGTTTGTGTCCCTCAGTCGCCTTTTACTCGTACGACACCCGCGGGAAGAATTTTGGTTGGTGCTATTAGAATTCTGACGTGAATCTGAATGCTGTGTGGCCGACGCCGCACAGCATTCAGATTCACGTCAGAATTCTACGTAATGGAAAATCTAATTATATCCTGGTGATGATGATAACAACATTACCTCAGAGGGGTAGGTAGAGACGACCTCACAGACCGCCATCGCTTCATCATTTATGGTACCTATGTTAAAGGATAAATCTGACCTCTCGATGAGTATACGTGAGTTTGATTCCCGCAAATAGCCGCCGTAATTTGGTTAACCCGGACTGACATAAATAAGTTGCTATACCAAATGATGTCAGTCTGGGTTTTCCATGTTTCATTGAGTGGTAACTATTGGCAGATCCAGAATTATTTTTTGGACTATGTATATACCTACAGTAGCGCATCTGCCTACTATGCGAGAGATCTCGGGTTTGGACCCCGGCTGGGGACAAAAAAAAATCCCCAAGTTGATCCTATAACATCACAACAACGTACAGTCCACAGTCGAAGACTATAATTATCGAAACACTGGAAGTAGCCAACTTCAGGAACGTAAATCAAATCATCAAAGGGCCACCAATAGTCATTAAAACCTTAATTAGGTGCCTGCTCATAATTTTCAGTAGTTTCAACTATTTTCATTTGCATCACGTGCACGCACGTGCCTGGAATCACTCAAAATAGACATCTCGAACATTCAGACACTGAATCCTAAAATTCAATCATTCGGATTTCATGGTACTGATTTCCTTACGTGAAACTCAGCACAGTATTGATAGTATAGTCGATCACCCGTCGATCTCCGTCACTGCGAATTAGACTCTATCGATACTATTTAGAAATAGTATCGTTTTTAATTAAAACACTATTCCTTAAAACACTCCCTAGACGCAGTTTTAATACTCTGTGGAAAAGACGCACATGCACGCACGCTTACCCATTAAGCATAATTATTGATTTATATTGTTTCGTAAAATTTATTAATTTTAATTCTAATCTCAAAATTGATGTAACATATTGACTACTCACAGATTTAATGTAAGTGTCAGTTACTGTAAAGTAAAGTATTCAATGTACTGAAGGAAGAAACTGACTCCTAAGATTCGGGGTCCCCTAGTTTAGTAGTCAGGAACTTAGATAAGGTAATACTTAAGAGAAGATAAGACTTAACTAGCTATGTAACAGAAACTGTAATTACATTGGTCAATAAATTATTAAAAGGGAAAAAAACGTAACCACAGATTAATTTTGCACGTACCATCTGTGGCTTAGAGTATAGAGCCAGACGCCTGTATCCCGGAGGGGTAGGCAGAGACCAGGGTCTGCCACTTACTGTACCACGAGTACCACGACCCTCACAGATCTCTTTCGCTTCATCAAGATTCATTAGTCGTTGCAAGCACGCACGCCACTTTTTGGCACTTTAACAATCCGCTATTTTTAACTCTCTTTTCAAGTAAGTCCTAAACGGTAAATAACTCTTCCATTAGGCCAAAAAATAATTTAGTACATTTTTGAGGACCTAAAAGCAACATAAAAAAATGTTTTAAAACTTTATTTTCCTAAACAACCTAAAACGCGGTCAGCCATTTTTGTCTATGGTTTGAAATCCCAAAAACTTGTAAACAAATTTTGATATTCAATTTTCTGTAAGTGATTTGTGAGCATAGTGAAATAACAACAACGCAACTATAGTTTTATCGAGTTTACATCCAAAATATAGCAATTATCATTATTGCATTGTTCGTGAATGCAAAAACACGTCAATAAAGACGCCCGGGAAGTTGTGGCTTCGTGTACCCAGTGAAATAAACATTCGAAAAACTTGTCAAAAGAGATCCCGATTCTTTATCGATTGAATCTCTGGTGTATTTATGTGAAGATCATTTTGATATAAGTCCTACAATAATCAATGTCCTCTGGCTCTGGCTGAAAGATGTTTGTTTACAAACGGAAGATGCTTTCAACATGGCGGATAGCGTTTTCACCGTTCCGAATTAAAAGCGGAAACTATTTTTTTACTTTGCAAATTTTGCAGCCATCCTGCATACTTACTTAGCAAAACCAATATATTTCGGTTTCTAACGTTAAATACTATAGGAAATATTCATTTATCGCGTCAAATTTGATACGAGTCAAATAGCGGATTGAATTTTAAATTCAATACTTTTACAGCCGTGGGTTAACGTATCTAATGTTTTTAGTGTAAAGAATATTCCCTCGAATTATAGCTGAGTATTTCAGAATCACGCTGTATCTGGTAACCCAATCACGAGTCTGAAGTACCGATGGGCGGGACACCAGGCGAGGAGGATGCTTAAAAATCAACACCTTGCATGTAAACTACAAATACAAGATAAAATTAGCAACTGGAATGCCAGACCGAACGACCTTGCAAGAGTAGACCTAAAACGATGTTGGCATCGGCGCATATTATCCCCGAAACATGACATATTTAGAAAAGCGCCTCGGAATTTGGCACCAGACGCTGAAAACTTCAGCCGGATGGATCAGCAGACATAACATGACGAATTGAAGACGTGGGTCGTGCGTTTTAACCACAGAACATAAAACTACTTTTTTATGTTCTGCGGTTTTAACGCCCTCACATGGCAAAGGTTGTCTAAAGCGCCGAGAACAGCCAATTAATATGAAATTAATATTAATAAAAGAAATATTGATTTTAAAGGAAATACACGCAATTTAACTATTAATATTACAAATGTGAAAGTATTTCAAGATGTTTCGATATTTTTTTCTCAATTACGCAGTAAGGGCTGAACGATGTTTATTTAACTTGGTTCTCTGTGATAAGAGATTTCTTCCAGCAACCCTTAGAAAAATAGGAAAATCATCAAATCAGTTTGATAAAATAGTTTGACTATGGTTTGACCTCCACCAATCTGGACTTGGCCCCCGTGGTGGAGTATGGCCTATACCTTCCTTAGGAAAGAGACCCGTGCCCCTCCGTGGGGACATAATAGGTTGATGATGATGGTTTGACTGTACTTTTTGGCAATTAGAATCTTATACTGGAAGGATCATTACATTAATTTGACCACGAGGAACGAAGTTTCCACGTGGTCAAATCAGTTTGACAAAATAGTTTGATTACGTGGAAGAACTTTAAAAAGCGGGTCTATATGTGGAATTGTGCTTTGTATAAATTTTAAGGCCGAAAGAATTTACATTTTGTTTCTAGAATCATCATCAACCCATATGTCCCCACCGAGGGTCACGGGTCTCTTCCCTAAGGAAGGTAGGTATAGGCCATACTCCACCACGGGGGCAAAGTCCGGATTGGGGAGGTGTTTCTTGAATGCTAACGTGCAATCCGCTTCCGCAGCATTTCCGCAGCAAATCTGTCTTCAGCTCTTGTGTACGAGAAAAGACAGCGAAAAGGAAACTCGAATTGTGTCTCGTTTCCAGATCGGCCTGGGTTGGATCGGCGACCGGCCGTGGGTGTCAGTGGGTGCCCTATACGCGGTCTGCTTAGCACTCTGCGGGGCATGCGTGGCCGCGATGCCCCCGGCGGCGTCCAGCTACTGGATTCTCGCCCCTGTGTGCTGCGTCTTTGGGCTGCTATTCGCCGGTGCGTTCACCTTCACGCCGAGCCTCCTGGTCGAGCTGGTCAGCCTCGACCAGTTCACTTCGGCCTACGGGCTGGTGCTGCTGGCGCAGGGCATCGGCCACCTCATCGGTCCACCGCTGTCTGGTACGTATCGTCGAAAAGGCAACCCTCGTTATTTATAAGAATAAGAGTAGGAATAGCTTTTAAAAACCTACTTAGAGGCTAAAAATTCCACCCATGGCCGGACTCGAACCCGCGACCTCTGGCTAACCGTGCCAGCGCTCTCCAAACTGAGCTAATGGGCGACTCCCCGGCATCAGTAAAATTTCGAACCTCTTTACAATGCTCTCTGTATTACTAGTTAAGCTGCATTTGTGTTTTCAGGAATTGTGTTTTTATTATTATTATTATTATTATTAATACTTTATTGCACCATAAAATTGTACAATGCGGCGAACTTAATGTTTTTAAAAATGATATTACTGTACGTACTCAACTCATACATGTATCACGCAGGGGTAGGCAGAGACGTGAGCCTCAATTATGTTAGTGCATGATAGAGATAGGTTGATGCCGGCTGTCGTATAATGGCAGCCGTTAAGCCATGTCCAAAGGTCTTGATAGCTTCTGATAGTAAGGCCCTGACACTGTCTTACAATCCTCCACCAACCAGGACTTGGCCCCCGTGGTGGAGTATAGCCTAATCTTTCTGCGATGCAGGAAGAGACCCATGCCCCAGCAGTGGGGACATACTCGTACATGATTTATGATATGAGCAACGCTAGTCATTAATAAACTCTAAACAATTCTTTGCAGGATTCATCTTCGACGTGACCCTATCCTGGGAGCTCTCCTTCTATCTCTCTGGAGGCAGCATAGTCTTTGCCGGTGCCCTGATTGCTCTGATTCCTATGACGAGTAACTTCACATTCTGTACCGACACAAAGCGGCGACGGAATAGCGATGTCGATAGTTTGGCGTAAGCTAGGAGCTAGGGTTGAAAATCCGCGTTTTCTCGTGGTCCTACTGATTTGTCTTACTAGTAGGACTACGAGGGAGACCTATTTCTGTCTGTCCTACAATGTTTAGTAGCTGTTGTCAATAAGGTTTAAAACTGAAAGCTCATTGTAGTTGGCAGCGCTGTTGAGTGTTCCTAAGAACAGTCATATTCCTTGCATGTTTCTTGATGCAAGTGGGTTTTAATCAAAATTGGATGTAAATCTTAATTTCACCCAAATATTTTAATGTGTTTTGTGTATGTATGAGTTTTCTTTTTTTTTGTGTTTAGTATTAATTTCATCCAAATGTTTAATGTGTGTCTTGTGAATGAATAAAGCATTATCTTATCTTATCATATTGTATGAGGGTACAGTTGTTTTCTTCAATACTTTGTGTAGAGATTCGTCACCTGTATATGAATTGCGTCCATAGTAATCTTCAGGCTGAAAATGGGCATCACATAGTCTTGACGAAGTACTAGCCTTCCGTCTTTTTTTACGAAGGGCCTTTTCCCACAGTTTTCCTCTTTTAGGTTCCTTGAGAAATAAATGAATTCCCGTATTTTTGCAATCAACGGATAATGATATTATTCACAAAACAATTATTTGTTTACAAAAATACTATCAAATTAATGGTACACACAACAGTGGTGACATCTGTAGTGAGCATTAGGCAATTTTAAGCCCATTATTTAAGCCACTGTTTTTAAATAAATATATTTAAAATTAGGTCATGTTTTTTGTATCCCTTTTATGTTTGTTTTTAGTGTAAAAGCCATTGCGAATTGGAACTATTGGATATAGGTGGTTTAAATAATTAATAACATCTACTAAGGCACATAGTAGGATAGACAGAAATAGGTCTCCCTACGTAGTAGGAACATTGTTTTAGCTGGAGTAGGCTTGCCTAGCAATTATACCGTCCTAACAGCTTAGTCGATCAGTGATTCAAGAAATACCTAGGCATTCTGACTATCTCTTAGTTTAATCTTATTAAAAAAAAGTATTGTTTACACCTAAGCAAAGTGTATCTGGAGAGTATTCCGCGGACATCGAATAAGAATGAATAATATTCGCTTAGTGCCTACATCAACAAATGTTTAAGTGTGAGTGGAAACAGAGTTCGGGCCGGTTCTGAATTGAGATTTTCACTAAGTAAGTCTCCCTACGTAGTAGGAACATTGTTTTAGCTGGAGTAGGCTTGCCTAGCAATTATACCGTCCTAACAGCTTAGTCGATCAGTGATTCAAGAAATACCTAGGCATTCTGACTATCTCTTAGTTTAATCTTATTAAAAAAAAGTATTGTTTACACCTAAGCAAAGTGTATCTGGAGAGTATTCCGCGGACATCGAATAAGAATGAATAATATTCGCTTAGTGCCTACATCAACAAATGTTTAAGTGTGAGTGGAAACAGAGTTCGGGCCGGTTCTGAATTGAGATTTTCACTAAGTAAATACTGTAACGTTCTGTCACGCTCTTTTATGAGAAATTGGAAGAGACATCACTACAGTTAACTATGGTACTTGACGAAATTCTCAATTCGGAAACTGGCCCTTTGCCTAAGACAACTTTGAATTACTGTAAAATCTATCCCAGCATCAGCGGTCCCCAAATTCGAAAACTGGCCCTTTGCCTAAGACAACTTTGAATTACTCTAAAAGCTATCCCAGCATTAGCGGTTTCCAAATTCGGAAACTGGCCCTTTGCCTAAGACAACTTTGAATTATACTATAAAAGCTATCGCAGCATCAGCGGTTCCCAACCAATGGTCCAAATTGTTTGGTAATATAACTTTCATTCTTAAGCAATGTACCTACTGATTGATTAGCAAATTTACACTATGTATTAAAGTTTACTGTCACTCGATATTGATACTAACTATTAGTTTGTTAAGCCTTAGTCTTTTGGTAAGTTATTAGGAAAAAAGAAGCGTGCACCTTGGCCAATAATACCAGTCCGGGAAGTACGATGGCACGAATCACGTTTTGTAGTCCTGATATGTCAAAATATGACATTTTACAATTTTCCTACGTTTCGGCACTTTTGCAAGTACCTACCGTGGTCCCGGAAGACTATAATGATAATATGAATGATGATATATGATATGATGATATCAACACTTTTATGTCCCCACTGCTGGGGCACGGTTCTCTTCCTGCATCGCTGGAAGGTTAGGCCATACGCCACCATGGGGGCCAAGTCCGGGTTGGTGGAGGTTGTAGGGCAGTAGCGGGTCTTACTGTCAGAAGTTATCAAGCCGCCCATAAGGCGTCTGACATGGCTTCACGACTGCCATTATATGACAGCCAGCACCAACGGCTTAACGTGCCTTGTGAAGCACGGCACGTTCATGCCAGTAATTTTCTCATATTATTGGCCGAGCAAAACCTCAGTGAACGCACAAAACCGTAGATAAAATTTGTAATGAATAATTAATATTCTTTTAATGATATTTAATTATATTACCTAATAATTACCTATTGTAATTTATAATCTATTGTTGAGACCTTATACCTATTACTGATATAATACTTATTACTTAAAGTTAGATACAAACTCGTTATTGGAAAACACTTTAGAAAAAGCAACGTAGCTGTACTTACCTAAGTAAAAATATTTACTTACGAAATTATACTGGAATTGTATTTACTAATTTCTTTATATCTGACTTATAACATCTTTACAATTAAATAGAGCAATATTTTAAAAAATCTTTATTGTGCTTTTTTACACTATTTTTATTTTTACTGCACTAATCCGTGCTAAGGAACAAATTTAAAAACCTATTTAGAGGCTAAATATTTCACCCATGCCGGGATTCGAACCCGCAACCTCTGGCTATCCGTACCAGCGCTCTACCAATTGAGCCAATGGGCGACTCACGGCATCAGTGAAATTTCGAACCTCTTTACAATATTCTCTGTATTACGTACAGGCAGCGACATCTGACTTAAGCAAATTGCATTACTTACAGCCCCGACTACCTACTTTGCAGTTAGGTTTAACATCGGAACGATATCACTGTACCCACATGATTACACTATTTTTATTTTTAATGCACTAACCCGTGCTAAGGAACAAATTTAAAAACCTATTTAGAGGCTGTGCTTTTTTATTTCCTCAACCTTTAAACCTTAACTTAAGGGTAATATAAAGCACTCCCCGTGTTTTAACATCTTTTTTTGTAGCCTATATACATCCTACAGTTAGTTACAAGTCTTCTTTCAGAAAGAGAGAGTACGGGCTTAATTACAACGCGTGCCCACCGCGGATTGACAATACCAAGCACTGAGGTAGTGAACATTTCAGACACCTAGGTTTCCTCAAGCTATACTATTTTGATTTTTAATGCACTAACCCGTGCTAAGGCCAAATTTAAAAACCTATTTAGAGGCTAAAAATTTCACCCATGCCGGGATTCGAACCCGCAACCTCTGGCTATCCGTGCCAGCGCTCTACCAATTGAGCCAATGGGCAACTCACCGGCATCAGTGAAATTTCGAACCTCTTTACACTATTACAATATATTTTAAATTTGTCCTTAGCACGGGTTAGTGCATTAAATATAAAAATAGTATAACCATGTGGTACAGTGATATCATTCCGATGTAAAATGTAACTGCAAAGTAGGTAGTCGGGGCTGTAAGTGATGCAATTTACTTAAGCCGGATGTCGCTGCCTTTACTTAATACAGAGAATAGTGTAAAGAGGTTTGAAATTTCACTGATGCCGGTGAGTCGCCCATTGGCTCAATTGGTAGAGCGCTGGCACGGATAGCCAGAGGTTGCGGGTTCTAATCCCGGCATGGGTGAAATTTTTAGCCTCTAAATAGGTTTTTAAATTTTCTCAAGCTGTTTTTCTTTATGGTTGTCGAGTGTATTGCTACTATAACTTTAAAAGTATACATAACTTAAAAGAGAAAGTCATTGTTACATGCCGGGATTCGAACCCACTTCCCTTCGAGTATGAAGCAGGGGTTCTATCGCTCCGCTACCACAGCTCTTACTTTTATTATTTCTTAAAAGATCATTTAACAGTAGTATACCATTATCGTCAGGGTCTACTAGTCCACTGCTGGACATAGCCCTCCCCTAAAGAGCGCCACGTTGTGCTATCATAGGGGGTAATGCCCGTAATCCCCACGCTGGGCATGCGGGTTGGGGATCGCAGTTCGGTGGAATTGTACTGCAGGGGGCGCTGCTGCCCACCCCCCGGTATACCATAGTGTAAATTAAATTATTTAAAGTAAAAATTATATAAGGCCAGAAAAAAGTATAAGATTTTTACGTGAACGACACATAATTATGTGCAACTAGGTAAAATATAAAAAAAAATTATTGCTTTATAAAATATTTACTTAACCCTTAATCGGCCATGGGTAGTATATAGGTATTTTTAATTGGTTTTGGACTTTATTTCAAGGCAATGGCATAATAGTGCTCACATTAAATTGTGAACATTATTATGCCATTGCCTGGTTAAGGGTTAAAGGTGTACCTCAGCGCACCTGTATAAAATTGTTACTTAAGATGTACCTCAGCGCTTGAAATTGCCAATCTGCGGTGGGTATGCGTTCTAATTAAGCCCATACTCTCTCTATGAGAGTGGCATGTGTATAAACGACCCTGCAGTGGGTAGTTTATACACGATACAATATAAGCTACTTAAAAAATAGGCGAACAGACTCTCAGCGATGATGTTCTGTGGGGAACATAACAGTAATACTCGTAGTTGCACAGAGTCGGACTAGGTCTAAGGAGCCCGGGTGGCATTTTGGCTTTAGGGGCCCGCTGCACGCACACTATCAGGTGAGTGAGTCTCTAAAATGCATAGTTGTTCAATGGAGTCATATTAGTATTTCTTAACCCGTCACGCGAATGGGTCCCGGAAGGGGTGAAGGGCATTAGCGCAGCCCCATTTCGCAATGCAATTTTTTTGTGAAATTTTAGTGGACGCAGTTCCGAATTTCTCAAATTAGAGAAAGTTCTATGTAATTATTCAATAAGTGTTATACATTCGCGATACTCATACATAGTTATATATCAAACGGGTCAAATTGCGATTATTTTATTAGGTAAAACGTAATTACCTTATTTCCCGAGGTTTCGGCAGCGTTACAGTTGCCGTGGTCTCGGGTAGACTGAAGTGGCGAGTACAGTCAATTATTGTGGGTAGTCACTATTAATTTTTCGCAGCTGGCCGACACACAAACACGCACTACGTCAACGGACCGGTCCAGTGATAAAGCGCGTGACTTGTAATTACTTAGCACAGGATTCCACGTACTTGAAAGCTGTAAACCAAGGTAATTACGTTTTACCTAATAAAATAATCACGGATTGATCCGTTTAATATGTAACTAGAGTAATATTAGTCCATTGATGGTTGTTTCATTCACACTATCGGTAGTCTAGTAACATATTGCATTACAATGGTGTAACCCGTGCTACTTAACTCGGCGCTTCACGCGATTCGATCTTGTCGCAAGATGCCTATTTAATTTACGCGGGTTACCTATACCCCTGAAATTACATTATCCTGCAGTGCTGTTGCTTTGTAGTCTACCAAATTGAGGCAAATATCAACCATTGCCGTGCTTATTTGATTCTATTGAAAAACTATGTATTAGATTCTAGGGTCTGGTCAATAAATAGAGTCATTAATAGAGAGTTTTTTATTATTATTATTAAATTCTTTATTGTACCTGTAAAGATTGTACAATTGGAGGGCTTAATACTAAATAGTATTTAATTCTAGCCAACCAACAGGCGACGTGGAGAAGGCGGGGGTAGTATCAAACAGTGAGGTGATATTTTATCGTCAAATATATTTTTTAACAATTGAACTATTTATTAATATGTCCAATAATTAAAAACATACACATATACAAAGATAATAATTAAGCACATATATAAAATAAACAGGTCTTATAGGTCGGTCCAAGACCGGGTTGAGAAGTAAATTATTAACATCCTATAAAATTTCGTTCTATGATAAAAAAAATATCGCTTGGGGGGCCCCGCACAAGCCGGGGCCAAGATGGCAAATGCTCCCCTGGCTAGGACCAAACCGACGCTGGTTTCTTATAAATCTCAGCTTTGATTATGGACGTAATATTTCACGTGTACATCTGTGTGCAACAGCGAAAGGTTTACAGTACAGATATTAGGCGTCATATGTATCACACATACTAAATACACATTTCAGTGGGTATCTGATCCTTAACAGTGATCTTGAACCACAAAATTGTACGATAAAGTCCAGTAGATATTTTGTCTTTGCACGCAGATGTGTACATGAAAAAATACGTAATCAAGGCGCAGCGATACAAAGCTTTTTTTTATTGATTGTGTACCCGAAATAAATCTTTTTTTATGTTTCTTTATCTTTAAAAGCAGAATGATATTGGTTGGAGACTATAATAAATACAACATCATAACTAGTTTACTATCTTATTAACCTCGCTTCGCTTGCGTCGTCTGTCAGTCAGTCGAAGTCAGTAAGTCATCTGCATATTGTCTCACTCACACACGTGAACTGAATGTGGCAAATAACTGGCGTGCTGTTTTAATCTTCACCTGATTATGAATGTAAATAGTGCCTATTACGTAACAAATTGGAGGACTCAGTGCAACTGGTACATATTTGCTCGTAGACAACCCTCAGGCGTTCGCAATTATAGAGTTCTGCTATTACTGAATTCCTTGAGACGCTTTTAGCCAACATTTGGTTGGTAGATATATTGATATTGGTACTTACTATTTTCACCAAGCTGTCCTTCTGGCAAATGATCATGTATACCTAGTCGTGAATAGCATACTTATCGTCTGCGACTCTTCAAAGACCATTTACAGACTCACTCGCTAGGCAACCTTCGCCGGGGTGAACGAACCTCCATCGGCGCGACCTTTTTCCCTAGCCCAGCCAACCATCACGGACCGAGAGTCACAGGCTCCATGTTGACAATCCCTTATCAATTTATATCACAGCGTAAAATTCCACTACAAATGTACACAAGATGTTAATGCAATTAAAGTTTTATGTGCTGCATCGCGACACGGTTTTCTTTATCAGCGAGGAGATAATTCCCAGCATTCGGTGCCAGGCCTCCTGTGGGAACGGACCTGCTGTGTAGAGCTGGGATTTGTGCTGAAAGTTGCAAATGTTAGTGCTAAAAATGCGGCGAACCGGCCAGGGGCCAGGCGGCTCGCAGTCGCCTCGCCTCTAAGTTTTACGGGCCCGTTTCACCCAGAGACTGTGCGAGTGTGATCGCAAGCGGACGTGCTCGCCTGGTCGCTCACCGAGGCCAGAGTTCGACGAAAAAACTCCAGTGCAACCGTGACTCTGTGGACCGCTGATATTTCTGTGCATTCACGAAGACTCTGCTCTTATTTCGTGCCGGCTCTGTAGGTGAGTAACTCTAACTTCTCGTAGTGTTCGTCTATGTCTTGTTTGAATATAAATAGGTGGAATTCGGCTTTGTTGTCAGTAGCTCTATTAGGTTATGTAAACAAGCTGTGATTGTGTTTCGTTGTAACCGTTTGTTGGCCGAATGAACTTTAGTTTGTTTCAAAAGTTGATTATCTGTAGAGTAGTGTGGTAGGTAGGTAAATAACACGATAAATGAAGTTAGGTTAGATTGGCTGAATCGTATGCACATTGGTCCACTGAATTTCTGAATGATTCATGTGTTGAATGAGAGATCACTGTTGTGTGAAACTTTTCCATTAGCACGCATATCGTTTATAGGTACATTAGTTGCATACCATTGTGCAAAGTGTTAAGTTTTACTTGAAAACGTTTGTTTAGTTAGTTATATTTTTACTAAATGTTTACTTATTGATGAGTAAGTTATTATGTCAACTTTATTTTCAGTAGAGTGGTAGAGACTTTACAAGATAAAGAATTTACGATATATTATTTATGATGCGTTTATAAAGTCTTTTAACTTTTTAAACGAATAGTGGTTTTGTAAATAACACCGTTATGTACTGTTTAGATAGGCAGATAGATAAAGTGTTTAATAAATAAACTTGTTTAACTTTTGCTTATTTCAAGTGCTTTAGTTAGGTCGATACTGAAGAATGATTTTAGTTTCAAGTTTCTAGTCAATAACATCTGTGAATAACATTTCACTGTTGACTGTAGGTACCTAGGTACTACGTGTAGTGAATAAGTGGAATAAACTATCAGAGACAGTAATTAGTGCTTCCTCAGTGAGCTCATTTAAAAACAGACTTGATAAACGTTTTACGAGTGCACAATAGTATTATACTCATCAGCTTAAAGCAGCTTTTGTACTTACGAGTATTAATGAATAATATGACCGCCTATTGTACTAATTCTTTGTAATTATTGTGTGTTTGTTTTTTCCTGGTGTACAATAAAGAATATTCTTGTCTTATCTTACCTTAATATTAATACAAAACTTTTGGTAGTAATCCTGAGTGGATATCTAAAGAGCAGGCTTTGGCCATCTGAGACAAGGTCATGGCTAGTTAAAAAAATAGAGATGCTATTGTATACTCTAAGGGCCGGTTTATGAGTCGAGAAAATCACTAAGTAAATACTTAAGTAACGTTCTGTTATGTCACGCTCTTTTCTGGAAAATTCGAAGAGACAGCACTACACAGCTAAGCACTAAGAGAGATGCGAGAAAAATGTGTTTTCCGCTGTATGTATGAAGGTTAAGTTAGGTAGTTCAAGAAGGTACCTACTGGTACTGGAAGAGATCACTTTGATTACTTTAAGACCAAGTTTACAGTTTCATTGTCCGTTTTTTCTCCAAAATGACCTAGATTTTGACCTCTATTCTCATTTGTTCAATTAATAGTTCAATTGATTGAACTAGTGAATCTTTCCAGTATTAGCAGTTCAATGATTTTCTTTGATTGAACTGCTAATACTGGAACTTTTCACTAGTTCAATTGTTTTTCAATTAAATAACAACGACAACATACCTAGTGTGAAACCAATTTACTTTATTGCACAACATAACTAAATGGCAAATAAAAATCTATTTTATTTATTATTTTATCTATCTAGATAAGATGAGTTAGTATGTACCTACCTATAATCAATCTAGACGCGGTATGATGTATGTAAATTGTTAGTTATATTATGCAATAAAGTAAGTTCATTTCATAGTTAATTTAAAAACAATTGAACTAGTGAAACATTCCAGTATTAGTAGTTCAATCAAAGAAAATAATTGAACTGCTAATACTGGAAAGTTTCACTATTTAAATCAGTTGAACTGTTAATTGAACTAGTGAAAGAAGAGGGATTTTGAAATGGACACCTAGTTTGACTTGTAACGTTCATTAAGCCGCAGTTTCGCGCTACTTTGAACAAAACCTTTTCATTTCATTTCATTTGTGATAAGACCGCCGTCGCTCTTAGATTAAGATATATCTGTGTAATTCCCTATTTTATGTACAGTGAAGTTTTCTCTATGTATCTATCTATCTTCTCCATAGAATATGCCCATATGAACGTGTTTTGCTAAGGCTTCCAGAAGCGTATAACGACTTTTTTATGGGCTCTTCGGAAGTCACTTAAATTAATATATACCTAACTGTGAGGCAGCATCACGTTTTACATCAACGGACTAAGTTTGTGTTTGTAATAGGATTCAAAATGAACTGTGAATGAAGTGCGGCGCTGAAATGTACTGTAATTGTACGTACTTATGTACCTACAATGGCACAGTTATAAGAAAACAGTGGGACATATTATAGTCATTCTGACACGATTATATTTTTAATATAAGTAGCTTACTGACGTAGCACTGCTGTGCACAGGCCTTCTTCCAGAGAAAGAATATGCGTAACCACCGCTGACTGGCAATTTCAAGCGCTGACGTATTTAAACACATAGTCAAATTCTCAGATTTCCTCACGGTGCTTTCCTTCACAATTAGACAGTGGTGTTGGGTGAAGATTTACATTGATCAGGTACAAATAATGACACGATAAATTGTTTGGTAATTTGCCTAAGTATACTTCCTTAGATTAATCTCAAATATTTTTTTACAAATTGCCTATCATGATAAAGATTTGAGTAAAACTTCGCCGTCTGAGTCGTAAAATCTAGACTCGTATCGAACCAGTATGTGCCTAGTTTTATAGAATACCCAGAATGGATTCTAAAACGAGAATAGTTTATAAATAATCGCAACAGTTTTCCTGTGTGAGTCGGTGCCTAGGTGTCTTTTTTTTGCATCTACTTAATGAGATGATTCATACAGCGTCCAGTGGTACCTTCACTCACACTAGATGAGTGACGGGACCACTCCGACGCTGTAGTGCCTGGGAAGTTTTTTTATGGATGATGTAGGCTTGCCCAGCACCTATACCATCCTGACAGCTTAGTCAGCCTAGCCCACAGGAAAGACTAGTCAATACGTGCGGAGCCAATACGCTAACGGTGAAGGAAAACATCGTGAGGAAACCCGCGGCTTGGTTGGCTAGGTGCCTAGTTGGTTAGTTATCTATTATTATTACTATTATTTGTGTGTACTGCACTAGTCACAATTTAAGATTCCTCATGTTCACTTTTAGATAAAAACGTATTAATAATAATAATTATTCATGGACACATTACACAGATCTCGTCAGCCCTATACTAAGTACAACTAGATGACTTGTATTATAGGTGCTAACTCGACATAGATTTAATACAATAAATACATAGATAACATCCAAGACCCGAGACAAACTAGAAAAGTTCGTTTCCTAGTTTGTCCCGGCCGGGGATCGAACACGAGACCTTTTTATTAAACAAGTCATGTTTTTTTCTATTTGTGGCGTTAGTTAGCACCCCAAAGCCCATTACCTGGTAGAGAATACATGCTCTTTTAATGTACTTCATGTATTCTGAACATAAATCAATTCATTTTCAACTTTCACACAATATTAAAAACCTATTTAGAGGCTAAAAATTCCACCCATGCCGGGATTCGAACCCGCGACCTCTGGCTAACCGTGCCAGATTGTTCTTAGATTGTTCTACAAATGTTTTTATTTTAAAGATGAGTCCTTGATGTTGTATTGGTAAACACATTTCACACAATAGTCTTTGTAACTTACTGTAAAAAATTTAAATTTGGTTTAAAATTAATATTTTAATGTTTATCTTTTCTTTGGTAAATAATTAACATGTTAACACAACTGCGGCTGGCAGTATAGTGTACATACAGTCGACAGTATATCGACTTCAATGACTATTCTCGCTTCAACAAAATTTCACACAAAAATAAACCCTAAATACTTAAGGTTAGAGACTACAATACTATCGCAAACCAAGCCCGACCCCGCGCGGCCGACGGGCTGACGAGCATGACACGGAAAAGGGCTCTTTGCACTTTGTTGATTTGAGAAAATGGTAGTCAAAGTGGAGTTTTATTTTTGCTGTCTTCTTCTGCATTGCAACTCGTTAAACGGGACTAATTGCGATTATTTATTAGGCGAAACGCCATTTACCGATATTTAACTATTTATGAGTAACGCGAGCCATTATCAAATAATAAACAATGAAAATTCTTTACGAAATAAATCTTTGACTTCTGACTCTCTAAATTTCGTAAGTGGGTATTTACGGTTTATTTAAGATTAAATACGTGCCGACAGGACGTCAGCCCGTTTTACCGTGTATAGAGCTATATGCTGTTAATACGATAAGGCAATGATAACAGCCAATTGAGCTAATTGAGCCTTACATAAACGTTCTTGTAGTGAAATCTGATTATTAAGTATATCGTTTTAGGCGTGCGTCGTGATTAAGCCCATTCTATTCTCTGAGATATTGTCTGTCGGACGTAAATAGGCTACATTATTATAACGTTGTGAAAGAAAAAACTATTCTAAAGACCATATCTGATTTATTTTGGTTTGTATCCAAAAGACGTTGCAGTCGAATAAATAACTAAGTTTCTACTTAAAAAAGCCATTTAGGAATAACATTAATATTATTGTTGTTTACTTAAACTAAATCGTTAAATTCAAGGGAAAACTCTTCAATAAAGCAGCAGTCTTATTTATGAAAACACGCTTCCTCAAGACACCCATCAGTAAGAGTCACATTAAATAGGCAAAGGGGAAGGCGTAACGCCACAGACTATTTTCAGAATTGAAGAAGAATTGTTTTTGATCAAATTTCAGCAGTGCACTTGTCTTTCATCTCTCTCGTTCGTACCCACACCGACAATGATAGCTGCTTGTGGTATGGGTCTTGAGAGGCTTACAAATAATCTTCTAAAGATCATGTAAAGTTTGTTAAGCTGTTCACTGTACTAAAAGGTACTTAATCAAATTAATAACAAAGGTTTTCTTCAGAGAAGCACATAAACTGCGTTTTAATAAATATTACAAGTAAACTAGGTCCATTTCAAAATCAAGATAATATTTGAGAAAAAATGGATAAAAAACTTAAAATTTAGTCTTATCAGTCCTTAATTAACAGAGTTTTCATAATTATTATAAAACATAGAACTCATGCATAGTACTGGCTTTAATTCCAGACATCACTAACTTTATTATACATTATAGGTACATAATCATTTATGTTCTAGTAGCCCTTTTAGCACAAAGTTATGCCTTACGAATTTTTGAACCGCGTTTCAGGCAAGTTTATTATATTTGCAGGGATCTAGTAGAAAAGTAGGTATACAATGCCCCGTGAAGCATGTATTAACCTTTGCCAGCTTAAATCTTAGGAACGAAAGTTTATGTTTATTTCTAGTATAAATTACATTGTGTTGGCAACCTACAGTTTTAAAGTTAGTGATTTTTTCCTGACGTATTTTCATAGATATACTGACTTTATTTCTTTTTTTTATGTTCAACAAGTCTTTATTGCAAGCCTTGGAATAATAATGGCAGCTACAAAGATTCGGTAGGTACTTAGTTAACCTGCGTGTAAAAGTATTTTTATTTATTTGTATTGAAATCAGGCGTAGATATTATTTTAATTTTAACTGTATTAGTAGTGAAATAAATGTCAAAGTAAGAAGTTAATATGAAACTTATAATTATAATACATTAAGCTAATACAAATAAATACCGCCTTATCAAACGAGTACTCAACTCAATATTCTTGCAGTTGATTTTACAACAGTGTAAATGTGTTTTCGACTGTATATGCCGGGATTCGAACCCAAGACCTCCCTCCCTATTGAGAAGCCGGCGTTCTATTCTATATGGGGGTTCAGTACCCTATGAATTTAAATTCCATTGTGTGTCGAAATATACGTTTTTTTTGGGTATAAACGACCGCAACTTTTTTTGCGCTAACTTAGAAGTAAGATTTTTTCATAACTTCAAGGACTGTAGACCTAATTATAAGGTTTTCAATTATACCTCGATACATCGCAAGTCGATACACAGACGGACGGACGGAAGTAAAACGAAGTCTATAAGGTTTCCATCTTTCCTGTTGAGTTACGGACCCTTAAAGAACACACGCAACTTTTTATTTAAACCCAGCGAACTTTGTACCGCTTAACAGTCGATTCTTTATTTTTTTTTCTCTCCGTAAAAACCATCCTCGTACTTCAAGGAATATTCTAAGAAAAAGAATCACCGAAATCGGTTCAGCTGCTTTCGAGATTTGCGCTTACACATTCATTTTTATATTATAGAAGATCCACACAGACGAAGTGGCGGGCACAGCTAGTCAGTTGATATAAACTTCAGCTAATCGGGTGAAAAAGCCTTTCGCTTCTTATCTCAAATCTAATCGGAGTATTGATTTTCAAGTGTGATGGATTGGGCTATGTTGTGATGTCCACATAACCATGTGATGTTGTTTACGTCTGGTTTGCCAGACAAATATTGTCTCGTTTGCGCATTGTGTTTTTTTTTTAATTATTGTAAATAAATGTTCCTTTTTATACGCACGTTCTAACTTCTAAGGCTTATTTAGCCAATGTATCTTCTATGTAAACATCGTAGTAATTCAATTCAGGTTATTTATTTAATGCAGTAATTCTGTACACTATTAAATTACATATAGATCATACAGAATCCCTCTAGGGCGTGGCAATGTAAGGTGCATGATTATAAATTTAATATTAATTTTAATTACCTTATAAGTCTTATTAAATTTAGTTTAGTAATTAATTTAGTAATTAATTAGTAATATTATACAATTGTATTTACTTTTAATGCACTAACCCGTGCTAAGGACAATTTTAATAACCTATTTAGAGGCTAAAAATTCCACCCATGCCGGGATTCGAACCCGCGACCTCTGGCTATCCGTGCCAGCCACCCATTCATTCATTCATTCGTTCGTTCGTTCGTTCGTTCGTTCGTTCGTTCGTTCGTTCGTTCGTTCGTTCGTTCGTTCGTTCGTTCGTTCGTTCGTTCGTTCGTTCGTTCATTCGTTCGTTCGTTCGTTCGTTCGTTCATTCATTGAGTCGCCCATTTGCTCAGTTGGAAAGAGCGCTGGCACGGATGGCCAGAGGTCGCGGGTTCGAATCCCGGCATGGGTGGAATTTTTAGCCTCTAAATAGGTTTTTAAAATAATATTATATTTTTTTATTGGCTAATATAATTCGTGCTTACCTTAATTACTATTGCGGTAAAAAGCGCCCGCGGCGAATAAAGTTTCGTGGGCCGAATTCGATGGCAACTTTACTCTCCGTAATTATCTAAACATTTATTTATAGAAATCTTATTATTATTATACATACATATTTCCAATATTTTGCATTCATATATTTTCAGTACGTGTATGTACCTACATAATAAAATTTATATTTTATTTTGAGTGTTAGTAAAGAGAATACATTTTAATAACTTAATCCCTGGTTGGACTTGGTCTTCCGACAAAACAGCAAGTAAGTGAATCCAAATTAAGTTATAAAGCGAAGTACGAAGGATTGAGTTCGAAGGTAGTACATTGCCCATTATCCCTGCGTAGCTAAGGGTTGCCATAACAACAAGATATAATAATAAGTATAGATGTAATAAGTATAAAAATATAATCCAGCTGTTTATAATCTTACGCTGTAAACGCTCACGTTGAGGCCGACTTTATCTCAAGTGCAATAGGATTGAATTCTGATTCAATTTACCTGCTGAGTAACTTATGCTACTTACAGAGAGATAGAGCCGGTTATTCGATAACCACCTTTATGATGCTTGTGATAAGAGTTGCGGTGGTTTACCTCGACGGTGGCTTACAGTGAGGTAGGTCGTTCACCTCTGGCAGCGACTTTCCAACCTGTCCTGTATAATCTTTGCAGATTGGGCTCGATTCTGCTACTAAGGATTAAGTCTACGTTAAGTTATTTAAGAAAAAAAATTAGTTCACAATTTCACAAAATAGATTACTATATAGAAAAAATCCGGCGTGATAGGTAGATAGGTAGCAACAGAACACTTTATATTATATAAACACAACCAGAAAAAAGAATACAACCATGATTTCCTAAATCTGGTCGCGGAGGTATACACACAGTCAACTGCAAACATTTACATTTTGCTGCAAAGTCCCCGTCTGTTAGCTTCCAGCTACTATAGGATAAAATCGGATATATTCGTGTAATAGAAATATCGGAACTTATATGTCGTCACGCTATCCTAGTCCACTGCTGGACATAGCCCACCCCTAAAGAGCGCCACGTTGTGCCATCATACGGGGTAGTGCCCATAATCCCCACGCTGGGCATGCGGGTTGGGGATCGCAGTTCGGTGGAATTGTACTGCAGGGGGCGCTGCTGCCCACCCCCCGGTTTGTGTCCCTTAGTCGCCTTTTACGACACCCGCGGGAAGAATATTGGGTTGGTGCTATTCTCTAGGCCGACACCACACAGCACATTAATTAATTGCAAAGAACTTAGGTATATGACACTTAATTAATTGCATAAACTTAAATAAACTTCATAAGAAAAGTTTTATCCAGAGCAGGAAGTAGTAAGTATTACACTCGTGTGTTTTCGGTGAAAACCGAAGCCTACGCTAGAGCCCGAGGAGGGAGCCGAATTGTAAAAGCTAACAGACTGTAACTGACAAGTGTAGAGTTTGCGTGCTCTCGACTCTATTGAAACATCTGGTTCGTAAGTCACTATTTTTGTGTAGGTAAACAGTTATTAAAAAAGTCAACAGTTGACTGTTTGTTGCCAGACAAGAAAACGTCACAACGCGAAATAAGAACCCAGACTGAAGTCATTTGTAGTAATAGTAAACGATTACAATTTTTTCAAATTTTTAAAAATTCGACCGATTAACATTTTTTACCACGGTTTCTTTTTTTATTAGAAAACCGTTAAAAACTGATATGTTTAAGTTGTTCTATAGCTATATAGCAATAATTGTAAGTTATATCTTTATCGATATGATTAAGGTAAAGCCAATCATAATACATATAGTTGAACACGTAGTATTATATTTTACCTTTATTATTTGTATTTTGTTAATACATCTTGATATTCACGAGTCCATAGGTGCCCGGGAGGTGAGTCTCTTAATGCATAGTTATTCTTTTCATTCACACTATCAGTAGTCTTGTAACCAATCGCATTGCAACGGTATAACCCGTGTTATTTAACTCGGTGCCTCTCGTGATTTGAGCGGATTATACCCCTGGAATGACACTGTACTGCTATTGCCTTGTAGACTACCAAATCTAGGCAAATATCAACTATTAGGGCGAGATAAATAGTCGCTTCTAAGAACGAGTCTTAGCGAAAGCACTTGCTTAAGAATCGATTTGTCTATCATAGACAGTACTTTAGCACTCTTTTAGTCGCGAAACCCGGACTAATTCTTAGCATTGGCCTAAGAACATGCTTAGCTAAGCAAACGTCTACTTTGATACTTAGCTAAGTTAGCCTGAAGTAATGCTTAGGGAAGCTTGAGCACGGACTTGGGCTAAGCAACGACTATTTATCTCGCCCTTAGACTTTTGGGCCTGGTCTGTTGAGATTGAGACATGCTTAAGGGCGGAGGGGCAGAAGCCAAGAGAACAGCTGATGGTGTTTATATACTACCATTTGCTCTAAATGTGATGGGTGCATCTGCCGGATCTTATCTCTGAATGATGGAGAGGCACTGATTTCCCCACAGTGACTTTGCCAACGTATTGCTCTGCGAACTCTAACGCCTCGCTACATTATTATTTAATTCTTTATTGTACCAGAAGAAAATTACAATCGGTGGGCTTAAGGTTGAACAGTATTTTATTGTAGCCAACTTGGAAAATTTGGGTGTATAGTCACAGATTAGATAATAGTTACTACGTAACAGATACATCACTCCCATACTAAAGCAAAAATACCTACGCTATAATAGCCTACAAAATCTTAATAATAATAACTACTGTTCACAGCGAGGAGAAATATACCATAAGTGCCCGCTCAAAGAGTCGAGATTGTGTTGCCCAGCGTGCGACTCACGTGCAAGCGCGTCATCGCACGAATGCGCTAGGGTTGTACCTATGATGATTATTACTGTAATAAAACGAATGTTGTGAAATAACCATATTTATTTAATCGTCAAAAATATGTAATATAAAATGACAAGCTTTGTTTGAGTTGTTATTAAATCAGGCCTCCCTATTATCTCAAGCCAATTGCGGCGTCTGAAAAGCGAACATTAAGGTATCAAACTTAATTTGGGTTCTATTTGTCCCTCTCTATTCCTAGACAAATATCTAAAAAGAAGGGGACAGACAAAACTGATTTTAGTTTTTGGATTGGACGTGGCGGTCAGAGTCGACCACATTATATTGGTTTGAATTCGAGAAATACGTAAATATTTGATATCCATGTTTGTTGTCTATGTTTTGTTTCTAATGTTTACTACGAAACACTAAAAAGCCAATTTAGTTGACACTAAATTAAATAAACATTAAAAACAAATACACGCACGACAAAGATAGGTATTACTAAATTAGTAATATTTTATCGATGGTAACTACCCACCTTTGTCGTGCATGTATTTGTTTTTCACGACTCCACGACTTTTAGCCACTGCTAAAATGCGAACGCGAACTATTATAAAATTGTAATTTTTGGCATTTTCCATCAAATTATTTACGACTATGATTGTTGTGCATTTTTAAAATTTTTCGGTATAGCCACAGTACAGCCGTGGAAACGTAACAGACAGAGACACTTACGTATAATAATGTTATAACGGATGTGGTTATTTAGAATCAAAATTAACAAGTCCACGAAAAAAAGTAGTTACCTTTATGTATTTATTTTACTTTGATAGTACCTACTACTTACCTTTCTTCGTCTCTCGGCAGTGAAAAAAATTATAATTCTTCATTTGTTTTTTTACTTTTACACCCATCCACTGCACAATAATTACAACATGGTTTCGGCATTTCGAGTAGTAAACGCGGGAAACGTGCGGTGCGAGCGCTCAGGCGGGCGTAGCGGCCCTTTGTCGGTTGTATCGTGGACGATACGCCGGGCGGCAGGTATATAACGCGTGACCTTGAGCGAGTGACGGACGCCTGGTATAGTGCCGGACGGTGATGTGATATTTTTTCCAATTAATTTACGTCAACATAATTTCTGTGGTGCGACTTGTATTTCTTTTATTTCTAGTTTGTCTCGGCTCTTCGATCTTATCTATGTATTTATTGTATTAAATCTATTTTCGAGTTAGCAACTATAATACAAGCCATTTAGTACTTAGTATGGGGCTCTTTGTGATATCGATCTTTGTAACATGTCCATGAATATTTATTTATTTATATCTGTCATTCCTATTGCCATAGAAACAAATATGTCTCTTATATTATTACGGGAATGACTCCCCTGATATTTCATACCTGGCTTTTCCTTTTTAAGTTGGGTTTTGCTTAAACCGATCATAAATCTTTGTTTGGCTCGCCTTAGCATAAAAACCTGGCTAAGAGTAATTCGAACTGAAAATTATAAAGCTCTCAAACCATGAATTATAAGTATTTGTTTTTTTTTACTAGTAAAATGGTTTGACCAATGTAATCCCGCAACTAAGTAAAGAATCATTAGAGGATTATTAAATTAACGATGTATTTATAAAAACATGATTCCTTTGAAACCCTCGCCAAACGCAGTTTAGAAGTCTGTAGTAGTTCTTTGGCAAATGCTACAGCGCAGTTCTCATATTATCTTAGTCTCTCTAAGATGTTTGGCATCAATGTCAGTTCAATGCGTTAGTACTAAGTTTTAGAGTAATATGTAAACTCTGTTAACTAAGTATCAAACACTTTGAATGGACGAATTTTGGAGTTTTTGTCCATTTTTTTCCAAAATCTATCTAGACTTTGAAAAATACATCTAGTTTTAAAAACATATTTAGAGGCTAAAAATTCCACCCATGCCGGGATTCGAACACGCGACCTCTGGCTATCCGTGCCAGCGCTCTTTCCAACTGAGCTAATGGGCGATTCACCGGCATCAGTGAAATTTCGAACCTCTTTACAATATTCTTTGTATTACGTACAGGCAGCGACATCTGGCTGAAGTAATTTGCGTCACTTACAGCCCCGACCTACCTACTACTTTGCAGTTAGGTTTTACATCGTAATGATATCGCTGTACCCACATCACTATATTATTTTTAATGCACTAACCCGTGCTGTGGACAATTTTAAAAACCTATTTAGAGGCTAAAAATTCCACCCATGCCGGGATTCGAACCCGCGACCTCTGGCTATCCGTGACATCTAGTTTTACTTGTAACGTTCAATACACAGTCACAGTTTCTGTGTATTTTTAAACTTTGATTATGAATCAGAATGAATTAAGTTAGAAGTTACCTACGCATCCAAGTAGTCTTTCACATAGCGTTTGACAGTTTATTCTTCAGTTCTTCAATTTTGACATAATAAAAAGAAAAAAATTTTGCCTGAATACTCTGAAGAGGACTGTTATGTCCCGCAATATATAGAAAATATAATCTATGGCAACCATACTCTTTTTAGATGACGTATTGTCCACGGAACCCTAAAAAAGATAAACACGTGTAGTGGTTCGTTATCGTGGATTTTTGAGAGGAGTGCCTCAACAAAAGAAGACAGATAGGCGATGTTGAAGAACATTATGAAATGAAATGGTTTTATTTAGTAGCGCAGAAACTGCGGCTTAATGAACGTTACAATTCAAACTAGGTGTCCAATTTCAAAATCTAGATAATTTTGGAGAAAAAGTGGACAAAAAAAAACTCCAAACTTAGTCTATTCGAAGTCCTTTATTAACAGAGTTAACGGGTAATTATTTTAAAACATAGAACTTGTGCATTGTACTGCCGTTAATTCCAGACATCAGTCATCTAAATAACCCTTTATGTAGTTGTGGCCTTTTGGCATAAAGTGTACTTTTTTAATAACAAAAAAAATACATGCATAGAACAATATCCAATGAATTTTAGTCAAGAACACATAAAATAATAATAATAATTTAAACACACAACACTAACTGAACAAACCACTCCGGAAAATATCTGAGCCAAAGGATCCCAATACGCTGGCAGCATTGCCACGCTGCACCGCCAAAAAGACCCTCTGCCCCAGATACGCACCGGAGCGGCAGTCAAGCCCACGGTCCCTCAAGCGGCGACCCAGCTCCCTAACAAAGATCTTGGTCTGAGTCCCCCGAACTCCCATTGTCTCTACCGCAGGTGAAACAAAAATTTAATGTAACAAAAGTGTACTTAACACTCATGTTTTGAACCGCGTTTCAGGCATATGGTATTTTAAATCACATAGAATCATGCGGCTTGCCTTTATCTCAAAGGGGTAGGAGACCAGGGTTTTCCGCTCGGCTTCATCATTATTCATTGGCCGTTACGCACATCGGTTTCGATAACATACTCGTAATAATTTATATTAGGTACTAAAATCGTATTACAAAAAATAATGCAATCGTGAAACCTTATCATACAGGTGGCAAATTCTGTATTAGGCTTAAGATGACTTGAGAATATTTTTTTTAATGCACAAACCCGTGCTAAGGACAATTTTAAGACCTATTTAGAGGCTAAAAATTCCACCCATGCCGGGATTCGAACCCTTGACTTCACTTGAGAAAGCATGGTCAAAGTGGAGTTTTTTCTTGATGTCTTTTTCGACACTTTCGCAGCGGCTTACATTTCACATTGACATTGAGCAAACAGAATGTAACTTCTCTATGTTGAAATAAAATGGATTTATTTTAATTAATATAAACATACTGCAATTTAAGTGAACCATGAGAACATCGTGAGGAAACCTGAGTTCAGGGGTGTTCATATATCTCAGCGCTTGAAATTGCCACTCGGTGGGCACGCGTGGTGTTTAATCCCGTAGGTACTCTCGCTTTGAGAGCAGGCTTGTACGCTACAGCGGGACGTATTATATGCACATAAAAAATTAACGGACTCCCTATAACAAAAACGTACAAAAATGAACTCCATTTGATACCAACTTTCAACAAAATAACTTTATGTAAATTTTTCTTACAGAGTAGCGCGTACTGTCTGTTAGCTTTTAGAATATACCTCGGCTACTATCGGATAGAATCGGTTATATTCGTGTAATAGAAATACCGGAACTAATATGACACTTAAATAAATAAACAGAGCAGGAAGTAGTAGTAGTATTAGCTTAGTCACACACAATCTCGCACAGCTACCAGAATCGCTCCCTAGTTGCTCATTAAGATAGTCCTTACTCGGCCCCCGCAAAATTTGCTGTATAGTCGGTTAGCTTTTAGAATATACCTCGGCTACTATCGGATAGAATCGGATGTATTCGTGTTATAGAAATATTAGAACTAATATGCGACTTAATTTCACATAACTTTTCAAAATAGTGAAGAAAAGTTTTATACAGAGCAGGAAGTAGTATTACACGCGTGTGCTTTCGGCGAAAACCGAAGCCTAGGTACTGTAGAGCCCGAGGTATATTCTAAAAGCTAACAGACTGTACGAACGTAGCTTACAGAGCCAAAAGAGCATAAGCTTGTTCTATTGACTACAAACATCGTCATGCATTACACTCGTGGAGCCTAACCTTTAGAAACGTACAGAGCGACTAGAATAGAGCTGTATGTACAGTCGCGTACACTAACATAATATGTTGATGTACTACATACCTCAAGCTAGAAGGTGTGTAAATAATATTATTATTTAATAATAATAATATTAATATTATTATGTGTAAATAATATTATTATTTACACACCTTCTAGCTTGATGTATGAGAAATTGACTATTTTGACTTTGACAAGGTACTGAAGTGCATACATGTTAGTGCTCGTGGCTGTACAGTCGGCAGCAGGTCAACATGCACATTTTTGCTGCTAGGTGGTTGCGCGGTTGTAAAAGTTTATGCAATGTCATTTTTTTAAGGAATATTTTTAATTTTGTTAATTACTATTATTATTAATTATACAAGCAGCTTTGAATGATGTAGGTATGTATAGCTATATCAGTATCACTTTCGTGCACTTGTAAAATTTTTATCAAGTCTGTTTTTGAATATGTTCACTGAACGAGCACTGCATGTCTCTGGTAGCTAGATAATGGAAGTTTTCATTGTGCAGCAAAGTGTCACAAACAATCAAACCAACAAACGAACGAACAAACAAAAAACAAAACAAACAATCTCGTAGAGGTAGGCAGAAACCAGGGTTGGTCACTTTCCACGGTCCTGACATCCCTGTTTCGCTCCACATTAATAAACAGTTTCATGCATACACGGCTTCTGTTTCGAGTACTTTTTGTTCGCTAATTCGCCTTCGCTAATTTAATACATACATACCTTACATATATATTTCTTTCGTCTATCTTTCCTCCTTCTCCTTTTATGTACAAACCAACGAACCATTCCTCTCTCGGTTCTACTCGTAGTTACGTTAGTGTACAGACGACAGCACATAATATACAGTTACAATTTTAGTTGCAAAGTCACCGGTAACGTAACTAAATAGAATGTAAGTGTGTATGTTTATGTAGATGTGCACTCCGATTCTCGACTTTGCTACCGATAAAAAAATCCTGTACGTATTTTCTTTAATATAAAAATAAATCGCTGAATGTGTTTGTAAGCGCAAATCTCGAGAGCAGCTGAACCGATTAAGCTAATTATTTTTTCTTTATACTCCTTGAAGTACGAGGATGGTTCTTACGTAGAGAAAAAAAAAATGAATGGACTGTTAGGCTGTACGAAGTTCGCTGGGTCAGCTAGTCTTCTATAATATAAAAATGAATCGCTGAATGTGTTGGTAAGCGCAAATCTCGAGAGCAGCTGAACCGATTTTGCTAATTTTTTTTTTAATTATTCCTCGAAGTACGAGCATGGTTCTTGAGGAAAAACGTAAAAAATTTCATGAATCGATGGTAGGCGGTGCGAAGTTTGCTGGGTCAGCTAGTTATGAATAAAAATACGTAATCTGCATTATAATAACTTCATATTAGAAGGATTCTAACTACAGGTACTTTTATATTTTTGTGAATGCTGTGTTCATCTGTAATTAGTAAATATGTACAACAACTAGTTTAATAAAATATTATCTGTTCTCTTTTTAGCTTTGTGAGGATGTCGCAGCAGTTGATGAGTCTGATAAATAAAATAAATTTTCTGTCGACTGTACTTAGGTACTTTAAAAGGAATTGCTGAAAGACGAGGAAAATGCCATCGTAACAACGTAACCTCTCTCAGCAAGTTCCATCGAGCGTGCCGGTTTGATGTCATGGAATTTTCCGTTATCATTTATTTCTGTCGCCTGATTGTGGAATGCCTAATTTGTAGGTCAGACGGACATTTGTTATTATTATCACGTCGCCTACGGTTGCTGATTCCGTGGAATGAAAGAGGACACTTATTTACCTCTATTTATTTCCCATAGGAATGTGTTGTTTTGTTTGTACTTATTATTTCTCATAGGAGTGTGTTGTTTTGTTGGTATTACTTAATAAAGTATTTTTAAAATAGTATTTTCCTGCCTTATGCATAAGGTTGCAGTGGGTGCACGGGGAAAAAGAAATTCCCCGTGGACCCACTGGTGGGTGAAACGGGTCGCGGCCGACCCGGAGGATTCGGCTTAGTCACTGGTACAAAAGTAATTTATGTGATAAATCCAGTGTGTTTCATTAAATTTATTTTGTTTGTTGTGTTCTAGGAGTGAATTTCAGTATATTGACATAATATGATTTTCATCACTCTTCACGCTTCCTAATATATACATACGTACATAACCTCACGTCTGTATCCCAGCGGGGTAGGCAGAGACCAGGGCCTGCCACTTATTATTGCCATTGATTATTATTTGAGTAAGAAGACTTGAGTAATTTCAATAATAAGAAGGAATGTAAGGGCCAGTTTCTGAATTGAGAATTTCGCTACATAATGTAGCGCACTACTTATTAAAACACTGGATTAGGAATACCTAATACTTTCTTTTTATTATGTTTTTATAACGAACCCTAGCCTAGCTCCGGGTCTCGACACGACTGACACCTAAACAAAACGTAACGATTTCATTTTAAATAATACAGACCCGTCGCCGGCCAGCTATTATAAAGAAGTATCGTTACAGTAAATTAATACTTAATTGTAGTGCTGTCTCTTTGATTTCAATGAGCGTGACAGTTTCTTAAGTATTTACTTAGCGAAATTCTCAATTCAGGAACCGGCCCTATATCTCAGATTTTAGAAACTTTTAATTTTCAAAATATCGGGTGTTAATGTTTGTATGTTTATTCAAAATGGCGGGGTTATACTGTCTAAACGATTTGCTATTAATTGTGAAGTTCAATTGAGAATTAAAAATACAAAGTATCGATTGAATGTTTCTTTTCCGGATTTAAGTAGATTGTTACCTATACTTAAAACGTCAATTTGTATTACGGTGCATCATGTTTACTTACCAAACACTCACGGTAATAAATAAGACTAGAAAATTTTGCGCCCATACCAAGAAATTATTACTTGCCATGTCAGAGGCCTTATGGGCGGCTTGATAACTTCTGACTGTAAGGCCCGCCACTGTCTTACAATCCTCCACCAGACCGGACTTGGCCCCCGTGGTAGTATGGCCTAACCTTCCTGCCGTGCAGGAAGAGACCCGTGCCCCAGCAGTGTGGACATACAAGGGTTGATAACGAACGAACAGTAAATTCTATAATTGGAAGAGACAAAACGATACCTAGGTATTTACTGAGTGACATTTTCAATTCATATTCCGACACAAAAAGTATATTTTCACAGAAAATTGGTTGAGTTTGGTTCACAAACTAGCATGTTAAATCTCGTTAGTCACGCTTGATTCGCAATTGTCTAGTTAAGTGACTTGCTTGCAAATGAATAGGAATCTGGTCAATACGTGATTAAAATAGTCGTCTATGTAAATGTAAAAAACTTTCCAAGACAAACGCTCAATTATGCAAAGTATTAGTTATGGAAGGAAAAACCTGAAAATATTGGAAAAATATCTTCGTCTTCTAAAAGAATTTACTATCAGTAAGAATTCCGCAAATTGTGTTCTCTTTTATAGTATTTAAATATTTTCCTGGTGCACAATATTATAATATTCAGCTGTAGTTAATACTTACTGTATAATAAATTTAATCAGCCACTAGCAATGAGTAAAAGTTTAAAATCATAAAAATATGTAAATTAGGTTATCATAGAAACTCCGATTTCTCGTACACTATAAAAATAATGTTAATCTAAAGCGTTAACGGCTGTCAGTTGGCCAAAATGCATACGAAAAAAACTAGGGATGTAAGCAGTGTAATATATTAACAATTTATTAGCAGACTGTTAGTAAACCGGGGCAAATTTGACACAGTCAATTTGACGACCGAACGGTACAGAAGTACCTAGTTTATCAAATTATCATTCTTATGATCATCAATCTACCAGTATTAAATCTGTAGCTACTGTTGCATATTGTTTAAACCAAGTCTATGGATAAAATATTTTTTTTTCTTTATTTTAGAAACAAACAGTCATTTAAATGCAATATAAAATGATATCATATGTTAAATACGAGTACATAAACCTCTAGTTTTTCATAATATAAAATGCAACCATTTTTTTTTTAAGGTAAGTTAAACATCAGTCGTAGAAGAGCTCCGAATCAAAATCAGAAATTACAAATATAAAAAACATAGAAAAAAATAAACATACACAAAATTTATTATAATTATAACACACAACACCACTGCCCATTTTTAACAGAAATAATAATAAAGTTGATCCATTAGGTAAACTTTGATCCAAATATTCTTGATTTTTCAGCTTAAATTTGCTAACCTAATTTGGCCCATAAAACATTCTATCTATGGTAAGGTAAATCCGTTATGATCCGAATGGAAACATCTGCGCGTCTCTGACCTTCAGATCTTCTTTATCGATGCTAACTTATTTATAGATAATGATATCTCTTCATGCTCATAATATTTAGAGTTTCGCCGGCAAAAAGTGGTTAGCGCTACGAGTTCTTTGTTTAACTTGCCTCCACCGACCGACTTAACAAGGAGGACGAAAAGTAAAATAAAACTCTGGACTTTTTAATACAGATAAAAAAAATCAAAAGTATTGAAACAGAACAAAAATTTTAAATAATCTGTTGTGCTTACGAAAGGTTTAAATCAAAAATGTAGAAGTAAATATGGGTTCTATAAGAAATATTAAATTGTGACCAGCCATTGCATGCTTAATCAAATCACTGAATCAAACAAATACAATTTTTTTAATGGCTTACATTTAAGAAACCATACTTGCAATTTTTTTTTTTAACTACGCAATAAAGTGTTCTTTATCTATTTATCTAGCTAACATGAGATATAATGTAAATACATCATGTAAGCGACCTTTAAATGATATCGATTTTATTATTGGTCATTTCGTTATCAAATCACTAACCAAAATCCGTGGACAAAGCGTTGAAAAGGAAAAAGTAAGTACCATCTTTTCAAAAACCACGTAATCAGCGATCTGTAAAAAAAATATTATCTCTCGTAATATAAACTTTGTTCAGGAGATCCGATCAGCACCGTATTCGGGAACGCAATGGCTCCCCGCCGCTAGCGTGCGACGGGAAGCCACTTTCAAACCCCACTCGATTTCCCTTGTCTGTTTTAAAACTACCCTCCAATATTTTTAGTATGTTTTTGCTTGTCAATCTAATGTGTACATACCCACAATTAATAATTCTTCAATGACATGGTGGCTGATGCAACTATCATTATGAATTTACAATTATTTAAAATTAGATAGGTATACTTATCATGCAAAATCATGACAATCGCTATTTTTTGCTTGTAGTGTAGATAAATCAAACTGTGCAATGGACGTTAAAACTATTACTAATCATGGTTGATTTTGCTGACGCTACCTACCCCAAAAGATAGCTCTGAATTAGTTGCGAGTTTGCGACTAGTTTACACTGGTTTTCATTGGTTACCCTATCCATGCAGAGTTAAAGCAAGTATGAACTATGATTTCAAACCCACCGCGCGCCGAATGGTCGCAATCGTGTCTTGTACTTGGCCGTTATTTTTTTTTCTGGCATTCCAAACACTTGGTGGACACATTCTGGCCAGCTGTTATTTGGGTTGCTTTTTTATGCAAAGAGGCGCCTCAGCCCACGTTCTGTCTAGACTCTTTGGATTGTTTATAACGTCACGGTGAGTTGTCTAGCATACTTTTGGCGAATTATGCGGTTTGTCCAGTTTTAAGGGTTCCTTATTCACACGCCCAAACGAGGATCAAACTTATTTTTTACTTTGTTGTTGCAATACCTGTAAAAGGTATCTATGATTCCAAGTACTCTGTTTTTAATAAAGACTTTTTGTATCACACTTAGTGGCAATAAATTATTTTATTTTATTTGGAGATAAGTGCCTAGGAGAGTTCACAGCTTATCAACCATCATAATCATTCTCAGCCTGCTGCTGTGTATAGATAAGATAAGATAGGGAAAGATAGACCTTTTGCCAAAAAAGCCATCTTTCAAGCGGAATTGCTGCCGCTGCCCTACGTGAGTAAGTAAGAGAATTGTAAAAAACCTATTTAGAGGCTAAAAATTCCACCCATGCCGGGATTCGAACCCGCGAACTCTGGCACGGATAGCCAGAGGTCGCGGGTTCGAATCCCGGCATGGGTGGAATTTTTAGCCTCTAAATAGGTCTTTTAAAATTGTCCTTAGCACGGGTTAGTGCATTAAAAATAAAAATAGTATAAGGTAAGAGAATATTTTTTTATTTTTTTTATATAGCCTATATACTGCCGAGCACAAGCTTTCTCTCAGAGAGAGAGAGAGAGAGAGAGAGAGAGAGAGGGACAATTTATCGTGCATTATGTCCGATAACAGTTACGTGGAGTGTTACTTTCCTGACGCCCTTCTTAAAACCAATTTTCTGGATCACGATGACGACCGTGGTTTTCCCAAAAAGGTACCACGCCTGAGAAATCAACTGCTCGAAATATTGAGGTTCAAATGTAGGTATTCAAAACGTCGGGATTTTCACTAAGCGTAGCGCCGCCGGTTCATACTAACGATTCGTCACGGTCCGTGCAAAACTCCGAAAGATCCTCCTCCACCGCGATCTAACAAATACTTACAAATTATTTATTGTAAATAAAATATAAAATAAAAACCTACTTCTGTACACTATAAGGCGCTAAAACGATGAAATCATTTAAACGAATATGACTTATAAATAAAATATTCGTATATATCTAGGTTTTGTAGAAGGATATCTTGGAGTCGGTGCTCAAAATGTATGCGCTGGAACTTTAAAATTTGAAATTCTCAATTTCCATCTTTGAAAGTCAACAGAACATCACCCAATTACCCTGGGACAAATTTTACGCTATATTTTAGGAAACATAATTATGCATATTACTACTAATGGATAGGCCTCATTCATTAGGCCTTATTTGCTGCTGTCCATTAAAGAGTTCTGTTCTCCAACTGATTGATTAATTAACTTTAACTTTTCAAAATAGTGAATAAAAGTTTTATACAGAGCGGGAAGTAGCTTTCGGCGAAAACCGAAGCCTACTCTAGAGCCCGAGGTATATTCTAAAAGTTAACAGACTATCAGTCCTATTGATTGAAGCTTAGATTTTGGGTCGGTTGTTAGTTTCAAATGCCAAGTTACAGTTGTCGACTGTAACATATTCGTCTCTACGTCTTCGAAGAGTGACTATACGTCTTCAAGATTCAATGCAAGACAGTCGTACATATAAAAATCGCATTATTTCGCCACGAAAATAAAGTGTTTTCATTTCGTTTAGTTTTTACGCGTTTACTCAACATTGGCTGCATGCCCGCGTCGTTTGACGTCCTTGCCTGTTTATTTGTAACGAGAAAAAAACACCTATAGCCTAGAGTTATAGTCTAGACAGCAACAAAATATGTGCTGTCTTTAGGATAACCCCGCTTCTGTAATTTGATGTAAGAAATAGTTATAATGCAAATACTTGTTAGTCCTGTATTGACCAACATAATTTGTCAAATAACGTAAGGGTTAATGTTATAAGTCCATATTTCCAACTAGGTGCTGAAACTTTTTTAAACACTGAACAAAAACGGAATTATAAGCTTCGTTGGTGCATTCAAAGACGAGAGAAAAATGTATGGGTGCTCATGCGCTTGACTTGAAGGGTTTATAGGGTTTATTTTTAGTAAGTTTGACAGCTGTCACAGGACAGACCATAGACAATGTACGTTTTTAAAAGAAAAAATGACATAACTTTGTTTATATTATTTTTGAATAATTTTAGAAAAATGGTTTTAACCTTTACTTTATTTACCTATTACTGAAATAAAGGTTTTTTTGTAAATAATAGATTCCACATTATGGAACAGGATTTAAAAATCTTTCGTCATACCAAGAATGAAAGATATCAATATCGTTCACTGTACAATAAAATAAATAAAATTCTTAATATTTATTCTTTGCCAACATACGAGTGTAAAAGTAAACTAAGTACTTGGCTCACTACTTTAGATTATCAAGCTACTGAATGTCTGCTTCAGACTTTAACGTAAATACAATAATAAGTATAACGTTCCACATCAATTGTACTTCAGATTTCACAAAGAATACACACATAGCTCACACACACTTACATACAACCATGCACGCACACCACACACACACACTCGAAACACACTCGCACACACATACATAAATACACCCTGACATGCATAGACCTCTTCGGATTATTTATTGATAATTAAGTAAGTGATTGCATTAAGAATAATGTAAATTTTATTTTCTTTTCACTACCTAAATTTTGCATGAAATTTAGTTTTATAGTTATTTCTTAGTTCTTTTTAAACTTTTGTTGAAAAGTAATATCGAACTGTATACTATCCACTCACTATTTTACGAAATTGTTTTTTTTTCTCCCACCATGGTAATCGAAAGAGCAGGACTTTCCGTAATACAGGTTGTTACCTAGTACGGGGTCTTTACCCTTTTATAAATTGTGAAATTTATAATAAATAATATTTTATTTTATTTATTTATTATTTATACCAAGAATGTAATTTAAGCATTCTGCAAGCCGTTTATGACGACCTCACAAGTCCTATTATATTATAATAGTCACTGGATCTCAGTGCAGGTGAGCGCGAATCACAAGTAGTTTGAGACGTTAGGTAATTTGTCTTACCTTTATTATTTTTGTTTAGTTTTTAGTTACTTGTAATAATTATTTGTATATGGGTCCCTTTGCCTGAAATAAATGACTATTATTATCATCATTATTATACCTACTAGTACAAGTGATTGTGTTGTGTGGAAGTTACCTCATTGTCGTGTTATTCGCCAGTCTGGAGGCTAAAGAATCGAGTGCCAACTGAGGTGCATCCCGCGTTTCCCTAGCTATTTCCGAACGCAGCTGATTCGTGGTGTCTGTCTCCTTGGTGGAACCGGCGCGAACCGGTTTGGTTGGGTCGCGCGGTGGACTAGGTAGACGCCAATTATTATTTGTCTAGAACAGTGATTCCCAAACTGGGTCCTTGGTTGTATAGTGACTGGAATCCGCGGCACCAAAGGCTCCTTTCAAAGTGATTGGTGTGGTGGCACCCGTGGAATCCTATCACGTAGCAACTGTTATATTGTGTTTAGTATTATTTGAGAAGAGATGGTCAGTTAAGTTTTTTTACTGGCTTTTTCTTTGTTAAAAATCTACCGGATCTACCGGAAGGTAGCTGACGTACAACAAACAGAATGTAAATTCTTTACGTTGAAATAAATTTCTGGAAAAGAATCAGTCTCTTTTAAAAAAAATTATTCCACTAAAACATTGCGTTTTATCCGATTTATAACAGGAATTCCTGTTTTAAACTGGCTTTAAATCAGTTTTAAGAGTATTTTAGAATAGTGGTCTTTTTATAAATAACACTTGTTTTATCCTATGTACTAATAGATAGATAGAGAACACTTTATTGTACATAAAAATGGAAATTACACAGATATTTCTTAACCTAAGAGTACAGACGGCGGCCTTATCACTAAAAGTGATCTCTTCCAGACAACCTTAATTTTACAAATGTGAAGTTTGTGAAGATGTTTTTATATTTGTTACTCAATCACGCAACAACGGCTGAACAGATTTACATGAAACTCTGCGTACTGGTCGATAAAGATCGGATTTGAGACATAAGATGCCGTTACGTGGTCAGCTAGTAAATTAAACATTTTAAAAATCTATTTAGAGGCTAAAAATTCCACCCAAGCCGGGACTCGAACCCGCGAACTCTGGCTATCCACGCCAGCGCTCTTTCCGACTGAGCTAAATGGGCGACTCACCAGCACCGGCTCAGTAGGAAAGAGCGCTGGCACGGATAGCCAGAGGTTGCGGGTTCAAATCCCGGCATGGGTAGAATTTTTAGCCTCTAAATAGGTTTTTAAAATTGTCCTTAGCACGGGTTAGTGCACTAAAAATAATAAAATTAATAATTCCACAGCTGAAAATGTTATTTTGCATGAAAGTATAGTGGCGGTACAAGTAGCTTGAGCTTGAAGAAAAATCAAATGTTGAAATGAGATATTGATATGGGGTGAATAGGGTTCCATTAAATGAATGATTTATTTATAAGTGTTCCATAGGCTTAATAAGCATTTAAGAACCGCTGGTCAAGAACAGACAAAGAGGAACTCAAGTTTCCAAAACTACGCAGTAGACTTGTCTGGAACGTTCGACCTTGCGTATGCAAACACAAAAGAGGGATAAAGATAAACGGCCTTATTTAAAAAAAAAAAACAAAATAAACATAATTCCTAAAAACACTCCAAAAACGCTCACTGAACTAGTCCGTGGTCGAGATTTTACAAGGATAAGATGTAACCACAGAAAAAAAATGATTCTATGAATACAGGGGTTGATAACGATAACAGTTTTAATAAGTGCTTTAAGTAATCGTGAGTTTAAAAATAATTGATATTGATGATCCGCCACTGTCTTACAACTCTTTACCAACCTGGACTTGGCCCCCGTGGCGGAGTATGGCCTAACCTTTGCTGGAAGAGACCCATGCTTCATCAGTGAGGACATACAAGGGTTAATATCGACTGATATCGATATTGATGGAAGTTCTAAAGCAGTTTCATGACAACATCGTTCATAGGATGTATTTACAATAAGTACTTAATTAAATAAAGGTAAAGCCAGTAAAGCCTTGTAATAATTTGGTACACTGTTCTCGTTTTATTTTCAGAGAATTTGAGATTTCCACAAAGCAACTAGAAGTAAGACTGAACTAATTGTCATAAAACTACGATATTCACCCACAAAGTAACAAGAAGGAAGACTACTACTCAATGTAGGAACATCGAATTGTCATTTATTACAAATTACGATGTGTGGTGTCGGCCTAGAGAATAGCACCAGCCCAATTCTTCCCGCGGGTGTCGTAAAAGGCGACTAAGGGACACAAACCGGGGGGTGGGCACTGGGCAGCAGCGCCCCCTGCAGTACAATTCTACCGAACTGCGATCCCCAACCCGCATGCCCAGCGTGGAGGATTATGGACATTACCCCCTATGATAGCACAACGTGGCGCTCTGTAGGGGAGGGCTATGTCCAGCAGTGGTCTAAAGACGACGACGACAACTAATTTCGATGTGCAACTTCCAGTTTTATGAAACTCGGCACTGAATGAAAGCATGCTATAGAGTTCAGTGTATCCGAACGAGACCGTACATAATTGCAGTTTCGCTGAATTATACGCCAAACCACGCTCCGCAGACCACCCGCAGACGAACCATTGACGTCACGCCAGCAATCCGTTCGGTATTACCTTACAGTTCTCTCGGAAAAGCCTATGCGATGGAATTTAGGTACTGTACCGAAGGCTGAACGACCTTTTGGAGAATACTGGCGCTTATGCTGCCTTTGATAAGAGCTAATGTCGAGTAGAGGCGTTAGCCGCTTTATTTACATGCCTACTGGGTATTGGAATACAATAGCTGTGGATATCGTCGAAAAGCAAAAATGTGTTGTTGTAAAAATTTAATAAATAAATCGGACTTTATTCATCACTCAAGATCAGATACATAATTTTTACACTATTAGATACATAATTACACTTAAAATAGACGCGTTATGGAAAGGACAGAGGCTCATCATAATTGTTGTTTTATAGACTCTGCCTGGGTTTGACGGCAGACTAATTGCACCCACAAACCAGATCATAACATTTACAGGCACATACATATTGCTTCTGGCCTCACACTAGGATACCCTGTGCCGTGGGAACCAGAAACAACGACATCACAAACATGTAAACATCTAAGACCATGGGTTGTTTTTTTTTGTCTCCAGCCGGGGCTCGAACCCGGGACTTTTGCATGGTAGTGCAGATGCGCTATCACTGCGTGCGCCACATAGGTCGTCGAAGAAAGACATAGTTTTAAAAGCTAAGGGGTTATTGTGGGGTACCCGCCATGACTACACGTTACCATACATAACTACGCGCCATGACTACGCAGCACCATACTTAACTACAAGCCATGATTATACAATAACCATACATCATTAATTACTCTCCGTGACTAGATATCACCAGCTTAATTACCAGCCATGACTACACATTAACATACTTAAAGTTAGGTCAGCCTTTTAATGTATTTACTTTCTATCTATTCTTATCTATCTATCCACATCACTACATACACATCACCATACTTAATTGTCCATCATAACTACCCAACGCCATACATAATTACCGCCATGCCATACCACCCTAGTTAACTACGCGACATGACTCCACATCACCGTACTTAATTACCCGCCATGACTACATATGACCATACGGAATTACCTCCCTACCATGCATTTCAACGTATTTGTTTTATTAATAAAATACTATGTAATAGAAATTATTTAAATTTTAGTAATTTCAATAATGTTTAGACTCTAGATAGGTTTTAAAAATGTAATAGAAATTACTTAAAAAAATATTTTATGCCAGCTTCAAAAGTGCCTCTAAAGAGACTTACTCAAATTGTAACGGTGCAAACCTCTTTATACCATTTTTATTTCTTTTTCTATCTATCATTTTCAAATATTTAAATTACGTCACACATTTTTCGATTTCCCTCATTTTTCATCATTACAACTTTAGCCTTCGCCCAGATCTGACTATATTACCTGCTTATCCCTTTTTATCCACTTTTTCTGCTTTATTATAAAATAACTATCTACAAATAAAATACCTGAAGTCGTTCCAGTTTCTATTATTTATCAAAGATCTACTACATTTCAAAATGTCCCGTCGTGGAGACTTTCCGTGCAGCACCATTCTATTTGTGACGACGACCGCCCTTAAGTTTATTTATACCCATGTCCATTTAAGATCCATCGGTGATACGGTGATAGGTTAAATATGACCATTATTGTCGGCAGGGGAGTCAGACAGAACTGATGTAAAAACGAGTACAGAAATACACAACTTACGGAGGTTGTCTGGAAGAGATCACTTTTAGTGATAAGGCCGCCGATTGTACTCTTAGGTTAAGAAATATCTGTGAAAGTTCCATTTTTATGTACAATAAAGCGTTCTCTATCTACCTACCTACCTACCTACCTACCTACCTATCTATCTATCTTAGACTGACATCAGTGACTCTACATTAGAAGTTTAGTTTTGTTTGTTTAGAGAATTTTATTGGCATCAATACATTTTTTATGTAGCTTCTATAGGTACCTACGTGTTTTCTAAGTTATGTACATTTGCGAAGTTAGGCTACGCGCGCACGGGTTACCTTTGTCACCGTGACCGTTTCGTCACTCTTATCAAGACCGTGGATATGTATGGAGGTGCGCGTATATTACGACCGACGTGACAACTGGGTGACATTTCGCGCATCTCCATACATATCTACGGTGTGACGAAACAGTCACGGTGACCAAAGTAACCCGTGCGCAATTAGCCTTATAGTAGCAATACCACTCGCTAACTGTGACTTTCATTACGCTTTGGCCTTTCTTTTGTATGGAAGTAGCAAGTAATGTTCTTCGCTTTACAGGTAGGTAGATAAGCCTTTAGCCAGAACAGACACTGTTATCGATCCTTTTATCGCATGATGTTTTGTGACTAAAGCGGTATTGTTTCGCTCGCAATTCAATTGCCCGGTCGGCCATTCAATTAGTGATTACTCTCTTCAGGCGATCCCACTTCTGATGACCGACAATTGTGCTACTAATGCTATGGAGCCGCGTGTCACCATGGCTTGGTGGGATTTTTACCTAGTTACTGGAGCATGTAAACTGTCCCCTTGGGTTGACTGGACGTTGTTGTGTCCCGGGTAAGATATGCAACAAAGCTGTGGGCCAGTTTCTGTAAATACTTAACTGTAGTGCTGTCCCTACGAATTTCAAGCAAAATCGTGACAGAATGTTACTTAAGTATTTACTTGGACAAATCTCAAATTCGAAAACCGGCCCTAAAGCAATTGAAATCACATAGAAGTTCTGAATCATTGTTTAACGGCGAGAAAAAGGCATTTTCAACCGATTTCGAGAAAGGAGGATGTTCTCAATTCGAGGCGTATTTTTCTGGTTTTGTTCACGCATAACTTAGGCGATTCTTAACCGATTTTGAGAATTCGTTTTTTTGTTAGAATAGGTAGGTATAGGTAACGTCCTTACATGTATGTATACACAGAATTTAGAAGTCATGTTCGTTTAAATTATTTCTGCGTATTTTATTTCTGCCTTAATGTTCAGAAGTGGGTTCTTTTTTAGTGCAACCGTTCAAAATACTTATTTGTATTGACGCAGGTATTAATTGACTTTGCAGACAGTTTACTGTAACAAATTTAAGTTATTCTCCTGCGCTTGAAGGCCAGTAGATTGTTTAATTAGACTCTATTAACAATTGTTAACTGTCTCAATGGCCGTCTGCTTGTCATGTGATTTAAAAAAAAACAACGTTCTATTTATAAGTTAGTACAATAGCCATCTTGTCCTGTTACGTACATATTGAATACTCGCACTTATGCTATCGGCTATAAAGGCTATCGGATTTAGTAACCATTATCGATGACTGTACCAGCAACAATACAGTCGCCAGTCATTGACCTGCCCATTGACGTTTAGTAAGCTTACAAAATCCACCAAGTTATTCCTTCGAGGCAAAACAGCTGCTATTACACTGAGATAAGATTCATAAAAAAATCTACATAGGTGCAACATATTATGGTCTGTACGTAGTTAGTTACATACACTTGAGATTTCCGCACTTAGCCTCATAGTTGGGCCATTGTACGTAGCAAGCGCTGAGGTACGTTAACCCTTCAGACACCAGGGTTTCCTCACGATGTTTTCCTTCGTTAGCGAGTGGTATCGCTACTATAACTTCACGAATGTACATAACTTAGGAAACAAAGTCATTGGTGTACGCCGGGATTGGACACCACGACCTCCCAATCGAGAAGCCGGCTTTCTACCGCTTTGCTACCACATTCGGAAATATTTGAAGTAGGTACCTATAGTGCTACAAAGTGATTTGACCCGGTGGAGCTGTCAAATTTTGTATGGAAACGTCAAGTTTACTATGAGAAAAGTGACGCTGTCACCGGCTCAGATAAGTTTGTTGCACTCAACTTACTTAGATCTTTTTGCAACATGGCCACGACAGAATATAAGCGTTGTAGGAAGGTAAAACGGTGCTCTTGCAACACGCTGAGTCAGGGCCATTTTTATTTTATTAAGGATCACCAACATCAGTAACACAAAATTACATACCTAGTCGATCGATCGATTGATATCAACGCTTGTATGTCCCCACTGTTGAGGCACGGGTCTCTTCCTGCATCGCAGGAAGGTTAGGCCATACTCCACGACTTGGGCCAAGTCCGGGTTGATGGAGGATTGTAAGATAGTGGCGAGCATTACTGTCAGAAGTTATCAAGCTGCCCATAAGGAATCTGACGTGGCTTAACGACTGCCATTACATGACAGCCGGCACCAACGGATTAACGTGCCTTGCTAAGCACAGATTTGTTGAGTAGCGTGAGTAGCAGCGGTGCCCCGCGGCGTTACCCGCGGCTTATTGATTTTCCCATGGGAATAACATATTTTCCCTCAGTAAAACGTAGCCTTTGTGTTAATCCAAGTTGTCAGCAAACTCCACACCAAATTGTATCACACACAATAGCTCCAGCCGTTTAGACGTGAAGTAACAAACATACACACTCACAAACTTTCGCCTTTATAATATTACTAGTGTGATGTGATGTTATGTGTTGTGATGTGATGTGATGGGTCGCGTCGTTTCAGCCTACGTGGGTTCGTCCCGCGGGTCGAAACGCCCACGTGCTCTTTTTGAATGGGTCCTTTCGCCCCGCGGGACGAACGTTGGGTCAAACGCCCATATACTTTTTGTAACTGGGTGATTCATCCCGCGGTGAAATAAAACAGTTCAATTTATAAAGAATGGATTCGAACAAAAATAAAAGCATTTTCTAATAGTACAGTCACGCATAAAAATGAAATAACATAGGAAAAACAAAATAATTTAAAAGGTTGTCATGGGAAAATTTAGTCATATTTTTTTTTATTTTGTTCTGTACGTAATACAGAGAATAGTGTAAAGAGGTTCGAAATTTCACTGATGCCGGTGAGTCACCCATTAGCTCAGTTGGATAGACCGCTGGCGCGGATAGCAATTTTTTTGCTGTAAAATTGTAAAAAAATTGTAAATGTATGTATGTATGTATGTATGTATGTATGTATGTATGTATGTATGTATGTATGTATGTATGTATGTATGTATGTATGTATGTATGTATGTATGTATGTATGTATGTATGTATGTATGTATGTATGTATGTATGTATGTATGTATGTATGTATGTATGTATGTATGTATGTATGTATGTATGTATGTATGTATGTATGTATGTATGTATGCATGTATGTTGTGTATTCTGTATTGTGGCGTTAAATAAACAAGTGATTTTCACGTTATCTTGATGCTACTCTCACCAACGGAAGACTCCGAGTTTAGGCGCAGTTTAATCCGAGCGTGACTGGAAAAAATCCTTTAGTCAATGATCCGCTATTCAATAGTGATTCAAGCCTTTTGTTACTCAATTGAGGAGTAGTCCAAATCCTTCGATTGTGCCGGTACTGGGTGATGGATGGTTGGTTACTCCTTTGAAATTATAACTTTACCTGTTCGGGCTTGTTTATAAAAGCGCAATTCCATAAGACACTCCGAAATTTGGAGTCTCCACCAAGCTCTCCAGCCCAGACTATTTCAGTCAGTATATTTGGATACACCGACTAAAACAGTCTGGGTGGAGATTTTACATTTAAAAGGCGTAATCACAGATTAAATAATGATTGTATCCCCCGGTTTCTCGTACACTAACAAGCTGTTAATCTACTGTTAACAGCTGTCAGTTGGCCAAAGTGCATACAAAAATAACAACGGACAACTGTTAACAGTAGATTAACAGCTTGTTAGTGTACGAGAAACCGGGGGTTAATGTTTGGTTTTTGATTCATGTTTCTAAAGTTGTCTGTAAGACTTATTACTTACCTTAAATATGAAGGAAGAAAGATTGACGAAACAAATATATATTGCGAATGTGAGGGGAAGGGCTGGTAAGGGACGTCCCAGACGGACTTACATCGGCCAAATAGGGGATGTTAGCAAAGGGAAAGATAAAAAGTGCCCGGAACTGGCGTGCGTGCATGCAACGACTTATGAACGTTGATGAAGCGAAGGTGATCTGTCAGGATCGTGGCAAGTGGCAGTCCCTGGTCTCTGCCTACCCCTCTGGGATACAGGCGTGAGGCTATGTATGTATGTAAAAATATGTTTGTACCTACTGGAAATTATAACATACTAGAAAGGTCTATTCGTTAAACGATTGTAATTAAACGTTGAGATATAGATCTCTTATAAATTGTAGCGAATAACGCACACGAAGGACTAAAAGTACGCCGTACAAAAAGTCTCTCAAGTTACCGAGGACATCAAGAGACCGGACTGGACAAAAGTTCGGTGTTTTCTTTTAAAACGCTTTTTCTTTTTCAACTTCATGTAAATTACAACACAATGTAATCTCAGAATATTTGCATACATAGCGTAGGCTTAACTCAATTTCCGGGGAACAAATGACCGCACTCCATAGGCGTCATTATCGTCTCCATAGGCCGCGACAAGTACTCGGAGGACTTTAAGTTACCATTTAAATGACTGTTTGTTTCTAAAATAAAGATAAAATAAGTAAATAAAAGCGGCCATTAATTTATAAAAACCCGATTCAACCACAGGATTCAACTAAGGCACACCTGGGAGCGTTTTATTTAATTTCAGAACAAAACTGATTACCGTTAGAGCCACGTAGTTCATGCAGTCTGGTTAGAGTATACCCACTGTTGGTTCGTGTATCTGGCCGCAGGATCGATTTTTCTACTTTTGTTAGAAAAGTAACCCATTTTAAAGTTATTTATGGCAATATAGTCGGCTACGGTAGCCCAGTGGGTAGAGCAATAGACTCAGAAGCGGGAGACCCAGGTTCGATTGCCAGTGCAGCGTGCACCAATGTTTTCCAAGTTATGTAGGTGCGACATAACTGTAGGTAGTGAAGTTATAGTAGCAATTGGTGAGGGGAAATGTCGTGAGTAAGTCAGAGGTGTTTAAATACCTCAGCGCTTGAAATTGCCAATCCGCGGTGGTCACACGTGGTAATTAAGGCCATACTCTCTCTCTGAGAGAAGGCCTGCCCTGCAGTGCGCCGTTCATAGGCTACATAAAAATGGCAATCATGGAGTCTTATCTTATCAAAGGTCAATCACGGAACAATTGGTAGCAAGAAACTGGATGTTGAAGATGATCTGGGAAGGAATAGCGTGTAGTTTTTTTCGCTACCTTTTTCAGTGTCAAATTCTTTTTCGATTCCAACCTTGGCCCGAGGCAGCGGCTAACACTGTAGTTAAGTCTACATTCAACAAAATGTAAATTCTTTGCGTTGAAATATATTTCTTTTATTTGATTAGATTATTTGAAAACCTATTTAGAGGCTAAAAATTTCACCCATGCCGGGATTAGAACCCGCAGCCTCTGGCTATCTGTGCCAGCGCTCTACCAATTGAGCCAATGGGCGACTCACCGGCATCAGTGAAATTTCGAACCTCTTTTTACACTATTCTCTGTATTACGTAGATTATTTGGTAAGCAACTATATGTAATATTCCATTATTTTATTCTATAAAACTTATAGAAGTTTCGTATCTATGTAATATTTTATTATATGTAGGTTTATTTAATTTTAAATATATTTGAGTCATATCATAGTTTTGCTGTATGCACATTAATTTTTATTTTATTTCGGAACAATTAGTATGCTGTGGTACATTTAAGTTCAACCCGAATGGAGAACTGTGCCCCAAGATACAATTTAATTTAGCTTGGGGTTCAGCGTTACTTTATACATTATGTTTTATTCTGCTCAATAAACATTTATCATTTGAGCTACGAAGACTCACTTCTCATCGAGTGACAGATTCAACCTGCGTAAGTGTCAGAAACGTAACCACAGATTATACATCTACATCTGAGGCACGTTTCTATAAATAAGACCGTTAATCTATGTCTACCGTTAATCTACTACTTGTGCTGTGTTGTTAGTACTAATCATACATAACAGTGCACTCAATTATGAATCTCGTCTCTATGACAATAACGTTGACAATAGCAAGTCATTAGCAATGCAAGGTACTTAAATGGATGGATTATTATGCAAGGTAGGTAGTTATTCTGAAACAAAAGATGCTCATTGTTCGATAGCACCACAACCAGTAGAGAAGAAAGCGCTTGAATACAAGGTATTCAAAACGTTAGTTGTACTATTATTAAATTCTTTACTGTTATTCTTTATCAATATGTTAACACTTTAGAGAGTAGGGTTTCCTCGCGATGTTTTCCTTCACGGTTAGCGAGTGGTATTGCTACTAGACCTTCACACATGTACATACAAGGCCTCAGCATCTACATCTATACTATCCTTAACAGTTTAGTCGGCATAGCCCACAAGAAAGACTAGGAAATACCTGCGGAGCCAACCAAGCCGCGGGTTACCTCACGATGTTTTCCTTCACAGTTAGCGTGTGGTATTGCGACTACAAATTCCTAAATGTACGTAACTTTGAAAGGAAACAAAGTCATTGGTACATGCCCGTACTGGGAATGGAACCTGGGTGCCTGGCTTACGAGTCCATTGTTCTACTCAATGGGCTGAATAAAACGGACATATCTAAAAAAAAATTATGAAAAGAACTTATTTTCTTAGGACAATGCCAATTGGGGATTTTACTAAAACCCTGCATACAGTAGTGTACTACGGTCCATCGTACTCTATTGAACTAGAATCTAGAGTATAAAATAATCTGTGAAATAACATAAAGTCTTGATTAATATCAAGACTCTTTACAACGGACGTATTAAGGGTAAAGGTTAGTACCCTCTGTATGTCCCCACTGCTGGGGCACGGGCCTCTTTCTGCATCGCAGGAAGGTTAGGCCATACTCCACCACGGGGGCCAAGTCAGTGTTGGTGGAGGATTGTACTCGTATGACAGTAGTGGGCCTTGCTGTCAGAAGTTATGTTTAAATACAAACCACCCATAAGGCTCTGATTACATGACAGCCATTTATTTTTTTATAAAAGGTGTTCCTCCGCACCGCAAAGGACGGGGCCACGGGGACGCTTGCGCACACTTCCGCGACCCCGTCTGCGGGCGCCCTTTCGGGCACTCCTTCGGCGGCGTCCCTACCCCGCCCGCAGGAACAGGGCGAAGGAACGCCGCATCTCTTCGTTGGAGCGCATAGGGGCCAAGTGCGTATGATCTTGGCCCCCATACGCCCCAACGCGCCGCCCCCTCCATCCCATCGCAACCCGGTCGATGAGACGGGGAGGGCGGCGCACCTCCTCGTTGAGGCGCGTGGGGGCCAAGGCATCACGGTCCCCACACGCCCCACATGCGAGGCCCGTCGCGTCGCCCACCCACGCCTCTCTGAAAGCAGAGAAGGCGGTGAGCGACCGCGCGGGCCCCCTCCGTGCCAGAAGGCACCCTCGGAACACGCAAGGGCGCCTTCCGGCCCGCCGTGATGGACGCGGAGAGTCCCCCGACCCTCCGCGTCCCGGCGGCCACTCTGGTCCGACTGGTACGAGGCGCGCGCGCTTCCGCGCAGCGGCGCCCCTCCCAGTCGGTCCTTCATTCGGTTGGTCGCCTGGGTCCCGCTCCACAAAGTGAAACAGGGCCCACGCGACCCCTCCCGCCAGATTTTTCGCCGCTGGCCAGCAAGATCCCATAAAGAGAAGTTACTGACCAGCGCCCAGGGTGCACCAGCCCTTGCCACTTACCCTTCCCACTGGTTCAAGATGAAACAGTAGGAACGGAAGCGGAAGGGCACACGGGAAGGTAATCTGGCATCGCACCCCTGATTACATGACAGCCAGCACCAACGGCTTAACGTGCCTTGCGAAGCACGGAAGCGCTCGGAAAAAATACCACTAGCGGTAGTCACGGTATGGTTGTTCGGAACACATCCGATCATAGATTTAGCTGATTATTTTGTATAGTGTTGGCAAGACTGTTTCCGTTATCCATATTTGGTACTTTGCTGTGTCTATAACACGTTAGAATAAAAGCTGTGAATATAATTCATTCCGGCCTTTTTACTTATGTTTTCCCTAATATTGTGTGAAACATAAGTTTGGTCCTTCGTAAAGAAATTAAAACCAGTGCGAACAGTTCGTCATAAGTGTATCCATATTACACAACCTTAACCTTGCTTGGACAAGCACTGCTGTCAGGAGCGAAAAAGCTTACCTATTCTACTTTCCGCTTTGTTCTGTGCTATACGGAATTCTTCGAGTGTGTAAGCCTTCGCAGGACAACCAGATTCGTGCAAAAGCCAGCTGCAGTCCTTGAAAGGACAGTGCTTTGTCATCGCGAGCATTCAGATATTTGCGGCTGGGAGGGTCTCCAGATCTACAGTGATTGAAGAAAACAATTGCGCCATCATAATCAAGCGATAAAGTCTAACATCCATTGTTCATCGTGATCGAAGTTGCTGCATTTCTTCTACGACAAGGTACATAATTACGTAACATAACCTAAAAGAAATTTTACAACTCATCAACATCAGTGTCGTCAAATACGTGTGCCGCAATACATGTCATCACGTCCGTTATGCTTAAGTTGGCACTCTGCTAATTACAACGTTATCTATCATGCGGGCACAGCGGGTATTGGAACGCACCTGACTGCAAGATTTTGACCAATCAGTGCCGCGAAGCGAGTGCGCAGAGTGACGAAGTTATCCGACAACAACCGGAAGATACCGATCGACGACACAGGATTTCACGGGAATTAACGCATCGCCTGACGCCTCGCGCCATATTGTTTTCCGCCATTGTAATTGATTTGCACAATATAATTATAGTTTTTGCAAAAATTAATGCATAATTAGAAAATTTTACGCTCAATAGTGTATAATCACAATTTAAAGCTAATTAAGCTGTTATTTAAGTTGGAGGTTACTGGTAAGGAGTGATTTGTTGCATCAAATAGGTCAAATCAAACTGTTCTTTTCTATAGCGCGATAGGTATACCTATTTTGCTTTCGTAATCTCGTTTGTTTCTGCAGCCTAGCTCAAAATGTCGCTAACTCGGTTAGTAAGTGACCGAGGTTACGTTAAGGGGTGTCTCACTCGTATGGAAACGTTCTGTGCGTCGGAAGATATAGAAAAGGCAAGCTATGAGGCTCTTTTAGCAAAACGTCAACGAATCTTCGATTCCTTTCGAGACTATGAGACCCTCAACAAGGAAATTCTATTCCTTAACGCCGCTGACCAGGAAGATTACGAGGAGTATGAACGTAAGTACTCAAATTGTTTGACGTTGTTAGATTGTGCTATAGGCAAACTAAAAAAGGAACAAAACACTTCATCTCCTGATTGCTCCAAAAATGGATTTAAAAAGTTACCACCGATCGATATTAAACCGTTCGACGGTAAAAACATAGAAGATTTTATTCCTTTTATAAACATCTTCAAAGCTGTCTTTCATTCAGACTCCAATATAAGTCCTTGTCAAAAACTTTACTACTTACGTACCTATTTACACGGCGAGGCGCTTGACATCATAAAAAATTTGCCATTGACTGATGATAACTATTTATCAGCTCTTGAGTTGTTAGAAAAACGCTATAATAACATTCCCATGATAGTAAATCACCATGTAAACAGCTTGCTTGACTTGCCGACTTTCACAAAGTGTACTGCGCAGAATCTTCGCTCTCTTGTATCTAAAGTAAATCAGCACACTGCGGCTCTTAAAAACCTAGACTTACCTGTGGGGCAGTGGGATGCAATCTTAGTAAATATTTTGTCTCGCAAGGTTGATGGCTATACAAACAGGGGGTTTCACTTGGAACGAAATGAGAAAAAATTACCAGGGTTATCAGAGTTCCTTGAATTTATAGAAAAGCGTGCTGTTGCAATGGAGAATACTGCCAGCGAGAAGCCGTCACCGGCGCCGCCGGCTCCAGCAAAACTTGTGAAGTCTGGCAAGGCCAGCTTAGTATCGGCCATGAACCAGCTGTCATGTAAGTACTGCGACCAATCACATAAGCTTTATGAGTGTGCCCAATTTAAACTGCTGACAGTTCAAGGCAGGTGTGAATTTGTAAAAAGCAGGAAATTGTGTGTCTTGTGCATGAATCAGCATCAGGGAAAATGTATGCTCCGCTTAAAATGCAATATCTGTCGCAAGAAGCATAACACGCTTATTCACACTGACGCTGAGTCAGACTCTGATACAAATGTAAGTAATGCTGCTACAAGCTCAGCTGGTGCTACTTCTGACAATGCTGTGGTGATGACTAACACTTCGCAAGAGAGAGATGTTTTGCTGCCTACTGTGGTGGTAAGGTTAATAAACAAAAATGGGAAATTTATTTATGCCCGTGCCTTGTTAGACAGCGGGAGCCAAGTGTCATTTGTTACACAAAAACTTGCTGAAAAAATTAACTGTAATATTTCCAAGGCTGATAAGACTATTACAGGCATAATAGATGGCACCAATAGTGTCACACAAAAGACTGAGTTTGATGTGTATTCCACGGTGAATGATTTTAATTTAAAAGTGACATGCTTTGTTGCTAAAAATATTACGTGCAACTTACCTCAACAGTCGTTAGATGTAACAAAACTGGACATTCCCTCATATGTCATGTTAGCTGACAAAACATTCCATCAAACGGGTGAGATAAACATGCTTTTAGGCTGCGAAATATTCTTCCAGGTGCTTCAGAGGGAGACCCTACCGCTGACACTGACTGGGCCCTACCTGGTGAATACTAAGTTCGGGTATGTTGTGGCGGGGAGTCTGCCAGTATCTGCTGGCGCAGTTTCTACGTCTAACCTATGCATAACTGTCAGAGGTAACCCATTTCATAATAAAAATAATACACACATCAGTGGCGAAAAATGTAATTATTTGCAGCAGAATAAGTCTTCCCTTGATACACAAAATCAGTCTTCTCTTTTGCTTGACAAACAGACTCAATTCACCTTCGAAGAACAAATTGATCACACCATTTCACAACTGTGGGAGTGTGAGAAAGTACCAAATATCTACAAGGAGGGCACAACCGAGCATCATCTTGCGGAAGAAAGTTTTATAAACTCTGTCAAGCTGGAAAACAAAAAGTTTTCTGTAGCTTTACCATTAAAGCTTCAGCTGGATGATGTTAATTTGGGCGACTCATTTGGTAGAGTTTTGCAAAGGTTCTATAATCTTGAAAAACGTTTTTCCAAGGATAATAAGTTGTATGAAAACTATAAAGCTTTCATGCATGATTATGTTAGTCAGGGTCACGCAAAAATATATGATATATCTAATTATGATATCAATGCAGGAAATATTTATTTCATTCCGCACCACCCGGTGTTAAACCCTAATAGTAAGACTACACCGGTCCGCGCTGTTTTTGACGCGAGTATGAAAACAACAAATAATTTATGTTTAAATGACATCATGCTTAATGGTCCCACTGTGCAAAATGATCTTTTTGACATTCTAACTTTATTCAGAACATTCCAATATGTGCTACTTTGCGATGTCAAGGCTATGTATCGTGGGATTCTGGTAGATAATGACTATCGCTGTTTACAAAACATTCTTTGGCGAGATTCCCCTACGCAACCTGTTCAATGTCTACAATTGCAAACTGTCACCTATGGTCTAAAAAGTTCTGCGTTTCTAGCCACCCGCTGCCTAATTGAACTGGCTGATAGGTATAAAGATGAGTACCCACTAGCTTCGTTTGTCTTAAAAAACACAAGTTATGTTGATGATATCCAGTGCGGTAGCAATAACTTGCTAGAGCTTGCAGAAACAAAAAGGCAACTGATAGAGCTTATGGATAAAGCTAGTTTTTCCCTACACAAATGGTGTTCGAATTGCAGTGAACTTTTAAGTGATATTCCTGAATCTATTCATCAGTTAAGCAGTAAAAGTTTTGACAAAGTAAATAATACTTACATAAAGACTCTAGGACTTTCCTATGATGTACATACTGATACTTTGAATATGAAATGTCCAGTAACTGAAAAACAAGAAAGCTTCACTAAGAGAGAAATGCTAAGTTTTATTAGTAAGTTCTTTGACCCTTTAGGCCTAGTAGGACCTGTTTTGGTTCAGGCAAAATATTTGATGCAACAAGTTTGGTTTGAAAATTTAAAATGGGATGATGTGTTACCAGAATACCTTAATACCAAAATGGTTGACTTTACTCATAATTTGATAGACATGTGTTATATTTCTGTACCGAGAAATATTAATGTACCATCGCCTGTCAAAATGGAACTGGTTGGGTATGCTGATGCCTCAAATATTGCTCATGGCTGTTGTTTGTATTTGAGAGTAGTTAGCCATGACAATCAAGTGAATGTCAATCTTTTATGTTCAAAGTCCCGTATCAATCCAAAGGACAAAATTCTCACCACACCCAGACTCGAACTAAATAGTGCTGTGTTATTGGCTATGTTAGCCAGAAAAGTATATAACACTTTGTCACTTAAATATGACAATATCAATACAGTTTTGTACTCAGATTCAAAAATAGTTTTGTCTTGGCTAAATACAGAACCAGTAAAACTCACTGTTTATATTGCCAACAGAGTGGAGAAAATTAGGCAGCTTTGTGATAATTTTCAGTGGAGTTATGTAAACACAAATGAAAACCCAGCCGACTGTCTGTCGCGTGGCGTAGAACCTCACGAACTTAAAGGGAATTCTTTGTGGTTTCATGGTCCTCAATATTTACAAAATATAAATTATGTACATTGTGCGCTAGAAAGTACAAAACCAATAGATTTTGAACTTCCTGAACTCAAAAAACCTTCACCTGCGTCCTATGTATGTAGTAAGGTAAATAATCACTTTCAAGATTTCATTGAAAAATATTCAGATGTAGAAAAAATTACTAGAATATTAACTTATATAAAACGATTTTTGTTTAATTGTAAAAAACAAAATGTAACCAAGAAAAAAGGTACTCTGTGCCCAGAAGAGTTAACTTCTGCACTAAATGAATTGATCAAACTTGAACAAAGGAAGCATTTTGAAAAGGAATTTAAATTTGCTGAGTTTAAAACAAATGAAAAATCAAATTTAAGTAATTTAAATCCGTTCGTTGATGGTTTTGGTCTCTTAAGAGTGGGTGGTAGATTGCAAAATGCAAATCTCACATTCGATCAAAAACACCCTATTATATTGCCCAAAGGTTCAACCTTGACCAAATTATTAATTATTCATGAACATATTAGACTCAAACATGCGGGACAAAAGTTAACTCTGAGTAGTCTACATGAAAGATACTGGTTGATTAATGCTAACAGAGAAGTCAAGTCAGTTTTACATAAGTGCGTGCTATGTTTCAGGTTAAAGGCAAAGAATGCGAGTCAACTTATGGGTTCTCTTCCCCTTGATAGAGTCAATATGACACGGCCATTTCAAATTGTTGGCACTGACTATGCCGGTCCCTTCAGCGTGAAGCAAACTAGAATTAGGAAACCTGTAATAACTAAAGCCTACGTCGTTATGTTTATTTGTTTTCTTACAAAAGCCATTCATATTGAATTAGCCTCCGATATGACAACCAATACCTTTTTGGGCTGCTTAAAACGGTTTATCAGTCGCAGAAATAAACCTACTAAAATATATTGTGACAATGCTAGTTACTATAGAGGCGCCAATAGCGTACTGAACGAATTGTATGAGTCACTGAATTCCACAGAGCACCAAAATGAAGTAATAAATTTCAGTAATTCAGAAAGAATTTCTTTTCATTTCATACCGTCTTACTCACCTGTTTTTGGTGGCTTGTGGGAAGCAGGGATCAAGAGTATCAAATATCACATAAAACGTGTGATAGGTAACCTTGTACTTACCTATGAGGAAATGTACACGGTTTTAGTTCAGATTGAGAGTATTTTGAACTCTCGACCACTTACCCCTATATCTAGAGACTCAGATGACATGACGTACCTCACACCCGGGCATTTCCTCACAGGTGCGCCATTGACTTCATATCCGGAATTAAACTTAACTGATATTAATATTGGAAAACTTAGCTTCTGGAAACAATGTACTAAACTACAACAAACCTTTTGGATCCAATGGCACAAGCAATACTTAACAATGCTGCAGAGCAGACCTAAATGGCATACCGCCCAGCCTAATCTGCAGGAAGGTACTATGGTACTAATTAAGTCTGATAATGTTACTCCTCTTCAGTGGCAAGTAGGTAGAATTGTAAAGGTGATACCAGGCAACGACGATTTAGTTCGCGCGCTTGATGTAAAGACTCCTAAAGGGTTTGTCATTAGGACTAGTGTAATGAAAGTTTGTCCACTCCCTATTGATTATAACTAGTTTGTATAATTACTACTTTGTTTTGGGCCGACTCTTACTTAGTGTAAGCTAAATAATTTAAACTATAAGTGAACTAAAGTTAATTAAAATTTTAAACTTAAGTTATGTGTAACCTAAATACCTAGTCTTTAATAAGAACAATATGTATACCAATTTAAGCAATAAAAAAAATTACTTACCTATGTTCAATTTGCTATTTTTGCTTTTCAATTAGGTATTTTCTTAGTGAAACCATGTTGTTACTTTTCATTTTGGTTTCAGCAGTTACTGAAAAGACATGTTATTTGTTTTCTTTTATAGGTATTAAGTTTATAAGTGAAAATAGGTCTTAACGTTTTGGCTGAGGCCCGAGCATGTTCGGAACACATCCGATCATAGATTTAGCTGATTATTTTGTATAGTGTTGGCAAGACTGTTTCCGTTATCCATATTTGGTACTTTGCTGTGTCTATAACACGTTAGAATAAAAGCTGTGAATATAATTCATTCCGGCCTTTTTACTTATGTTTTCCCTAATATTGTGTGAAACAATGGTCACCCATCCTGCACCTGACCGCGCCTGTCGTTACTCAATCCTAGTGATTGATTCCAATCGCTCGCTTCAACTAGGCCACGAGCGCTTCAGTAAAGAGTCTAATAACACCGATATTGTTTATCATTGATTCTTTTTAATGCACTAACCCGTGCTAAGGACAATTTTAAAAACCAATTTAGTGTCTAGAAATTCCACCCATGCCGGGATTCGAACCGGCGACCTCTGGCTATCCGTGGCAGCGCTCTTTTCAACTGAGCTAATAGGCGACTCACTGGCATCAGTGAAATTTCGAACCTCTTTACAACACTCTGTTATAGTACAGGCAGCGACATCTGACTGAAGTAATTTGCATCACTAGCAGCCCTGAGTACCTACTTTGCAGTTAGGTTTTACATCGAAATGACATCGTTGTACCCACATGATTATATTCTTTTTTAATGCACTAACCTACCTGCACGTTCTGCCTGTACTTAAGCCTGCGCCGAGGCAGTGACATGTAATTGCAAAATAATTGCTTTTGTTCGATCCCTTGCTGTATTGTTATTACATAAGCTTTAGTTATGCCATTCATATATAAGATATTTAGGGATGCATTCGATACATCATACACTTTAGAAACGCGATTACTTTTAGTTTCCTCGATAGAAAAAAAATCCAAAGTTATCTCTAAAAAACAATATAAACCCTTAGTACGGCGTAGATACTTAACGAAAGATAATAATACATTTGTATAGTAACAGAACAACACGTTTTCTAAAACGTATACACTTTACATTTTCAAAATTTGTATTGGTTGAAATAATAAAAAGAAAATACCAAAATTCGCGCACGTATCGACCAGTCTAGTTAGAGACGCCGCGCCTCCCCCATGTCCGCGCTTTAGTACCGCTTCGGCCGTCAGACGGGGAGCTTGTGTCGCTAGGGCTTACGCAAAAATTGGAAAACGTAACGAAGATTATTGTGTGATTCACTATGGGGAACAAAGTAAACAAGTCCAAAAAGAGAAGGGGTTGGCGAAAAAATAATGCTAAACGCTTGCATGAAAAAATCAAGTAAGTAAAACTCCTATAATTTAGTAACATTTTTCTCATACATAAGATTGTGTTTTGTTTTGTCCCGAGTTCTTCTGTTTTACGGGAAAAGTGAAGGGCATCAGACTGCGGTATAATATATTTTATATACATTTTTTTATGTAACCTGGGTTGTGTCTTGGGCTAAGACTTCCCGTGAATCAGACTTTACGGTCATGAGCCATATAATTAGAAATTTTCATTTTATTAAAATTTTTGTAGCTTGTAAATGTTTACAAATGAATGTAAATCTTTATAGAGCAAGAGCCCTACAAGCCGAGAATTTTGAAGACAAAGAGAATACTCCTGTGTCTCCGTAAGTATACTCAGTAACTACTACTACCTATTCACGTCATGATATTTCAGCAATATTTACCTACGAATGTTGGGAAAAAATCACTAAATTATATTTACAATGAATGCTTTCTATAGCTTTATTTTTTTTAATTTTTAGTGTAAATGTACCAGTTGTCAGCATTTCACTACTAAGTAAATAAATTGGAATTATCTGATGACTCAATTGGAGAAGGACAACTACAGACAGAAAGTTTTGAAGACCCAGAGAATACTGTGGCTTTGTAAGTATGTCGTATGGTACTTGGGTACCTACCTACATATTTACGATATTTCAACGAATAGGTGCGTATATTATGTAACGTTGAAGAAATATTCATCTTTTTCTATTTTTAGGGTAAATGTACCAGTTGTCGGCATTTCACTGCAAAATAAATTTCAATCATCTGATGACGCGATGAGAAATCTACAAACCGAAAATTTTGAAGACCAAGAGAGTAATGTGGCTTTGTAAGTATGATACTCAGGTAGAGTAAGGGAACATAATAAATTCTGTACGAATTACCAAATAATCTTTTTTTTTATTTACAGGGTTTTGGATGACACTAATTCCAAAATTTACCACACTCTGGAATCGTTAGTTTAAAAACCAATTATTCTTATGGAAATGGTTTCTAGTTTTGTTTGAAAAATAATTATAATTAAATCCAAATGTTATATTTTATTACAGAGTGCCAATTACACCGGAACAAAATTCTTGTCTTTCACTAGACGGAAAAATATACAATGACATGACTAACTCGCATAGAGGCAATATTGCCATGAAGTAAGTCCGATATTGATTATTATTAGTAACTCTTACTGACTGGCAATTTTCAAACATACATATTTATTTATTTATGTATATGACATGTGATTTGATACATAATAGTTTACTTTTAATGCAATGCTTTGTAGTAAGATTAAGTGCTATGCTTATATAAAATATGATATGCTTTGTGCGCTGTGGTCCAATATATATTCCCAAAATAGTAATGTTTCATACACTTGTACTCAAAATCCTTTGAAAAAGAATTATTGCTGACTTAAATCTTACATATTTTTTTATTTAAGGCTACCGTGTGATGAAATACAGAATATAGAGAGGCTCGGTGGTATACATAGGATGCAAGATAATCTCGACGTAAGTTGTAAAATTATGTATACTGAAACTAATAGATAAATAGTATAATAAGCGTCTTTGATTAAATTTTGTTTCCGTTTTAGCTTTGTACACCTCATTCACCAGCTGATTCATACCTACACAACGAAGATTATATCATAAAACCAGAAGAAAAAATGGAAGAGATCAGAATAAGTGGAAATAGAGTTGTAGATTTCATGTATTTATTTGAACAGTTGCAAGAAATTTCACATCATAATTCTCCGTTAGATTGTAACTTTAATCATTTGAAATTAGTTGGCGAAAAAAGAAAGGGATTTGTGTCAACATTTGAGTTTGTTTGCAAAATGTGCAACAGTAAATTAAGTTTACAGAATTGTAAAAAATCAAATGATAAAAAAGAACTTGATCTCAACGAAAATGCGGTAAGTGGTGTCATGTCTATAGGTGCAGGATATGCGGGTTTAGAACAAGTGTCTGCTTCACTTGAAATACCTTCTATGTCCGATCATTTGTATGCTAAGTGTCATGCAAGAGTATGTGAACTATGGGAAACGGCAAAAGAAAAATGTATGGAAGAAGCAGCAAAAGAAGAGTACGATTTAGCCGTTCGAGATGGTAATGTTACTGCAGATGGAGTACCTATGATTACCGTGGTTGCTGATGGATGTTGGTCTAAAAGATCATTCAAAAAGAATTATAACGCTTTGTCGGGTGCTGTTGTAATTATTGGTTACAGAACAAAAAAAGTCCTTTACATGGCAGTAAAAAACAAATATTGTATGATTTGTGCACGGTCAGAGAACAAAAAAAATCCAGCTCCTGATCACACGTGTTTTAAAAATTACGAAGGATCCTCAAGTGGTATGGAATCAGTTGCAATAGTCGAAGGCTTTAAAAATTCTTTACCAAATCAGGGCTTGATTTATTCGAAATTAATTGCTGATGGGGACTCCAGCACATACAAGAGCATATTAGAAGCAAAACCTTACGGAACATTGTTGGTGGAAAAAATTGAATGTACTAATCACCTATTGAGAAACTTTTGCACAAAACTTGAAGAGTTAACAAAGAACACTTGCTATCCAATTAAATATCGCAGACTTCTTGGAAAAAATATACTGCGCTTACGTAGATCAGTTAAAGGGGCTGTCAAACATATAAATTCCAAACATGCAAATTTCAACCAAAAAGTAATTGACCTAAAACAAGATCTAATAAATGCACCAAACCATGTTTTTGGAAATCACGAATTATGCAAACCTTACTTTTGCGAAAATGTCGATCAAAATGAACAAAATTTTGTTGCTGAAATGAAGTCTAGCAATATTTTTACTGCTATCATGAAAATCATGTCCAGACTAGTAAACAATGCAAAAAGCCTAATACATGATGTAAATAGTAATATCGCAGAAGTATTCAACAGCATTATAGCAAAATTCGTGGGTGGTAAACGAATTAATTATTCAAGCCGCCAGTCTTATACAGGTCGCTGTGCTGGATCAGTCGTATCATTTAATTCTAAAAAACCACAATCGTATATTTGCAAAAAGATTTTGATGCGAAGTCCTAATGCTATTGTAAAACGGTTAGAGATTAAACGTAATAAAAAACGAATTGCAGATTGTCGACGGAGACTATCTAAATCTTTTGTTGTAAAAAAGTGCACCAACAAAACCAGTGACAAATATTATGGCGACTCTTGTCAAAAGCCAGATCTGGAACAAGCTGACTTTGACTTTGCCAAATCAGAGCACATGAAGAAAATTCGTCTTTCTGATGAGGATCGCCAGTCTCTTGAAAAAAGAACAGTTCTGCAAGGAGATTCAATTGAATGGCACCAAGAGAGAAAGTTACGTCTCACTGCTTCTACCTTCGGAAAGGTATGCAAAAGAGGCCTTATAAAATGTGCGCCTCTCGTAAAAAGTCTAGTTAATGTAACGAGTGATCTGAGCTACATAAAATCTGTTCGTTATGGAAAGGAACACGAACATATTGCATTGGAACAATTGGCTGAAGTACTAAAACTCGACGAAGAAGAAAAGTTCAATGAAATACATACATGTGGATTATTCGTCGACCATGAACTGCCATTTTTGGCGGCAAGTCCAGACGGATTAGTAGGTGATAAAATTATTGAAATCAAGTGTCCATATTCTTCTAAGGACATTACAGTCGCAGATGGTATAGCACAAAAAAAAATTCGTTTCTGGAATCAAGAGAAGAATGGGAATTTGATCATAAATAAACAACATGATTGGTTCTACCAGGTGCAAGGTCAGCTCCACATTACTAAAAAAGAGATATGTTTATTTGTTGTGTGGACAGAAAAAGATTTGAAAATAGAAGCAATTAAAAGAGATGACGAATTCTGGAAGAACCGTATGGAAACAAAATTAACAACGTTTTACTTTGATTGCTTACTACCAGAAATAATCGATTCAAGGCTGGACAGAAAAATGGAAATTCGAGAGCCACAATATATTTTGGACGCCATACAGGAGAAAGAGTCGGCAAAACGGAAAAGAACTATGCAATCTGCGATTGTTATGCCAGAAGCAAAGCAGAAAAAGGTCAAAAGTTAATTTTCTTTAAGTTTAAAAAAAATAAAATGGGCTTAAAAATAGAAATAAAGAAATAATTTCATTAAGTGACTTGAAACAGGACAGTTACTAAAGAATATATTGTTTTGAAGTGTCTGTGTCCTTTTGTGTACTTTAATAGCCTATAGCTCCGACTTCAAAATATACTTTTAAATATACCGCTTCCGACCGGTCTTTTTGGAAATCCATGGAGGAGGCCTATGTCCAGCAGTGGACTTCTTGTGGCTGAATGATGATGATGATCGATTGAATATCTTTAAATTACTTTTTTATTTGTTATTTTTCTATCATTTGTTCCTCTAATATCAAGCTATTACTAATCTAAATGTTTTGTAAATGATAATATCAATTACTTAGCGTCGCAATGAATTGCATCGTTGAATCATTGTTATCTAAAAATATTATTAGCCTATATCTTAAAATTATTAAACTGATTTTGATAAAACCTGCACTGTTCATAAGTTGAAAAATATATAATCCAACCAAAAAGAATGATTATCGATATCGAGAAAATATACAGTTACAAAATATGGCACACGTGTTTAGAAGCCCACACTGACAGACATTTGTGAATATTGTGAAATTCTAAATATTGAATTGATAATCTTTTTTTTTTAGTTGATAAAAAATAAAAGGTCGATTTTTTACCACGTTTGACATCGACGTTTTTACTATATTAAGCCGTTTTGCGATGTTATATTATTGAGTCCACTTTATTGAATATCTATAAAGTTTAAAAACAATACGCTTTTTGACAGTGTAAAAAAAAGAGAATTATTTAACGAGTATTATGTAGTACAACAGTATTATGAGCCTTAAAACTGCCATAAGGCATTTTAACTAAAAAAAAAACATTATTTATTAAAAACACACGGGATAAAATTTGATAATTATCTGCAGCAATTGTATCGATAACGGCTTGGATCGGCCGATTATATAATGACGTCACAGTTAAGTAAAAATGGCGTCGGCCATTCATATCGTTCTTACATTAATCGGTTTGTATACTGCCATGTGACGTGATAATTCCTGTGCGACGCAATATTGTCTAAGATAACGTTTGGCGGGTTGTTTCAAAAGTAAATTTTCGTTTGCCTTTTTTAGAAGAAATTTTTAATGACCTTGAATGAAGAATTTTAAATGACCACTTTCTGAGTGCTTAGTGCGAGTTTTTTAACTACTCGATCGCGTTAACTTAAACTCATATTTCTATGGCATCGAGGAAGCGCCACCTAGCGACAAGTATGGAAATTAAAATTGCTGAGTGCGAGTTGTAATGGTTTACGTTGAGAAGTGAACACGTTTACCAGCCAAAACACGAATAAATGCGAGTGCGAGTTGTACTGTGACAGCTTTTTGCCAGTTCGAACGGTTAATTTACTCATACTCACTACTAAATGCTCGATTAACGCGGTAGTAAAGTTATTCGATTGGATCTGTCAAACTCGCACTAAGCACTCTGAGGACTCCAAGAACACCAATGAAAAATATGCGATAGTTTTAGTCTTTTTCTTTATTGAACCTCCTTACCCACCGACAGCAAATTTATAAGTAAAATAAAAATGTTTAAAATTTGGAAAAAAGTCTATCGTTATTCTTGAATATTTTCAATAAAGTTATCTGAAATCGTATTTGTTGTTTTATTTTGTAAATATTGGCAGTTTGATCGGGTGGCGGTGGCGGGGTTATCGGCAAACCTTCTGCGCGCGGGTTGTAATCGGCGCACTGGCCCGACCACGGCCGCTCACGCACACATACACAGACCGCATAGAATACCTAAAATTGATTAGCGCCGAAAGCTCGGTGTGCTCTTAAAACAGAGAGTGTTGTAAAGAGGTTCGAAATTTCACTGATGCCGGCGAGTCGCCCATTAGCTCAGTTGGAAAAAGCGCTGGCACGGATAGCCGTCGTTGTCGCTGCCTGTACGTAATACAGACAATATTTTAAAGAGGTTCGAAATTTCACTGATGCCGTGAGTCGCCCATTGGCTCAATTGGTAGAGCGCTGGTACGGATAGCCAGAGGTCGCGGGTTCGAATCCCGGCATGGGTGGAATTTTTAGCCTCTAGATAGGTTTTTAAAATTATCATTGATTGTCAAAGCGCTCGCTTTCGATGGCAACAGGTAACCCGAGCATTGTTAGTCACCTTTGTGTCACCGGATATGGTGATGTACCACACGCATGCGATGCACTTCTAGCCTACAGCAACACTTTATTTGATTACTAACTATCCGCGTGAATATCGGCGTGTCGTCACAGAGTCAATTAATATTCCGACCTAGAGATATTGTTCGCGCGAGAATCGATCACGCGACGTAATCATGAATCTGTGGTCACTCATTCATTACTGAGTCGTTCCGGTGCCGTCGCTCGTGCCGCTTGCTCGCTACTAATTTATCCATCCATCTGCACACACATTCGCACGGTGACATACGCGCGTGATAAGTGCTCGAATTCTCGTGAAGTGATAGACATTTGGTGACCAAGAAACTTTATCAGCTCAAAGAACAATATATTGACAATATTAGACTATAAGTGAACAGTGCAGGAGTGTTCTCCGTACGCTGGACGCATCAGCTCATCCATCACCGCTCATCATCTGCCCAACAGCTAAAGCGAGCCATCATCCACCATCACCAAGTAAGTGCATTCACTTTACCTCCCATTCCGCTCTCTCAACCAGCCCATCGTGAGGTTGACCTAGCCGACACTGGCTAACTACCAGATATTATCATAAAACATAATTGTTTAAAATAACGAAAAACAGCCAACTGCACAAAATGTTAATAATGGTAATACTTAAAGTAGGTAATTTCATGACGACCTCTGGGGCGTTGCGTTAGCGCATCTGCCTACCATGCAAGAGGTCCCGGGTTTTAACCTCGGCTGGGGACAAAAAAAACCCCAGGTCTTGGATGTTTACATGTTTGTGATGTCGTTGTTTCTGGTTCCCACGACACAGGGTATCCTAGTGTGGGGTCAGAAGCAATGTATGTGCCTGTATGTAAAATGTCGTTATTTATAAATAGAAAAAAATCATATTTTTATGACCTAACCTCGTAAGTGCCTGGCTACTCATAGCCCAGGGCATCCTAGTTTGGGAGCCAGGACGCACTCATTTACTTAAATTATGCAAATAGATAATTTTCATACCATTGAATTTTTAGGTATTTAGGTATAAAAGATCCGTTAAGCCGTTTAGGTTCCAGAGCTTAAAAAAGAAATATACAAACATACATAAACTTGTTGAAAAACATAACCCTCCTTCTGTAACAGTCGGGTAAATATTTAGATATTAATAGTTACTCTGCTATTCGAGTTGGGGAGCATTCCGTCATAATTTGAATTACGATTTAATGGTGTAATAAACAATATTTTTTACTACCACTAACGTACTCGTACCTACTGTAGCGCACTACTTATGGAAACTCTAGATTTAGCAATAATACTTTCTTTTTATTATCTTTTTATCACCAAAACCTAGCCAAGCTGAGAGTCTCAACACTACTGACACCTACATAAACAAAACGTAGCGATATTCTTCTAATAATTTAAACTATGCCAAGTGCCAGCCAACTATAAAGAAGTATCGTTACATTTTCTACGTAATTACCGGTATTGGCTCATGTAGGTTTATTTTCCTGGGGCTATAAAAAAGCAGGAAAAAAAAATGGAATGTACCCACTATAAAATCAATAATAATCATGTCATGACTTACACACTGTACAGTCCGAGTCTTTGAAATGCATAGTTGTTCAATAGAATTATATTAGTCCGATAATGGTCGTTTCATTCACAAGACTAGTGAATGAAACGACTATTATCGGACTAACAGTCGTTCTAAAAAAGCGAATAGTGGATATCGATGTCAACCCTTGTACCTATGTCCCCTCTCCCATATTCCACTATGGGGTCCGGGTTGGTGCGGCGAATCTTACTGTCAGAAGTTATCAAGCCGCCTATAAGACCTCTGACATCGCTTGACGACTGCCATTACATGACAGCCGGTACCAACGTCTTAACGTGCCTTGCGAAGTTGCGAAGCAAGTAAAGTCACGGCCACTAGCGCTTCTCACTCGTTTGGATAGGCCACGAGCGCTTGAAAATTGATTTCACAAGTCACAATGACAACGGAGCAGCATCAAGATACAAAATCGCAATTACGTAGGCACTCGCACTGTTTCAATTCTGGAAGGATGTCTCTTATAGACCACACGCTTGGACTGAAGCCAGGTTTCGTAGTCTGAACCCTACGTCATAGCTGTGCAGACGCTGGCATCCTACAAGGTGTCAAAATACTGTGTTGTGCTCGTGAACGAGTGCTGTTCGTGTGTCTGGCCGCAGCACTTATGTTTCCCCTAATTTTGTAAAATAATTCACTAATGCTTTGGCATTTAAAGTTCCTTATTGATGGCAATCATGGAATATTATCATACGTATAGGTGGCAACTGATGTATGAGGTGTATGATGGATGACTTCAGAAGAGATGGTCAGAGTGGAGTTTGTTTTCTCGCTGCCTCTTGTCCACTACACTACCGGCCGAAGGTAGCGGCTTTCACTTTCGTTTTACATTAAACTCGAGCGCTGGCTTCACGTTTGTTTGTTTACTGACCAATGACGTCACTAATTCCTGTGCGACGCCATATTGCTCAAGAGCGTTTTGGCGGTTTATTTTAATTTTTATTTGCGTTTCTTTACATAAAATACACAAACGATTTAAAAAATATCACTTTTAAATCAGCGTTGAGGGCTCACTCCCTCAGCATGAGTCAACTGCCTTTTGTGGCAATTTAGACACACCACTGGCTAAACCTATGTCTTTTTTTGTTTCGTTTATTGTATATTTCGTTCATTTCTGTTGTGCTCATATTATGGTAAATTTATCTGGTTACCTATTTTGTTTCTGTGATGTGTCTTGTTGGTATAATGTCATTCTTTGCTTTCAGAGCACTTATTAAGTACCAACGAAAAATCTATGTCAGTTTTCAGAAACCTGTGAAATAGGCTATTTCTATTTGCAAGAATGTTCTTTACACACACCCTGTATAAAGAACATCTCGCGTAAATCCCGCACGGTCAAGTATGCCTAGTAGCGGCCACCGACGATCCCATCTCTTATTGCGAGTGCCATAAAGGTTAGTTTCGAATGCTAGATTTTGATTTGGCGATAATTTCTGTACGCATTTATATGCGCGACTGGGGATAAATAAAAGTCCCCGTCTTGTGATGAAACATCAAGGTCTGGCGTCATTTCCATTTCCAGAAATAGAAGGAATATGTTTACGAAAATCGATTTTTATAGACAAAGAAAGATGTTTTTGCTTTTATTGCATACATACATACATACATACGTACGTACGTACATACATACATACATACATACATACATACATACATACATACATACATACATACATACATACATACATACATACATACATACATACATACATACATACATACATACATACATACATACATACATACATACATACATACATACATACATACATACATACATACAATACATTGGCGTTTGCATCTACGTAATGAAGTCCAGTGGTATCTTCACTGACGCTAAATGGGTTAAGGGGCCACTCGGACGCTGCAGTGCCTGGGACATTGTTTTTTAGATGGTGTAGGCTTGCCCAGCACCTATACCATCCTGAGAGCTTAGACGGAATAGCCCACAGGAAAGACTGATCAATACCTGGGATTCGCACCTCAATATGCACTCCAAAAACTGACTCACTCTTTCTGTAAAAACAGATTTTTCCATTGGTGGCGCCAGTGTTACTGCATGAAGGCGCTTAGGGGCGCAAACTAGCGCCAGCAATGGAATAAAAACATAACTTGTTTTATAATACGTTGTAAATGCTGTGTGATAATACGTTTTTTTTTTCAAAAAGTAGGCATACATCAAAAATCTTAATATCTGTGATAACTATTTTACTCAATACTCAATACTTTATTGCATTCCACAAGTTTCAAGGTTGTTACATTATAATATAACTTAACAGTTATTTGATAAGATCTTTGTGGACCCTTGTAGGGCACGCAACATTTTTAAAACATGTAGCCTAGAATGTAGTATTAAAGTACTAGATTTTTAATCCTAGGTTCTAGACTAGGTTACATTAATCCTAGGTTCTAGACTAAAAATTAGGTTCTAAAAATAGTTGCCACAGTTGTTAAGATTTCTGGCACGGATAGCCAGAGGTTGCGGGTTCGAATCCCGGCATGGGTGAAATTTTTAGCCTTTAAATAGGTTTTTAAATTTGTCCTTAGCACGGGTTGGTGTATTAAAAATAAAAATAGTATAAAGATTTCTCATGTTCACTTTTAGATAAAAACTTATTATAATTCAAGTTATGATTTTTTGATGATGCCTTCCATGCCGATTTCGGCAACGGCGTCCAATTCTGTTTTGTGTTACTGGTGCGTCCTCACATGACTAATGTAACCAATTTTTGCAGTAAACGTCCGAAGGCAGGTGCCACATGTGAGGACTCCATTTACATAATTGTACGAAAAATCGAAGGCGCTTTGTTTTTTAAATGTTCCCGTCGTAAATCAAGCTCGTGCCTTCGTTTATTTTCAAAGTCGTTAACCTTTATTTTAACTTTTCGCCTCCATTCAGAGCGACTAGCAGCTTGCAATTCCCATGTCGTAGGCTCGATCCCGCACTCTTTCATATGCCTCTTCAGCACATCTTTGTATCTCAGATACTGGCCTCCGCTTTTACGCTTGCCTTCTTCAAGTTCTGAGTAAAAGATGCGCTTGGCCTACCTTTCTTCGGGCATTCGAGATACGTGCCCACACCCTGCCTTCGCATGAGGTAGGCCTCCACTCCGCACACATTCCCACGCCTGAGAATATCTGTGTTCCTGACACGATCGGACCATTTGATGTTCAGAATGTCACGAAGACCTTTTAGGTGAAATCTGTCAAGCGCTCGTATGTGGCGGCGGTACATGCACCACGTCTCTGCCGCGTAGAGGATGTTTTTTATGATTTCGTATTCCATTGGTGGCGCTAGATATCACCCCGAACCACCTTATTGAGTTCCAATCTAAACTCTATTAGTATTCGTAGAGTTGAGATTGCAGTCGATAGATCGACCTTTACTTACAAAATAAAATAATAAACAATTATATAATAATAAAAAATAAAGGAAGAAAGATTGACGAAACAAATACCTATATATTGCGAAAGTGTGTGGAAGGGCTGGTAAGGGACGTCCCAGGCGGAAATGCATAGACCAAATAGGGGATTTATTAGAAGGGGAAGATAAAAGGTACCCGGAACCGGCGTGCGCGCATGCACGACTTATGAACGTTGATGAAGCGAAGGTGATCTGTCAGGATCGTGGCAAGCGGCAGTCCCTGGACTCTGCCTACCCCTCTGGGATACAGGCGTGAGGTTATGTATGTACTGGGCCACTCAGAAAGTTTTGCGAAAAATAGTTTTTATGTATAAGACACTTATGGCCACTTGTACCTAATTGTTTTGAAAACGTCGATTATTTAAAAGTAAAAATACTGGTGTTCGATTTTCAAATTTCCCTCCGCATTTTTTTGAGAGTCAATTCAAATTTTCTTGTCTCATTAAAAATTGGATCGAGAACATGTTCGTGCTTTGATTTCTTACGATTTCAAATGTGGCTTAAACTACTTTACACAAAGTTACAAAAAGTATGAGATGGTTAATGGGCGGTTAATTGGTTTACCTTATATAAGTGTCAGTCCATAGTCTAAAGCACGAAATAAAAAGTTTTGCACCGAAATGTGAAAGTTACGTAGATACTACGTAGATACCTGTGGCATTAAATAAAGTGGGCATTGTCAGATAACAGTACCGATAAAAGCAAGCCAAGGTTGCATATTGTAAGTAGGTAAATAAAATTGAGATAAAATAATTATACTACTTTTAGACTTGACGATCTATACACACCTCGCAAGCCTCACTTTCTTATCACAATGAATCAAAGGCAACGATAAACTGTCACGAATTAATCTTTATTTAATTCATCTGCCTTGCGTAGGTAATTCATTTACGTAGGCGGGCCATACGGCGGGCATTATGTTGATATTCGGCAAAAAAAAACAAAGTCTAAGATATAGCGAAGCGCTCGTGGCCTAGTCGAACAGAGTGACTAGAATCGATCACTTGAGTTAAGCAATGACAGGCGCGGTCAGGTGCAGGATGGGTGACCGTCCCGTGACTACCGCAAGTGGCATCTTTCCGACCGCGTCCGTGCTTCGCAAGGCACGTTAAGCCGTTGGTGCCGGCTGTCATGTAATGGCAGTCGTTAAGCCATGTCAGAGGCCTTATGGGCGTCTTGATAACTTCTGACAGTAAGGCCCGCCAGTGTCTTACAATTCTCCACCGTACGGTGGAGTATGGCCTAACCTTTCTGCGATGCAGGAGGAGACCCGTGCCCCTACAGTGGGGACATACAAGGGATTCCTACTATCAGAAGATAAATAACCTATTTAAAGTTCTCTTTAGCACGTAAGCTAAGTCGTCTATGTATGCGGTCCAATTCAGAAATATTTTATTATTACAGCCTGTTGTGAAACCCTGGACCACATTTTCGTGACATTAACCCGTGAATTGAAGCTTCTGAACTTATATCTTATATCTCCTGCGGCTCGTGCTTTCCATTAATAAGGGACCGAAGGTATCGTAAATATAATGGTTACTGGTCAGATAATTTATTGGTTAGGTATAATATAAATAAAATAAACCTCGTTTATTACCGAGCTCGTATCGCGCCTGTCTTCGGCCTTGACGTCGACTTAAAAGAATAGCCTATTACTTTGATTATTGGTGGCTTTTCTCTGGTTCACTCTGCCTTGGGAACTACCTTACCTAGAAAGTTACATAATGAGATAGTAACACAATGTGTTTTGAATTATTTTTATGCAGTAAAGTCAGTGATACCTCAGTCGGTGGTATCTCAGCGGGTAAAAAAAAATTAACTGTTTATTTCATATTAAAAAAGTACACAAAAGTTTTCTTGTTCTGGAGGCTAAAAATCTTTTGTACCTATAAGATTATAATGCTTCCAGAGGTTGCTCTATATTAAAAAATAAATTTTACAAAGTAAAAACACGGACAATGCCGAGGAACACTGTACATGCTTATTATTGGCCTTTTTGCATCTACTTAATGAGATGATTTATACAGCGTCCAGTGGTATCTTCACTCACACTAGATGGGTGAAGGGACCACTCCGACGCTGTAGTGCCTGGGACATGGTTTTGTACATGGTATAGGCTTGCCCAGCACCTATACCATCCTGACAGCTTAGTCGGCCTAGCCCACAGGAAAGACTATAGTCAATACGTGCGGAGCCAACCAAGCCGCGGGTTTCCTTACGATGTTTTCCTTCACCGTTAGCGTGTGGTATTGCGACTACAAATTCGCAAATGTACCTAACTTTGAAATTAAACAAAGTCATTGGTATATGCCCGCACTCGGGATCGAACCTGGGGCTCTCGCTTGCCAGTCCATGGTTCTACCCACTGAGCTACCACCGCTCCTATATACATGTAAGTGATTATATTAAATAATACCTATTATATTCTATGTAATATAATCGTTGGTAAATCGTTGGTTGGCAAGCGGTGGTAGCTCAGTGGGTAGAACCATAGACTGGCAAGCGAGAGCCCCAGGTTCGATCCCGAGTGCGGGCATGTACCAATGACTTTGTTTAATTTCAAAGTTACGTACATTTGCGAATTTGTAGTCGCTATACCACACGCTAACGGTGAAGGAAAACATCGTGAGGAAACCCGCGGCTTGGTTGGCTCCGCACGTATTGACTAGTCTTTCCTGTGGGCTAGGCCGACTAAGCTGTCAGGGTGGTATAGGTGCTGGGCAAGCCTACACCATCTATAAAACCATGTCCCAGGCACTACAGCGTCGGAGTGGTCCCTTCACCCATCTAGTGTGAGTGAAGATACCACTGGACGCTGTATAAATCATCTCATTAAGTAGATGCAAAAAGGCCAATATTATTATTATTATTATTAATATAATCGTTATCAACCCTTGTATGTCCCCACTGCTGGGGCACGGGTCTCTTCCTGCATCGCAGGAAGGTTAGGCCATACTCCACCACGGGGGCCAAGTCCGGGTTGGTGGAGAATTGTAAGACAGTGGCGGGCCTTACTGTCAGAAGTTATCAAGCCGCCCATAAGGCCTCTGACATGGCTTAACGACTGCCATTACATGTATGACAGCCGGCACCAACGGCTTAACGTGCCTTGCAAAGCACGGAAGCGCTCGGAAAAATGCCACTAGCGGTAGTCACGGGACGCTCACCCATCCCGCACCTGACCGCGCCGCGCCTGTTGTTGCTTAACCAAATGATTGATTCCAATCACTCGGTTCGCCTAGGCTACGAGCGTCGCGAAGCGACATACGAAGCTTATATTACATAAGCGTATGTAATATAATAATACCTATTATGTAGTAAGGTATTTTAATATTTTAAAAACCTATTTATAGGCTAGAGGTAGAACAATGGAGTCGCAAGCGAGACCCAGGTGCGATCCCCAGTGCTGGCACGGAGTTTGTTTAATTTCAAAGTTACGTACGTTTTCGAATTTGCCACACGCAAGGAAAACATCGTGAGGAAACCTGAGAGTCGGAGGTGTTCAAACACCTCAGCGCTTGAAAGAAATAAATAATAACTAAATATACAAACCGAGGGGTGGGCAGCAGCGACACCTGCAGTACAATTCCACCGAACTGCGATCCCCACCCCAACCCGCATGCCCAGCGTGGGGATTATGGGCATTACCCCCCAATGATGGCACAATCTTGCGCTCATTAGGGGAGGGCTATGTCCAGCAGTGGACTAATAAAGCCTGAAGAAGAAGAAATAAATATTCATGGACATATTTCGCAAATCTCGTTAGTCCTATACTAAGTACAACTAAATGACTTGTGTTATAGGTGCTGACTCGACGATAGATTTAAAATCGCCAATCCGCGGTGGTCGCGCCAGGTAATTAAGCCCATACTCTCTCTCTGAGAGAAGGCCTGTGCTCTGCAGTGGGACGTTAATAGGCTACGTAAAAAAAACTACTAACCCACTCCCTTATCCATACCGCAATGCTTAAAAACGAAAGTTTTTAAAATCAGTGCGTTCGACCTGTCGTGACACGTTAAGCCGTTGGTGCCGGCTGTCATGTAATGGCAGTCGTTAAGCCATGTCATAGGCCTCCCGGGCGGCTTGATAACTTCTGACAGTAAGACCCGCCACTGTCTTACAATCCTCCACCAACCCGGACTTGGCCCCCGTGGCCTAACCTTTCTGCGATGCAGGAAGAGACCCGTGCCCCAACAGTGGGGACACGCAAGGGTTGGTATCGACCTGTCGTGACCTACGGAGCCGAGACATGGACGCTCTCGAAATGGTTGGTCCACCAGTTCAAAGTCGCTCAGCAAGCTATGGAGAGAGCTATGCTCGGAGTTTCTCTGAAGGATAGGATTCATAACGAATGTATCCGACAGAGAACCAAAGTTATCGACATAACTCAGAGTGCTTAGTGCGAGTTTTTTAACTACTCGATCGCGTTAACGTAAACTCATATTTCTATGGCATCGAGGAAGCGCCACCTAGCGACAAGTATGGAAATTAAAATTGTTGAGTGCGAGTTGTAATGGTTTACGTTGAGAAGCGAACACGTTTACCAGCCAAAACACGAATACCTAAACGCGAGTGCGAGTTGTACTGTGACAGCGTTTTGCCAGTTCGAAAACGGTTAACTTACTCATACTCACTACTCAATGCTCGATTAACGCGGTAGTAAAGTTATTCGATTGGATCTGTCAAACTCGCACTAAGCACTGAGAATCAGCAAGCTGAAGTGGCAGTGGGCTGGCCATATCTCGCGAAGAACCGACAACCGTTGGAGTAAACGTGTCCTTGAGTGGAGACCGCGACTCGGCAAACGTAGTGTAGGACGCCCTCCGACTAGGTGGGATGACGATCTGCGAAAAACTGCAGGCAGATGCTGGATGCGGCTAGCTGAAGACAGGGTGCTATGGCGCTCATTAGGGAAGGCCTATGTCCAGCAGTGGACTAGTAATATAGCCTGACGACGACGACTCCCTCATCGTCCATCATAATATTAGTGCAGAAAAAAAATTTAGTACCTACTTACTGTCTGTAAAATTATAGAGTAAACCATTAAAACAATCGTATTTTAATGTATTTTATAACGTCGTATTTTATTGCTACTATAAATTCACAGATGTACATAAACTTACAAAACTGTTATTGGGTTAGAAGTACCATTAGATAAAGCCAGACTTAAAGAAGAAAAGTGTCTTCTTTAAGTCTGGCTTTATCTAAACACATCTGGTATCTTTTGAAATGCATCTACAATTCTATATAAGATTCTTATACGGTGACACTTCACGCATGCCATGACTGATAAGCGAGATTAGAAACATTGATTCAATAGACTATTTACCTACACGGTCGTTGCTCAACACGTTTCAATTATACAGTAAACTATGAATAGCTTGTATCTGCACGTGTCCAAAACACAGGGTTACGTATGTATATACCTATCTCTCAAAATTAATTGTAAGACACGTAATTGGGAGTTTTTTTTTATAAAACAACGTCCCACAACTTGTACTTGCAATATTGTTGTCAATCTAATATAAAACAAATAAAAAAAAGTACCTAAAAGTAAAGATTTTTATGTCCACTAACAATACATTTATTGAAAGAATAAGGTTAACATACCTACACATTTTTACAAACTAATCTCAGCCAGGTAAACAATAATTTACTTATAGTGTTATTGGCACTTTTTTATAATTTACCTATATAAAAACCCATTATATTTTGCACCCATGAAGTCAATAAGACGCTATTCATTTCCTCTGAGGAGTGTTTCGAAATATCGTGTTTTTATAAATAAGATCGATAGTCTGCAGCAGAGACAGAAGGTTTAAGATAAGATTACAATATTCTTTATTGTACACCGAAAAAGTAGATACAGAAACAGTAGTTACTAATGAACTTTACTATTTTCTTTCCGTTTTTTTTATGTACAATCTCTGTCTTTCTATTTACAATGCGTTTGTTTAAGGCAATCGTGTATATAAAAATAACCGCTTTATTTTACAGATAGGTATCTGTAATAAGTACCTATCGAAAATATTTGTATGCTATAGCAAAACCGTACAAAAAGTTGTACTTATTAACTAGACTCTGGATGGCTTGATGTTTTGTCCGAAGCGTCCGATCTGGGCCTTAATTCTGTTAGAGCATTACACTACAATGATATAGAAAGCTGTCCTGTGTGGTGTCGGCTCAGAGAATAGCACCAACCCAAATTCTTCCCGCGTGTGTCGTAAAAGGCGATTAACGACATCACAAACATGTAACCATCCACGACCACGATTCTGTCTATCATTTTTAAAATAAAAAATTGCACAACCCATTTTTGAGATTTCGTTAATTTTTTTAGCAATACTAAGTACTTCACATTTCGACTAGACCAGACCATGTAAATCGTCTGCTTATCCGTCAGTTTATCTGCTTATCCTGGTTTTTACCAAGTTTTCTGTTTATATTATAAACTAGCTGACCCAGCGAACTTCGTACCGCCTAACAGTGGAATCTTTATTATTATTTTTTTCTCTTCGTAAGAACCATCCTCGTACTTCAAGGAATATTCTAAAAAAGAATTAGCGATATCGGTTCAGCTGCTCTCGAGATTTGCGCTTACCAACACATTCAGCGATTCATTTTTATATTATAGACTAGCTGACCCAGCGAACTTCGTACCGCTTAACAGTCGATTCTTTATTTTTTAAATTTTTCTCTCTGTAAGAGCCATCCTCGTATGTGCTTCAAGGAATATTCTAAAAAAAGATTTAGCGAAATCGGTTCAGCTGCTCTCGAGATTTGCGCTTACCAACGCATTCAGCGATTCATTTTTATATTATAGATAGATAGGTAAAACAAATAAAGCACATTATAATTTTATTAAAACACACAGTTGAAGTCGTTCCAGTTTTATTATTTGTAAAACGCTTTACAACATCACAACTTTACGCTTCCGCAATTAAACGAATAGATTCATTGACGTGTCATTTTACCTAGACGACTGTGCCTTTCTTGAAGCATCCACATTTTGAAGTAAACAAGCCGAACTGGTGACAGCCGATGGGCACCAGATCGACTCGGTTAAACCTGACGCTTTAGCATTTTCTCCTTGACATGTTTACGAGCTATTGCGTATCCACGTTTAACCAGTGTAATTTAGCCTATTACAGGCATCCTGTGGGTAATATAATTTTTAATACAGTTGCTCAAAAAGTGGCGTATTACAGGGACGTATAGCGTGCGGGAAGTGGGCTATTACACACTCGTGCTTTTTTTTACCTTTCCCGCACTCGTCGTGTGTTTTCTTTACCAACTGTCAAAATAATGTCTAGTAAAAAGAAAAAGTAACCATGAAGTTTTTACTAAAAAAAATCATAGAAGTTTTTATGAGCTATACTAATTTGTTTCAATATCAGATTTAATGATTTGATTGAAAGAGTTAAGTTAGGTTTCATGTCATTTCATCTCATTAAATTTCATTTTCATTTCATATCAATAAAAAAAATCTACTGAAGACTTGGCTGTATGGGCATAGTTCCCATTGCCTACTAGAATGGGTAAAGAAAAAAAATCTCTACTTGTATTTTTTTACGGTTGGCGCCATTTTCCAAATAATTTTTCTTTATTAAATTGCTTATTTTTTTCGCAACTGTATTAAAAATAGTCGTTCATCATTACACATGGGGAACCGTCATTGCAACTTGTTCCGACTGTCAACCCTCGCCTTCGGCTGCGCCTCGGCTCGGCTCGGGTCGACATTTGTCGGAACTCTTTGCAATGACAGCCTTACCGCGCTTGTAATGAAATATTGTAGGTACCCATAACGATTACGGTGGATACGTGAAAAGCTATGTCTCTCTTGCTCTCAGTTCGTTAACAATTTGAGAGTTTCCCTTAGGCCGGCCAGACAGAAGTGAAAACAAGTGATGATCACATAAGTGTGCTCATGTGTGGCACGGACATTTGTGTCCGTGTCACACATGAGCACATTTGGCACGGACATTTCAGTTGTCACATAAAATGTCCGTGCCACACATTCCCACTTATGTGATCACTTATTTGAACGTCTGTCGTGCATAAAGGAAACTCAAATTGTTAACGATTGTTTACCACGCAATTGATACCATTTACCTACACTCGAAAGAAAAAAAAGGGGAATTTGCATCAAACTTAGACTGGAGGGGCATTCTTTAATACCATAGAAAAAATAGAAAAAAAATCAATTGTGGTCTAAAAATGCGAATAGTGGATATCGATGTCAACCCTTGTATGTCCCCTCTGCCATAGGTACCAAACCCGGACTTGGCCCACCATGGGGGCCAAGTCCGGGTTTGTGTGGCGGATCTTACTGTCAGAAGTTATCAAGCCGCCTATAAGACCTCTGACATGGCTTAACGACTGCCATTACATGACGGCCGGCACCAACGGCTTAACGTGCCTTCGAAGCACGGAACTTTAAATGACAAAAACTTTAAATCAGAAAGCATTTCCTCTATCTACAAAAGTAGGTTCATTTGGCAAAATATAGGCAGTAGGTAGAGGTCAAGGGAGGAGAGGTATTTCGCTAGGATTAGCATATTAACGACAAGAGTTAACGAAGTGCGAATGACTGGTCATTATGTTGTCAACTTTGTACCATAGCAACAATTATATATACAGTCGACAGCAAATAGACCTTTAAATTTTTGTTGTAGTCGTCCTCAACGTAGCTGATAACAGTGACCGTATGTACCTATGTAAAGATTTAGTATGTGCTGTCGACATTTTGTTTATTGTTGTTTAGCACGTTTAATTAAAGAAAGGGCCTGAATAATTGTTTACCTCTTCTCGCTTACACAATAACGATGGCAATCCACCCTCAGATTTTGTTTTCATTCAACCTCAGCCACTTTATGTACAGTCTATTCGTCCTTACTTGTCCAATTTAGTAAATAATATTCTAACCTCAAAATTGTCATTTTATGCTTAAACTAGATATTTTCTTGCAAGTTCGTGCACTTTGTTTATAAACATAGCAGCGTGTTATCCAAAATGTTGTCCCCGGTTACTTCATTTATGGGAATATGGCAGTTTTCGACTAAAAGTCATACTTTGTCGGTAGAATCTTGTTTACTAAATTGGACAAGTAAGGATGAATAGACTATAAAGCAGATATTGTTCTGAATATACAACCTATCCACAGAACAATATTACTATGATCACTACCTGTGTTCTGTGAAAATGTCAGTGATAAACTGTGAAAAGGGTTGCTATAATTTAAATAACTCTTATCCCACGTTTTTTTTATTAAGATACTAATATAATATCGTGGGCAGGGGTTTAATTTTTTTAGTACACTGTATTGTGTCTTTGTATTTTTGTAGTAGGTACCACTATTAGTATTACACAGTTTGGTAGTACAATAGATCAAATAGTACAATTTTTTTTGTTTATTGTACTTATTTATGTACAATAAAGTGTTCTCTATCTATCTATTGTTAGTATACCATTGAAGACCAATTTTTCAAATAATGATTTTCGAACTTTCTTTTGTTTCAGATCGATCCCTCGTTTACAGCGTCGTTGTAATGTTGCTAAAAATAAAACTTTAATTCTTCATGTCAACGCGAGCACCGAAGTTCAGGAGGAGAACGCATAAGTACGAAAGTGCATTTTTCGAAAGTTTGCTATCGAGGACTAGCCCGTCCTTGATGTACTCGACAAACGACAAGCCTTGCTCCCTAACGCTTTGCATTACGAAAAGGCCCTGCCGCTACTCAGCAAGAGACCCAAGATTAAGACACTGGTCCAGAGAGTTCAGTTCATCTACATAGATTGTTATAGCAAGGGTTAAAAAGCCCACACTAGTAGATAACCCCGAGAAACTACTCGGAGTCGAACCACTAAGTTAGTACTTAGAAAAAGTATAAAGAACTGGTCTACGCGAAAATCCGATGGACGCGCAACGACCCTATACCAATGGCATACCGGGTATTGATAAACCGATCAAGTATGAGCAGAATGTGCCGTCTGAAGAGGAGAAGACTTCGTCACCGCTTCTAGCTAAGATCGAGAATAATAGCAGAACGGCGGATACGGGAAATAAGTCACCAAAAAATGATTTGAATTATAGCAAGAAGGGCGTAGAGACGCCGAGAAGTGATCTCAATATAATAAATTCTATAAAAACGGATACCGGAATTAGAGACACAAAAGAAAAGAACAACCTGTCTGTGGTATATAATAAAGATCAAGATGAAGATGCAGTGTCAACTAACGAGGGTGTCAAATTCTTGGGGCTGGGTGATGATGATAGTATTTGCTCCAGCAGCACTGAGCCTGAACCAGAGCCTCAAATCCCTGATGGTGGTTGGGGTTGGGTAGTCGTGGCTGCTTCTTTCCTAATCGCCACAGTTGCGGACGGATTGGCCTTCTCCTATGGATTGGTAAATGATAAACTGGTCATTTACTTCGAAGCAACTGCGGCCCAGACCTCTCTGATTGGAAGTTTATTTATCTCCGTCCCATTGATTGCTGGACCGATTATGAGTGCTTTAGTTGATCGTTATGGATGCAGAAAGATGACGATCCTTGGTGGCATTGCATCAACTGTCGGATTTGTTGCAGCCTCGTATAGTAACTCCATTGAAATTTTATACATTACGTATGGTTTGATGGCTGGATTGGGTATGGGTCTTTTATATGTGACTGCTGTCGTGTGCATAGCGTACTGGTTTGACAAACGCCGTAACTTAGCTGTCGGCTTGGGATCATGTGGTGTCGGTTTTGGCACTTTCTTCTATTCGCCCTTAACTACATATTTGCTTGAAGAGTTTGGATGGAGAGGAACTCTGTTGCTGTTATCTGGTACTGTACTTAATGTGTGCGTATGTGGAGCTGTTATGAGAGACCCTGAATGGTTGATTCTTGAGCAAAAAAAGAACAGAAAACTGAACAAGTCTAAGAGAGCATCAAGTTCGGTCTCAATATCGGCAAAGTCCGCCAAATCAGGAGGCGGTGAATCTGTCTTCCCTGGAGTAGAAGAACTTAAGCATTTAATGAAGAGCGGTGAGACTCCAGAGTACATTCTCACGACTTTGGTTGCGTCGATTGCTGAAGCGGAAAACCTAGATGCTACAACAAAAATTAATGCAGATATGTCACAACATAAAGTCAGCTCTGTTATCAATCTGCCGACTTTCTTGAAACAGAGTGAAAAGGTAATTTATCTACAGTGCACATAATTAGTTAGTTACATTTTAGCCTTAAAAAATCGGGAGTTATTTACAAACATGTTTCTTTTTTAGGTCCCAGTCGAAGTTTTGAACCAACTCAAGGCTAACAAACAGTTATACAACATAATTTTGGAAAACTACCCTTCGCTTCTAGCTTTGAGAAGCAATTCTGAACAAAACCTGCCCGTGGAACCAGTAGCTGAAGTTTCCAAGCAAAAACCCGTGACCATGTCTATGAAACTGAAACTAAGTAAGAAAAAAAAGAAGGAATTTGAGACGAAATTGGATATCGTGAAAGAAAAGCTGCTCCAACCTATCCCAGAGAATAAGCCAGCAATAACTCAAAGAACTCCTAGACAGGACTGGTTCTCAAGGAACGTGGCTGCGGACGGGCATTATCTGAGAGATTTACGTGTGCATCGTAACTCTATCATGCACCGAGGTGCTATGATGAACATCGCCAAGTATAAGCTTCGAGCATCGTCATGTCCTGATATCTACAGAAACTCTATGTGGTCTTTTGATGACGACGAAGAAAGGGTAAGTTAGTTTTCTAAAGACGATTTTTGAATGTTAACTGTTACAATGTTAAATAGGTTTTTAATACGAATATACGCGTAGAATTAAAAACTCCTCTTTTTGAAGTCGGTTAAAGATAAATACTTAATGGTGGAGTACTCTTGTGCTTACCTTACGTCTACTAATTAGAAAGCTTTAATTTCTTATACGCAAATACCTACAAAAAATGTTAATCAGAAGGAGATAATAAAATAATAATGATTATCAAACTTAACCGATCCAAATTATTATTCATCTCCAATTATTTTCTTTCCAGACCTGGGGCAAAAAATTCCTTGACATGATCAATACGACCTTTGATTTCAATATGTTTACCGAGTTCCATTTCCTTATGATGAATTTGTCGACACTTGTGCTCTTCATTTGGTTCATCGTCCCTTATTTCTACATCTCCAACTTCATGACCATGAATGGATATTCTGAGACCCAAGGCGCTGTTATGTTGAGTATCTTCGGCGTGGCTACGATTATTGGCATCGTAAGTATCATATATTTAATAAATAAAATATTTACATTTCACACAACTCGTCTTCCTGTTTGATCAAAATATTATTACTTCTTCTCTCGAGAGACGAGGCTTATTCAACTTGAATCCGATGTTTTATTTCCCTGTGAATATTTTTATTTAATCTTACTTAAATAAAATAGTTCTATAATAAGTGTCGTCATTCGTCGCCGGAAAAAGTCGACGACATTGGCGAAAGAGTCTCGAGACAAAATGGAAATGAGACACCTCGCGAAGCGGGAAGACGGCAGGAGGATCAGGGTAATTACATAGTGGCGGGTGACAACAGGAAGACGGTCGGGCAGACCAGCGGCCTGATGGTCGAACGATGTCGTTGAGTCGGCGGAGGGTTCGTGAATGCGGTTGGCAAGAGACTGTCGGAGTTGGCACTTGGGGGAAAAGGCCTACACCCAGCAGCTGGAAGCGGTGGGCTGATAATGATGATGAAATATAAATGTGCCTTGAATTTTAAATACACTTTATTTCGAACTGTAATGTAAAAAAACTTTTTTCTTATTTTTAGGTGTCACTGGGCTGGGCCGGCGACCAACCGTGGGTTCACATTATGAAAACCTATGCCGTCTGTCTGGTCATTTGCGGAGTAGCCATTATCATGTTCCCAGTGATAATTGAAACAACTGACGCTGAAGCACCTGCAAGCTTTTATCTTCTGGCAGCCAACTCTCTAATATTTGGCTTGACTTTCTCAAGTTCTTATTCCTACACGCCAAGTATACTGGTGGAGTTGGTGGGGCTTGATAAGTTCGCTATGGCTTATGGATTGGTGTTGCTGAGTCAGGGACTTGGGCATCTAATTGGTCCGCCTATTGCTGGTACGTAACAAAAAATGTATTCATAGTAGGATAAAAATTTAACACATATACCAAGCAGTTATTCCGTATTTTTATGATGTAATTAGGAATTTATTAATGGAAGTTGTATTTATTTTGTACTGATTTGCCTTTATCACATTATTTTATCACAATATATTGCTCCAGCCCATCCAAAGTCTGTACTCTTAGGTTAAGAAATATCTACAATTTCCGTACTAATATCCTTAATATCTGTAATATTTAATTTCCTTTTTTATGTACAATAAAGTGTTCTCTATCGATCTATCTATAGGTCCGTATGTCTTCCTGTATGTAATATTAGCAACCTATACATAGACGGCCGTCCCTCCGTCTAAAAGGTTGAGCTTTACGGAGAGAATGGACCTATGCTGTTTATCGCAGATATTCAATCTGAAATTCAATTTGCTTCACGATAATGTCCTTCAACGCCAGGGAATGGTGTTGTTACCCAAAATGTCAATGGCACATGTCATGAACAGCTCAACTCATAATTTTTAAACATGCGTGCATTTACTCAATTACAGTCTACTTATTTATTCTTACTTGTCCAATTTAGTAAACAAGATTCTACCCGTAAACTGTAACTTTTTAGTCCAAAACTGCCATATTTCCGTAAATGAAGTAACTTGGAACACTCTTTTAGATAACACGCTGCCAATTTTATAAACATAGTTCATACTAGTTCATGAATTTTCGATAAAATGTCTAGTTTAGGCATCTAATCTCAATTTTAAGGTAAGAATCTTGTTTACTAAATTGGCCAAGTAAGAATAAATAGACTGTACGTTATAGGTGACTTTCCAAGTTACATGGTGACGTTGACGTACTATTACAAACTAGATGCATCGATCTTACGAATGAGAAGCCACAAGGTCTGCAATGTTTTTGCCCTACCGTTTTCACATTAATATTATAATAAGTTATTATAATATTAATAACATACAATTTAATTCTCAGGTGCACTCAAGGACAACACCGGCTCCTGGGATGCGGCGTTCTACGTGGCCGGCATTTGGGTCATTGTGTCCGGTTTGTTGATTGTCGTCATACCGTACACTAAGAACTTCAGGATTATCGGTGACGCCCCACTTTGTAAGGACGTCCAATCCGAACCGGAGCCAGGCGTTAGGATTATTGTAGCTCATTAAACAAAGATTCATATGGAAAGTTAACTATTACGTGATTCATGAAATTTTCAGGTTTATTGGAATATTATTACAACAATATTATTTATTGAAATTGTCAGGTCAATAGTTATATTGGATTTTTCTTGAAAATATTGATTATATTTTATTAAGATTTGACAACTATCGGCTATTGGAAACAGCCTTAATAGGAAAAAAATTATACGTGTTTGAACTGTAACTCTTTGACTTTTGTGTGATAGATTAGACTAATCAATCTTTTTACATACGAATTTATTGATTTTTTATATTATAAATAAAAAGGCAGGTACGTTGCTTCGTGTATGATCCTAAATACCTAGTTTAGTACCTATTATTGACTAGAGGTATTTAATTACAATTTACGTATTTAGTATCGATATTTTTATTTCAGACATTACGTGTAGGTAGAATTTAATTAATTTATTTACTGCAAACTCTCTGTGGTGGTATGTTAATTATTAACATTAATTTATTTACGTAAGCTAATAGTAATAAGTAACAGTCTATAAAAATTAAATGAGTTTAGCAACTACAAACAAAAAAATAGTTTGAAAATAAAATGATGAATTTGTATGTTTGCTCTTTCTTGATTCAATTGATTTTATATAACTTGCCATTTACACACCGATTAATTATTATTTAAGTATCTAGGTTTTATTAACCTGCTATTATTTTTGTAGAAAAAAAGTATTTTAGTTTATAGAACTTTGATCTACTTACTGTATTCAGATACAATAACGAAATTGAAACTTTGAAACTTGTTTATGAGTTTGGCTTTATTTTACTACGTATAAAAATTAAATGTTTGACATTTCAAAATTTCCTTTCTTTAATTTTTATAATCCCTGGTACCTGTATAATGCAATAAGTATTTATTTATTTCTTTATATTTTACTTAATTTTTTGATGAAGTTTTAAAATGAAACAACCATCAAAATCTTTTGAATTTACGTTTCTAGTTATGGCCAAAAACACAGATAAAATATTGCACTAATGACTACGAGTATTCAATCTATGTGCTGTGTATCTACTTCCAAGATTATTGTTATTCATAGCAAAAACAGATTATGGTAATACTAAACATAGTTTCGGGAAAAGCTGGGGTTATTTCTTCGGGTATTATGATCTATTTCTATGGTTCAATTAAGATAAGATAAGATAATAGTTTATTTTTCTGTCCACAAATTACATTCGTATACAAAAATAACATTGGATAAATGATACAATACAGCAGAATGTCCTATTTGTGGAAAGACTGGAGCCTAAACTAGATCAAAAGATCTGTATCTTAGGTTTCCAGGCCTCCCGGTCTACAAAAGAACGGTATCATATTCGACGCGTCATCAGCATAAGGTATACAATATTAAACGTTTGTATCAAAAATTACAGTTGTTTGTAAAACCTATATAAAAAAAAGTAAGATGTATGTATGTAAGTGTGTGTGTGTATGTGTGAGTCTGCTCAGCCCTACGACCGGAGTTTTGGGTTCGGGTTTCAGGCACTGAGCAGAAGTTGTGTGAGAGGTGTGATGAGTGTATATTTGTGAATGATGGCAGTGATGTGTGTGGTAAGTAGGTACTAGGAAGCACAACGAAGGGTGAGAAGTAGAATGAGCTGGTATTAGACATCAATTTCAATAAGGTTTTCGGTTTGATCATAAGAAAGACTGTTTAAGTATGCTGTTAATTTCTGTTTCAGTTCATATTTGTTAAGATCAAATATATTTGGGGTCTTGTTTAGTGTGTTGTACATTCTACCTGCACGAAAACAGTAAAATCGTTGTGCAAAAGACGTTTTCACTGGCTTACTTTCACAAACAGTGTAAAATCTTCTGACATTGCTATTTTTCACACGATTTTGATTGTTAGTCAGAGAGTGTTTATGAATTACAGTACCCAGAATGTAAAGTTGTCTGACCGTTAAGACCTTGGTTTCAGCGTATAAACTCGCTGTTCGATAAAGTCTATAGGTTTTAAATATATAACCATAAGGAACATTCTCTGAGCCCTTTCGTTTCATTAGAGAGGTTTTTGAGCTCCACCCCAGTTCCTAATACCTTATGTAAGAATAGATTGACCTAGTGATAAATAGACCATTTTTATCACATCTACGTCAGCAACATGTCGAAGATGTTTAAAGAGGTAGGACAACTTTCTTATTTTTTGGGACAACGAGTGAATGTGTTCTTTAAAGGAGAGATTTTTGTCAATAATTATACCTAAATATTTAATGTTAACCGTTTCACCAATATACGGACATTGACAAGGAAATCCTAGATTAAAACTACATTTGTGAGCTCTAGGGGGGTTTAGAAGTGACGTATTTGCATTGTTTTTTATTGTGTAAATGATATATTTTGTTTTATCCTCGTTTAACGTGAGAGAGTTTAGAGCAAGCCAATGACACACGTTAGTGAATCCCGTTTTCGACACCTCGTGAAGTTTTTCTTGGCTATGAGCATGAAAAGTTAAGGCAGTATCATCACCATAAGCAGTTATTTTGCAATTTTTTAAATTCTTCTTCTTCTTCTTTTCGTGTCAGCGATTCGACCAATTTTTTTTATTCCTGCCCAATAGTTGGCTACTGCAATTGCAGCAGCGATGGCCTCTGTTAGGTCCTCCAGAGTGCAGGTGTGAGGGCACAATGGACACTGGAGCAGGTGCACCATGGATTGCGATGAGGCTCCACAATCACATATCTCCTCCGTTGGTGCAATATAACCCCACCTGCTTAGGTTTTTTCTGCAGTGACCTACTTGGGTTCGGAGTCGGTTGAGTGACTGCCACGTAGGCCATTGCAGATCGGAACCCGTTGGGAGCCTCTCTTGGGGGTTTACAAAGCCTGTGGGTACGGGATGTTTTAATTTCCACCACACCACCCTTTCCTCAGCTGGGCATTTTTCTAAGGCCTGTGTGCTGCGGAGAAAACTTTTCCGACTTTTTAGCCCAGCTGGCGGCAGGTCGTACTCATAAAGAGGATGTCGTTAATCGAATTGTTGCTTTGTTTTCTCGATGCTGGAAGCCACATCTCTTCTAACTTCGGGCGGAGCAATGCCAGCCAGCGGATAAAGCAAGCTAAGAGGTGTTGGCTTGAGACATCCTGTTATAATGCGGCATGTATTGTTCAAGGCTGTGTCGACGTGTTTTGCGTGAACGGATCGGTGCCACACTGGGCACGCAAATTCACCGACCGAAAAACATAAGGCGGTGCCTGTTGTCCGGAGCACATGTGGCGCAGCCCCCCATTTCGTGGTGGTCAGACGCCGGAGCAGGTTATTCCTTGAGGAAACTTTCTGCTTAGTTTTGAGGCAGTGTAATTTGTAATTCAGAGATCGGTCGAGCGTAATTCCCAGGTATTTAGGGCACGGACAGTGCTCGATTCTGACCTCCTGCCATGATATATTAATTAATTACTTAATTTTTTAAATTAAGTTTATACATGTCATTTAAGTAACAGAGGAAAAGTGTCGGTGCTAATATGCTACCTGCGGGACTCCGTGTGTTATGGGGAGTTCATTACTTTTAACATCACCGATTTTAACCAATTGATATCTGTCTGTTAAATAACTCTGAAACAGATCGAGTGGTGTACCCCTGACACCCATATTTCCCAACTTTTGAATTAAACGAGAAATAGACACCGTACGAAACGCCTTTGCAAGGTCTAAGTAGATGGTGAGACATTTTTGACGGCTATCCAACTTTTTGACAACAAAGTCAACTAGTTCGTGTACAGCGTCGTCGGTTGAGAGTCCAGCACAAAAACCAAATTGGGAAGGAGATAACTCTTCAAGATAAGTTGTCAGTCTAGAATTTAAAATACCTACGCTCAAATATCTTTGAAACAGATGAAGTATCGAAATGGGCCGATAATTGTTCACACATGATCTGTCTCTCGTCTTATGAATAGGATGGACTATGGATTTTGAACACCACTCTCCATACAAAGGTTTAGCAAAAAGCTAAGCACAGGTGCAATCTTCTCGGAGATACATTTAAGTGCTTTAGCTGTGATAATATCCCATCCCGCGGAGCAGTCAGTTGGTAAAAGAGCTATCATTTTAAATTACAAAGATCGATTTAGATATTTTGCTTTATAAATTAATCATTGCAAAAGTTATAGCAGTACTTACCTACTTTTACTATAGAGAACCTACACATACTTAGCTTAAAAAAGCCTGTCTTTGTTACATTTTTTGTAAAGCCTTAGATAACTTACGTTGACAATAAATTATAAATAAATTATGACAGCTGGAGTAGCTTACAAAAAGTAAAATCAACATCATTCAACTCAGTGGATACATAATAAAATAACATAATAGAACCCCAGAGTCGCTACTACCACTATGTAGGTACTCAGTCCTTCACTAATGGAATTGTCCGATTTAACCTACTTCCGAAGTCATGACTATTAAAAATACATCTAATAGATATTTTGACAGATTGCAGTCGTCAAATTGTTTTATCTGTTAGAGATTTTGATTATCAGTATCGTGGTAAAAAGGCATGGGGCCACTAAGACTGTCTTCCACTGTGTCCAATTTTACCTACTCCGAACTGTCAAATACAAAAATAATTTTGTTGTTTTAAAATAGCTTAACCCAATACATAGTGGACGGTTACTGATAACGGCTGGTTAGGAAATTATATATTGGTTATTATAAGTTAACCCTGAACTGGAGATATTAGTACCTATAATTTTACTGGTTTTGGATTATGTATATTAGTTTTTTTATCATGCCTTTAACCTATCAAAGGTTAACGTGGCTTATTTATACAATTACGATCCCTTCTTTAAACCTGTAAAAAAGTCTCTAGTAGACACTTGAGGGAAAGGCAAAAATTGAACATAAAAATATTTTTTTAAAACTTTTATTGACGTCAAGGCATCAATAGACGGTCGATTGTAGAAAAATGAAAATATTTAGGGCAGTAGGTAGCTCTATAATGAACTTAGAAAGAAATCAAAGTAGTTTTTATAGTTTAATGAGTAATGGGCGACCAACTTTTAATGGAAAATTTCGTATAAATGAAAATAACTTATTAAAATTTCTGCAAAGCAGAAAAATCTCGTCAGCGTCAGAATGACCGGTCACTACTCGTATTATCGTCGGAAATTGTGATGAATATTTAGTGCCCTATTGCTTCTATTTGCTTCCCCTAAGTAGAGAATTTCTTCCATCATATTTTAGAAGAGAAACAACATTTACGGGTGACCGTACATCCTGACGTCAGGTTGGCCGGTCACCTAGGCATATCACCAAACTTTCGTAGAATCACTGAATAACTCATAGGGCAGCAATTAGTGCCTATTTGCTTCCTTCGTATTTTTAAAACTCCGCACCCGTAGCTATTATGGAAACCAAAATATCTATATAGTTTTGATAATGTCTACCAACCCTTAGTAGCACCTGAGTATACCATAGCAATTTTGAGTCTAAGCGTCATTGTTCTTTTCATTCTTTCAGGCGCTGGATCTAAACTATACCTATTGATATTTTGGTATCCATAATAGCAATGGGTGCGGAGTTTTAAAAATATGAAGGAAGCAAATGGGCACTAATTGCTGCCCTATGAGTTATTCAGTGATTCCACGAAAGTTTGGTGATATGCCTAGGTGACCGGTCAACCTGACGTCAGGATGTACGGTCACCCTTAAATGTTGTTTCTCTTCTAAAATATGATGGAAGAAATTCTCTACTTAGGGGAAGCAAATAAAAGCAATAGGGCACTAAATATTCATCACAATTTCCGACGATAATATGAGTAGTAACCGGTCATTCTGACGCTGACAAAATCTCGTCCTACTACGGAACCCTACAATACGCGTGGCCTAACACGCACTTGACCGTTTTATTTCACTAGCTGATCGAGTGCGTAGGCATGCCAATAGCCAATAAAAATTTACTATAAAATATTTTTAAGGATATCGCGCCAAATTAAAGCAAGATTTTTTATTCAAGATGTGACTGTGGAAATCATTATGCTCGGTATAAAGGCTATAAAATATCAGTAAATTGGTTTTACACACACGAACACACGACATAATCTTTCCGGTTTAAGTCATAGAAATAAATATAATATACTTTATTTTAAGGTATTGGTGTATAAATACTTTTGTTTTATTTAAAAAATCACTATTCCAACACTCGAATAAAGCTGTTGATCTAATCTGTGAAAAAACAAGCCACTGATATACTGACTCAAGTGAATGTTTTACAATTAGATTTGATCTACCTGTTGGTAGATTTATTAAATTCTCGACCAATTTAGCAATAGTTGATATTTTCTGGTCACACTGAAGACGAAACTTTCAATTCAATCTTGAATTTATTGACATTGTGTGTGACTCTGACTTTTCAGTTGACAAATACTACCTACTTTTAATCTGTGTTGTGTTGATTGACAGCACAGGGTACATCACATCTTAGTTGTTGAACAGATCGTAAATTATCCAAGTTGTTTTGATTACAAAATTAACTAATTAAACCTAGTTCAGGCCTTCGAGGAGGTACCATTCGACAATGGATAATTAAAGCAATAATTTCTCCTCACATCATGTAAAATTAAAGTCCATATACCTAGTACGCACAATATCTACAAACATGGACAGGTCAGTATTTGGGATTTTCATGTCTTATTCATTGTTAATAATACCAGCTGCGGATACCAGCAGACTGTAAACGTCCCACTGCAGGGCATAGAGCTTTTCAAAGTATGAGCATAGGTTTCATCACAGTGCTTGCTTACCGTCAATTGAGGATTTCAATTGGTGAGGAACACTTTCCTTCACGATGTTTTTCTTGCTGCTACAAATTCGAGTATTACTTCTATATTCTGAAACTTAAAACACAAAGAGTCATTGCTGCATGCCTGAGTTGAACCCACAACATCTTGAATGCTAGAGAAGTATTCTTACAATGCTTTTGTTTTCCAATAAGAGATTCCAGGATACTTCTTACTTTTCAGGATCGTACATTTCGATTTCAAGGGTGCCCCACTTAATATACTGTATCTGGAACGGGTAAGTAACTGAATAATAATTTAATTCAATTTTCAACTAGCCGGTGTTGACTATTTCTGCCAGGATCACGTCTTGACACGACATGATCCTGGCAGATAGGGAGGTTAACAGAGTATGCCAAAACTTAAGTAGTGTTTACTCTAAGTAATAATATCCCCCTAATATAATATCACATAGAATCGAAGTATGATAGCCCCTGTGGAATCAAACGAACAATCCCTGTCTTGGTAACCAAGTCAAGTGTATTACCTGGATCAATGAGGCAGTTATAGGTTAATACAATTTGTTTCTTAACCCTGCCTGGGGTTCAAACATTTAGATTTCTCAGAGTATTTACAGATTTAGTATTTTGTCATGGCTCTCTTGTCAAATTAGTTATATGACACCCTACACAAATGAAAACAACATAAAAAGTAAGTTTAAAAAGAAATAAAATGAGCCTTTACTTCAAAATTGAATGTTACAACTTAAAATTATTTATATTGACTAAGTATATAAATTAAAAAGAAGTAATTTAGCCATCAATACCATGCTGTACCAAAGATCTTATAAAATTATGTGAGGTCTTAAATTTTGGAACCCAACTTGGGTGAAGGCATTCTCCATCTTACGCCATTCATTGCGATCTGTGGCTAGTCTGGTCTAGAGAATACCCGCCACACGGTAATAGTACCTAATTTTAGTTTCTAGTAAGTAGAAAATGGAAAAGCCAATCTCCTATCCTCATTGTTTATATTTAATCCCATATATGTGCAGATGATATTTGACAAGTTGCAGTGCACACTGGGACTGGTATTGGATCAATCAAAATGGATGCAACACTGATTATTCCTATAAAAATTTCAGGTGATTCTCATAGCCAAATCTTGGGGGGCTACTGGTGTCCTGCTGGAATGGGAGGATACATTTCCTTTCTCCGACGAGCTCGCATTCATCGGCAGTGTTGGAGGGAGTGGCGGTGATGGCATGTACACCATGATGGAAGTTGAACACATACTGACATTCATTAAGGAGTGTGGTTTGAAAGCTGTAAGAGACATTTTTCTTATTTATGATCATAATTATTGTACATTTAGCTTGCAACTTACTATTATGTGCAATTTGGTTAAAAACAAAGGAGACCATCCAAATTGGCCCCAAAACTCCAAAGTGCCGGCCAACGAAAAAAAACATTTCCAAACTGTTACGCACATTGTCTAGAACATTTGATACTATGGCACCAAAACTTAGCTGCTGTCAGACAATGAAAATCTTATACTCCCATACATTGGACCAAAAATTACTGTAACGTGTTTATAAAATATACATATTAGGGTTTGTGTAGGGAGTCTTCCTCAACAGTTTTACAAGATAAAAAAAGAGAATCTTATAGTGCCTGTCCGTTATAAAAAATGTCTAGAAAAATCTGACCTTTAACATCTAGGTATTCATTTTAGGATATATGTTTCTTAGTATGAAATCAACAAATCAATGTGGCCCATCGTTTAGAATAGTTTTTTTTTTTTTGCTAGCCAGCACTTTCATGTTTGGGCCCAACTTCGTATGAATCGTGAATGGTCTCCTTTGTTTGGGGATAAAAACCTATGCTATATATAATCCATCCAAAAATTCAAATAACACAATTGTGTGAGTATAGCATTGTGTGCTAAATGTCATTAAATTTTTGTCTACGGTTTCTTTGCGACACATTTACTAATAGGTATTACAGTAATTTGAACACAAACTCTTCTGTTAAAATTGTTATTGTGATAAAAAATGCAAGGCAGGTTAAGCAGTTGGTGCTGGCTGCTGTCTATAGATGGCAGTCGTTAAGCCAAGTCGGAGGCCTTAGGGCGGTTTGAAAACTTCTGACAGTAAGACCAGCCACTAGTCTTGCAAGCCTCCACCAATCTGGACTTGGCCCCCGTGGTGGAGTATGGCCTGTACCTTCCTCAGGGAAGAGACCCGTGCCCCACGGTGGGGACACAATGGGTTGATGATGTTTAATTTCTATGACAAATTTTATAGTGTGCAAGTTAATTTAAGAAAATATGTTTTGTTAACTCGCTGCAACAAAAAGTAAACTTTCTTATATATTTTTCTATGTAAAGTCTGAGTGTATACTAACTAACAAACCATTGCTACCAGATCCAGCTGGTGCAGACCATCGGACACATGGAGTATGTGCTCAAGCACCCAGAGCTGGCTTCTCTCCGCGAGCAGCCACTCTCTCCGGCAGTGCTGTGTCCGTCGCAGGCCAAGGGTCAGCAGGTGGTGCGGCTGATGCTAGAGCAGATACTGCGAATGCAGCCGGATGCCACCTATGTTCATATCGGTGCTGACGAGGTAGGTTCTTTCTCTAACTACCCACGCAGGCCGACTCTATGTAGCGACATGCTAGCTTAACGGGCCAAATCTCTCGCTAGTGAAAGTCTAGCGCCGCTGGCGAGTGTTCTGATGGCATTGTAACGATGCAAACCTCTTTACACCATTTTTATTTATTTCTTTAATTCTCTCTATCAATTTCAAAATTTTAAATATGTCACCCATTTTTGAGATTTCCCTCATTTTTAGCACTACTTCACATCTTGACTAGACCTGACTTTCTTTACCTGCTTTGATATCAACCCTTGTATGTCCCCACTGCTGGGGCACGGGTCTCTTCCTGCATCGGAGGAAGGTTAGGCCATACTCCACCACGGGGGCCAAATCCGGGTTGGTTTACCTGCTTATTCCATTTTTATCCAGTTTTCTGTTTATTATTTATAAAAGTTTAGTTTAGTTTTATTATTCATAAAAGTTTTACAACACAACAACAGTTTACCGCTGCAGGCCGACACTCTACTCTAGTGTCATTCTAGCACCGCGATCCGACTCGCTCGGTAGTAACTTCGACTGCAGGCCGAATTTCTCTAGTGACACTCTAGCCCTGCATGCCGATTTTGTAATGGTATTCTCGAACCGTCGTCGCCCGACTCACTCGCTAGTATCATTCAACCGTAGGCTCAATATCTCTAGTGTATTTCTAGCGCCGTATGCGGATTCTCTATTAATATTCTAGAGCCGCAGACCAACTCTCTCCCTGGTGACAATCTACCTCAGGGGGAATCTCTAGTAACATTCTAGATTCGCGGGCCGATGTTCTCGCCAGTGACATTCTTGCGACGCAGGCCGACTTTCTCTCTAGTGACATTCTTGCAGCGCAGGCAGACGCAATAGCAAGTGATATTCTTGCAGCGCAGGCAGACGCTCTAGCAAGTGATATTCTTGCAGCGCAGGCAGACGCTCTAGCAAGTGATATTCTTGCAGCGCAGGCAGACGCTCTAGCAAGTGATATTCTTGCAGCGCAGGCAGACGCTCTAGCAAGTGATATTCTTGCAGCACAGGCAGACGCTCTAGCAAGTGATATTCTTGCAGCGCAGGCAGACGCTCTAGCTAGTGATATTCTTGCAGCGCAGGCAGACGCTCTAGCAAGTGATATTCTTGTAGCGCAGGCAGACGCTCTAGCAAGTGATATTCTTGCAGCGCAGGCAGACGCTCTAGCAAGTGATATTCTTGCAGCGCAGGCAGACGCTCTAGCTAGTGATATTCTTGCAGCGCAGGCAGACGCTCTAGCAAGTGATATTCTTGTAGCGCAGGCAGACGCTCTAGCAAGTGATATTCTTGCAGCGCAGGCAGACGCTCTAGCAAGTGATATTCTTGTAGCGCAGGCAGACGCTCTAGCAAGTGATATTCTTGCAGCGCAGGCAGACGCTCTAGCAAGTGATATTCTTGCAGCGCAGGCAGACGCTCTAGCAAGTGATATTCTTGCAGCACAGGCAGACGCTCTAGCAAGTGATATTCTTGCAGCGCAGGCAGACGCTCTAGCTAGTGATATTCTTGCAGCGCAGGCAGACGCTCTAGCAAGTGATATTCTTGTAGCGCAGGCAGACGCTCTAGCAAGTGATATTCTTGCAGCGCAGGCAGACGCTCTAGCAAGTGATATTCTTGCAGCACAGGCAGACGCTCTAGCAAGTGATATTCTTGCAGCGCAGGCAGACGCTCTAGCTAGTGATATTCTTGCAGCTCACTAGTAATATTTTAATATAGAGCCGCAGCCGCCCCGGGCCGATTCTCTCGCTAGTGAAATTCAAGCGCCAGTCGCCCGACTCTTCTCCGAGTGACATTCTAAAGACTAGAATGTCACTCGGAGAAGAGTTAGGTGGCGGCGATAGAAATTCTAAAGTCGTGGGTTCACTTGTAAAGGTGCAAACCTCTTTACACCATTTATATTTCTTTTCCTATCTCTCATTTTCAAATATTTAAATTTTGTCACACATTTCGAAATTTTCCTCATTTTTCATCACGGCTACTTTACAATTCGACCAGATCTGACTATTTTACCTGCTTACCCGTTTTTATCCAGTCTTTCTGTTTTATTATAAAATATCTATCTACAAATAAAGAAACACCTGAAGTCGTTCCAATTCTTATTATTTGTAAAGGATATACTTACAACGTTTCACACTCTCTCGCAAGATTTATTCAAGAGCCGCTAGCCGACGTCATAACTCTCCATACTAACTTTTTATGAATGTAAACTATCGACGTGGTCGAAATGGAGAGAGTATATAATTAGATAAAAACCCTGTTAGTTTATTTTATTTAGTTAGGAACACATGACGTAAATTTGTCTGGTAATTGAGACAATTGACACACTTTGTTTAATATTTTCTAAGGTTAACACGAGCACTAGACATAATTAAAACTGTTTCTATACGGATTTATGCTCGTTTATTAGATTTTTACAATTTTCCGACGTTTCGGCACTTTTACAGGTGCCGTGGTCTCGGATGACTGAGGTGGTAGGCGTCTTTTTGAAAGCATTAACTCTTAGTTTACTACCTTCGACAAAAATTACAAAAGTTAATTATTAATGTAATAAACGAGCATAAATCCGTATAGAAACAGTTTTAATTACACTTCGTTTAGTTCATTTAAAATATTCTTCCTTTCTCCCAGGTGTGGCATACAGCGATTTGCGGTGACTGCAAGCGTCGTGCCGCGACTAGCAAATACAAGAAGTCTGTCCTCTACCTGGAGCACATTCGAGAACTGGCCCTGTACCTCAAGCAGCAGTGGCCAAACTTGACCATCCTCATGTGGGACGACATGCTACGGTCCGTCAGCGTTGAGGCTATGACTGGTAGGCTTATTTTACAAGTTTAAGGCGATTTGCGGTGCTAAATAGCGCCACCAATGGAGAAAAAATCATACATAACTTTATTATAATAGGTTTTTTTTTTTCAAAAAGTAAACATCAAAAATCTTAAAACCTATTTAGAGGCTAAAAATTCTACACATGCCAGGACTCGAATCCGCGACCTCTGGCTAACCGTGCCAGCGCTCTCCCAACTGAGCCAATGGGCGACTTACCGCCATCAGTGAAATTTCGAACCTCTTTACAATACTCTCTGTATTATGTACAATATAAATAGGTTTTTGAAATTGTCCTTGGCACGGGTTAGTGCATTAACAAGAATATAATCTTAATGTCTGTGATAACTATTTTTAGAACTTATAGCCTAGAACCTAGGATCAAGTTGGCGCTAGGTAGCACCCCAAAGTGCCTTAAGATAAGATAAGATATTCATTATTGCATACAAGGACCGCTAACGGTGAAGGAAAACATCGTGAGGAAACCCGCGGCTTGGTTGGCCCCGCACGTATTGACTAGTCTTTCCTGTGGGCTAGGCCGACTAAGCTGTCAGGGTGGTATAGGTGCTGGGCAAGCCTACACCATCTATAAAACCATGTCCCAGGCACTACAGCGTCGGAGTGGTCCCTTCACCCATCTAGTGTGAGTGAAGATACCACTGGACGCTGTATAAATCATCTCATTAAGTAGATGCAAAAAGGCCAATATTATTATTACAAGGACCGCTAAAAGCGCTCGTGGCCTAGTCGAACCGAGTGATTGGAATCAGGGACGGTCAGGCGCAGGATGGGTGACCGTCCTGTGACTACCGCTGGTGGCATTTTTCCGAGGGCTTCCGTGCTTCGCAAGGCACGTTGTGTTTTGATTGTGGTATGCATTTTCTTTCTTGTGATATGTTAATTTGACCAATTTGTTCCAATGTCTTTCTAGAAAATGGCCGCTCATTTTGTCATAACTTGTATTTTTTTTGTATTTTTGGGTCCTCTTTCGATAACAACCCTTGTATGTCCCCACTGCTGTGGCACGGGTCTCTTCCTGTATCACAGGAAGATTAAGCTATACACCACCACGAGGGCCAAGTCCGGGTTGGTGGAGGATTGTAAGACAGTGGCGGGCCTTACTGTCAGAAGTTATCAAGCCGCCCATAAGGCTTCTGACATGGCTTAACCACTGCCATTACTTGACAGCCAGCACCAACGGCTTAGCTTGTGATACACGGAAACGCTCGTTAAAATTGTCACTACGGTAGTCACGGGCGGTCACCCATCCAGCTCCAGTCCGCGCCTGGGGTTACTTAACCCGTTTGACGACTTTTTGATGACAACCTCTGTGGCGCAGCGGTAGCGCTGCCTATTGCCTGCCTGCCCTCCACGAGGAGGTCCCGGTTTCTACTCCGGCTGTGGACAAATTAAAAATTAAGCCAGGTGAAGTATACAGGTTTGTGATTGTATGTAAATGTTATAAAAACCTATTTAGAGGCTAAAAATTCCACCCATGCCGGGATTCGAACCCGCGACCTCTGACTATCCGTGCGAGAGGTCGCGGGTTCGAATACCGGCATGGGTGGAATTTTTAGCCTCTAAATAGGTTTTTAAAATTGTCCTTAGCACGGGTTAGTGCATTAAAAATAAAAATAGTGTAAATGTTATACTATTTTTATTTTAATGCACTAACCCGTGCTAAGGAACAAATTTAAAAACCTAATTAGAGGCTAAAAATTTCACCCAAGCCGGGATTCGAACCCGCAACCTCTGGCTATCCGTGCCAGCGCTCTACCAATTGAGCCAATGGGCGACTCACGGCATCAGTGAAATTTCGAACCTCTACAATATTCTCTGTATTACGTACAGGCAGCGACATCTGACTTAAGCAAATTGCATTACTTACAGCCCCGACTACCTACTTTGCAGTTAGGTTTAACATCGGAACGATATACAAATATACAAATATATACAAAATATTTATTCATACAACCAAAATTATTCTTACATACACTTTTGCTGGGATTCCCTTGTAAGTATAAAATACCTGTGCCAGGGAAACCCGCTCTTCCACAACTTATAAAGGTTGAACAACTAAAACTAACTATTGAATCTTATTTTTCTAAAGCTGGTTAGGTTATAGAAATGTGGTGTGTCTGTGTGTGAGAGTGTACGTGTGTTTGTTTGTGTGAGGGTGTTTGTGTGTGTGTATGTGTGTGTGTGTTTTATATTTATGCATGTTTATTACACTAATTACATTTAACTAACATGTTGTAACAAGAGTTCCGTTTCCTCATAGCTCTGGCTTAGCAGCCATTTGGACAGTACTTTCTTACACTCAAATCTTATTATAGGATAGATGTGTAACCTGCGATTTATCTGGTTATACAAATAGCCCGACAAGTTTTCATATTGGCGACTAGCAAAGCATGTTTTCACGTGGTTTGATTTAATAACTATGTCATTTCTCCTCCTAGAGTGAATTTTAGGGTCATATGCCATGCATTTATGTTTTTTTAAGATGACTGCCAGAATATACAACTTCCTGATTGTAAGCAATTGACATGATTTGTATAGCGTTTCTGTGGAATATAACCGTGGTTTGAAGAACATCACCTTAAGTAAGGAACGTTGTGCTCTCTCAGCCTCCAGAAATTTTGTTTTTGTCGCCCCGCCCCATACAGTAAATTATAATAGATTGAACTAACGAGGTATATATTTGGATAAGTAATGGTCTCGGTGCTACATGTCTCAATTTTTTAAAGATCCAGATTAGTTTTCTTACTCTGCTGTTGACTAAATCAATTTGACAATGCCATGAAAGCCTTTGGTCTATCATAATCCCTAAGTACTTGGTAGATGTAACTTTATTTATACAGGGACAGGAACATAGGCTATTTTGTATGTTATTACAACTGTGTATTCTAATTTTTAAATCCGTGTCCGGTTGTGTCCGTTTGTAAATAGTGAAGCATATGTCACTGTACCCACATTATTATACTATTTTTATTTTAATGCACTAACCCGTGCTAAGGAACAAATTTAAAAACCTAATTAGAGGCTAAAAATTTCACCCATGCCGGGATTCGAACCCGCAACCTCTGGCTATCCGGGGCTGTAAGTAATGCAATTTGCTTAAATCTGATGTCGCTGCCTGTACGTAATACAGAGAATATTGTAAAGAGGTTTGAAATTTCACTGATGCCGTGAGTCGCCCATTGGCTCAATTGGTAGAGCGCTGGCACGGATAGCCAGAGGTTGCGGGTTCGAATCCGGCATGGGTGAAATTTTTAGCCTCTAATTAGGTTTTTAAAAGTGTAAATGTTGTTATTGATTCCAATCATTCGGTTCCACTAGGCGACGGGCGCTTCGATGTAAACCTTCCTGCGATGCAGGAAGAGACCCATGCCGCAGCAGTCGTCGTCGTCAGGCTATACTAGTCCACTGCTGGACATAGCCCTCCCCTAGCATGCCCCAGCAGTGGGGAAACACAAAGGGTTGATATCTATTAGTATGGCAATAATAATATTTTAATGTGTTGAGAACACTGTTTCTTCCGTTTTTGGTCTGCGCTTGTCAAGTTGTCACTCTTCTCTGTTTCCGTCAGCCATTGTGTGTGTGTGTCATTTTTTCTTGTGATCATCGCTGTGAGTTTACAATAAAAGTGTAAAGCTAACCCTGCTGCGTTTCACTGATCTTCAAAACCTAGTAGCGAGATCAAACGATATCGATTTATGCATGCATTTTGTTCCGCAGACCACCAGCTCGGCGAGCTAGTCCAGCCAGTTGTGTGGGACTACAACACGTTGGAAAACTTCCAGATCGCACCGAACCTGTGGGACCGGTACCGGCAGGTCTTCCCCGCGGTGTGGGCTGGCTCCGCTTTCAAGGGAGCGAACGGGAGTTGTGCTGTACGTACTGTAGTTAGTTAGACCTGAGATTTCCGCACTTAGCCTCATAGTTGGGCCATTGTACGTAGCAAGCGCTGAGGTACGTTAATACCTCAGACACTAGGGTTTCCTTACGATGTTTTCCTTCACCGTCGGCGAGTGTTATTGCTACTATAATGTACATAACTTAGAAAACAAAGTCATTGGTACATGCCGGGGTTTGAACCCACGACCTCCCGATTGAGAGGCCGGCGTTCTACACCGCTCCGCTACCACCGCCTGCGTACGTCCTGTAAAGATACTTCTTTCTAGTAGCTTGACGCTAATCGTTTATCGCTAATCGTTTGACGATCTCTGTGGCGCAGCGGTTCGGCACGCTGACTGTAAAACCGAAGGTCTCGGGTTCGATCCCCGGTCGGGTCAAACTAGGAAACGAACTTTTCTAGTTTGTCTCGGGTCTTGGATGTTATCTATGCATTTATTGTATTAAATCTATCGTCGAGTTAGCACCTATAACACAAGTCATTTAGTTGTACTTAGTATACGGCTAATGAGATCTGTGTAATATGTCCATGAATATTTATTATTATTAGCTGGCCGGCGTAGCCGTCTAGGCAGAGTTTGAATTATTTGAAGAATATCGTTACGTTTTGTCTATGTAGGTGTCAGTCGTGTTGAGACTCTCAGCTAGGCTATGTTTTGGTGATAAAAAGATAATAAAAAGAAACTATTATTGCTAAATCTAGAGTTGTAATAAGTAGTGCGCTACAGTACCTACAGTCTATTTATTCTTACTTGTCCAATTTAGTAAACAAGATTCTAACCTTAAAATTGAGATTAGATGCCTAATCTAGACATTTTCTCGCAAATTCATGAACTATCATGAACTATGCTTATAAAATTGGCAGCGTGTTATCTAAAAGAGTGTTCCAAGTTACTTCATTTATGGAAATATGGCAGTTTTGGACTAAAAAGTCACAGCTTAAGGGTAGAATCTTGTTTACTAAATTGGACAAGTAAGAATAAATAGACTGTACTTAGTTTTGTTTGAATAATGAATAAATTTTCATGGACATATTACACAGATCTCGTTAGCCCTATACTAAGCACAACTAAATGACTTGTGTTATAGGTGCTAACTCGACGATAAATTTAATACAACATATACATAGATAACATCCAAGACCCGAGACAAACTGGAAAAGTTCGTTTCCTAGTTTGAACCGGCCGGGGATCGAGCCCGGGACTTTCCGTTTTACAGTCAGCGTGCTCAACCGCTGCGCCACCGAGGCCGACTATGTGAATGAATGTTGAATGAATGATGGTTATATATTAAATGGGCGTAATCGCGGTTATTTAATAGGTAAAACGACTACCCAATACCACGGCAACTGTAACGCTGCCGAAACGTCGGGAAATAAGGTAATTACGTTTTACCTAATAAATAATCGCGATTTGACCCGTTTAATGTATAACTACGAGTATGTATGGGTATCGCGAATCATTAAGAAATATGAATGATGAATGAAATGATTAAATTTCTTACACTTTATTGGACAATAAAACTTAAATGACATACAATGTGATAACAATTACGTACAAAGGCGGACTTATTTCAACAGGAATTTCTTTCAGCCAGTCTAAAAAATTTGGAATTTTTAAAACATTAAACATTTTAATTATTTTGTGGTTGTCTGGAAAAAAATGCTGTTAGCAATAAGTCTGCCAACTATGCTATGTACGTCTGTAAATATGTTGTACTATTCGTTTTTTTCCGGTGTACAATAAACAATAATCTAATCTTTTATTATACTTAAGCGTCAGCGTACACTGACGCTTAAAATATCAAAGTCGAAGAAATGTTCATAAAAAAAATGATGAAAAATATAATTGGATCTTACAATTTTCTATGGCTGTCAGTGGTTTTTAGGTACGCACTTTGGCCAACTGACAGTGCAATAGTAGACTAACCCCCAGTTTCTCGTTACGCTAGCAATTCGTTAATCTACTGTTAAGCAGCTGTCAAATTATACTATTTTTATTTTTAATGCACTAACCCGTGCTAAGGACAATTTTATAAACCTATTTAGAGGCTAAAAATTCCACCCATGCCGGGTTCGAACCCGCGACCTCTGGCTATCCGTGCCAGCGCTCTTTCCAACTGAGCTAACGGGCGACTCACCGGCATCAGTGAAATTTCGAACCTCTTTACACTATTCTATGTATTACGTACAGGCAGCGACATCTGGCTTAAATAAATTGCATCACTTACAGCCCCGACTACCTACTTTTCAGGTAGGTTTGCAGCATGGGTGGAATTTTTTGCCTCTAAATAGGTTTTTAAAACTGTCAAATGTTTTTTCTGTGTGCACTTTGGCCACTTGACCGCTGTTAGCAGTAGATTAACGGCTTGTTAGAATTGAGAATTTCGCTAAGTGAACACTTAACTCTAGTGCTGTCTCTACGAATTTCTCTACGACAGAACGTTACTTAAGTATTTACTTAGTGAAATTCTCAACTCAGCAATCGGCCCTAACATATTGTTTGTGTCCCAAGATAGGGTGTTTAGCAATGATTGAAAAATGACGTAACTGGCAGGTCGTGTAGATAATATTATGTTTTTTGGGGAATCTGTCAAATAACCAACACTATTTTGTAAGTAGATCCCTAAATCCATAACGGTCATTGCTACATTTTTTTGTTTTCTAGAACTATAGTCCTAGTTAGACTGGAGATATCCGAACTTAGCCTCATACTTGGGCCATTGTATGGCGCAAGCACTGAGGTATTTATATTAAGATAGCTCCTAGCGATCTTAATATAAATTACGCTATTTGACTCTCTTTTGAAGTAAGTCTTAAACGGTAAATAACTCTTCCATTAGACCAAAAAATATTTCAGTATGTTTTTTGAGGACCTAAAAGCAACATAAAAATATATTTTAAAACTTTATTTTCCTAAACAGCCAAAAACGCGGTCAGCCATTTTTGTCTATGGTTTGAAGTCCAAAATATTGTAAACAAAGTTTGACATTCAATTTTCTGTAAGTGATTTCTGAGCATAGTGAAATAATAACAACGCAACCGTGATTTAATCGAATTTACATCCAAAATATACCAATTATCATTATTGCATTGTTCGACAAAGAAAAAACACGTCAATGAAGACCCCCGGGAAGTTGTGGATTCGTGTACCCAGTGAAATTAACATTCGAAAAACTTGGCGCCAAAAGAGACCTCGACTCGTTGTCAATTGAAACTCGGGTGTATTTATGTGAAGATCACTTTGATGTAAGTCCTATAATAATCAATGTCCACTGGCTCTGGCTGAAAAATGTTTGTTTACATACTTTAGATGGTTTCAAGATGGGGGATATCGTTTTCGCCGTTACGAATTAAACGAGGAAGAATTTTTTTTACTTTCCAAATTTTGCAGCCATCCTGCATTAATTACTTAGCAAAATCAATATATTTCGGTTTCTTACGTTAAATACTATAGGAAATATTCATTTATCGTCTTTGATATGTGTCAAATAGCGGATTGTATAACATTACTTAGATTTAGGAAATCATGGTGGTATTCTTTTTTCTGGTTGTGCAATAAAGTGTACTCTATCTATCTACCTATTTAAATACCTAAAACACTAGGGTTTCCTCACGATGTTTTCTTTCACAAATGGTATGGCTACTACACGTTCAGAAATTTATGTAACTTAGAAAAAAAGTGCCGGGATTCGAACCCACGGCCTCCTGAATGTGAGGCTGGTGTTCTACTGCTGTAAGTACAGTCTGTTAGCTTTTAGAATATACCTCGGGCTCTAGAGGAGGCTTCGGTTCTCGCCGAAAGCACACGAGTGTAATACTACTTCCTGCTCTGTATAAAACTTTTCTTCACTATTTTGAAAAGTTATAAATAACAGTTCAATATAAAATAAACCTTACCTTATCCGATTCTATCCGATAGTAGCCGAGGTATATTCTAAAAGCTAACAGACTGTACTCCCTACGTAATACAGAGAGTATTGCTGCTGTTTAGTAGCTTGCTGCCTTTACGTAATACAGAGAGTATTTAAAAACCTATTTAGAGGCGAAAAATTTCACCCATGCCGGGATTCGAACCTGCAACCTCTGGCTATCCGTGCCAGCGCTCTACCAATTGAGCCAATGGGCGACTCACGGCATCAGTGAAATTTCGAACCTCTTTACACTATTCTCTGTATTACGTACAGGCAGCGACATCTGACTTAAGCAAATTGCATTACTTACAGCCCCGACTACCTACTTTGCAGTCAGGTTTAACATCGGAACGATATCACTGTACCCACATGATTATACTATTTTTATTTTTAATGCACTAACCCGTGCTAAGGAACAAATTTAAAAACCTATTTACAGAGAGTATTGCAAAGAAAAGTATAAGTAAAAAAAATAAAAACATTTATTTTCAGTTAAACTGTAGTACTGCTGTGAACAGGAAGGTTACTTATCTTAAAACTTAAAATGTACATGTATTGGCGATTGACATTCTGCCGTGTCGTGACAAAACACTGTACCTAATTTAAAAGCCGGCATTCTGCAGAAAACGCCAAAAACATTTCTATACAAAAATTCCGTATAGATACGTCAAATAGAAACAGATTTATTTAAAAATATTACATGTGTTAAATAATAGTGCACTTAATTATGCCGTAATGAATTAATTAAAAAAATATATATTTACGACTCTAATTGAAAATCTAGAATCTTCGCACTGAATTCCCGCTTTTTTTCTTGATAAATAGGAAAAGGTTTTAAAGTCGTTGTGACAAAACACTGCATCTACAGTTATTTGACATGAAAACCCCGAGCATGTTTTGGCAATACACTGTACCTATCTATAGAAATAGTATTTTGTCAAAATAGGTCTCTATAATATTGGTTATACAGTCCTAATTACTATGACTGATTTCCGTATTATTAAAACTTTTTCAATATTTTTTGATGCCATGCCATGTACTTAACGGCGAAGAATCGAGTTATTCATGTTACATCAAAACACTGTATCTATAGATACAGTGTTTTGTCTATAGATACACTGTATCTATAGATACAGTGTTTTGTCTATAGATACACTGTATCTATAGATACAGTGTTTTGTCATACCACGGCAGATTGGCTCCCGCACTAGGTACGACCTGTCCTGCGAGGATCTGATTAGACCTAGAATTTTAAAAAGGTACATTTGCTCTGTTCTGGTATTTTCTTGGTGTAGATAATTTGGTGACATTGGCTTACCTAGAATTAAAAACTAAACATGCAAAGAGGTTCGAAATTTCACGTAAGTCGCCCATTAGCTCAGTTGGAAGAGCGCTGGCACGGTTAGCCAGGTGGTCGCGGCGGGTTTGAGTCCCGGCATGGGTGGAGTTTTTAGCCTCTAAATAGGTTTTTGAGGCTGTACTCTCTGTTCAGTAGGGCCGTTTTGTTCCCCAGATAATCTCGCCGGAGCAAAGGTACGTGAGCAATCACGTCGCGTGGATCAACGAGATATCCACTGTCGGTCGGCAGCTGCACTTCGTTGGCATAATACTCACTGGCTGGTCCAGGTAACTGTTAACTAGTGATGTGAACCGGTTCTGAGAAAACTGGTAAACCGGTTATGAGAAAACCGGTGTACCCGCCAAAAAGTAAATTAATTTCAATCAGTTTATCAATAAACCGGTTTTCACATAACCGGTACACCGGTGATGTGAAAACCGGTTTATTGACAAACTGATTAAAAAAAATTGACTTTTTGGCCGCAGTCGATTAATAAGGGTACCGTTTTCTTAAAGTTTGCCGGTTTTCTGAGAACCGGTTCACCGGTTTTCTTGAAGTACAATTTTAAAAAATAAAAAAAAGTACAATGTGTTTCGAATAAAATAAAAATAAACTTTAACATCGTGAGGATACCTGAGTGTGAGGTGTTCAACTCGCGGTGGACTCTGATATAATATTGTAACGCTTTGGTATTTTTACTGTTATTTTACAATATTCATGTAAGTAAATAAATAAATAAAATATGTTGCAGATACGACCACTATGCCACCCTCTGCGAGCTCCTGCCGGTCGCGCTTCCCTCTCTGTCCAGCTGTTTGAAAACTCTGGTCGGCTACTCCAATGCAAACTCACGTAGGCATTGTGTCTAATACAGCTTATCTAGCCCAAACTTGAGAGCTAACTCTTGTGCCTGTATAGCGCGCTATGCAGGGCTTTTTAAACCGCTAAACCACCAACGAGGCAGTCGATATATTATTGCATATTATGGTATTTGGCCGACCATCAATGAAATGAAATAATATATACATATATTGTCTTACTATAATAGCGGTGGTAGCTCAGTGGATAGAACCATGGACTCGCAAGCGAGAGCTTCAGGTTCGATCCCCAGTGCGGGCATGTACCAATGACTTTATTTAATTTAAGTAACGTACATTGCGAATTTGTAGTCGCAACTCCAGACGCTAACCGTGAAGGAAAACATCGTGAGGAAACCCGCGGCTTGGTTGGCTCCGCTCGTATTGACTAGTCTTTCCTGTGGGCTAGGCCGACTAAGCTGTCAGGATGGTATAGGTGCTGGACAAGCCTACACCATCTATAAAACCATGTCCCAGGCACTACAGCGTCGGAGTGGTCCTCCCTTCACCCATCTAGTGTGAGTGAATATGCCACTGGACGCTGTATAAATCGTCTCGTTAAGTATATGCAAAAGGCCAATATTCTATTATTATTATAATATATATTGTACGTAGCACGGCATATTAATATATTATTATAGCCACGTTTGTAACTGGTTTACGCGTCTAAAGTCGGGTCCAGACGCGTGTACCGTTTAATGTAATGCGAATCCTGCGTGTGGACGCACTAGGAGCCTTACATGTAATGCTCCTAGTGCCTTGTCCACACACGATTTGAGTAGCATTACTCCATAGATTACGTTGCACGTTACACACGTCTGGACCCGGCTTAAGACGCGTAAACCCGTTACAAACGTAGCTATAATATATATTATCATAACGTGCGTTTGCGGTTGGATATTTGCATAAAAAATATATCGTAATATCCCTTGATATAATTTATATTAATATATAAATTCGGCTTCTTCCACTTTGGTAACCATGGTTTTGTAATCAGTTACCAAAGAAGAATTTATTTTCGCTGTTTTGTAACCAGTTATAAAATAAGGAGTAATTTTCCACTTTTGTAACTAATTTGGTCTCTCCGCAATAGGCTATTTGACAATGTGAAAAAGAAGTGTAAACAGGATAAAACTTTATAATTTTGTATCTATTATACCTATTTATATATAGTAGCTATTTTATCGAAAGCGGCCAGGCTTGGTCGAATCGATGATGACCTCACAGCCCAGTAAATATAATAATAATACTATTGGCCTTTTTGCATCTACTTAATGAGATGATTTATACAGCGTCAAGTGGTATCTTCACTCACACTAGATGGGTGAAGGGACCACTCCGACGCTGTAGTGCCTGGGTCATGGTTTTTATACATGGTGTAGGCTTGCCCAGCACCTATACCACCCTGACAGCTTAGTCGGCCTAGCCCACAGGAAAGACTAGTCAATACGTGCGGAGCCAACCAAGCCGCGGGTTTCCTCACGATGTTTTCCTTCACCGTTAGCGTGTGGTATTGCGACTGCAAATTCGCAAATGTACGTAACTTTGAAATTAAACAAAGTCATTGGTACATGCCCGCACTTGGGATAGAATATAAATATAGCGATGCGAGAACCTGACAATTGACTTGATTGTTTGCTCACCGATCAGTGACGTCAGTAATTCCTTTGCGACACCTTATTGCTCAAGAGCTTTATTTTAAAAATTAATTTTCATTTGTTCTGTTTAGATAAAATACAAGAAAGATTTAAAAATTATCACTTGTGAACACATATTAAACACCAACAAAAATCTGAGTTGCTTTTTGGAAACCTGTCAAATATGCTATGCCATTCATTGATTCCAACCGTAATTTTCATTCCAGAACCGTCAGCCGATTGGCCGGGCCCCCAAGTGCTGAAGCACCATTGGCCCGGGCAAGAGATCGCTACGGAAGTATACAAGTTGGCTGAGCTCAGAGAAGGCTGCCAAGCTTACATGCGCGGGGAAGTGTGAGTATAGCCATACATTTTATTTTATTTATTAGGCACACCAACAGCATACATACAGAACATACATGGTACAAAAGAGTTACAGGAAGATAAAATTACGTGTGATAAAACCACTTATAGGTAAGCACAGCATTTATATAAATTAAGTTTACATCGTTAAAGAGTTAATGTTACAGAAATGATAATTAAATAAATAACAGATCAACTAAACTGCCTTTGTATACACACATTTTTTGAAGCTTGGAATGTTTGATGGGTATTGTCAAAGTCATTGCTCAGATCATTGTAGAAACGACACATTCGAGAGATGGGTCCATTGTAAGACACATTAAACGGGTCTTCTTCAGGCTATATTAGTCCACTGCTGGACACAGCCCTCCACTAATGAGCGCCACAGCGCTTGGTTGTGCCATCATTGGGGGGTAATGCCCATAATCCCCACGCTGGGCATGCGGGTTGGGGATCGCAGTTTGGTGGAATTGTACTGCAGGGGGCGCTGCTGCCCACCCCCCGGTTTGTGTCCCTTAATCATAATAAACGGGTCTAATCTTTATTATTTATTACATTATTATCTAATTACCTTTAAATCTCTACGTACGTCGGCCTCGGTGACGCAGCGGTTCGGCACGCTGACTGTAAAACTGAAGGACTCGGGTTCGATCCCCGGCCGGGTCAAACTACGAAACGAACTTTTCTAATTTGTCTCAGGTCTTGGATGTTATCTGTGTGTTTATTGTATTAACTCTATCGTCGAGTTAGCACCTATAATACAAGTCATTTAGTTGTACTTAGTATAGGGCTAACGAGATCTGTGTAATATGTCCATGAATATTTATTATTTATTATTATAATACGTAGTCTATAAACGTCCCACTGTAGGGCATAGGCCTTCTCTCAGAGAGTATGGGCTTAATTACAATGCGTGCCCACCGCGGAAAAATAGTTAGCAGTAACAAAATATAAGATAAGATAAGAATATTCTTTATTGTATACCGGAATATTGATACAAAAACAGCAGATGCAGAAGATAAGATACAATGAAGAATGTTAACTAATTATTAACACTCCATATTCTCTGTCAAAAATAAAAAAATACTAGTGAAAGAATTACTTCGATACGTTAATTAGTTTCCGATTTAGAAGTAAAACAAGTTGTAACCGTACGACGCGGGCCGCCGGCTACGCAGTGACGTCATCGCACAACACGCTCAGCCTGGCTCACTCAGTCCGCTCATAGTCGCGCGCTCGTGCCGTCGAAATTATACCTAAATACTATTAAAAATGTCCAATCCAAATACTAGGAAATCATGTGCTGTGCCTAAATATAAAAATACAACTACTAATTCGCCACAAAACTTATTTTCTAAGTTCCAAAAGACGTTAAAATGCGAAAAAAATGGTTATTTATAGAGTTTTAATAAAACTATATTACATTAAGATAGTGATATTTTATTATTATATTATTTTTAATGCACTAACCCGTGCTGAGGACAATTTTAAAAACCTATTTAGAGGCTGAAAATGCTAATGAATCGCCCATTAGCTCAGTTGGAAAGAGCGCTGGCACGGATAGCCAGAGGTCGCGGGTTTGAATCCTGGCATGGGTGGAATTTTTAGACTCTAAATAGGTTTTTAAGATATTTTATTATTTTTGTCACAAATATTTTTCTTCCAAAACTACACATTTTTCAAAAAGCTCATCACAATATTCTTTATTATAAACTACTTAATGCACATCAACATTCCTTGAGGTTTCAAAGTCAACGTGTGCAATACAAAATAGGGCTTTTATTTTTCCGGTGATTTCCATTTGTGTTTGTATCTGAGCATAATATTTTTTGCCTAGTTTACCTTTACCATAATACGTAATAATAGTATTTGCCTTGGTTGGAAACTTTACTTCTATAACGCAGTCCTCAGTAAGCCCGTCAGGCGAGGCACCTATCAGGTCACTCATTCTTTAAAAAAAGACCAGATTCCACTATCTTTATAAAGTTTATCTTCGCGACTTCCTTTATGACATCCTTTTCTACTATTTTTCCTCTTTTGATAGCATTCGTAGCACAACACAGATAAGAAAAATATTCGCATATCGAGTCGATGAATGAAAACGGTTCCTTTCATTATGTTCGTTCAATAACCTAACAAAGGTCGAATATGCAAAAATGTAGTTGCTACTTGTCAAAATTCAGGAGATTTTACTCAATTCTACAAATAAAACAGTAGACCAGGAGACAGCTGACAGCGCTTAAAATCAGAAAATCTCCTGATAAATTAGTAGCGGCCAGCGCGGCGCGTTGTGACATGACGTCACAAGCGGTCATGTGACTGTTAGCAGGACTCGATTTTTTCCGTAACTTTGAATGCTTATAAAATCAAAACTACTAGGTATTTTTGATTACAACAAAAACTAGTGTATTTGTATACATACAGGCTTTACTGAGACAAGCGTTTCAAGCGATTTAGCATACCTAGTAACATTCTTCATTGGCGGCCTTATTGCTAATAGCAATTTCTTCCAGGCAACCTCAAATCGGAGAGTTTGCCGAAGGAGAAAGAGATACGAGTAGTCGGTAAAAATAGGAAAATTAATAAACATACGTATACGTAATAATAAACTCACATAAATCATACTTGAATACTATAAATAAATATATACACATACTTACGTAATTAGTGAAAATATATACAATTGGCGGCTTTATTAGCAATTACTTCCAGGTACCCTCATAATGGAGAACTTCCCGAAGGAGAAATAGGTAAATACGGCCACAGATGCTTTAAAATATAAGTTTTATTATTATAATAATAGAAATTCACACACAACACAATGATTTCACGTATCAATTTGCTTTGTTCCAGCATCACGACATGGTTGAACAAGTGGCAGTTGGAGTACAATTTCACCAGTCCGTTGCAGCTGGAAAGAATTATTGAATGTATTACGCAGTAAGTAAATGTTGAATTATCTTTTACTTGCACAGGAAATGCTTGAGGTGTTCACATACCCAAGCGCTGAAAATAATGAATCCATGGGCACGCGCGGTATTTAAGCTTGACCTTACTCCGAGTGAACGCCTATGCTCTACAGTGGTACAGTGCTGTAGAAATTAGAGACTATTATTAGAATTATTATCAGGTAAGTGGGTACAGTGCTACACAAGAAATAAGTCTCGCGGATGTACCTGCGCAGATGACCAAATTTTCGATGTGCGGCAAGTTGATCGACCAATCAGATAGTTTCATTTTATGGCAGGCCGCGCGCCTTTGTTGCTATTGGTTGATTCAACGCCATCGATGCAGGTGGCTATTAGTTTGGCAATATTAGCGTGAGCGAAATAGGTAGCGCTACTGCGGCAATCAATTTTGCACCTTAACCGTATCGGTTAAAGATCATGTTGAATGTACTTATAGCTTCGGGTAATTTCGTTACACTTCTTCCTAGTCTGCGCGAACGAAGATTCCCGAAGGGACTTTTATGATGTGTAGTACCGTACGTACAGTCTACCTATTTATACTTACTTGTCCAATTTAGTAAACAAGATTCTAACCTCAAAATTGGCATTTGATGCCAAAACCAGATAATTTCTCCCAATTTCATAAACGTTTTGGCAGCGTGCTTCCTAAAGTAGTGTCCCAGGTTACTTAATTTATGGAAATATGGCAGTTGTTGACTAAAAAGTCACACTTTACCGGTAGAACGGTGTTTCGGTTAGGCTGGAGTTTGATCAGAATTACGGACGTGTTTACAGTTTAGTTTTCTTATACTTACTTACTTTAGTTTTTAGTAAAAAAGTTGTTTCGATTTTGGTTACAATTACTTCGTATGAATAATACCTACTTGAGACCTTTTTAATGTAATTTATCGCAATAAATTCAATTGAATTGAATTTTTCTTTTCTATGTGTGAAAGTTATTATTTATTTATTATTTTTATTGTCATTAAATTTTAGAAAGTGCTCAAATAAATTAATACATAGTAACTTCCACGCGAAACACAATATGTCCTGAACTAAAAAAAACTGATACTAAAATTAATAATTTTGGAAACTACTTTTTACTATCACAAACTATGGCGTATTTATTAGAATTTGCGAGCGAGACAGCATTCTAGACGTGACAGCAGCCTTAATCTCGCCCGTTTCCCCCAGATACGAGAACCGGCTCACGGAGGTCCACAGAAACCTGCAAGCGCTGCTACCTACCGTCACGGGTCCGCGTAGCGTCAACGAGTGGTTGCGAGTCTTCATCACGTCACTGCTGGTTGACGTCATGGAGTTGCGTCACAAAGCTGAAACTAGGTAAGAATAGTTTTTATTCTTCCGGCTGACAGAAGTTTACAGAAACCTGCAAGCGCTTCTGCCTACCGTCACGGGTCCACGGAGCATCAACGAGAGGGTGCGAGTCTTCGTCACGTCAAGGTGCGTCACAAGGCCGAGTCTAGGTAGTAATAGTGTCCATTTTATACGAGAACCGGCAGCCAAAAGTCTATAGAAACCTACAAGCGTTATTCTGCCTACTGTCACGGGTCCACGGAGCGCAAAGGAGTAGGTGCGAGTCTTCGTCACGTCAAGGTGCGTCACAAGGCCGAGTCTAGGTAGTAATAGTGTCCATTATATACGAGAACCGGCAGCCAGAAGTCTACAGAAACCTACAAGCGCTATTCTGCCTACCGTCACGGGTCCACGGAGCGCAAACGAGTAGGTGCGAGTCTTCGTCACGTCAAAGTGCGTCACAAGGCCGAGTCTAGGTTGTAATAGTGTCCATTTTATACAAGAACCGACTGCCAGAAGTCTACAGAAACCTGCAAGCGCTTCGCTTACCGTCACGGGACCGCGGCGGCGCGTCAACGAGTGGGTGCGTCACAAGGCCGAATCTAGTTAACAATAGTTTTTAATTTACACGAGAACCGGCTCACAGAAGTTTATAGAAACCTGCAAGCGCTTCTGCCTACCGCCGTCACGGGTCCACGGAGCGTCAACGAGTGGGTGCCAGTATTCATCACGTCACTACTGGTTGACGTCGTGGAGTTGCGACATAAAGCCGAATCTAGGTCTTTTAGTCTGATTCGAGAAACCTTGGGTGTTAGGCGGCCGTTGATTAAAGCTCTGAAAAGAGCCTGTTGTATAGCTCTTAGAGCTGTTCGTGGGTCGAACCACTGTGGTGAAAGGATTAGTCACCCCACTCCAATACCGCCTTCTGCGAGGGGGTCTTGGAGTGAGACGTCCAGGGTGCGCCGGATGTTTATGTACTATATTAATAGACATTATAATCACTCGGGGAGGCTCCTTTCATGCACCCCATCTAGGTGATAATAGTGGTTATTTTATACTAGAAATGGTTGGCAGAGGTCCACAGGAACCTGCAAGCGCTGTCGCCTACCATCGTAAGTAGGCCAGGCGTTGACCGCCGCCGGGTGCGAGTCTCCGTAACGTCACAGCTTGTTGACGTCATGATGTTGCGTCAAAAGCCGAAAGTAGGTAGCAATTGTGTTTATTTTACACGAGAACCGGCTGGCAAAAGTCTACAGAAACCTGCGAGCGATGCGCCTACCGTCACGGGTCCGCGGAGTCACGCGGCGTCACAACGCCGACTCTCGGTAATATTTAAAGTGATTGGCTTAGTGATGAAAGTATTTTTAAAAAACCCATAAACCTATAAAGAACCTAAACCTCGCCAAGAACGGTTAAGTCGCGGGTTCGAGTCCCGGCATGGTTGGAATTTTTAGCTTCTAAATAGGTTTTTAAAAAGAATATAATGATGAAAGTATGTCATTCCATAAAAAAACGTCGAACACAGTTTATCACAGGTTTAGTTATGAAATTAAGTTAAAATAAAAATACAAACATGGAAAATAAAGCAAGATTTTCTTAGATTTGTATATTATACAAACCTACTGCCTCTTGCTTTGTTATACAGATTACAGAGATACTGTCTACTAACTGATTTGTGAGTACCTAGCTATGGACTTTTTATAAAGAATTTAATTAGTACACTGTGGATCTGTTTCGAGGACATTTCATTTAGCACAGTAGCAAAATACTACTATACTAAAAATTCAGCCTTATCCTTTTTCCCATTGTAGTTATAATTTACCAGTGGGACACTTGTACGAAAATATTTTGAACTCGTAAATATTTAAACTCTTTAACTGGCAGAGCTCTGGTATAAATTTTCCATTGGTATTGGCCTTTATTTCGTGATAAGGTTAAATTTAAGGTTACAACTGTTACGTTGCTGCCTGGTAAAAGGTTAAACCATATATAATCGTGGTAAGATTTTTCTACACGGCTAACTTTTATATAATGTAAGCTGTGAAATGTAGTTCTAGGTGGTACAAAAACGCTCCACACAAATTGGGCGTAAACTGTGACGTCACTTTGCGACTAACGCCTTACAGTCTGTTAGCTTTTAGAATATACCTCGGCTACTATCGGATATATTCGTGTAATAGAAATATCGGAACTAATATGAAAATTGATTTTGAAACCGGAACGAAAATAGTGAAGAAAAGTTTTATACAGAGTATTACACTTGTGTTATTTCGGCGAAAACCGAGCCCGAGAGCCCGAGGCATATTCTAAAAACAGACTGTACTATAACCACACAGTAGAATTCACTGGAAAAACTAAATCTGTTAAGTTTTTCTTTTGTTTTTAGAGACTAAATTTTTCTCGTTTTGGTAGCCTGTTAGAGATGTCATCTGTAATAGGTATAAACAATATCACTCTAATATAATTCTGTGGCCAGTTCCCAGTTCCTCATTAACTTTATTTTCACAGGTACCGAAGCGGCCCGAGCGTCAGGCCCGGGTAGGAGCGAGACGGGGCGTAGTTGGGATATAATGTACTCTGTGGTTGGGATCAACTGTCGCTTTATGTCTGAGAAAAGATGGCGACGAAGTTTTGCTTTGTCGTCTTTTATGGAATAAATTTAGGTACCTAGCAGCGTGGGTATTATGGGCATTACCCCGTATCGCACAACGTGGCGCTCTTTAGGGGAGGACTATGACCAGCAGTGGACTAGTATAGCCTGACGACGACCTAGCTGTCATTAGCTATTGCGATATTAGCAACGGACGAATGGCAGCTAATTTGGATTCAGTTTTTCTTAAGTACTCCACTAATGCCGATCTTTATCTAGCGAAAAGGGGAGCTGAAACAGAAGGGATGGTTTTGTAGTAACGTATAAGCGGCAGTGAATTTAAAAAATTATATACTTACCCAATTCAATGAATTAGTGGCTCCGTCTACCGCTTTGATAATAGGCACGTAAGTTACCCATACAAAATATCTATCTATCTGTCTATCAAAATACAGATCCAAGAAATAGAGCATATTAAAATGTAGACAGTGTAAACAATTATTCAGATTTTCTATATCAGTATGTACCTACCATAATGACACTATAATTCATCGGACAAAACAGCTTTAACTTTATCTCACGCAGCCCTGAAATAGAGGTGAAAGAACTAAGTGTAAATTTAAGAACCAATGTAACCAAATATTTACCGAAGTGTAACAAAAAAGAAAGGAACTCCAAATAAAACAGCTGTAAAAGTGCCAATAACAATTTGTTTCATTCGTTATTAAACGGTACCTTCCCAGTAAGTAAAACGAGCGATATTTTGTCAATCAAAGCGAGCAATGGACATACCCGTGTTTTCACGATCTACGAGTAGTAGGCTCGAATGGGGTGACTGATTTTAGTCACTAAAAACTAGGGTACCTACCTACTCTGAGACGCTTTGTTACAAACGGTTTCGCTCGTCGTGCCAAAAATTATCGAAAATTTACTGCTTCCATGAATAGAAGCGGAATTAAATATGTTTATCGTAGGGCTTTAGTTTGGACATGTGGAGAGGATGAAGGAAGAAAGATTTTAAATCTGAGTGGAAGGGCCGATAAGGGACGTCCCGGGGGACACGAGTACGTCGACCAAATAGGGGGTGTATTAACAGGGGAAGATAAGAGGTACCCGGAACCAGCGTGCGTGCATGGAACGTTAATGAAGCAACGGTAATCTGTCAGGATCGTGGCAAATGGCAGTCCCTGGTCTCTGCCTACCCCTCTGAGATACAGGCGTGAGGTTATGTAATGTTTTCGTTGAACTTCCACAATTTTGTACAAAAGTGGCATGAAAGAAAATGATTATTTTATTCGGTTAGATTTAAAGAAAAAGAAAGATACACACGCTTCCTCCGTATTTTTTAAGGTGATACACCGGGGAACACGGTAAACGCATTATTTTTTATCAAGAAACCAGCAGGAGGGTGTCAAAAATTTCCCGACAAAAGTAAGACGGAACGCCATCGTCGTTGTTGATTTCGCGCGCGAATCCTGAAAATTCTTCCCAAGGTAGGCAGAATGATTAATGTCACAGCTACGCAGAGGCGTCTAAAAAAGTGAGCTTTTTTTTAAATTACGCGTTTAGCAACGCTTGTACATTACGTACGGCTGAATTCCACTTTGTCGGGAGAAATTATGGGTGAATGGAGGTTCTTAGAAAAAATATTTTCGTGTAAAAAAATTTTGGCGCGAGCTTTACTTTTTATTATTGAAATTATATTCTAGTTGGGTTCGTGCGCTACCTGCCTATTAGTTAAATATGTAGGTAGGTATTTTGTATCTCTATGTAGGTATGTACCAGAATAGTATTTCAATACTTCTTTGCAATTTCAATATTTCAATGCTTTATAAAAAAAAAAATCATCCCACCATCTCGGAAAGAGTATTTTTAATATTCAATATCTGAGTGGAAAAGCCGTTATTATTCTCTAGAGGATAAAATAAATTGAATTTAGAACATCGTGTGCACTAAGTCTGTGAATTAAAAAAATATTACACTCAATTTAAATAACTGTAGCAACGTTACTTTAAAATTTTCTTAATTATACCTTAGTATTATTTTGTTATAATTTAAAGATTATTCTGTAATACTTACCTGTCATAATGTAGTACTTAATACCTAAACTGAAATAAAAGTGTACCTATCTTGTGATTGTAAACGTTTTTTTTTGCATTTAGTAATTTCCTGGCTGAGGTGGAATGAAAAGTTACGTGTTGCACTCGAGTGCAAAGATTTTTCACCTCGTGCTCTTTTGATTCCCTCGCTAACGCTCAGGATTCTAATTTTGAATCACTCGCTGCGCTCGTGATTCAATCTTAGAATCCTTCGCTTGCTCGGTCATCAAAATTGAACACGCGGTTAAAAAGCAACTTTGCACTCTTGTATAACAAATTACTATTTCATCCCACTATCTCGGAAAGAGTTTCAATATCTGATGGAAAAGCCGTTTTTATTCTCTAGAGGATAAAGTAAATTGAATTTAGAACATCGTGTGCACTAAGTTTGTGAATTAAAAAAAATATTACACTCTATTTAAATAACTGTAGCAACGTTACTTTAAAATTTTCTTAATTATACCTTAGTATTATTTTGTTATAATTTAAAGATTATTCTGTAATACTTACCTGTCATAATGTAGTAATTATTACCTAAACTGAAATAAAAGTGTACCTATTGTATTGATTGTAAACGTTTTTTTTTTGCATTTAGTCATTTCCTCGCTGAGGTGGAATGAAAAGTTACGTGTTGCACTTGCACACTCGAGTGCAAAGATTTTTCACCTCGTGCTCTTTTGATTCCCTCGCTAACGCTCAGGATTCTAATTTTAAATCACTCGCTGCGCTCGTGATTCAATTTTAGAATCCTTCGCTTGCTCGGTCATCAAAATTGAACACGCGGTTAAAAAGCAACTTTGCACTCTTGTGTAACAAATAACTATTAGTTAGGTTTAGGGTTTTATGTTTACTTCACATCACACCGTTGTTTTTAATGGGCAAGGCACTAGCAGCACAGGAGAATACCTACTTAACGTAATGACTTAAAATAATAAAACATTAGACCACAAAAGAGTGTCGTTAATTATTTGGTTTTGAAGTGCACATATGGAATGAGGAATCAAAATCGATATGTAACTAGTAGTCCTATAACAAGTGTGAAGAAGACACTCAAAAGGTGATAATTTACAGACGCTGAAGCTGACAAGAAAATCACGTCATTCATACCTTGTTTACTGCATGGAAGATCAGTTCAGTAGCTCCGTTTGTGTATTAACCAAGAATACAACCAAATTTTTTATCACTCCGACAAAATGATTTTAAAAGTATTTTTGTTGTTCGTATTTATTGAACGGTATGCAACGTTGAGTTTTTCGAGAGGCGCATTGGAAAAATACGGTCCTTTTGAAATAGTGCTAAATTCAAACTTGTTAAAGTGTAAGTACTTAGGTAATAATGTTTGTATTAAAAAAAAACCATGTATACTAACCTTGTCCGAACAAATAATAAATTTCTCATTATTATATTCATTTTGTTGCACCAACCCATGCTGACGACAATTTAAAAAACTTATTTAGAGGCTAAAAATTCCGCCCATGCCGGGACTCGAACCCGCGACTTCTGGCCGTAACCTGGTACGGTTAGCCAGAGGTCGCGGGTTCGAGTCCCGGCATGGGCGGAATTTTTAGCCTCTAAATAGGTTTTTATAATTTCTCATTGTTTTCGTAAACAGGTAACCACGAGAAAAATCTGAATTCAGATGTCAGCGACATCGGAGTGCATTTCTTCGATCTGACGCGGAATAATGAAGTCGTTTTTCCAATTAAGATCGCGCCCGAAAGTATTTTAGACCTCGACCTCAAATTAGATTATACCTGGGTTATATACGTGCCTGGATTCAACTCGCCCTATTCCGGACAACTGAACGAAAAAATGAGAAATGCTATGAAATCTCTAGAACGAACTTACTACATTCAAATCGATCATTACGTCTACACTTCCGCTGACCAAAGTTATAGGAAAAACTACGAAAAATCTGTCGCATTGGTCCAAGACTTGGGAAAGGCAGTGGCCGATCTACTAGTCGGTCTACACAACGGCGGTGTACCGATACATTCCATACGATGTATCGGGCATAGCTTGGGTGCCCAAATGCTCGGAGTCACAGGATTTTCTTCTAAAGAGAAAACTAGAAAGTCTCTCAAAAGGATAACGGCTTTAGATCCCGCTGGCCCTTGTTTCAGTAAAACCTTGATGGCAAACCAAATAAGGACCGGGGCAGCAGATTACGTAGAAATATTCCATTGTAACGCTGGAGGGTTCGGTTCTAAGAGCGTCTTGGGTGATGCGGAATTTTTCGCCAACGACAGAGGTGAATGGCAACCGCATTGCCATGTACCTCTTCTGCCAGGCGTGATGGACTCGGCAAAGGCAGCTAAATGCAGTCATGAAGCTTGTGTTGATATCTACTCTGCGACGATTTACCATAGGGACCGGTTCGTGGCCAAGAAATGTGAAAACTACAAGCGGTTTCAGGAGGGAGACTGTTTGGGCGCGACGCTTGCTGGATACTGGAGCCCTGGTACCGCCTATGGAGTTTATTACTTTTCAACTAAAGAATATGAGATATTGTAGGTTAAGGAGGTTTCTTATACGCCTGCCTCTTTCTTTATTCCATGTGTTGTAAATTTATAAGTGTGTGGTGGTTAGAATTCTTCTTAGTCATCCCGAGTAACAAAAGGTACCTTAACAAGCAGTCGTGTTTTATTTTTATTTTAGTAATAATCTGCAGAAAAGTCTGGAGATTCAATGGTTACGATCTTATTCATTAGAAGTATTAGAACACAATTCTTTAAAACAGAGGCAGTTAAAATAATCTGTATTAAAGTGAAACACTTAATCACAGAATAGGTACCTAAACTGTCTCTGAGAAGTGTTTGACTGCCTCGTTGGTTTAGCCGTTAACACGCTTGACTACCGAAACAGAGGTGGGTTCTATTCCCACTGGAGGCCGCTGTATTTGGTTTATACAATGGTCTCAGTCTAGGTGTATTTCGACGTTTGTGATGGCCTTGCTTGGTTACCATAGCACAGGGGATCCCAGTTTGGGTCAAAGACGAGTGATTGTAGTTAGTTAGTTAGACCTGAGATTCCTACACTTAGCCTCATAGTTGGGCCATTGTACGTAGCATTAGATTAGATAGTTTATTTATTGTCTTTCTTTGTAAATTAATATTAATATTAACAATTATAAATAGGTACAGACAAAAATTTAAAAACTACACAGACTAATCCTGAAGTTTAAATTAAAATAACTAAAAATAAAACTTACCTAAAATCGTGCGTGCATGCGTGCGTGCGCGCTTGCGTGCGTGTGAGAACGTACGTCCGTGCGTGCTTGTGAGAACGTGCGTGCGTGGGAGAGCGTGCGTGTGAGGACGTGCGTGCGTGCGTACGTGCGTGCGTGCGTGCGAGGGTGTATGTGTGTGTGTGTGTGTTTGCGTGAGTGCGCGAGTGCAATAACCCCTTAAGTTTCACCGGTATGAAGACACGGTAGTTCAGAAACTTTTTGTTACAGTCTTTGCTGTGCCCACCACTTCACTCTTCCCATTAAGGAATTCTTTCCCTCTAGTTGGAAAGATTAATTCAAAAGCCAGTCCGGTCCAACTCTCATTAAACACTAGTGGAGCCCGGGTGTTGATTCTGCTATTATCTGTGGAAAGGATCAAGATTAACGAGCCGGAACGATGCTACTGAAATAAAATGGGGGGGCTATTCTGGCCTCTTGCGACCGGTTCACGGTGATTTCGAGTAGCTGGTCTCTCGTAGTTACAGTGAAATATACTGAAATTGCCATAGTGCAAACTTAAAATGCCCCTCTAAACACTTTTGCTATAGAGATTAGAGAACACATTGTTGGTGACGAAAAAGAAAATACAATTACAGTAATATTACCTAGGTACCTACCTACCTACTTGCTAGCAATCTGCATCGGCAGCGTGGAGTATGTACCTACGCTCACAACTTTTGGCTGAGCCTGAGACCTAATTTCATGTCATCTCACTTTCAGAAACCCTTTGAATGGAAATCAGAAAGTTTTTGGTTATTTTTTTTTAAGTTGGACAGGTTATATGTACTTGGTAATATCAAGTTGGAGAAGGAAAGTTTCTAGTTCTTCAACTGGGGGTTATTTTGATAAAGGTAAAAAAAAAATAGGAAAACCTTATAGACTTTTAGTCCGGATCTACTTACGGGTGTTGTTATATCTGAAGAATCCGACCAGGTTTCGCTCCGATTCGCAGAGCTTAGTCATGGTGAGCAGAGATGGAGCTCGCGTCGTCGGTTGCTCGTCTCACATTAAGCTCTGCGAATCGGAGCGAAACCTGTTCGGACTCTTCCGATATAACAACACCCGTAAGTAGATCCGGACTAAAAGTCTACAATGTGTTGTGCTTACGAAAGTTTTAGGAAAACCTTACGTTGAAGATGGTTGGTGAGTTTGCAAATTTTTTTTATAAGGTAAACTTACAGGTATTTACAATGTTTTCTTGCACTTCTTTTTTTGCGTTAACAGCATCAAAAGGCAGTCCACTCCCGTAGTGTTCTCATCCGGGACTCCTATGAGCTATCGTTCCACATCCGAATACGCCCCCAGAGTTAGGTATCTCATAGACACACTTCCGGCGAAAAGTCAATTAAAAACTTTTATCGGCTGTCGGGCAGCGAAAGGCGGGTTAATTACACAGTGGGCGAATTAGATTCGACCGCCCGACTAGTTAAAGGGGTCCTCAATTTATAAGCCCCAAATGGACCGCCTTGTCAGGCTAACTACCGAGGTTCAGAGTGAACATACGTCTGTGTATTCACAATCACACAATCATCGTGTCCTGTCGTTTAATACACGCACTTAATGCACGTGCAATATTTAAGCCTTGCTTTTTCGGTCATTTGGAGTATAAGTAGACGTTTTTATAATATCAAGAAATTGATGATAAGGGCATGATATTTTTTAGGTGAATGGGATACCTATGATATACTGATACACTGGCTGTGTGGTGTCGGCTTAGAGAATAGCACCAACCCAAATTCTTCCCGCGGGTGTCGTAAAAGGCGACTTAGGGATACAAACCGAGGGGTGGCCAGCAGCGCCCTCTGCAGTACAATTCTACCAAACTGCGATCCCAACCCGCATGCCCAGCGTAGGGATTATGGGCACTACCCCCCAATAAAGGCACAACCTTGCGCTTATTAGGGGAGGGCTATGTCCAGCAGTGGACTATAAAGCCTGAAGAAGAAGGATACCTATAGATGAATGATCTAGGATGAGCAACGAAACTAATATGACACTGAACTTTTGAAATCAGAACTCGATCATCAGTACGAAAACTGGCGAAATTTTTTGAAAACCGAAGCCAGCTTTAGAGCCCGAGGTAGGTATATTCTAAAAGCTAACATACTATACCTACATTATTAATTTCTTCCACTGGTTTACCGATTTCTGTTAACGCTTTATTTACATAATTATGTACATCGCCGCCAATTGTACTATGTACATTGTAATTATTTTGTATTTGTTGTTTTTCCACTGTAAAATAAAGAATATTCTTATCTTATCTTTCATCAAACTGTAAGCAGGTAACGCAGATATGTACAAATAGATAAATGAAGCTACAAGGCTTAAAGCTAAGCTTTGTTTGAAAACAATCAAAAAATTTAAAATCCTATTTGGAGGCTAAAAATTTCACCCATGCCGGGATTCGAACCCTCAACCTCTGGCTATCCGTGCCAGAGGTTCGTGAGGGTTCGAATCCCGGCATGGGTGAAATTTTTAGCCTCTAAATAGGATTTTAAATTTGTTCCTTAGCACGGGTTAGTGCATTAAAATAAAAATAGTATAACAATCAAAAAAGTCTTCGAAAGGAGAGTAGAGTAAGTATTTTTTGTATAACTTATTTTCTTACATTTGTCTTTTATATATTATTTAGCCGCTCTTGGAGACCAACTACCGTTTTTTTAAGTAGGCCAGGTTACTTGACCCCAGTCACGCCTGATAGTAAGCGAAGACGGGGTCTATACGATGCCGGTTAACTCTACTTTTACAAACACCCAGGTTATATATCTCCGTAGCTACATAGTACACACAGTAGAGCGAACTGTGAAATGCGGAATAAAAAAATGTTTAATTTCTGCTGTACCTAAGTATTTAATTTATATACTTACCTACATATACAACTATTTTCATTATGTTTGCTTAGGAAAATGATCTGATCTGATTTCCATATCAACCCTTCTATATCCCCTCTGCTGGGGCACGGGTCTCTTCCTGCATCGCAGGAAGGTTAGGCCAACCTCCACCGCGGGGGTCAAGTGCGGGTTGGTGGAGCCTATCTAATCTGATTATGTACCGGTGTTCAATATAGATGATAATGGTTTCTTAGCATGGACTACTCGCACATACTCTTATCTCTTTCACACACACGCACCACCTATTATTTTTCTTTTAAAAGTTCTCGTACTGCGTGGTTGCATATTCCGAAAGTTTATGTCCGAAAACGTAATTAAAATACCCTTATAAACAGTACAATAGCACGCTAGATTGCTCTACAATTATTATAAAATGACCACAAAAATACACACATAACACTACTTCAAGGTCCAAGGTACAATTTTATTTTACGTGTAATAACGAACTTATTATAGATTTTCTTTGATGAAATAAATAAAGACAAGATAAGAATATTCTTTATTGTACACCAGGAAAAAACATACAAAACATAATTACAAAGATACAGTACAAAATACAGTATAAAACGATTAATATCTAGCTATATTAACTACGCATTGAATAATTACTGACAACATACATCGGGATAATACTGCGATTATTATTTCTCGTGCTAACGCTGTCCTCATGTGAACTCACATTACCTCAGCACATCCTCCTATCAATCGCATGTTTACAGCTTATTTGTCAATCGACAGTGGTCACGGACATACGTGTCCTGAGTACTGTGTCATTAAACAATCGCTATATTTAGCGTACAGTTCGACTATGAAGACGTGTGTGTTTTTCCTTGTAACTTCTGTGATGTTTATGCGAGGCGGCTGCAGCAAGTATGGACCTTTTCGGACTCTTTTGTACTCGGATTGGGTTGAATGTAAGCATCTCTTCGCTTAGGAGTAAAACAAACCTTCTAAACAGACTTGCTGTGTTTTTTTTATAATCTGTGAAGAAGTGGCCGAAAGTTCTACTAGCTCATATATCTACCTATACCACAAATTAAATACCTACATTCGAAGTTATTTCAACTCTGGGATGCACGCGTAAAATGTTGTGCTTTCTCACTAAACAGAAGGCAATTACTTTTAACATCCATTTCATTGATAAAATTAATAAGTAGATTTGTTTACATTTCCTTATCGAATGTATTCTCAAATACTGCTTTGAAACGATGATTACCGTAGTTCTATTAAGAAGTTTACTTGCTAAATTACTTACCTCTATCCAACTCAGTTCAATAATTCTTTTGTTTTGGCAACGAATAATATCGGTTTATAATGAGTATAACTGGTTCTTGGAACGTCCGCAGGCAAGGTCTCCATTTTAATTTGATCTTTGTTGAGACTTGAAAATAAATTATTGTTAGTTTCGTTTTCCTTAGCTATCACAAGGCCACATTTACTTCACCTAATTTTAGCCGGAAAACAATTAACTAAAGTTACTCTGACGTGTGGGAACAAAACCTTTATAACTTTCTTCCTTATCACGATTCCAGGTGACCACAACAAAACTCTGAACCTAAATGTGAGTGAAACTCAAGTCTTCTTCTATGACTTCCAAAACAACATGAACATCACTGACCGAATCGACTCAGCGGCTGCTACCATCACCAAAAGTTACAACCTGGATACCTCCAAACGCCTTATAGTCTTCGTACCCGGCTACAAGTCCCACATATCGAAAAAAACCGAAGAGCTGATCAGACAGACGTTCTCTGACGTCCCAAACGTTTACCTAATAATTTTCGATCACTCCGAGTACACATCTGCCCGAGGAGGGAAGCTGAAGAGCTACGAGAGATCAGTGTTGCATACTTACTACATAGGCAAAGCCATAGGGAAGTTTCTAGCTGCTGTAAGAGCAAAAGGTTTCCCGTCTAAGAACATCCACTGCGTTGGGCACAGCTTGGGCAGCCAAATGTTAGCTCACGCTGGCGAAACTTACACTAACATCACATCTGAGAAGATCTGGCGGGTGACAGGAATAGACCCGGCCGGTCCCTGCTACTCGAACAGCTTTATCAACGACCAAATAAGGTCTGGAATCGCAGAGTACGTGGAAGTATACCACTGCAACGCAGGCGGTCTCGGCACTACGAGTGTTTTAGCCGATACAGACTTCTTCTTCAACTCCAGAGGTGCAACCCAACCCGACTGCTCTGCAGGCATTCTATCCTTTTCGGGTATCGGTGAGTCTGATGCTGCGAAGTGTAGCCACAAAGCGTGTGTACGGTTCTGGGCTAGTACAGTGCATAATCCGGGATGGTTTTTAGCGTGGAGGTGTGACTCTTACAAGAGGTTCCGCGAAGGAAGGTGTGCTGGCAATGAGGTGACCATAGCTGGGTACAGCAATCCAGGAAATGAGACCGGAGTGTTTTATGTGTCTACTGATGGTTATGTGGTTTGATAGGTGATCAAAGAATTATTACGATTGTATCAATAAACTGGTAGTAGATCCTGTGTGGGTAGTACGACAATGGTAGTCGCTCGTTTTAAATATCAAAAGCCTTGACTTCCCAGTAAATTAATTGTCAAGTTGTGACATTTTTTCGCCACAAAACGCGTGCCCTCGTACTACCCGTGCTAGGTACTTTTTTTATTTTGTAGTTTGATTATAACAAAACCAGTTTCCCACTCAGTGGCCAATTAGCCGTTTTCAGCACAAGTTCACAAATCAATTCATAGATGGCTTACAGCCGTGGCCATACAAGAACAGGGACACGTCTGTCAAATTTTCCTCAGCGCAAATTAATTTTGACAGCCGTATTCTGGTTCTGCTGTGGTGTCAGCCTAGAGAATAGCACCAACCCAATTCTTCCCGCGGGTGTCGTAAAAGGCGACTAAGGGACACAAACCGGGGGGTGGGCAGCAGCGCCCCTGCTGTACAATTCCACCGAACTGCGTTCCCCAACCCGCATGCCCAGCGTGGGGATTATGGGCATTACCCCCTATGATAGCACTCTTTAGGGGAGGGCTATGTCCAGCAGTGGACTAATATAGCCTGACGACGATGACGACGATTCTGGTTGTTCTATGGCCACACCTGTAAGCGCCATCTATGAATCGATTTGTGAACTTGTGTTGAAAACTTATCATTAGATTACGTACTAGTTTCCTTCCTTCCTACCTTCCTAGATACAGTCGACAGCAAAGGTTGAGCTTTACATTTTAGTTGTGTAACTGAATAGAGCGCATGCGTGTAAACGTTAATGTGCTGTCGAACGTACCTAGGAAGGTATACTGAAGTTGTTATTAAATAAATTAATCTGTAAAAGTATTTTAAGCTAAGACATTATAAAGCTGATGAACAGTCTTATCTAAACTTTAAAAGGTGCAGTGATAGAGTGTTATTTATAAACATACGATTTCTTTAAACAATTTAGATTCTACGATAAGTAGACTATTTAAATGTCAATCGAAGATGTGTTTGACCAAACGTGTTTTAAAGTGACATCGTAAGTACTTAAGTCTTAGTAATTACGTAAGCGCAAATCGAATTATCATCAAACTAACTCCTTTATTTATATTCAGACACACACACACCAACATACCCTTCGTTTGATTTTGCGTGACAGGGATCAATTGTCAATCTATCTTGCATAAAAACATACACTTTTGCCACACTACGTACGTCAGGTGCCAAAAGTACCATCAACTAATTCAGTAATAAATTCTTGGTTCACTATGACCATTCGATGTACATTGCGAAGTCGTTTAAGCCGCAGATTAACGAGCAGACTTGTACCTCGAATTGTCATATTGAACTACGAATTGCCCTTTTATGTAATCCGGCCCTGAAGGTTTGGAGAAACTCCAGCGCAATAACTGACAGCAACAATGTATAAAGTGAAATGCACTTACACTAAGAGAGAATTAAAGTTATGAAACACGCAAACAAGAATAAATTCTCGTTTTATTTGCTCATCGGAAGAAGAGTTGAAATATGGAAATGCCGGAGGAAGGAGGAATGTAATTATAGGGCAGTGCCCATTTACCTATACCCACGGTTTTCCACTTATTGCCACTGGAAGTTACCACCCTATTATAGGGAGTCTGTGGGATGGGGACTAGATACACAGTGGGGATTCGCGAAAAAATCCTTAAGGACGTGCTGAAAAAATATTCTCAAGAATATTGGCTTATTTTCTATAGAGTTACGTCATTTATACATATCCATACATAGTATTGCGATATTTATATGGAAGTAAGTATGTTTCGATCATTCAGAAAAACACAAACAAGTAGTCTTCTTAACATTTTCCAGCACCCTCCTAATTTTTCCAAAGAAACGTATAAAATAGTTTTCGTAGTTTTAAAGTCATCCAACTGGGGTCAATGTGTAGTCGAAATTACATCATCCTTTTAAACCATGCACGTTGCATCACGGGCGACTCCGCAACTGAAATATAAAGATTGACGTGCTGTCGACTGTATGTACTAACGAATAATTCTAGTCGCTAAATTGTGCTTTGCTCAATGTACTTTTTCGTACCTACCTGTATGAGTTCCGTTCCTTTTTATTTCTTTTTTGTTATTAAATTTGATTCGACCTTCTCCGAAACGGCTTCACTGATTTTTATGATTAATTTTGTGTATATTTGTAAGGTCTGAAAATTTGCGGCAAAACAAAGTTTGCGGAGTCAGCTAGTAGGTATAGGTAGGTACTATATAACTACACTGTCTGCAAAACTACTAGTTTTAATTTCGTTTTATCATAAACTACCCAAAAATTGAGTTTTTTTTCAGCCATGTCTTAAAAGAAGGTTATACTATGGAGGTTTAATACACAAAATTAAACTCTTTTTTAGGTCCTTTTTATTTCTAAAGTCCTATCATATGCACTTAAAGAGTTATTGCAAATTTAATAGTGTAATACTTAGTCCCGGTTTCTGGTACAGCTGTCAGTTGGCCGAAGTGCACATAAAAAAACGTTTGACAGCTGTTAACAGTAGATTAAAAGATTGTTAGTGTACGAGAAACCTGGGGTTAGTTTCGTAGGCGAGTGTATGTATGAGCATCGCCAATCTTAAAAAATAAAAACTAGCGTACAGTACTACACATCATAAAAGTCCCTTCGGGAATCTACGTTCGCGCAGACTAGGAAGAAGTGTAACGAAAGTACCTGAAGCTATAAGTACATTCAACATGATTTTTAACCGATACGGTTAAGGTGCAGAATTGATTGCCGCAGTAGAGCTACCTATTTCGCTCACGCTAATATTGCCAAACTAATAGTCACCTGCATCGATGACGTTAAATCAACCAATAGCAACAAAGGCGCGCGGCCTGCCATAAAATGAAACTATCTGATTGGTCGATCAACTTGCCGCACATCCAAAATTTGGTCATCTGCGCAGGTACATCCGCGAGACTTATTTCTTGTGTAGCACTGTACCTAATACTGACCTAATCAGAAACTAAAAGATGGGAATCACATCACCGCGCGACGCCACAGGAGAGAGCTACGAGAAAAATCGCAGAATGCACATCAGCGAAGAGTAATGAGATTTTTATAGATGCATCGGATTTACTCGGTGACGGCAATGCGGGAGGAATGGAAAAATGGAACTCTATCATTTATTTATTTTATTATTCAGTGTCAACGGGAGGCAAAGGAAGAGATTGGTTTTAAATGACAGTATGAGGCCGCGTTTCATAAAAGTACATTGTATTTATAGTATTGTCTTTGTACAAATAAATGGCTTCAGCCCTCCTATTACGTAGCATTCCACTCTATCGAGTGAAGCATTTAGACGACTCCTAAGTGTCAAAAAATTTATGCATTTGACAGCCGGAGTAGCTTAAAAAAGTAAAAATCTTGTGAAAATCAGTGGATACTTAGGTAGGTACGTAATAATGCCCCTGATTGGGTCTCTTTCTATGTTTGTGATCAGCACAGACTATGCTGATTGTGTTGTGTGGAGGTTACAGTTTGTTAGCTGACCCCGCAAATGTTGTTTTGTCTTTTTGATAAGCGGCCTTTTCGCAGGCATACCTACCAAATAAACATCCAAATAATGCACATAAAAATCGGTGAACACATTTCGGTGGATTTCGTTAAGAAATACTGATAGTAATCTAATATATAAAATCTCTCTTGCTATATATTATTATATAGCAACAGAAATTTTATATAGGTATTAGATTATGGCAATCCGGATATAGGTAAGTATAAGGTAGCCGATTAGTACAATAAGCGCTTTGTTTATCTTAGCGATTCCCATAGCCGTGCACTGCGGTCTCACATGACTCTGATGCTGAAGACGCCAAATCACTCGACGAGGTTCTTGGGCAACACATTTGCGGTGAGGGCCGCCCGGCTGTGGAATGATCTGCCGGTTTCAATAAGGCGCTCTTCTTCCCCCTTCTTTATTTATTAGTCTAATCAATAAAATATTTGTTCTCCTGTATATAGGTGTTATTATTTTCCTTGACTTGTGTAGAATTTTATTATAAGACTAGGGGGCGAGCCCCCTGCGCGCTTACGCGCGCCAACCCCCAGCCGCTCCGAGCTGCGCTCTCCGCGGCGCTCGGCCTAGGGCCTCGCTAGACACTTATTGTAGTGAATTGTTGCATGGGAACATGTATGGTCTCGGCCTTCGGCCTCGGCCTGGACGGAGCTCGGCCTTCGGCCTCGCCGCGGCGGGGTTCCTCGTGCCCGCTCCGCGGAGCTCGGCCTCCGGCCTCGCAAGTTTGTCTCTTTTTGCTCTTGCGCTGGTAGTTGTGCGCCGTTAACTGAACGGTCTCGGCCTTCGGCCTCGGCCTGGACGGAGCTCGGCCTTCGGCCTCGCCGCGGCGGGGTTCCTCGTGCCCGCTTCGCGGAGCTCGGCCTCCGGCCTCGCAAGTTTGTCCCATTTTGCTTTTGCGCTGGTACTTGTGCGCCGTAACCTGAATGGTCTCGGCCTTCGGCCTCGGCCTAATCGGAGCTCGGCCTTCGGCCTCGCCGCGGCAGAACTTTTTGTGCCCGCTTCGCGAAGCTCGGCCTCCGGCCTCGCAAGTTTGTCCCATTTCTCTGTTGAAAAGTCAAGTTTAGTACTAAATCTCCATACAAAAACTTGTCATTTTCAATCATCAATATCTCGGCCGCCATCTTGAAATTCCAAGATGTCGGATTTTTCTCATATACCTGGGTCCTTTGGCAACGAGATGCCGTTTACGGCATATCTCCAGCATATGCCCAGTTGGCTGCCGACTTTTTTGCGCAAATGTCGATTTTTCGGTCGGCTATATCTGCGCCGCCATTTTGAATTTCGAACAACCAAAATTTTTTTTTTCAATCGGATCACTATATCACCATTCTATCAAAATTTCATCCAAATCGGCCGGTAAACTACAGAGTTAGCACCTTCGCGTAGTGGAACGCGTTCGAAATTCAAAAATCGGCTTCATAGGATGGCTGTAATTCATACATTTCCTACAACTTTCTCATACATCATTTTCGTCCAAATCTTACCGTTTCCGAGAAAACGTATGGATGAATAGATCAGTGAGTATACCGGATTGTAGCTTTATATATATATTTATTATAAGATATATATGTATGTTTATAGTAATAACTTTATATAGGTAAGTAAAGGTATGTAAGTGTATTATTATTAAGTATAAGTATGTCTTTCTAATATCCTTCAGCAATTTTCCATCGTAAGGTTGTCTGGAAGAAATTGTCGACGGGCAATTGGGAAGAAGTCACCAGTGGGAATCAAACCCACGACCTCTGTCTTGGTAGCCAAGCGCCTCAACGGCTAGACCAACGAGGCCATCAATTTATAACTACTTTGAGTATTTACGTATTAAATCATACCCTTCAATTTCTTCCCCTATCGAGTAAAATCAAATCCCTACTGAACAAAACCCCAGAAATTCGGTCCGAACAATCGTACATCATGAAACATCCTATATTGGATTGCCTAGACGAATTGTGCAGGCGTTCCCACTCTTTCTCATTCCTGAGTACTCCACCTTGATTAAAGTCTAGTCAAATCGCCAATTTCCCGAAGTAATTCAAGCAGCTAGCGTGTAAGCGAAGGCCGCAAGGCCTGGTCTGATGTATCGCGTCCAATTCCCGTCCTACAAGATATGAGAGATGAAGGAATAGCCTATTTGTCACCGGGACGCTCTTCGCTCATGGCCCGAATGTAAAATACGTGGAGACTGGGGGCTCAGTGCATCATATCACACTCCACACTAATATTCTTCTTTTTTGAACTAAAACTCTTCCGATATAACAACACCCGTAAATAGATCCGGACTAAAAGTCTACAATATTCTTCTTCTTCAGGCTATATTACGGACTTAGCTGTAAACATAGGCTACGGTGTACTGCTGCTAAATTTCTTATTCTCATGGGAAAATCGGTAAACCGCGGGGCGCTACTAGTTTACAGATAATACAATAAAGAAAGGTGTAAAGAGGAGAAAGTGGATGGTTAGTTCCTGGAGCGCTCGTGGCCTAGCCGAACCGAGTGATTGGAATCAATCACTTGAGTTAAGCAACAACAGGCGCGGTCAGGTGCAGGATGGGTGACCATCTCGTGACTACTGCTACTGGCATTTTTTCCGAGCGCTTCCATGCTTTGCAAGGCACGTTAAGCGGTTGGTGCCGGCTGTCATTTAATGGCAGTTGTTAACCCATGTCGGAGGCCTTATGGGCGGATTGATAACTTCTGACACTAAGGCTCGCCACTGTCTTACAAACATCCACCAACCCCGTGGTGGAGCATGGCCTAACCTTCCTGCGATGCAGGAAGGGACCCGTGTCCCAGCAGTGGGGACACACAAGGGTTGATAACATAGTTCTTGACAGGAGACACGATGATATGTCGAAGAGAACTCTGTTAAATATCAGACTGCGTTTTTCCTATTATATACTTTAGTGATGATATCTAACTACTCCTAGCAAGTTTGAAATTTTCAAATAATTTATTTATTTGTAAAAGAACAAATACTAATTATATTCTTATAAACTCTAGAAGAAGAAAGATTCTTCTTTCTTGGACTGGATAGATACCTACACAGATTGATCACTTCCTACATGTTTCGGTGCACGTGGGTACAGAGACACTTGAGATATGCCTCGGATTAGTACACGTCGTTTGTTCTTGGAGATTAAAATCGCCTCGCTAGAACTTGCCGTTTTCGGCGAAGGCCATGCTCCACCTCAATAACAAAACGCTCATAATGTGACGGAAAGGCCACTTATCATAAAACCGGATGGCCAGTTTCCTGCGTGAACTAAGTTTGGAGTGTTTTTTTATCGTTATATCCAAAATGATCTAGATTTTGTAATGGACACCTAGTTAGACTTGTAACGTTTATTAAGCCGCAGTTTTTGCGCTACTTTGACATAAAACCATTTCGTTTCATTTCAACAAGAGAAAAGGCCTCGTTCTCTCTGTTTCTCATTCAAATTTAATTGATCTAGTAAAGGTATGTTTTGACTCATGTAAATCTAATGGTACAGGTATCCCTACTTTATTATAGATTTTCAAACTAAAACATTCGTAAGTACTACACATTATTTGATTTTATCCGGATAAACTCTTTCGTCGGAAGAGTCGGACCAGAGCGAAACCTGGTCGGACTCTTCCCAAAAAAGCCTGGTAAGTTATAATTTATAATAGATGATTAAACTAAGGTAGGTAAGCTATTATGTATATTCCTCTTATAGTCAATAAAACTTTTTATTTATTTATTTAGGGAGAGTACTAACGTATTTTATTGTTCACGGGTAGCCATTGTAGAATAGCAACCAGTCAGGGGTTTAACCCCTATGGCTCTCTAGACGGTGAGTACATACTTATGTTGCAAAGAAATTTGCCTGAATCGTTGATGATACTCTCAGTTATGTCCTTAATATCTGAAGCTCTATAGCTCCCGTCGTCATAAGCATAAGCAGATATTGGTCAACAACTATATTTTTAGCAAATAGCACAGAATTAAACACTACAACTAACCCACAGTTTACCGTACACTAACGATCTGTTAATCTACTGTTCGTTATCAACCCTTGTATGTTTAGTAACCCCTTTGCTGGGTCTCTTTCTGCATCGCAGGAAGGTTAGGCCATACTCCACCACAGGGGCCAAGTCCGGATTGGTGGAGGATTTTAAGACAGTGGCGGGCCTTACTGTCAGAAGTTATCAAGCCGCCCATAAGGCTTCTGACATGGCTTAACCACTGCCATTACTTGACAGCCAGCACCAACGGCTTAACGTGCCTTAGCGCTTGGAATGATGCCACCCATCCCGCACCTGACCGTACCTATTGTTGCTTAACTCACGTAGTTGATTCCAATCACTCGGTTCGACTAGGCCACGAGCGCTTCCAATTTAATCTACGCTTATACTAATTGTTTCGCGCTTTAATCTACTGTTAACAGTGTCGATTTTTTTTTGTGTGTGTTCTACTCCATCTAAGACAATTTTCTAGGCACTGCATCGCTCAAATGGTCCCTTAACCTAGTATGAGTGAAAGTGCCAGTGGACGCTGTATGAATCATCTCATATGTATTGTAGATGCATAGGCTAAAGTTTTTTTTTCGGTCAATTGACAGCTGCTAACTATAGAATTAACAGTAGGAGAATAGACACGGGGATAGTGACGCGGGATGAAATTACTCTTTTCCATTGAGTCCTAGACATTTTGAACTTCAGCATAGGTAGTACGACTACGCTATGTCAAACATAGCGTAGTCGCTGTGTGGTGTGGGCCTAGAGAATAGCACCAACCCAAATTCTTCTCGCGGGTGTCGTAAAAGGCGACTAAGGGACACAAACCAGGAGGTGGGCAGCAGCGCCCCCTGCAGTACAATTCCACCAAACTGCGATCTCCAACCCTTATGCCCAGCGTGGGGATTATGGGCATTGCCCCCCAATGATGGCACAACCTTGCGCTATGGCACTCATTAGGGGAGGGCTATGTCCAGCAGTGGACTAATATAGCCTGAAGAAGAAGAAGAAGATGTCAAACATCGCGGCTTTTCTTCACATTAACTGTCAAAATCTGACATTTTACAGCCACAAAAAGCGTGACTCGCCCCGTCATACTAGCAATGCCGAAGACGTATAAAATGAGACCAGTTTATAAACAGTTATACCAACGTTTCGAAGAATGGAGTAAATGGGAAAGAAAGCGTAAGAAATAAAATATTTTCTGTGAAATCTTTCCTTGTGTAGATACCAACCTATCCATATCTCATTTTCCTCATTTTATTAACAAACGCGGACTGGTAAAGGTACGACGGAATCCGCGCCTCTGACTGAAATGAAGCATCCAACTAAAGGTAGAGTCATATCAAGATTTACACACTTGCATTCTCCTCAGATTAGCCACGGGCAAAATAGCGTCAAACTTAGAAGACTACTTTTTAGATATTCGATAAATATATAAAAATATAGATAAATAGGGAACACTTTATTGTACAACCAGGAAAAAGTATTACAATGATTTCTATATCTAACTTATGTTATCCAATTGGCGGTCTTATCGGTTAGAGCGATCAATTACAGACAAACTTCGGATGAAGTGGACTGTAGGTAGAATATGGCGACGGCCTCGATGGCGCAGCGGTTTGGCACGCTTACTGTAAAACCGAAGGTTCCGGGTTCGATCCCCGGCCGGGTCAAACTAGGAAACGAACTTTTCTAGTTTGTCTCGGGTCTAGGATGTTATCTACGTATTTATTGTATAAAATCTGTCGTCGAGTTAGCATCTATAACACAAGTCGTTTATATTGTATATCATTTAGTTGTACTTAGTATAGGGCTAACGAGATCTGTGTAAAATGTCCATGAATATTTATTTATTATTTATACAGTCGGTAGGCGGATTTTAAAATTAAATGACGAAATCGAAAATCTGCTAACATTATGTGAAAAACAAGACTGTAACGAAAGATAGCAAGAATTTAAGTACATCTACTTATAATTACATATTATAGAAAGTATATTATGTTTAAACAATAATATGCATAAATTCTCTCTCGTCCCTGCACACTACCCCTTGCCAGTCTCTTCAACACCAAAGGTTTGCTGGAAGAGAATTCTTCTTGCATTAAGCACGCCCTTGTACATTTACTCATGTAATTAGTGCAATAGAGAATAAAAATAAAATAATAAGAACGACATAGGTAGACTTAGGAAAAAATATAAAACCGTAAACAGGTAAAACAGGGCTCGAAAAATGCGAAAAATCAAATTACTAATAATAAACTTTTCAGATTTGTTCATTAATTCAATCAATTTTCGTGATACGGAATGTTTTGTTTCATTCCAGTCCTTGGCAAGAAGCAACGTTCCTAGCGCCATATACAGGGTGTAGCGTCACGTGCCGCATGTCACGAGGCGGCTAGAGGGTGTTTTGATTTATAACGCCCATTATGAGAAGATCACGCGACGACGCACCCGGGTTTTGAGCTAGGAGCTTGGCTTTTTGCTTCGCTCTCGGTTATTTATTGCTCTGTTTTTTGAGATGACATCGAGAATTATTAAGTAAGTCGAGTTTCGCTTCTACCTACAGCATGCCGCTCCGTTGCGTATCTTGGCCAAAGGGTCTCTTTGGCCAAGATACGCACCGGAGCAATGCTGCCACACGGTGGAAGCATCGATATCAACCCTTGTATGTCCCCACTGCTGGGGCACAGGTCTCTTCCTGCATCGCAGAAAGGTTAGGCCATACTCCACCACGGGGGCAAAGTCCGAGTTGGTGGAGGATTGTAAGACAGTGGCGGGCCTTACTGTCAGAAGTTATCAAGCCGCCCATGAGGCCTCTGACATGGCTTAACGACTGCCATTACATGACAGCCGGCACCAACGGCTTAAGGTGCCTTGCGAAGCACGGAAGTGCTCGGAAAAAAGCCACTAGCGGTACTCACGGGACGGTCACCCATCCTACACCTTACCGCGCCTATTGTTGCTTAACTCAAGTGATTGATTCCAATCACTCGGTTCGACTAAGCCACGAGCGCTAAGGATGGTTGGTGGCAGCATCGCAGCGTGGCAATGCTGCCACCGTGTTGGGGTCCTTTGGTTCAGATATTTTCCGGAGTGGTTTGTTCAGTTAGGATTTTTTACATACATACATAACCTCACGCCTGTATCCCACAGGGCTAGGTGGAGACCAGGCACTGTCACTTGCCACGATCCTGACAGATCACCTTTGCTTCATCAAGGTTCATAAGGTTTGCATGCACGCACGCCAGTTCCTGATAACAAATCATCCTATTTTGTAATCGGATTTCAAATATCTGACAGTCGGGCAATTGACACTACGACAGATAATTGAGAGACAGTCTGTACAGTTACTGTACATTTCCTTAACATTTATATTCAAACATACATTTATACCATGATAACATCAAATATTTAAGAACATTTAAGCTGGTACAATGGCACAGATGGAATTTGCAATCAAGCAACTCGTGTAACCTATTTACAACATTTCGCAATAAATAACATCACCTACGCGCTTCACGTATGCGATGGAAAAAGCCAGTTGCGATTGCGCACTCACATCTCCCCAACATGTCACAAAATGTATAACAGTTTTTCTTAGAATATAACAGTTTTTCGTAAATTACATATTATTTCGCCATTCCCCAACCAATTATGGCATCAGTGGCTAACGGAAACGCGACGCGAAAGCAGCCCCTATGCTGCTTGTCCTAACGCCGCTGGACGGTCCCCCTATACAGTCAATTATCTATGAGAGGTGCCGAGTGAGCCTACTCCATCTAAAAAACAATGGCCCAGACACTGCAGCGTCCGAGTCTTCTTTTCGCCCAACTAGTGTGAGTTAAAGTTCCACATGGACGCTGTATAAATCATTGCATTGCCTACATAAGATGCAAAGTCAAATCTTTAACCAGTTTTCGACCCCCAACAAGATTGAACAACTGTACCCCAAGCAGAAAACTCAGAAGAAAATGACGAGACTGGAAAATGAATGAGAAAACATATGCCGTGCAAACCATTTCTAAGTGCATGGTGAGTCTTAATAAATCAAGTCACGGGGGTAGGTGAACAAATGAACGTCTGGCGTAGCTTGATTCTGTGTTATTGAAACAGTATTAAACACTGCTGAAACCGGTACTGAATCCAGACTTAATCAGAGAGATGGAGAAAGACTCGTGGAAGGTTTAAGGCGCTTTGGGGTGCTAGCTAGCGCCGCGCCACCAATGGAATAAAAATCATAACTTGTTTTATAATACGTTTTTTCAAAAAGAAATTATCAAAAATCTGATTATCTGTTGTAAATATTTTAGAACATACGACTCTAAAATATCAACATCCTAGGGCTTTGAACGATTTCCGCTAAAAATGGCCGCTTTTGGCGGAAATAGATTAAAGTCAAATCAATGAAATCAATTTATTTCAACGTAAAGAATTTACATTCTGTTTTCTGAATGTCAATGTACAATGTGAAATGTAGGCCTTTGCCTTCGGGCCGTATTGTAGTGGAGAAAAAGGCAGCAGAATAGAAAACTCCACTCTGACCATCTTTTCTCAAGTCATCTTAAACCAATTAAATCAGTTGCCATACGTATACCTAATAAGATTTCATGATTGCCATTAACAATCCTAAATGCCAAAGCATTAGTCAAATGTCTAACAATAGTAGGGGAAAACATAATTGCTGCGGCCAGACACACTAATAGCACTCGTTCACGAGCATAACGCAGTAAGTCCATAGGTTGTTAATTCTAGCTTCTAAAAAACGATTCAAAACAAGTTATGCCTTAAATTCCATTCGTGGCGCAATTTAGCACCCCAAAGCACCGTAAAATGTAGTTTTATAAAAGCCGTAAAATATTATTGTTTTGTAACCGGATAAACTTTCTAGGCTTTTTGTCGGAAGAGTCTGACCAGGTTTCGCTCTGATTCGCAGAGCTTAATCATGGTGAGTAGAGACGAAGCTCGCGTCGATTGCCCGTATTAGACTGTTATAAAATATTTACACTGACATAACAACAAAGAAAGTATTTTGTATTGACATTTTTATATTGATTATTAAATCAATATAAAAATGTCAATACAAATACTTTCTTTATTGTTATGTAATTTACTAACGTAATTAAAGTTAAATTTACTGTAACATATAAAGAAAGATCTCACAGAATGTGCAACCTCCATGAATGAGGCCATGAATAGAGTTAAGTGGAGAAAGATAATAAGAAATCTGACATTTGTCTCCACTAACATGTGGGACTAAAGCTGGAAAGAGAGAGATACTAATAAACATATATTTGTAATCCTTTGTAACCCGCATCAAAACCTGAGATCCCAATTTTCTAGCTGTCAAATCCCATACAAATTCCACAAGGATTTGGTGCGCTTGAGGATTTGGTGAATGTTAAACTTGATACCAATTGCAATTAAACTAATAAAGAACTCATGAATGCCAAGTTTAGTAACTATATTCAAATACGACCACTCAGCATAGACTAAGATAAGATAAGAATATTCTTTATTGTACACTGGAAAAACTACTAATACAAAATAATCAAAAATGTTATAATACAGTTGGCGGCCTTATTGCTGAAAGGATATGTATCTTGATCCGCACTAGATAACAATAGATTTAACAGATTGTAAGTGTACAAGCAACTGGGGCTAGTTGTCCACCGTATGGAGGTAACAGAATAAGGCCGCAGCCCAGCCAGTTCTCGAGGCGGCCAGCGTGAAATTATCCGCGGTGGGAAACAAATGAGGTAATCCGACAAACTGAATTAGTGGCGCGCCGTGCGATCAGCTTCCCGTTGATACAAGCCTGGAAGAGGACAGGTTAATGGTGAGTTTTATCCTTCCGAATAATCCGGAATTGGTGGTAGCCCCGGCTGCCTGATTGAGCTCAAAAACGATCATGAAGGCTAAGCAACTTAGGGCGCGTTCAGTGCATGGATGGTCCGTCTATGACTAACGCTAGTGGCATTTTTCCAAACGATTCCGTGCTTTGCAAAGCACGTTAAGCAGTTGCTGCCAGCTGCTGTCGATAAATGGCAGTAGTTAAGCCAACTCAGACGCCTTAGGGCGGCTTGAAAACTTCTGACAGTAAGACCAGCCACTAGTCTTGCAAGCCTCCACCAACCCGGATTTGGCCCCCGTCGTGGAGTATGGCCTATGGGAAGGTATACCTTCCTCAGGGAAGAGACCCGTGCCCCTCGACGGGTACATAATGGGTTGATGATGATTTTAAAAACCTATTTAGAGGCTAAAAATTCCAACCATGCCGGGATTTGAACCCGCGACCTCTGGCTATCCGTGCCAGCGCTCTTCCAATAGAGCTAATGGGCTACTCACCGGCATCAGTGAAATTTCGAAACTCTTTACACTATTCTCTGTATTACGTACAGGCAGCGACATCTGGCTTAAGTAAATTGCATCATTTACAGCCCCGACTACCTACTTTGCAGTTAGGTTTTTACATCGGAATGATATCACTGTACCCACATGTTATACTATTTTTATTTTTAATGCACTAACCCGTGCTAAGGACAATTTTAAAAACCTATTTAGAGGCTAAAAATGTTGAATATTCCGGTTTTTCCTGTGGACTATGCTGTCAAGATGGCGCATGTGGTGAGCCTGCCTACTTCATCTAAAAATAATGTCCCAGGCATTGAAGCGCACGAGTGGTTCCTTAGCCCATCTAATGTGGGTGCCGCTGGACGCTGCATAAATCGCCTCAGTACGTAGATGCAATGGTCAAGGTTTTTTGTATGTTACTAGCTGTGCCCCGTGGTGTTACCCGCAGTTTATTGATTTTCCCATGGGAATAAAACATTTTCCCGCATTAAAACGTAACCTATGTGTCAATCCAGGGTGTCAGGTAACTCCAAACCAAATTTTATTGAAATCACTCCAATAGACGTGAAGAAGTAACAAATATACACTTATTCAAAAACTTTTGCCTTTATAATATAAGTGTAATTTATACAGCGCCCAGGAGCACTTTCACTCACTAGATCAGTGAAAGGACTACTCGAACAGAGTGCATTGCCTGGGACGTTGTTTCTTAGATGTACTAGTTGCTTTAACTTAAACCGCCCTGGCAGCTTAGTCGGTCTAGCTCACAGGAAAAAGAAATCACTACGTAGTGATTTCCGCACGTGCGGAGCCAAGCAAGACGCGGTTTCACGACGTTTTCCTTCACAGATAGCGTGTGTGTCTCGGCCACGGCGACCGGTTCAAATCCGTTCTAATCTTCGCTCTGGTGTGCTCATGCAAAAGAAATGTCAACGCATTATCGTCAACATAGCACAACGACAGAGCTGTAAACCCCACTTCATAAAAGAAAATATTCTTACTCTACCGTCAATATATATCCTAGAAGCCGCTTTGTTTGTACCCAAAAATATGAATCTTTTCGAGAAAAATAAAAATCCACGTCGTAAGAACAAACTTGTCCTTCCCGCACCTATTAAATTAGATTTTTTTAAGAATAGCCCACAATACAGATGCATACTTATTTACAATAATCTACCGGACAGTCTTAAAGTTATTACAAAATACACAACATTTAACACACAACTTAAAGCTCTATTAGTCAATAAGTCCTACTACTCCATAGATGAATATATGTGTGATAAAGATCTATAATTACCTATATAGACACAAATGCTATGTTAATATAATAATATTATAAGTTAATTCTATTTTAGGGTATTTAAGTACATGCATGCTTTACAATTGTATACGCCATGTAACATGTAAATCTGCCATACCCTTACAGGGTCCATGTTCAATTAGTTAAGTTACTGTATCTTATTTAATTGTTCATGACTGCATTGAATAAATGAAATGAAATGCATGGCTAACATAGCCGATCTTTCTAAGCGTAAGCATTGCGGACAACTTCTAACAGTAACTTCTGACAGTAAGGCCCGCCACTGTCTTACAATCCTCCACCAACCCGGACTTGGCCCCGAGTAAGTGGCCCCGAGTGGCCTTTCTGCAATGCAGGAGTAGACCCGTGCCCCAGCAGTGGGGACACACAAGGGTTGAGATCGATGGCGGACAACTCCTTAGGTATAAAAATGTATTTAAGCGCAACATGATAAAGTGCGATATAGAACCTATGGATTGGGAACAAACAGCCGCTTGACGACCGAAATGGAAGGCTCTGGTAAAAACCAAAGTGAAAGATTTTGAAGAGAATCGCTGCTCTGAATTAGATGCTCGACGCAATGAACTGACAGCACGTCCACCCTGTGCTATTATTTATAACTACTGCAATGGTGTCCTCACCTATCCGCATTGCGCGCAGACATTTATTAATAAGAAATTTGAATATAAACTTTGAGTAAGAACTATAAACTCGCGTTCGTGGTCTATTCGAACCGAGTGATTGGAGTCAATAACTTGAGTTAAACAACAACAGGCGCGGTCAGGCGCAGAATGGGTAACCGCCCTGTCACTACCGCCAGTGGCATTTTTCCGCTTCCGTGCTTCGCAAGGCACGCTAAGCCGTTGGTGTCGGCTGTCATTTAATGGCAGTTGTTAAGCCATGTCAGAGGCCTTATCTGTCAGAGAACTTCTGACAGTAAGGCCCGCCACTGTCTTACAATCCTCCACTAAACAGCACTTAGCCCCCGTGGTAGAGTCTGTCCTAACCTTCCAGCGATTCAGGAAGAGACCCGTTCCCCAGCAGTGGGGACATACGAGGCTTGATGGCGAATAACTATAAACTCCCTCCACCAATCCGGACTTGGCCCCCGTGGTGGAGTATGGCCTATACCTACCTCAGGGAAGAGACCCGTGCCCCTCAGTGGGAACATAATGGGTTGATGTGGAAATATAAACTAAGATAGCGGTGTATTGTATACTAACTAATGCTAACATAGTGAAGTATTGAAATCCTTATCAATTTCGAAATTCCTGGCGGGAGCCCTGAATGAATCATTGAATTAACGAAGTGACTAGGAGACTTTTCGCCCAGAGAAAATGACATCGTTAGCAACAAACTCCACATTTTCACACTCGAAAAACTCGCTCGGGGCTCCTTTTCACTCGATTATTTCTCCCGAACACACAACGTAATGTTGTACATTTGTAACGCAATTTATGTTCCTCGCCAGGCCACTACTCTGAAAGTCAAAAATAATAAGTTGTATAGAATCAGGCGTCACTTTGCGGAATACACATATTAAGAACATAATAATTTAGCATTAAAAAGTTAAAATTACTTTGCTAAATTCCGCCAAAAATCCCACAAGCACCATGCGGTTAGTTAATGCACCGCCCTCCCTCCCACTTTTTTAAGCAGAAGCAAGACAAGAACAAACCACCACCGACACCAATAGGTACTTTTGTGAGAAAACACGCGACGCGTTTCGCCTCTAACACGAGGCATCCTCAGGCTCCCGACTCATTCAGGAGCCTGAGGATGCCTCTTTATTGCAAAAATAATAAGAACATCCACACAACACAATAACATAACCTAGGCCCAAGCTAAGACCCCCAGTGGTACTGTAACCAGGCAAGGACGTCCCAAATATGAAAATACACCCATACTGAGGGCACTCGTACAAATGTACAGCGGCCCCCAATGGGAATCAAACCCACGACCTCTGTCTGAAATGAAAACGTTTTATTCAAAGTAGCGCAGAAACTGCGGCTTTATGAACGTTACTATTGAAACTAGGTGTCCATTTGAGAATCTAGATCATTTTGGGGAAAAAATGGACAAAAAACTGCAAAGCTCCCAAAACCCACTCCAGCTTGGAACCCAAGCTCCTCAACGGGTAGACCCACGAGGCAGTCAAATACTTGAAAATACTTTCGCCTTCTCATCTACGTAATGAGATGATTTAAGTATATAGTTTCCAGTAGCACCTTTACTCACACTAGATGGCTAGATGGGTGAAGGAACCACTCGGTCGCTGTAGTGCTTGGGATATTGTTTTAGATGAAACAGGTTTACCCAGCACCTATACCATCGCGACAGCTGAGTCGGCCTAGCCCCTGTGAAAGAAAAGAAAGTACGTGCAGAGCTAACCAAGCCTTATTTATAATAACACGATTCTTAAGAGAATAGAGTCTGATTATTTAATCCGTTATCACGCCATTTCCTTGTATAATATCCACCACAGACTGTTCAGTCAGCGTTTTGTATTTGAATTGTGTTTATAAAAACTAAAATTATAATACTTCGGCTAATCATCATATTCATTAGATTAGATAAGAAAATTATTTATTGCACAATAAGCATATTTGTACAAAGGCGAGCTTAATACTAATGAGTATTTTCTTCCAGCTAACCTTGGGTTATGTGGATAGTAGTGCGTCATAATCAACAATCCATTAAGTCCCCACCGAGGGGCACGGTTCTCTTCGCTGAAGAAGTTATAGTCCAAAACGTGGGCCAAGTCCGGATTGGTGGAGGCTTGCGAGGCTAGTGGCTGGTCTTACTGTCAGAAATTTTTGAGCCACCCGACTGTCATCTATCGACGCCAGCCGGCACAACTGCTTAACGTGCCTTGCGAATCACGAAACCGTTTGGAAAAATGTCACTAGCGTTAGTCATAGACGGTCCATCCATGCACTGTACGCGCCCTATGTTGCTTAACCTCGTGATCGTTTAAGATCACTCAGGCAGCCGGGGCTACGAGTGATTCAGCCAATGCAACAATGGAATACCATTGTTGTGTAACCGGGTTTGGTTTCACAATGTAGGTACCTTACCTTATTTATTTAGACACGAAACAAATACAAATAAAGAAATGTCCAAAACTTGTCGGCTAAGTGAAGACGTCTTTAACTCTGGAACTACGCGTCGTCTGCAATTCATTTATATATCGTTAAGTAGAACAAAATAGCCGTTACTTAGTTCCTCTTGACTCGTGCCCATTGCGCAGTTTGAGCTGAAAATCAACACTTAAGTAAAACGTTTCAAATGGGGATATTTTATTTTGTTTCTTGCATTACATAACAGATAAGTAACTTTTCAATGTCTTTTCGAAAAGGAGACAGGGACCAGGGCTTTTTACTTAGCTTGAAAAATATAAATCAGAGAAAAATGTCCTTGAACTCTTCAAAACTCCTCTCCGCAGTACGTAATTTTATGGCTCCTCTTTCGCGGTTCAGGCAGTCCATTTATGGAATGATCTGCCCGTGGAAGTGAGAAAAGCAAAAACATTGGCTTGTTTTAAGGCATTGGCGAAATCCCACTACCTTCATAAACTGGAAAACTGTTGCTTATATGTATTTAATTGTATAAGTATTTATTTTTAGTTACCTATGTATATTATTATTTAAATATATGTTGCTTGCCTAACATAACATTTACATACATTGCTTCTGGCCCTACGCTAGGATACCCTGTATCGTGGGAACCAGAAACAACGACATCACAAACTTGTAAACATCCAAGACCTGGGGTTTATATGTATTTAATCGTATATGTATTTATTTTTTAGGTATCTATGTATATTATTATTTAAATATATGTGCATTATATCGTAGTTAATTATAGGTAATTATATCCTCGCACTCTTTTGCTCTTTGTTATAAATATATTTTCGATTTAATTATTTATGTACATGCACCACGTACCGACTACATTCTTCATGTAATCCACTCCATCCAAAGGTTGTCTGGAAGAGATCGCTCTTAGCGATAAACCGCCAATTCTATAACATTACTTAGATTTAATAAATCATGGTTGTAATATTTTTCTGGTTGTGCAAGAAAGTGTTCTCTATCTATCTATCTTGAACAAAAGTTGTAAAATAATTCATGTTCAGTTCTGATAATAAAGTTAAACCTGATCACAGTCCATTTGTGAATAACTGTTAATTCTGAAGCAATAATGACGTCAAGAGTAGAGGCGCTGTCCCGGGCATCACCGCTCTGAGATGCATTAGCGAAATGCAGTCTTGGCTGAAGGCACCATCATTTGTGGGGAAAACGGGAATGAGTCCTGAACAACTTTGTATATAATTATTACCAAGATCGAACTCTTTGCAGATTTTTACCAAAGTTTTTCTACACTACTCGATATAGAAGGCTTTTAAAAAAAGTACTTAGAAAAAAAAGTGTACATAATACATAACTTAAAACAGTGCTTCTCCTCTGTTGCTAAAGGTGAAAGTTGATAATAACTAAATTACTCACTTCTAGCTTTTAAATTAAGTAGCAACATAATTTATTAGTATTGTACACGAAAAGCTTTCCTATTATAAAACTAAACGTAATCAAGTTAAGATTATTATTTATTAGAGAAATTTTATGAACAATTTTTTGTACGGTGTAAAAATTAAATGAGTAAAAAATTCAAAAAAACTACAGTTGTAATCGCATCTCCATTACTTGTTCTGGGACGCTACGTAACTTCTGTATGATATTGTCTGATTTATCTGTCAAACATGCATTATATTTTGGTTATATTGGTAACGTCAAAATGCATTTAAACCCAATACAGTGGACAGTTGCTGATAGAACGCGGATAGGAGAGACAGAAAGATGTTTTTTTATGTTTTGTGTGTGTTTATTTTCTTTCAGTCGGTTCACATTATGTCCTTTATCTGTTTATTTCGTTTCTGCGATATGTTTTGTTATTATAATTAAAAGTAATATAAGCGTCGAATTGATAACCTCCTCCTTTTTTGAAGTCGGTTAAATGTATTTTGTACTTTCTTTCTTACTTTTGTACTTATTTACCTAGTCCGGAACTTCTCTGCATTTATGGCGACCCTTGCAGCATTCGTCAAGTTGAGAAATGTTACGGAAACGCGGGAAGCGAGGAAGTCATTCAATGCTGCACAGAATGGCGGCCAGTTCATGTTCTCCTAATGAAATACTAAGTGCTCGGCTGCATTTAATAGTTTGTCCTATTAAATGCATACGAGCACGTCATCATAAGCTCATAAGCATCATAAGCTGAGCATAAGGCCTTTTGCCAAATTTAGTTCTTAAGACATTTTCTCAGTTATTGTACCTTGTTTATTTATTTTTTTGTTGGCAATAAAAACATTTCACTTTCACTTACTTTCCATCTAAAACCCTGGTGTGCGGGTTCGATAAGACGTTGAACAAATCTCTATACAGCCAGGTTTACTTGGACTAAGCACACCTGCACAGTGACCCTTCCCCTTCACGCACACTAGATGGGTGAAGGAACCACTCGGTCACTGCAGAGCCTGGGGCATTTTTGTAGAGAGTAGGCTCACCCAGCACCTATACCATCTTGAGAGATAGATAGAGATAGAGAACACTTTATTGTACATAAAAATGGAAATAACTCAGATATTTCTTAACCTAAGAGTACAAACGGCGGCCTTATCACTTAAAGTGATCTCCTCCAGACAACTTTTGGATGGACTGGACTAATATATTGAAGAAGGAAGAAGATGTACAAATATACAAGATTATTACAAAGGTATAAATGAATACATGCCTAAACAATAGTGTACATATAGTTATTGAGAGCTTAGTCGGCCTAGCCCATAGGAAAGAGGAAAGACAAGTCAATACGTGAGGAACCAACCAAACCAGCGGCCTTACTTAAAAAAATAAACAATTGCTTTAAATATTGTATGGAATCAGGCGTTTCTTTGCGGAAATCCATAATAGCATTAAAATGTGAAAATGACTTTACTAAATTCCTCCAAAAATCCCACAAGCACCATGCGATTAGTTAATGCACCGCCCTCCCACCCACTTTCTCAAGCAGAAGCAAGACACGAACACACCACCACCGACACCAATACTTGTGTGAGAAAATGCGCGACGCGTTTCGCCTCTAACACGACGCATCCTCAGGCTCACAAGTGACCGTCACCGCAAAATAGGCCTAGCCTACGCCCCGCCCCCCGATAACGTAATATAACCGTCAGACCGGGTGACCGTTAAATCGTCAACCGCTTAACGGTAAATTCTTTTACAGCTCTCCTTTTAGTCTGTTTATTTAATCTGTGTTTTAAGGAATTCCGTTTTTATAAGTAAGACCACAATGGCAGTCGTTAAACCAAGTCAAACGCCTCAGGGTGGCTAGAAAACTTCTGACAGTAAGACCAGTCACTAGTCTTGCAAGCCTACACCAATCCGGACTTTGCCCCACTGGTGGAGTACGGTCTATACCTTAAAAAAGAACCGCTAACTGTAAAACCTAACTGCAAAGTAGGTACTCGGGGCTGCAAGTTATGTTAATTACTTCAGGTAGATGTCGCTGCCTGTACGTAATACAAGAATATTGTAAAGAGGGTCGAAATTTCACTGATGCCGGTGAGTCGCCCATTATCTCAGTTAGAAAGAACGCTGGCACGGATAGCCAGAGGTCGCGGGTTCGAATCCCGGCATGAGTGGAATTTTTTGCCTTTAAATAGGTTTTTAAAATTGTCCTTAGCACGGGTTAGTGCATTAAAAATGATATGGTCTATACCTTCCTCAGGGAAGAGACCCGTGCCCCTCGGTGGGGACATAATGAGTTGATGATGATGTTTAATGTTCAACGCTTCCGTAACTTACAACGCTTACGTAAAATACGCCTCAATCAACCGTATCTTAACAAGCGACACTTCGATACAAAACCGATCGTTCCAGAGTGAAACGTCACGTCGCGTCACGTGTTCTCGAAATCTCTAACTCGGCGTCTCATCTAAGCGGCTCCGCAGATGCTCTAGATACCTCATCATAACGCTGTACGGCTCGCTACATGGAGCTAATAAGACTATAAAGTCACACAAAGTCAGAGTGTGTCGAACAAAATTCGCGCTCAAAACGTGCAACGTAAAATGTGTGTGCCTGAGCGGATTGTAATGAGTAGAGACCGGAGGTGATTTTGGCACGGTTTCTGAACTAAATACTTAATTACTTAAGCGTTCTGTCACGCAATTTTCTGAGAAATTCGAAGGGACAGCACTACAGTTAACTATTTACTTACAGAAATTCTCAATTCAGAGCTGGCACCGTGTATTTCTTCAATGGGAGGTTAATAGTATATTGCTTAACGAGGGTAGAAAGGAATCAATTCCCGAGGTATTTAGACCGAGACTCGGCTATAGTCCGAGTAGGAATTGATTCTTTTACCCGTGTTAAACACTCTACTTTTCATTTCGAATGTGAGGAAAATAAAAACTCATTTTTAAAACACATTCAAATCTTAGCATAAAAGATTATTACACGATTATTACCTATTTTTTTGAATTCCGTCACAGATACTATAACAGATTAGTACCCGCCAATTTAAGTCGTCTTTTTAAATTTTAAATATGGAACTAACCTCGTAATTGTTGAGGCTTATTACGCTTAAAGAAGTTTGCGTTAAATTCACACTGGCTGTTTAGAAACTCACATGGCCGCAGCATTTTTTTAATTAGGTTTTTTAAAAGCATATTTATTACAAGAACTCTTCACAACTGACAGTATAGTTCTATTTTTAAATTTTATTCCCACCCTTAGGTGGGAAGTAATGTGTATGAGTTTTTCCCTCCCTATGGAGGGAAGCAGCATTTTCCACCCAATAATCAGATCAAAACATCACTACTTTCCGAGTATGAGAAATGAAAAGATAGTTCCATTGACACGCCATAGGGAGGCGTTTGCGTTAATGACTAGATATAGGGCGGTTGTCTGAATTAAGAATTTCATTAAGTAACGTTCCGTCACGCTCTTTTCTGAGAAATTCGAAGAGACAGTATTACTTAGCGAATCACTCAATTCAGAAACTGGCCCGTAGTGTCAAAAACAGCCTCGATACCTCGATCGATATCAACCCTTGTATGTCCCCACTGCTGCGGCACGGGTCTCTTCCTGCATCGCAGGAACGTTAGGCCATACTCCACCAAGGGCCAAAGCCGTGTTGGTGGAGGATTATAAGCAGTGGCGGGCCTTACTATCAGAAGTTATCAAACCGCCCATAAGGCCTCTGACATGGTTTAACGAGTGCCATTACATGACAGCAGGGACCAACGGCTTAATGTGCCTTGGGAAGCACGGAATCGCTCGGAAATATACCACTAGCGGTAGTCACGGGACGGTCATCTATCCTGCACCTGACCGCGCCTGTTGTAGCTTAACTCGATTGATTAATTCCAGTCACTCGGTTCGACTAGGCTACGAGCGCATCTGAGCGATTTCTTATATGTCCCTTCGTTAAATGTAGATTCTGGGAATGTGAGTTTGTATTTGTACAACGGAAGGTTAGTGATAGTTCCATTGACGTGCCATTCGGAGGCGTTGGAGTCAACGACTTAAAATAGAATCAACATCAGTGATTGTTACGTGTTCGTTTTATTGACGAATGTTACTCGGGCCCCGAATTATATGAGTAAACATATTGCAAGTGCATTTGCATACTTAGCCCCTTTTTAGCGGCAGTTACATATTTTAGCAAATGTTTTGAAATCATCCTTTCTTAATTTACGCTCTATTTAGATTTCATTCTAAAGAACCGAGGAAAGCGCAAAGTACAGAATGTTTTCGGAAGCGCGATTGATTGTGTGTTTTTCAAGCAACTTTTTAAATTATAACACATTTATAAATTTGATTGGTTCTAATACTTCCTGTAGCACATTTCGGCCCTTTTTGTAGAATTTTGACATGACAGAGTGTGTAGTTGCCAAAATGTATAAAGTATAATGGTCAAAATGACAAATGTTCACAATGTATTTATGTTACATTACACTCGTGGCAGAATTCAAACATTTGACAAGTACTTATGTCACAATATTTTTGTTATAATATTTTAGTGTCTCATAATATAGTTGATTGTATAGCTGATTCTTACAATGGCCAAATATTAAAAATAAATAAAGTAAAAGACCATTTCGCTCTCGATGATCCCATCGACGACCCATCCCTTCGAATTCAGGTCCACTAAACAAATTCAGTATTAAACTGTTATTATCACCTCCACGGTAGCTTAGCAAACACTGTCCCGGGCTAGGAGCCTGATCACGTAAAGCAGCTTAAAGCGATACGTGTCCAGCGTTCAACTGGCGCTATAAAAAAACTGAACCTAATAAAATTCTATGCTCATCGCGTTATGAAGAATTTTGCATTCAGAAGGCTCACGGGATTAGGTACTGACATCGCATAAAGATTTGAGTGATGTGCGACACTGGAAAATGTGCCTTGTTTCTTTTGCCCCAAGAGTTGTTTCTGTTGACCAAAACAAAAAATCCTACGTTTTCTAATCATTTCTAGAGTAGTGGTTCTTAACCGGTGGTCCGCGAAACACTGGTGGTTCCTGGAGGTATTCTAAGTGGTATATGGAGCCATTATTGCGAAACAATAATTAAAAGAATCTTAAAATTATGCGTGTTTATTTACAGATAGATCAAAACAATATTTATTTAATTAGTTAAATCATTTATGACGTAAGACTCACACACGTATATAAAGCGAAGCCCTAGAAATCTAATTACTAATCACAGCACGGAGAAAGCATAAACAAAATATTAGCATACATGAAAAGCGAAAGACATAGAAAGTTACTTGGTACGGCAATGTACCTAAGAGTGACCAACGTGGGTGTGAAATGAAATGAAAAGGTTTTATTCAAAGTAGTGCAGAAACTGCGGCTTAATGAACGTTACAATTCAAACTAGGTGTCCATTTCAAAATCTAGATTTATTTTGGAGAAAAAATGGTCAAAAAAGCTCCAAACTTAGTCTTTTCAAAGTCCTTAACTAAGTTTACATAATTATTATATAACATAGAACTCATGCATTGTTCTGGCTTTAATTCAAGATATCATTGTCATCTAAATAATCCTTAATAATAGCCCTTTTGACACAAAGTGTGCTTAACATATTTTTTGAACCGCGTGTCAGGCAAGGTTAATATATCTTCAAGGATTTTATTAAAGAAGCGTATACAATACCCCATGAAGAATGTATTAACCTTTGCCAGCCTAAATGGTGGGAAGAAAAGCTTATGTCTATTTCTAGTACTTATATTGTGTTGTCTGCCTAAAGTTTTAAAGTTACTGATATTTTTCCAATGCGTGGCCAATGTGAATGTGTGTGTATATGGGCTAAGAAAAATTGTAACACTAACATTACAATTCTGCATGCTTTACGAGGGATGCTACTTATGTATGCGGAATAGAAAAAATTAACAAATGTATATGGCTAAATATGCTTTTATTGTTTTTCAAAGTATTCTCCACTATGATCGATGCACTTTTGCATTCGATGAAACCAATTTGTAAAACACTTTTTCCACTCTGATTGAGGTATCTCCAAAACGTGCTGTTTGAACGCATCTACGGCATCTTCACGGGTCGAAAATAGTTGACCACGTAATTTATTCTTTACATTTGGGAATAAATAGAAATCATTGGGAGCGAAATCAGTACGGTGGATGACCCATCAATTCTATTTTTTGACCATCCAAAAATGTAGTTGTCTCCTGAGATGTATGACAGCTGGCATTATCATGGTGAAGTATGATTCTGCGTCGCTGGTTGTTTTGGCGTATTTCTTCAAATACTTCCGGCAAACAAATGGTCGTGTACCACTCCGAATTAACCGTTCTGCGATTCTCCAGTGGTATTGTAGCCACATGGCCATTAATACCAAAAAAGCAGGCCACCATTTCCTTCACAGCGCTTTTTGCACTAGCCACTTTGGTAGGGTTCGGCTCATTTTTAAACACCCAAACTGTTGATTGTTGTTTAGTTTCGGGATCGTACGCGTAGATCCAGAATTCGTCACCTGTGTAGATATTATAAACCGATTTTGAGTCGCCTCCGTTGAATTTTTTTAAGGTTTTCTTGCACCATTCGACGCGAGCATCTTTTTGATCCTGAGTTAAGTTGTGCGGGATCCAACGCAAACAAATTTTTTTTACAGACAAATGTTCATGTAATATCCTATGAATGCTCGTCATACATATGCCCAGACTAGCCTCTATCTCGCGATACGTAACATGGCGGTCTTGCATTATTAGTTTTCGCACAGCTTCAATATTTTGTGGCACAACCACCGATTTCGGGCAAAATTCTTTAACTTCGTCCGTGAGCTTACTGCGCCCGCGATTAAACTCACTAAACCAGTGATACACAGTCGTTTTTTTTTTAAGTTAATTTATCTACGCACTGTTGTTGCGTTAAACCACGTCGAAAATCGTAATAAATCATAGCACGAATATTTTCACGAGTGAGTTCCATTTTTTCAGCGATATGACATTTTAAACCCAGCAAAAACAAAACACTAACGTATATAAGAGAAAAATATTTGCGGCCAGTATTTAAAAAAAAGAACGAATTTGACCATGGAGGTCAGACATTGCGTTTAAAATTATTGGAATCCCAGATTCCGCGTACATAAGTAGCAGCCTATGTATTTATAGATATATCAAACAATTCTTTATTTACTTACTTTAGGCACCGTATTATGACCTATGAACCAACTGGGTGGTCCGTGACAAGACAGAAATTTAGTGAAATGGTCCGTCATGACTAAAAGGTTAAGAATCACTTGGGATGTGCATCCTGATGTATCAAAGTATCGTGGTGCAGGGAAAGGTACACCAAAGCACGCGGTAGGCTGCATGAATGTACCAGCCGAAAAAAAATCGACTTGGGAACCTCCCACGATGCGAAATGTGCGTGTTCGGTCGAAATTCGACTGTCGGATGGAATATCATGGGAGAAACCACTATGAAAAATTTCTAGAATATTGTATGACGGCGGAAAAGTGAAAATCGACGCAGCTCCCTGGGAGTGGAGTCCATGGACTAGGAGGTGGTGGATATCCAAAATAAATCTGAAATGTTACATTTTGATTTAAATATGACGGAATGAAAGAAGTGGGACAAAATGAAAGAAATATAGAAAATGTGTAAAGAAAGAAGATCCCCAACCCGCATGGATTATGGGCATTACCTCCTATGATAGCACGTGGCGCTTTTGGGGGAGGGCTATGTCCAGCAGTGGACTAGTATTAGCCTGACGAAGACGTAAAGAAAACGTCTTTCTTTATGTTTAGCACAACACAATGATTTTTAGGTTATCTTATGTAGTAAGAGTCTTCGCAAACGCGGTCACTTTTCACTTTTCATCTCAGATGAAAAGTGAAAAATGTGGAATAATAACAAACAGAAAGGGGACAATAAACATTAATGTCGTTTCTTTGTTTACAGGTTAGTAAATGGTTTGGTTCTTTGTGTGTAATTTAGTAGTATTTATCTTGTAGTAATAGGTAAATAAAACTTTGTTCACAGAGCAACACAACTTGTTTATTTATCCAAAAAATATAAAGAAATTGTCTTATAAATATCTCAACAGCTTCTGAATTCACTAGAAAAAAATATCTTGCCAACAAAGCCCTCTCTATCATTTGGCCATTAAAAAACAATTTATGAAAAGGCACCGAGTATCGCTACAATACCGAAGGGACCTAATTAACATAAACCTACTTACTTAAGCATCGCGAAACATAATTTCTTTATAATGTTTTCGGGTATGAATTAAAACGTGCCACTAAGGGAGGAAAATGTTTCAAAAACATGGCGGGATTATTCCTCATTCGTTACAAAAAATTAAGTCTCCGAAAATGCGTCTCTCAATTAAAGTGAAAAGGATCCCCATTAAGAATACCTGGGATAAGTAAATAACTAAGTTTTTTGTGTGAAATATTTAGTAATATTTACGGAAAATACAGACGGTTACTGTTATTTGCGTAGGCGGCGTGAAGCTACGAATGACGATGGGGCAATAGAGACTTTGGAGTAAGCTCGTTAGTATACTTCGATCGATCGATATCAACCCTTGTATGTCCCCACTGCTGGGGCACGGGTCTCTACCCGTAACCCGGTTAGGCCATACTCCACCACGGGGGCCAAGTCCGGGTTGGTGGAAGATTGTAAGACAGTGGCGGGCCTTACTGTAAGAAGTTATTACACCGCCCATAAGACCGCTGACATGGCTTAACGACTCCCATTAAACGACAGCCGGCAGCAACAGCTTAGCGTGCCTTGCGAAGCACGGAAGCGCCCGGAAAAATACCACAAGCCGTAGTCACGGGACGGTCAACCATCCAGCACCTGACCGCGCCCGTTGTTGCTTAACTCAAGTGATTGATTCCCATCACTCGGTACGACTAGGCCACGAGCGGTTCAATCTCGACTTGTAGGATAACTTAAAGGAGACTGTGCTTGTACTGGTTAGTAACTCCAGGAGAGTATAATTACGTGACTGTGTGTTATAAGCGTCCCTAACGGACCGGCCGGTCTCCGTTCAATTATTTTCCGTCTGACTCGGATTCCGTTAAAATAACGCCAGTTATGTGCTTTTAATTAGAACCTTCAAGGGGCAGCTTTTCATGAACGAAATCTGTACGTTTGTGTGGGCTATTCTGACTACAATGATGAGAACAGTTGAATGAATGAATGTTACAGTTATTATATTCTTTTTAATGCACTAACCCGTGTACGTAATACCGAGTGTATTGTAAAGAGGTTTGAAATTTCACTGATGCCGGGTATAAGTCGCCCATTAGTTCAGTTGGGAGAGCGCTGGCACGGTTAGCCAGTGGTCGCGGGTTCGAGTGCCGGCATGGTTGGAATTTTTAGCCTCTGAACAGGTTTTTAAAATATTACAGTTATATATAAACTTAGATACAAAATTTCTTTTATAAAATTATATTTTAAGTAAGTACTACAGTAAACACAGAACATAATGTTCTGTGAAAGTAAGTAAGAGCTTTACAAAAGGATTGGACGCTAGGCATCCTACAGCGCTGATTTTCAGCGGAGTCTGAATCTTAGAAATAAACGTATCTGCTCTCGTCTATTAGACTCGTCTATTAGATATCATATCTGATTGCCAAGCCCTAGGTCGTGGGTTCCACTCCCACTGGGTGTCGCCGTAACTCCCGTATTTTTGCCGAAATTCTATATATATAGTTAACTAAAATACTGTCTCCGGTTACTTCGTTTATGGTAATATAGAAAAACGCAGTTGCAAAAACAGCTGGAGAGGAAAGAGAAAAATTTTCGACAAAAAAATCATACTTTACCTGTAGAATCATTTAGTAAAATAGACAAGCATAAATAGGCTTTTATGACATGACTAACACTTTTAGAGGCTAAAAATTTAGAGGCTAAAAATTTTTAGCCTCTAAATAGGTTTTTAAATTTGTCCTTAGCACGGGTTAGTGCATTAAAAATAAAAAAAATAGTACAATGACTAACACTTCATGGACGTGTGCACTGTGCTCAGTCAGTCCTTGGGGCAGTTTGAAAACTTCGGACACTAACACCACCCACTTGTCCTGCAAGCCTCCACCTATCTCGACTTGGCCCCCGTGGTGGTGAATGGCCTTCCTTAGGGCACAGACCGTCCCCCTCAGGGACATAATGGCTTGATGATGATGATGACTCTGCTCAGTTACATTACGGGTGATTTTGCAACGAAAATTAACACGATAAACAGCTGCCGACAGTGCAAAGTGTACCTAGAACATTAATTTGCTAGCTGCCTGGAACATTTGTAGCTTAGCGAGTACTTGGTGATACTGCAAAAGAGTAGTGCAGAAGTTTAATGCAAGCTTAGTATTCGTGCATTCTCCTTTTTATGGTCTTTTCCGTATGTCTCCATATAGGTACACAATATTGTATTTATTTCCTCATCGCGTACATTGTTATTAAGTATAACGTATTTATTTATCATAACCATATATGTAATTGTTTGTGTAGGTAAATTGTTATTTATATAAGTACTGTATTAATAATATATTCATATTTGCAGCGACGGCCCGTCTCTTATTTCCTTCAGCAACTTTCCGTCGTAAGGTTGTCTGGAAGAAATTGTTTTAAACAATAAGGCCGCCATTTGTACTTTGTATCTTTATATGTTTTATAATATGTGCTCTGGTGTACAATAAAGAATATTCTTATTCTTTAATTTCACTTATATCAAAAGTTGACTTTATAATAAAGTGTAATGAACGCGAAAAACACTTTATAAGATACGATATGATAGTTCTGTGATGTTCTGTTTGTGGTGATTCCTTATAAATTACTGAAGCTGCACCAACTGCACCCTTAGTAAAGGAAACAATGAACGAATGACCGAACGAATAACAAACAAACGATATTGAATTAGAAACATGAAAGGTGTAGAAGTATAAATTTAGCCCCACCGCAATGTTAATGTTTTAACAAAGACGTCTAGAGGTAAAACCAGTTCAATTCTCCTATTCCATAGTTAGAATATTTTCGGGGCCTAATCGCGTAGCAATTCGTAGCAGTAGCAGTTGCGTAGCAGTCTGAAACCTCATCAGCCGAAGAGGCGAACGGGTGCCAGCCATCAGTCTTCTCGTGACCACGATGACGACGTTACACGTCGAAACGTCGAGGTAAAACAGCAATAAATTACTACGCGAATAAGCCCCGAAAATATTCTAACTATGTGTACAAGTGGCGAAAGTTTAAAATTTCTTCTATTCCAGTCATTATCACCGATTTACGTTTTGGTCAGTTCTTGAAGATCTTGGCCTCCACATCTACGTTATGAGATGTTTTATACAGTGTCCAGTGACATCTTCACTCACACTAGATGGGTGAAGGGACCACTCAGATGAAATATCCAGGGATATTGAAGATATAAATATCCCTGAATTAATGAGAGTTCTGGCCGTTCCAGATCTGTGGCCCTGCAGTCACAAACAGCCGTTAGTTAATTAAATAATTACGTTATGTAAAGGGGCAACAGAATTCCGACAAAGAAAGATAAATACTTAGGTAAATTATAGTACTTGACTTCTTTAATGTATTTTCATTATCTTTATTACAAAGATAGACAGCATAAATATCAAACAGCAATTCAGAATGTTTGTACTATAGTAACAATGAGCTGTTTTTAGGGGTACGTCCACTCGGATCACAGAAACGGATACAGTCGCAACGGATCACATTAAATCAAGCAAAATATTCCACTCGGATTATGTGATCCGAATGGACTATATTTTTGATAAGATTTTTCCATTCGGAATCATTATCATTATCGGAATCATAATCATTAATCAACGACAAAAAAACGTATTGTGAAATTTATAAATAAGTTATATATATAAACTATAGTTATATTATTACATATATTTAAAGTTATATATATTTTTCCATTTATGTATTATATTACTTAAAAATATATAATATTATATAATATACTATAATATAATATAATATAATACAATATAATATAATATAATATAACATAACATAACATAACATAACATAACATAACATAACATAACATAACATAACATAACATAACATAACATAACATAACATAACATAACATAACATAACATAACATAACATAACATAACATAACATAACATAACATAACATAACATAACATAACATAACATAACATAACATAACATAACATAACATAACATAACATAACATAACATAACATAACATAACATAACATAACATAACATAACATAACATAACATAACATAACATAACATAACATAACATAACATAACATAACATAACATAACATAACATAACATAACATAACATAACATAACATAACATAACATAACATAACATAACATAACATAACATAACATAACATAACATAACATAACATAACATAACATAACATAACATAACATAACATAACATAACATAACATAACATAACATAACATAACATAACATAACATAACATAACATAACATAACATAACATAACATAACATAACATAACATAACATAACATAACATAACATAACATAACATAACATAACATAACATAACATAACATAACATAACATAACATAACATAACATAACATAACATAACATAACATAACATAACATAACATAACATAACATAACATAACATAACATAACATAACATAACATAACATAACATAACATAACATAACATAACATAACATAACATAACATAACATAACATAACATAACATAACATAACATAACATAACATAACATAACATAACATAACATAACATAACATAACATAACATAACATAACATAACATAACATAACATAACATAACATAACATAACATAACATAACATAACATAACATAACATAACATAACATAACATAACATAACATAACATAACATAACATAACATAACATAACATAACATAACATAACATAACATAACATAACATAACATAACATAACATAACATAACATAACATAACATAACATAACATAACATAACATAACATAACATAACATAACATAACATAACATAACATAACATAACATAACATAACATAACATAACATAACATAACATAACATAACATAACATAACATAACATAACATAACATAACATAACATAACATAACATAACATAACATAACATAACATAACATAACATAACATAACATAACATAACATAACATAACATAACATAACATAACATAACATAACATAACATAACATAACATAACATAACATAACATAACATAACATAACATAACATAACATAACATAACATAACATAACATAACATAACATAACATAACATAACATAACATAACATAACATAACATTTACATACTGGCACATACATTAACATAAAAGTGAACATTGACAGAAATCTTAACTACTGTCAGAACTATTTTTAGAACTTAAAGTCTAGAATCTATCAACAGATTACAACTTTAATCCATTTCCGATAAAAAAAACGGTCGTTTTTGGCAGATATATATATTTATATTTAATATCTTTGCTTATTTTTTACATAAATATGTTACCTCAGGGTACTATATATACATAGGCTGCTACTTATGTATACGGAATCTGGGATTCCAATAATTTTAAACGCAATGTCTGACCTCTATGGTCAAATTCGTTCTTTTTTTAAATACTGGCCGCTAATATTTTTCTCTTATATACGTTAGTGTTTTGTTTTTGTTGGGTTTAAAATGTCATATCGCTAAAAAAATGGAACTCACTCGTGAAAATATTCGTGCTATGATTTATTACGATTTTCTACGTGGTTTAACGCAACAACAGTGCGTAGATCAATTAACTTCGACTTTTGGTGGTGAAGCTCCATCAAAAACGACTGTGTATCACTGGTTTAATGAGTTTAATCGCGAGCGCAGTAAGCTCACGGACGAAGTTAAGGTCGCCCGAAATCGGTGGTTGTGCCACAAAATATTGAAGCTGTGCGAAAACTAATAATGCAAGACCGCCATGTTATGTATCGCAAGATAGAGGCTATTCTGGGCATATGTATGACGAGCACTCATAGGATATTAGTGAACACTTGTCTGTAAAAAAAATTTGTTCGCGTTGGATCCCGCACAACTTAACTCAGGATCAAAAAGATGCTCGCGTCGAATGTTGCAAGAAAACCTTAAAAAATTCAACGGAGGCGACTCAAAATCTGTTTATAATATCTACACAGGTGACGAATCCTGGATCTACGCGTACGATCCCGAAACTAAACAACAATCAACAGTTTGGGTGTTTCAAAATGAGCCGAACCCTACGAAAGTGGCTCGTGCAAAAAGCACTGTAAAGAAAATGGTGGCCTGCTTTTTTGGTATTAATGGCCATGTGGCTACAATACCACTGGAGAATCGCAATACGGTTAATTCGAAGTGGTACACGACCATTTGTTTGCCGGAAGTATTTGAAGAAATACGCCAAAACAACCAGCGACGCAGAATCATACTTCACCATGATAATGCCAGCTGTCATACATCTCAGGAAACAACTACACTTTTAGATGGTCAAAAAATAGAATTGATGGGTCATCCACCGTACAGCCCTGATTTGGCTCCCAATGATTTCTATTTATTCCCAAATGTAAAAAATAAATTTCGTGGTCAACGATTTTCGACCCGTGAAGATGCCGTAGATGCGTTCAAACAGCACGTTTTGGAGATACCTCAATTAGAGTGGAAAAAGTGATTTACAAATTGGTTTTATCGAATTCAAAAGTGCATCGATCATAGTGGAGAATACTTTGAAAACCAATAAAAGCATATTTTGACTATTAAGGTCGAATGAACGAATGATATATGAGAATGAATGAGAATGAATGAATGAAAATTTATTTTTTACATTTGGGAATAAATAGAAATCATTGGGAGCCAAATCAGGGCTGTACGGTGGATGACCCATCAATTCTATTTTTTGACCATCTAAAAGTGTAGTTGTTTCCTGAGATGTATGACAGCTGGCATTATCATGGTGAAGTATGATTCTGCGTCGCTGGTTGTTTTGGCGTATTTCTTCAAATACTTCCGGCAAACAAATGGTCGTGTACCACTTCGAATTAACCGTATTGCGATTCTCCAGTGGTATTGTAGCCACATGGCCATTAATACCAAAAAAGCAGGCCACCATTTTCTTTACAGTGCTTTTTGCACGAGCCACTTTCGTAGGGTTCGGCTCATTTTGAAACACCCAAACTGTTGATTGTTGTTTAGTTTCGGGATCGTACGCGTAGATCCAGGATTCGTCACCTGTGTAGATATTATAAACAGATTTTGAGTCGCCTCCGTTGAATTTTTTAAGGTTTTCTTGCAACATTCGACGCGAGCATCTTTTTGATCCTGAGTTAAGTTGTGCGGGATCCAACGCGAACAAATTTTTTTTACAGACAAGTGTTCACTAATATCCTATGAGTGCTCGTCATACATATGCCCAGAATAGCCTCTATCTTGCGATACATAACATGGCGGTCTTGCATTATTAGTTTTCGCACAGCTTCAATATTTTGTGGCACAACCACCGATTTCGGGCGACCTTAACTTCGTCCGTGAGCTTACTGCGCTCGCGATTAAACTCACTAAACCAGTGATACACAGTCGTTTTTGATGGAGCTTCACCACCAAAAGTCGAAGTTAATTGATCTACGCACTGTTGTTGCGTTAAACCACGTAGAAAATCGTAATAAATCATAGCACGAATATTTTCACGAGTGAGTTCCATTTTTTTAGCGATATGACATTTTAAACCCAACAAAAACAAAACACTAACGTATATAAGAGAAAAATATTAGCGGCCAGTATTTAAAAAAAGAACGAATTTGACCATAGAGGTCAGACATTGCGTTTAAAATTATTGGAATCCCAGATTCCGTATACATAAGTAGCAGCCTATGTATATATAGTACCCTGAGGTAACATATTTATGTAAAAAATAAGCAAAGATATTAAATATAAATATATATATCTGCCAAAAACGACCGTTTTTTATCGGAAATGGATTAAAGTTGTAATCTGTTGATAGATTCTAGACTGTAAGTTCTAAAAATAGTTCTGACAGTAGTTAAGATTTCTGTCAATGTTCACTTTTATGTTAATGTATGTGCCAGTATGTAAATGTTATGTTATGTTATGTTATGTTATAAAAGCATATTTAGCCATATACATTTGTTTATTTTTTCTATTCCGCATACATAAGTAGCAGCCCTCGTATATATATATACATATATATATATACATATATATATATACATATATATATATATATATATATATAGCACCCTGAGGTGACATATATATTCTAAGAATAAAATTTGAAAAAATAATAATAAAAGTTATTAAGGAGATCTCGTCGCGTCTGGTCGACGCTGCAGGAGATCCGCCTACTTTGGCCAAAGGTTAAGCCATACGCGAGGCAATGCCGTCAGCCTTCTCTAGGTTTAGTTAGTGAGTTAAGCAACAACAGGCGCGGTAAGGTGAAGGATGGGTGACCGTCCTGTGACTAGCGCTAGTGGCATTTCTCCGAGCGCTTCCGTGCTTCGCAAGGCACGTTAAGCCGTTGGTGCCGGCTGTTATGTAATCGCAGTCGTTAAGCCATGTCAGTGGCCTCATGGGCGGCGTGATAACTTCTGACAGTAAGGCTCGCCACTGTCTTACAATCCTCCACCAACCCGGACTTGGCCCCAGTGGTCAAGTACGGCCTAACCTTCCTGCGATGCAGGAAGACACCGGTGCCTCAACAGTGGGAACATACAAGGGTTGATATCGAAAAGCATAGTTAATAATTAAAATAATATGAAATAAAACGCATAAAAATGTACATAACATCAAAATTTATCATTTAAACATTCAAAGGCGCTATAATAAGATTTGGTCAAAAGTGAATTCTCCAACATACATTTAAAATGTCTAAGGAGACTTCAGATTTGCTTTTTAAACTCTACTGTTTTCAACGATCCACTGCCTGTATGCGGATACCCTGGTGAATACGTCAGGAACGCCTTGGGCGCAGGGCTTGCCCCAAGAGACCACGCCCACTTGCTTGCCATCCATGCCAACTAGAGGACCGCCGGAGTCACCCTGGACACAGATATGGATTACGATTGAAACTTGTACTAAGAGTGATTGACGGAGGTAATAGAGCTTTGGCCTACTGTGGGCCACAAAAGAGGTTTAAAGAATAAAATGACATTCACTCTTTCTTCTATTTTATTCTCTATCACATACACACCCAGGCACGCACGCATACACAAGACACATACACACTAAGGTTAACATGAAAAATGTTGATGTGCGTGATAGATAAAATCTGCGAAATCTCGCATGTTTGATATTAATTAATTAATCCCCATTTACTTGATTGAAGCGCTCGTGGCCTAGTCGATCCAAGTGATTAGAAGCAATCACTTGAGTTAAGCAACAACAGGCGCGGTCAGGTGCAGGATGGGTGACCGTCCCGTGACTACCATTAGTGGCATTTTTCCGAGCGCTTCCGTGCTTCGCAAGGCACGTTAAGTTGTTGGTGCCGGCTGTCGTGCAATGGTAGTTGTTAATCCATGTCCGAGGCTTTATGGGCGGCTTGAGAACTTCTGACAGTAAGGCCCGCCACTGTCTTACAATCCTCCACCAATCCGGACTTGGCCCCCGTGGTGGAGTATGGCCTAACCTTCCTGCGATGGAGAAAGATACTCACCAGTGAATCACATACAAGGGTTGATATCGATATCGACCACGGGGTGTTGTACTTACCTTGCAAGCGCCCTGGTTCAAATTTGCCTGCGCGCATACTTGTTTCTGGCCTACTGCTCTTCCCCAAACCCCGAAATCCTTGAAAACCATCTGACAATACTCCACGGTCGTGGATTTCATATTCAACATCTGCAGATTGTTAGGCGCCGGGATCGGGCTTGGATACTGAAAGTAGGTTCATAGTCATAAATAATGCTGACTATATACGTGCCATATATGAAGCGCTCCTTGCCTAGTCGAACCGAGTGATTGGAATCAATCTTTTGAGTTAAGCAACAAGAGGCGCGGTCAGGTGCAGCATGGGTGACCGTCTCGTGGCTACGCCTAGTGGCATTTTTATATTACGCCATACTCCGCCGCGTGGGGCAACTGCGGGTTAGTGCAGACAGTGACGCGCCTTACTGTCAGAAGTCATCAAGTCGCCCATAAGATCTCTGACATATCTTACCGACTGCCATTACATGACCGCCAGCAACAACGTCTTTAAGTGCCTTGCAAAGTACGGAAGCCCTCAGAAAAAATGCCACTAGCGGTAGTCACGTCACTCATTGTTGCTTAATTAACGAAAGTGATTGATTCCAATCACTTGGTTCCACTAGGCCACGATCTTCGTACTAAGTATGACACAAGAGCACTTACACTAGTAAGGCCCCATCCACTGACGATCAACTCCACGCCTCCTCCAGTATTGGAATCAGACATCTCTATAGCCTTGACTCTGTCTGAAAACTCAATATCTTTGCTGAGCTTCACGATGGCAATGTCATTAACGAAAGTAACCGGGTTGTAGTCTTTGTGGATGACAATACTGTTCACGCGATACGAGTAACCTCCGTAGTTGAGTTTATTGGTGCCGACCACGATCATCGTGGCGCCTGGTAATCTGTGAACGATTCGGAATTTAAGATTTGAAAGAAAGAAAAAAGAAAGGAAATGTCGTAGATAGAGTCCCTCTACGGGAAATGTATTTATTTGACGACACAATATGTACTCAAATAAAGCAAAAGAACACATACACACAACCGTAACAAAAAAAAATTACACAGAAGGCAAAAAAAGAAACATTCCAAAATTAACCGTACAGCGTGAAAGGAAAATACTGAAATAATAGGTTTTAAGTACTGAGCCCCCAAAATGGGCCCGACTCAGCATAATGTTGCAACAGAGGTGTCCGTTGCAACGCTGATTTTCAGTCGGGTCGAAACTGCGGTTAGCCATGTACAAGACAAAAAAAACATTGTAGAATTCTATACCTCAAAGTCCGATATTAGACATTCATATATTAAAACTCCATCATCATCAGCCCGGTAAACCCCACTGCGGCGTATAGGCCTCTTCATTTCCACGTCACCCAGCACGTCCACGCGCTAGTCTCATCCACTGTTTGCCGGCTACTTTACATAGGTCATCTGGTTGGCTGCTGGTCAAAGCCCGATATAATAAATATATATATATTACTCGTACGATTAGACTTTCATATATTATATTATAATTAATATATATATATATTAATTATAATATAATATATGAAAGTCTAATCGTACGAGTATGAAAGAATAAATGAAAAATTCTTTATTGCACTAAAACAGATTTGTACAAAGGCGAGCTTAATACTAGATAGTATTTTCTTCCAGCTAACCCACGATAATGCGGACAGTGGAAGGGGTAGTGCCAGTTAACAATAGTATAGGAGTGATTTATTACATAACCTAGGTTAACTAAATATTACGAATATTTTTAAATACACATACGTATATAAAATAGCACGAAAAATATAAAATGATGTTAAAATTATATAAAAGTATGTTATTGACATCATAATAGAAATATGATGTCATCTGTCAAACTCTACGATATTTTTTTCTATGATGCTGAGTTCTCCAATTTAGCCAATCGAAATTCTTGTTTTTGAAGACGCTATTTTTTATTTTGAGGTTAGACATATGATCATAATTTTTAGAATCGGTGCCAAATAGGATAAACGTACGTAATACAGAGATTATTGTAAACAGGTTCGAAATTTCACTGATGCCGGTGAGTCGCCCATTAGCTCAGTTGGAAAGAGCGCTGGCACGGATAGCCAGAGGTCGCGGGTTCGAATCCCGGAATGGGTGGAATTTTTGCCTCTAAATAGGTTTTTGAAATAGGATCAAACTTCTATGATTATTGGCAATATGAATCATATCTTGATAGTACATTGTCATAGAATTTCAGTTAAATGTGAGTCCTACCTACATCAATAATATAAGATAAAAATATTCTTTATTGTACACAGCAGAAAATAATTACAGAGACAACAGTTACAAAAGAAGAGGTACAATTGGCGGCCTTATTGCTGATAGCAATTTCATAATCATTGATCATATTTCTATGAGATTCTGATATCGGCCAAACCGTACGCCGATGTTTGACGGTCCATCTGCCGAGACAATTTTACTAAAAAAACGGATAGATAGATAGAGAACACTTTATTGCACAACCAGAAAAATATTACAAACATGATTCTTAAATCTAAGTAATGTTATACAATTGGCGGTCTTATCGCTAAGAGCGATCTCTTCCAGTCAACCTTTGGATGGAGTGGAGTGCATGAAGAATCTAGTCGGTACGTGGTGCATTTACATAAATAATTTAATCGAAAATACATTGATACCAAATAGCATAAGAGTACGCGAATATAATTACTTATAATTTAAAAATCTATTTAGAGGCAAAAATTCGACCCATGCCGGGATTCGAACCCGCGACCTCTGGCTATCTGCGCCAGCGCTCTTCCAATTGAGCTAATGGGCGACTCACCGGCATCAGTGAAATTTCGAACCTCCTTACCTTATTCTCTGTTGTACGTACAGGCAGCGACATCTGGCTGAAGCAACTTATAATTTACTTACGATATAAAGTACATATATTTGTAGTAGGATAGTTTTTTTTATTTATTTATTCAGCAGCTTGGAAAATCATAAGCTTAAAGTTTCAATATAACAATGTGACTTAATATCTAAAAGATAATAACAGATTCGCGACTGTAGTACAGTGCTAGACAAGATATAAGTCACGCAAGTTGATCGACCAATCAGATAGTTTCATTTTATGGCAGGCCGCGCGCCTTTGTTGCTATTGGTTGATTCAACGGCATCGATGCAGGTGACTATTAGTTTGGCAATATTAGCGTGAGTGAAATAGATAACGCTACTGCGGCAATCAATTCTGCACCTTAACCGTATGGGTTAAAGATCATGTTGAATGTACTTATAGCTTCGGGTACTTTCGTTACACTTCTTCCTAGTCTGCGCGAACGTAAATTCCCGAAGGGACTTTTATGATGTGTAGTACTGTAACACATTGTAAAAACTAAAACACGTGTGGACACTCGCTAATTCATATGCAGTTATGCAGCCTACATACGTCACACTGCGGGGCACAGACCTCTTAGAGGGAGAGCCGGGGCTTAATTACGACGTATGCCCACCGCGGATCGGCAATTTTATGCGCTGCGATATTTGAACACCTCGAACACTCAGGTTTCTCAAGATGTTTTCCTTCACAGTTAGCAATTGGTATTGAACAGTTAACAAGTTGGAAATTAATATCAAATACTAAGATCAACGGTCCCAATGTCGTATGAAAATTGTAAGTTTCTCGGTAAAAGAAGTAGCGTTGGCATAACAAAACAATTTATTAAAATAAAATAAAAATTTGTTCGATTTCCGTTATACTTTAAAAATGCAATCAATATCGTTATCTGTTTTCTTTACACCCTATATAGGTACATAATAAAGGGAGTGAAAGGGGGGGTGTAGTAGGCGTATAGCCTTATAACTACAGATCCACTTTGTGTTTAGTCAGCACTAAACATAGAACCCTAATATTTTCTAAGGTTCGAGCAGTAGACATAATTAATTTACGGCACCTGAAAAAGTGCCGAAACGTCGGAAAATTGTAAAAATGTAATAAACGAGCATAAATCCGTATAAAAAAATTTTTAATTGTAGAACCCTAAGTTCATTCATTTGTCTCGGGTCTTGGATGTTGTCTACGTATTTATTGTGTTAAATCTATCGTCGAGTTAGCACTTATAACACAAGTCATTTAGTTGTACTTAATATAGGGCTAACGAGATGTGTAATAAGTCCATGAATATTTATTTATATATCTCCTGAGTCTGTTAGCTTTTAGAATAATACCTCGGGCTCTGGATTAGGTTTCGGTTTCGCCAATTTTCGCTGGTTTTCGTAATCATGACCGAGTTCTGCTTTCGAAATTAAGTGTCATATTAGTTCCGATATTTCTATTACACGAATATATCCGATTATATCCGACAGTAGCCGAGGTATATTCTAAAAGCTAACAGACTATACTACAATGAAAACGGGTACGAAAAATATACCCCTTTACATTCTAAATCAGTGACACCAGCAACTCACCCTTCTACGAAGCAATGAGCTGCGGAGAGTACATGTCGCTTGTTCAGGATGCTGCCGCCGCAGAAGTGATAGTTATTT